>JAZBNJ010000017.1:1307714-2542928 GCA_037349165.1 Choristoneura rosaceana
GCAAAGTATCATAACAATCAGTCCAGTATTTAATGAAAAACTAACGGTTTTCAATGTATCATTTTGGAGCAGCCTGTGTATTTGGATGATCTTATTTCAAAGATTTTTTTTCTTGTCTAATTAAGTAAATAAATATTTTAAGCTATTGCTAAGTATCAGTCTTATCCATGGTTTCATTATTTGTCCAGAGGTTAAGGTCACCTTGTATACGCCTGTTGCTAGGTACAGGCCTCCTCTTAGAAAAAGAAGGCATAATCAACTTAGGTGCGTATTCTTCGAGTTATTTCGGTATGTTACTGGATACCGGTTATGTATTACTTCTAACTCTATTGTCAAAAGATCAAGAATGTTTTTCATCCATTCATAGCTCTAACATTCAAATCCAAGCAAACACAAACACTTATCAATCGCGCAAACGATCTCACGACATCGTGTAACCCGCTTAATAATACCCACACAAGCTAAACAGCCAACCACGACGCAGCGTGTCACGCACACACGTGCTTTTCGTGCATAGCTAGACGATGTGTATCTAAGGCAGAGTGCAGATTGTAGAGATTAATTGGGAAATTTCGCACATTCAACTGATTCTTTCGCAATTTGACCTCCTGTTTTTAAGATAAATATTTAACTGCAGTTATCCTCGACACCGTTAATGACGGTCAATGGTTTAACTTGATGTTCAGTGAATTTACTTCCAGCATCTTTGACTACTTCTATAAATGAGAAAGTGTGTATGTTTGTCCGTCTTTCAAGTCGAAACGGAGCAATAGATCGACGTGATTTTTAACCGACTTCAAAAAAAGGAGGAGGTTATCAATTAGGTTGTATTTTTTTTTTTATATTTTTTACCTCAAAACTCCGTCAATTATGAACCGATTTGAAAAAATTTTCTTGCGTTCGTCTAAGAATGCTTTCAATTAGGTCCCATAAGCACCAAATCAGGATCTGATGATTGGATCCAAAGGAAATCGAGGGAACTCTTCAAATGTTGTAGGGACACCACCTATGGTAATTTTGATAAATTTAGTAGTAACTTGTGTTGGAAAAGTATCTATGGTATGACATCTAAGGCAACACTGATTGTCTCTGGTCGTTGCTTTTTCCTTCCCCTCTGTCTTGATCGCCTGCCTACGTACGTTGTGTGTAATTTCGTTAATATTAATCCGAGTTTATTTATGTACAAAAAACTTCATCTAAATAATTGTATACTATATTTTGAACAATATAAAAGTGCAATTGGCTTTTCATCTTTTATTTACGAAGAAACGCCGCCACACCAGCCGTATAAGCTGCCTGCGCATACTGCTCTGTCTAACAGGTTATGGGCCCAGGACGCTTCCACTGCGCATATTATTTTCACTGGCCAATGAGATGAATATGTTTATTGAGCATGTAGATGTCGCGACAGCTTTTCTAAATGGTGATCTGGATGAAAGAATATATATGGAGCAACCAGAAGGTTTTGTGAGAGACACAAACAAGGTTTGTTTACTTCAGAAAAGTATCTATGGTTTAAAACAAGCCAGTAGGCAGTGGAATATCAAGGTACATGATTTACTATCACGTCACGACTATGTTCAAAGTATGTGTGAGCCTTGTGTGTATGTAAAAAGAAATGATGATGATATTACCATCGTAGCTCTCTATGTGGACGATTTTTACATTTTTTCTAGTTGTTCTACTGATAAATTGTTGAATTTATTAGAGAAAGCTTTTAATGTTAAAAATCTTGGTACTTTAAGAAGCTGTCTGGGTATTAATGTCATTCGTACTAAGGACTCTATTATTTTAGAACAGTCTGTGTATGTTAAAAAACTTTTATCTCGTTTTGGTATGTTACAATGTAAAACAATTTCCACTCCTATGATGTTAAATTGTAAACTATTAAAATCTGAAGATAATAGTAACAAAAATGAAAATGAAGAATTTCAGTATAGGGAACTAATGGGTTGCCTTATGTACCTATCAGTGTGTACTAGGCCTGATATAGCATTCGCATGCAGTCAGCTATCACAATTTAATAATAGTTATGACAAAAGTCACTGGTTAGCATGATGTCATTTAAATTATAATGTAATATTTGTTAGGCATGAGCATGACATAAGTCTTGTATTTTGATTAAGAATATAGAGTCATCTCTTCTATTTTAAAATATAGACTTGTTGTTTCCATTAAATGTAAGGTCTTGCTTTGTATAGGTGTAGGGTCTTGCATTGTGTAATAATGGAGTCTTGTATTATATAAATGTAGAGTCATGCATTGTATAATTGTAGAGTCGTGCATTGTATAAATGTAGAGTCGTGCATTGTATAAATGTAGAGTCATGTTCCTGTAAAATGTAGAGTCTTATGCACTTAGAACTTTAGAATATTTTTGCATGTAGAGTTGCAATATATGTCATAAGGGGAAGTGTTGGAAAAGTATCTATGGTATGACATCTAAGGCAACACTGATTGTCTCTGGTCGTTGCTTTTTCCTTCCCCTCTGTCTTGATCGCCTGCCTACGTACGTTGTGTGTAATTTCGTTAATATTAATCCGAGTTTATTTATGTACAAAAAACTTCATCTAAATAATTGTATACTATATTTTGAACAATATAAAAGTGCAATTGGCTTTTCATCTTTTATTTACGAAGAAACGCCGCCACACCAGCCGTATAAGCTTCCTGCGCATACTGCTCTGTCTAACAACTTGTGTATTTGCTCTTTGATGAAGTGGAACTGATGATGAAGACCACAGTTGAGTCGGAGTTACTACTCAATAATAAGTATTTCATGGGTTGAACATGGCTTTAACACAGTTGCTAAGCAATTTATGCTCCTCGGAACGCATATGGTGAAATGGAATGGGTGGTGAAGCACCAGGACTCCTCAATAATAAACGTCTCTGCATCGGAAAAAGCAATTTTTTGTAAAAGGTGACGAGCAGTTGACATTAAACTATTGTATCTTACATGTTTTACAATAAAAAGCGTGAAAGAAAAATTTTATAACAAAAAATAGAACCGACTACAAAAAACCATGAAAATAATTTTCTACCAGTCTGAAGTCGGTGCCTCAGCACGAGCCAGCAGGAGTGATTGAAGCCATTTACTTACTCGTATAGTTGTAGGTGAGGTAGACGATTATAGGTCCACTCCTGCTGGTTCGTGCTGAGGCACCGACTTCAGACTGGTAGAAAATTATTTTCATGTTTTTTTGTAATCGGTTCTATTTTTTGTTATAAAATTTTTGGAGTAAGGAGAGACCTAATAGGGTACAGGTTTATAATACATACGTATCCATACTTAATATTATAAATGTGAAAGTGTGTTTGTATGTTTGTCCGTCTTTCACGTCGAAACGAAGCGACGGATTGACGTAATTTTTGGAAAAGAGATAGTTTATGGGCTACTTTTTATCCCGGAAAAATGCACAGTTCCCGAGGGAACAGCGCGAGATAACCGAATTCCATGCGGGCGAAGCCGCGGGCAAAAGCTAGTTGTTAATAATATAAATGAAAAATCATCATCTCAGCCTAAATACATCCCACTGTTGGGCACAGGCCTCCTCTCGGAATGAGAGAGCTTGGGCCATAGTTCCCACGCGGGCCCAGTGCGGATTGGGAACTTCACACGCACCATTGAATTGCTTCGCAGGTTTGTGCAGGTTTCCTCACGATGTTTTCCTTCACCGCAAAGCTCAAATGAAAAATATTAAAATATAATTTTGGATATATATACATACGACGGGTACTTTTTTTTTAATGAAGTTTTTTTTAATTATCACGCGCTTTTTTTCACCCGACCGTCCTTATTTGTCCACACGGCGACCGTGACCGGGCCACGGCCAGCTCAGGTTGTAAACGAGAACAATATTCATAAGCCATGGAATATTTTCCGGCCATTAAATGACGCCGATTTAATGAACGACGCATCGTGATAGTGGCCGTGGAAACGTCGAGAGTTTTTGGAAAGTTTGGGAAAACGTCAATCTTATTGAGAACTGACTTCTATTTGCGGATTGGTGGTGATGGTGAAGAAGTACTTGTTTATTTGCACTAATTTCAAAATCCATTACAACTTTTGTCATAATAATATTTTGCCATAATAAAGTTTGCCATAATGATATTTTTCCATAATAAAGTTTGCCATAATGATATTTTTCCATAATAAAGTTTGCCATAATGTAAATGCCATAATATTTTTTGGCCTAATATTGATGCGCAACTCTAACCTAACCTACTCGTCTAGCTGCGGTTCGTTTCTGTTGGGGTCGCAGTTCTATCTAACCTAATCTACTTGTCTGGCTCACAAGTCGCTGTTTTCCTACAAGTGCTCTGTTATGGCATATTATGGATTTTATGTTAAGTGTATATTAGTACAAAACATTTTAGGGATTTAGAGTATTATAAGATACCTATGTGGTTTGGATGCAAGTGGCTAGTTGTCGTTCATTATAGCGTTCTAAGGGGGAGGCCTTTGTCCAGCAGTGGACGTCTTCCGGCTGATGATGAAGATATGTGATATTATGGCTCAAGAACTGTTGAACTAATTTGTATAAAACAGCTAAGAACCTCCGGAAAGAAACTTTCGCTTTCACGCGCTTTCATGTAAAACACGCACCCGTATAAGTCCATCCGTTTGAGAACTAGGATGCCACAGACGGACAGACAGACATTGGCGTCAAACTTACCTAAAAAGCGAAAAGAACAATGAAACGTTTAGCCGTCGACTAAAAGACAATACAATACAATACAAAGACCTTTTGTTGGAAAAAGCGTTTTATTCAGTAAATGAATTTATAAATTTGAAATTGTAATTATATTGTTTAATTTGTTATTAATATTTCTTGTTTTTATTTTTATTGTTTTATTTTAATTATTATTGTTTTTACATTGACATTTAAATTGTTACCGAATTATTCCTAATTTATTATTTTTTACATAACCTTGACATTTTAGCCTTTATTCTTTTTTAATGTTAATTTCAATGTGTTTTCATTGTTTTCATTCTGACGATCCCTTCAGGAGAACCAGTCTTATTGTAATTGTTTTCATCAAATATTGACATGCTTAGAATTTTATTTTATTAATTATTACTAATCTTATTACATTTGACGATTTCAATACAAATTCTTATAACTGACATTTATGTAAATTATAATGTAATGATGTATTGAATGAATAAATAAACTAAACTAAACTTATAACACCCCTATTTTTGCGTCGGTGTTAAAAAGGGTTTGAGGAAGAGGAAGCCTGTGCCCAGTAGCACGTGCGTGAGCGCATTCCCGTTATGACTTACATGGTCTATGAACAGCCGGATCCAGGTGCCGAAGAATATGGCGCATATGATACCGGCGAGGAGCAGTACCACCGCCGATGCGAGGACGAACCCTGCGGACAAACATATAGTATATAGTACAGTAACAAACCAATAGACACAGATATACAGTCAAGTGTAAAATATGTACTTAATCAAAGATTCAAAAATATGTACCACAGACTTTTATTAGTTATCATCATCATCATGTCAGCCGAAAGACGTCCACTGCTGGACATAGGCCTCCCCCAAGGCTCTCCTCTCAGACCGGTCTAGTGCTTTTCGCATCCACCGCGATCCCGCGATCTTAACCAGGTCGTCGCTCCATCTTGTTGGAGGCCTACCGACAGCTCGTCTCCCGGTCCGCGGACGCCATTTGAGAACCTTCTGACCCCATCGGCCATCAGTCCTGCGTGCAATGTGCCCCGCCCACTGCCACTTCAGTTTCGCAATTTCGCAAATTTATTAGTTATAGTTATATTTTATTAGTTATAGTTATATTAGTTGTGTTAGACGACCGAATGGCTAAGTGGTTAGAGAACCTGACTACGAAGCTTGAGGTCCCAGTCCCAGGTTCGAATCCCGGCCGGGACAGATATTTATATGAATAATACGAATGTTTGTTTTCGGGTCTTGGATGTTTAATATGTATTTAAGTATTTATTTATCTATATTTAAGTATGTTTATCCGTTGCCTGGTGTCCATAGTACAAGCTTTGCTTAGTTTGGGACTAGGTCAATTGGTGTCAAGTGTCTCATGTTATTTATTATTATTATAGTACGTATATTGAAATAGTACATACATAAAGTACAATTCAATAGAATCTAACAATTTTCTACACATTTAACACACCCTAACGTGGGCACGCTTGATTATATACATATGTCCCTTTTGTTGCAATTATCATCTAAAAGAAATCAAAAAAGAATAATAGTCACATCACAAAGCCTTAGGCAGCCCGGTGTTCATATTAGAAGGCTGGAAGTATCTACAGGATTGTTAGATTCTATTGAATTGGAGTATACATTGAAAGTTAAACAAAAGTTTGTAAAAACTCGGAACAATCGACACATAACTGACATTGACATAATTTCGCTTTCAAACATGAAAACGAGCTTACTAACATTATTATAATTACATAACCGCCCTGCAATAAATTCACGCAAACTCTTACGCGTACGACATTCAAACTCAATCTGTTACACGCAAAAACACAATTTTCGTGGTCAAAAACGTCGTTCATTGGACCACAAAAAACACGCAATAGAACCGGAGAAAAACTCTGTCGTAACTAGCTCTTCAACGCTGCTTCGTTCACGTGGATTAGTCTAGTGGTTGAATTAATTCCGGGATTATAAATGATTAAATTATATTGACCGGATTACTCACGTCTTAAATCGAGTTTAGCTCGACATGTTATATTATATTATTATAAATGATTATAGGAAATTCCCGCGGGAATTCCTAAAGAACATCATGCTCTTCTTTTGTTCACAATTAACGCAGATAAACCCATGCCAAATGAGGTGTCATTCCATGGGTACATCGGCATAAAAGGCAACCTTTATTGTTAATTCAGAGATTAAAATTTCACCCATTAGGTACAATACAATACAAATATTCTTTATTGCACACCATAAAGCAGTACAAAAACTTATAATATAAACACTTAGATTCAGGGTAGACAATAGGCGGTCTTATGGCGTAAAAGCGATCTCTTCCAGAAAACTATTTTGACAAGCTTGTAATTATATTAAATGATATTGTAACGGATAACTCACATCTTAAATCAATTTTAGCTCGACATGTTTCGGGTTATTTCGAAACCCTTCATCACTGGAGCACGCGACTCGGCGGCTTTCACGGTAGTTTCATGATTAAGCTTGTAATTAACTTTGCCCAGTTTGTTGTTGTTGGGTCAAATCTAGCATATTCATTTTAACTCACTTCCGGTGATCGGATTGCCTTGAAATTTAGTACTTATAATCTAACCAACAAAAAGTTGTAAAAACTTTGTCACTTCAAAGTTCAATATCTCAAAAATCGATGAACCGACTTTGATAAATCATGTCTAAGAACCATCGCTAGAAAACCTACTTCCAAATAAAAAAAAACTGCATTCAAATCGGTCCACACGTTTAAAAAAAAATATCAGGCGTTTAGCTACGGTGCCACAGACAGACACACATAGCGGTCAAACTTATAACAACCCCTCTTTATGCGTCGGGGGTTAAAAATGTAAGCTGGATATCAATGAAATTGATTATGAGATTGATTATTGGTCGACCAGATGGCCTAGTGGTTAGAGAACCTGACTACGATGCTTGAGGCCCAGGGTTCGATTCCCGTATCGGGGTCTGCCCCGACATTCGTATTTTTCATACAAATATCTGTATTTGTATGAAAAATACGAATGTTAGTTCTCGGGTCTTGGGTGTTTAATATGTATTTAATTATTTATCTAACTATGTAATTATGTTTATCCGTTGCTTAGTACCCATAACACGAGCTTTGCTAAACTTACTTTGGGACTAGGTCAATTGATGTGAAGTGTCCCGTGATATTTATTTATTTATTTACTAGCTTTTGCCCGCGGCTCCGCCCGCGTGGTAGGTATTCGGTTATCGCGCGCTGTCCCCTCGGGAACTGTGCATTTTTCCGGGATAAAAAGTAGCCTATGTCACTCTCGGGCCCATACTCTATCTCTATGCCAAAAATCACGTCGATCCGTCGCTCCCTTACGGTGTGAAAGACAGACAAACACACTCACTTTACCCTTTATAATAGTAAGGATAATATTAGTAAGATTTTATGATAGAAGACCATTCACTAATGTGCTCTAAACTAAAGTGTGACATAACCGCCATTAAATAGTAATGTTGCCATATTAATAACGGCTACGTCAATTTCACTCTCGTTGCAACACTGGCTTTTGGGTCAGATGGACAATTGTGTTCGAGCGCTTGAGGTTTTTGTCAATGTTATAACACTAGACAATGTAGTGTAGCGGTATTATTTAATGTCCAAAGTGGGGCATGAAAACAACGCTGACACTCACTTATCGAGTTGTTATTTTAAACTAAACGATATTTTAAACTAGGATAGCAACTTTGTCATCGTGTCATCTTAAATATGTATTGAGTTTGAAACGCGTCAGCGTAGTGTGGCGGTGATATTTTTTTTCCTTATTAGGTTTCCATACCCAAAATTGCAAAAACGGAACCCTTATAGTTTCGCCATGTCTGTCGGTCTGTTTGTCCACGGCTTTGCTCAGGGACTGTCAATGCTAGAAAATTGTAATTTTGCACGAATATATATATAAACTATGCCGACAAAATGGTGCAAAAAAAACATTTAAAAAAATTTGCGGCAATGAGGGCTATCGTTTTTTATCTCACTAAATGGCGCCACTGTTGCGTGAGGTTTTTAAAAGTCTGTTATAACGGGCGTGAAAAATGGTGAAAATAAAGTGTAGATTAAAATCATTTATGAATACATCTTAAAAAGTACCATAAAAATATCGAGCAACCACAGTATTGCGTAATCCCGTTTTGTTCGGAAAAAAGGAAGGACAAAAGTTTTCGAAACACAAAACTGTTTTAAATCACAGACGTTCATTGCCCCTTATCGCATAATTGCCATAATTAATTTCAGGTAAAGCAAAGTATTCACAAAATTATTCTAATTATAAATAAACCCGCGTAGCGCACCCAAAAACTATGAGATTTGACATTTCGTTGACCTCACGCTACACTAGCGCCTCTAGCGGCGAATTCATACGCGATAGCCCTCATTAGCACCTTCGCCCACGAACCTAGTAACGCACAGCTGTTTGAACCGTACATAGGACCTTTTAGCACCTTCTAGTACCTACCAGGAAGGGAAATCACAACACATGAGAGTATTTTGCAAACACACCGCGTGTATGAAGCCTTTGTTTCGCGCCAGCATGTTTTAGCAGAGCTAATTTGAAACCGCCTTTCTTTGGGAGACGTGACAATGTAATGCGAGGAAATTATGAAGTCAACAATATCTGTATAGGTGAAAAAACTCTACTGCCTTATAGGTGAAAAACTTAAGTAAAGGACCTGTTGTATGTAGTGGTGCACAGAATTGATATGGAGCTTAAGTCATTTTGCGAATTTGGAACGTCAATTTGTTTATATGGACAAGTTACTACTACATACAACAGGTCCTTTACTTAAGTTTTTTACCTATACCCTCCTGAAACCTCGTGTCAAATCTTTCTAATATTATACTTATAAATGTGGAAACTTTGTGAAGATGTTTGAAGGTATGGATGTTTGTTACTTAATCACGTCTAAACCCGCTAAACGTATTTAGATGAAATTCGATATACAGATATGTAGTTTGAGTCCCGGTGAAGGACATAGGATAGTTGTTTTCGTCCGCGTAAAATTCATTTATCGCTATCCTTTTTCTATGTCCTTTCCTGGGACTCGAACTATGTGTATACTGAATTTAATCTAAATTCGTTCCGCTACTCCGTGATTGAGTACCAACCATCTAAATAATGTGGACCGTGACAATTAGCAGAGTCGGATCTGCAATTATTGTGCCAAATCCATATCCATACTATACTATATACTATTAGTAATACTATAAATGCGAAAGTGTGTTTGTATGTTTGTGTGTATGTCCGCCTTTCAGGCAGTAACGAAGCATTTTTGACATAGAGATAGTTTATGGGCCCGAGAGTGACATAGGCTACTTTTTATCCCGGAAAAATGCACAGTTCTCGAGGGAACAGCGCGCGATAACCGAATACCACGGAGGCGGAGCCGCGGGTAAAAGCTAGTAAGTAATACCTAATCATAAAATGGCCAAGCCAAATTGTAGATCCGCCTCTGTTAATTGCTACGGTCGATGTTCACAAACTTTATATTAAATGATATTGTAACGGATAACTCACGTTAAATCGAGTTTAGCTCGGCGTATTGCGGCAGCCGCCGGGTCGCGTGCTCCTTTGAAGACGGACTACGAAATAGTCCGAAACATGTCGAGCTAAACTCGATTTAAGACTTGAGTTATCCGTTACAATACCATTTAATATGAGTGAGTCTCACGGTACTTTCATGTTCAAAATTCACAAAATTTCTCATATATTAATATTTGTAGGAACCTATAATATGATACGATACATGTCGTCGCATAATATTATGCAGTTGTTGCCTTGATAAAGAATAACTTCGCGTGATTTATAAGCCATTGTTTGATTACAGCTGTTAATAATGTTTCTACGTTAGTACATTATTGTACAATTTTTATTGTTTACGCGTTTTCTTGATTTCCGTTGACTTTGACAGACAGCTCAGTTCAAGGCCAAATTGTAACATTCACAAACACGATGACATAAAAGAGACAGACATGGCAGTACAAAAAAAAAAATTTAACCTTTTTTACTAAATTTGCATGAAACTTTAATTGAGGATTAAAAAAAAACTTGAATTAATGAAAATAATAAATATCACGGGACACTTGACACCAATTGACCTAGTCCTAAACTAAGCAAAGCTTGTACTATGGACACTAGGCAACGGGTAACTAGGAAACATACATATTGATAAATACATATTAAATATCCAAGACCTTAGAACAAAAATTCACATTATTCATACAAATATCAGCCCCGGCCCGGAATCGAACCCGGTCTGAAGTCGGTGCCTCAACACGAGCCAGCAGGAGTTATTGAAGCCCAATATGCAGTTCGTCGGTTAGGTAGGCGATTATAGGTCCACTCCTGCTGGCTCGTGCTGAGGCACCGACTTCAGACTGGTAGAAAAATAATTTCATAGTTTTTGTAGTCGTTTAAATTTTCTGTTATACTTAAAAAAAAAAACATATACCTATCTATGCATCACTAATTAATTAATTACGATATTACAAATAACAAGAATTGCAACAAAATGTTAATCTACAATAATAACAATAAGTAAGTACTCACAAATATTTAAGGATGTCAAATACGTATTCATGTTACATCAATGAAATAGGTATTTAAATTATTATCGTGTTGAATTAGGATATAACTCTGATCTGACTTGTGATACGGCTGGGATGGTGATGATGATGATAGAAATACAAGAAATATTACATATATAAGGTTAAGGCACTACCGCTACGTCAAATCATCCAATTTATGGAAGAGATGATAAAAGCAATGGTTTAGGTGCGAACGAGGGGTAATTTAATTACACAAAAGATACCTACGGGTCGAAGTGTATCCAAGCAAGGACCCCTAAATGTAAGATAAGATAAGATAAGACACATATAAGGTAAATTTTTGCACACAACGCATGTCTTAAATCCAAAATTACGTGCTTACCTTCAAGGTCGTACTCTAAGTTACGTGTTCTAAATGCCTTGGGTAAACAATAATCGTATATATGTAATCATATAATGTAAACATACATATATTGTATCAATAACACACGTACAGATGTTAATGCATAGTGGTTTTCCATTGTATTTCATAGGAAAAGTTCTTATTTATCGTACTCTCTCGATGAGGGCTATCGCGTATGAATTCGCCGCTAGAGGCGTAGGTGTAGCGTGAGGTCAACGAAATGTAAAATCTCATAGTTTTTAGGTAAGCTACGCGGGTTTATTTATAATTAGAACTAGCTTTTGCCTGCGGCTTCGCCCGCGTGGGATTCGGTTATCGCGCGCTATTTTACCCCTTTAGAGGGAAATTTTATCCATTTCACCTACACAGATAATTTTTAATGGTAATCGAAAACTTAAACACCTATTTTCATACTTCTAAGTCCATAAATGAGAAAATTGCATATAAACTTCTCCCCCCTATTTCACCCCCTTAGGGGATGAATTTCCAAAAATCCTTTCTTAGTGCTCACTTACATCATAAAAGAAACCCCTGTACCAAATTTCAAGTTTCTAGGCTCAGCGGTTTGGGCTGTGCGTTGATATATAACCCAGTGAGTCTGGTTTGCCTTTTATATATATAGATAATATTTTGAATATTTTGCATTATCTGAAATTAATTATGGCAATTAAGCGATAATGGGCAATGAACGTCTGTAATTTGAGACAGTTTTGTCTTTCGAAAACTTTTGTCCTCCCTTTTTTCCGAACAAAACGGGATTACGCGATACTGTGGTTGCTCGATATTTTTATGGTACTGTTTTAAGATACCCCTGGTGTTGCAGATGCTTAAAGGGCAGTGGTAATCTCTTCTCTTACCATCGCAGACCAATTTGCTCGTTTGCCATCCAGTCGAATGAAAAAAACCGGTTTAGATGAAATTCGGTTACAATAGTTCGAGTCCCGTGAAAGGACACAGGATAGTTTTAATCCCGGGAAATTGCATAGTTCCCGAGGGATAGCGATAAAACGCGGACCGAGTCGCGGTAAACAGGCTAGTGTTTAGTAATTGAGATGCGAAATCTCGGCATATAATGATGATGTAACCATCTCCAAGTGAAGTATAAATAATAAGTATTATTATATAATTATTATTACTATTTAGCTTCAATTATGAAACTAGTTATTTCAAGATTTTTATTGTCAACTAGCTTTTACCCGCGGCTTCGCACGCGTAAACTAATCGGTCTGGTAGTTGCACTTGAAATTTTCGGGATTTTACCAAATTCCCCTGGAAATTTCCAAATTTATATCGTGGTCTTCCTTCATTGAGATTTTGTTGTGAATAGCTGTATAAAATTCAAGACTCTAAGACCAGTGCTGAAATTTTAAAAATGTTCCCAATTCAAATCATTTATTCAGTGAATAGGCCGCAATGGGCACTTTTACACGTCATTTTTTAAACTACCAGTGCTTTCGGAAAGACCATCATTACCTAGAACAATGCGCCGCAAGATACTTGGCAAAAAGTTTTTTTTTTTCAAAATAGTTAAAAAGTACAGTATACCATTAAAGAAAAAAATATAAAATAATAATAATACAGGGACGTATGCGTTCCCTTAGCTACAAAACTATCCCGTGGGAATATCCGGATAAAAAGTAGCGTATGTGTTATTCTAGACATTGAGCTACCTTCATACCAAATTTCATGACTAAGCCCAGCGGTCATTATTTCAAGATTTTATCCCTATCCCTATCCCATGGGAATATCGGGTTAAAAAATAGCCTATGTGTTATTTCAGAGGTCCAGCTACCTACATACTGAATTTCATGGCTCTAAGCCCAGTGGTTGTTATTTCTAGATTTTATCCCTAGGTATCCCGTAAGAATATCGGGTCAAAAAGTCACCTTTGTGTTATTCCAGACCTCCGGCTACCTACATACTGAATTTCATGGCTCTAAGCCCAGTGGTTGTTATTTCTAGATTTTATCCCTAGGTATCCCGTAGAATATCGGGTCAAAAAGTCACCTTTGTGTTATTCTAGACCTCCGGCTACCTACATGCCAAATTTCATGACTCTAAGCCCAGTGGTTATTATTTCAAGATTGTATCCCTATCCCGTGGGAATATCGAGATAAAAAATAGCCTATGTGTTATTTCAGAGGTCCAGCTACCTATACACCGAATTTCATGGCTCTGAGCCCAGTGGTTGTTATTTCGAGATTTCATCCCTAGGTATCCCGTGGGAATATCGGATCAAAAAGTCGCTTATGTGTTATTCCAGACCTCCAGCTACCTACGTATCCAATTTCATGACTCTAAGCCCAGCGGTTATTATTTCAAGATTTTATCCCTATCCCGTGGGAATATCGAGATAAATGGTAGCCTATGTGTTATTCCAGAGGTCCAGCTACCTATATACTGAATTTCAAGGCTCTAAGCACAGCGGTTGTTATTTCTAGATTTTATCCCTAGGTATCCCGTGGGAATATTGGGTCAAAAAGTCGCTTAAGTCTTATTCCAGACCTCCGGCTACCTACATACCAAATTTCATCACTCTAAGCCCAGCGGTTGTTATTTCGAGATTTTATCCCTATCCCGTGGGAATATCGGGATAAAAAGTAGCCTATGTTTTAATCCAGGTTATAAACTAACTTTTTGGCAAATTTCATCGAAATCCGTTCAGCCATTTGAGCGTGAAGAAGTAACAAACATACTTACTCACTCACATCCTCACTCACATCCTCACTCACATCCTCACTCACTCACAAACTTTCACATTTATAATATTAGTAGGACTAGTAGGATTAAATTAAACAAACGATCGGTTTGTAACTAAGTTGTTAACTTCAAATTAATAAAAACTATACTTTCAATTAACACATTGTGAACGTATTATAAAAGGTCATAACGCGTTGATGATTCCAAACAAATATTAATTCTATGGCAGCTCTATAAGGCACAAATTGCAACGAGCGTAAAATGTAAAAACAACTTTGAAAAACTTTGTTGTGTTATTGATAAGAAACCGATAAAAAACATTTAGAGACTTAGTGCTAGGAAGCTGTAACGATGACAATCCATACTTAATATTATAAATGCGAAAGTGTGTGTTTGTATGTTTGTTTGTCCGTCTTTCACGTCGAAACGGAGCGACGGATTGACGTGATTTTTGGCATAGAGATAGTTTATGGGCCATAAAACTGGAAGTTGAACGCCGAACGAAGAAGTTTGACCTGTATTACTTATTTATATATTCCATCTCTTTCTTTGACATTTCACGAATGACTTCCATCTCTTTCTTAACCTAGTTAAAGAAAGAGATGGAATATATTCGTGACGTAATAAAGATCAAATTTCTTGTTTCAAACGGATGTACGGCGTTCAACCTCCAGTGTTGTATATAAGCTCCTTGGTTTACGACGTGCATAGATGGCCATGCCGAAACGTGAAAAAAAAAGTGTCATTGACGTAACTCAATTATCTTCGACTCCGTGGCTAATCGAAAAAAATAAAAATACTTTACACCCTAGAGATTAAAACGCAATTTTCCACCCATGAAAATTAAGAGCCCGCGCACACAGGTAGCGGTCAGGAGTTCCGAGTTCCGTGTTCCGCGTTCGGCGTTAATTAGAATGTACCGAATATATAACAACAACGCACACAGCGTGCAGGGTTTAGGGTTAGTGAAGAATAGAATAGAATAAGCCTTTATTAACACACTTAAAGCAACATTTGCACATGCAACATGTCACTAAATATCTTCCGTTTATTACTAATGTTTATAAAAATTTCAAACAACGGAAGATATTTAGTGACATGTTGCATGTGCAAAGATCCAAACGACACTATGTAGAACGCGAGAATTTGTACCCATAACTCTTACCGCTCTCTGTGTGCGCAGGCTCTAAACATTCCGAACAGGAGAGATGAAAACTTTATGTCAGCTGTATTTTTGCAGCAATGCGAAGAATTTCACTAGTTTCGAACGGTATATCGATTCGTGATTACGAAAATCGTCTGGCTGCCTTATGATATGCAATCGTCGCATCCTATAGGCGCTTGCAACTCAAGAAATCACTCAAGCGTTGCCGATCTTGCAAGCAATAGACTATACTAATTTTTCTACAATTTTCTCTTTAATACCTCTGTAGTACCATCAGCTAAATAAGTGGTCTATCAATTCTTAAGCAAGTTCCTATCAAATGAATATGTCGCTAAAGTCGAACTTTCAAAATTTATTGAACTCAAAACAATTAAACATGCATTCCATTAGTGTTACTCGCCAAACTGTAACGTTTATTGGCGAGAAGCGCTCATTTTATTTAAACTTACTTAAATAACTAACCTAACTATCTCATTCTAAATTCTTATACAAATTTGCAAACAGAAGTAGGTAACAAGTTAAAAAATAACAAAACATATGTATATAAGAAACCTTCACACACATAGGTACATAATTATTTTTGATCTCCGTGGACAAGGTTGCCGAAATGAGAATTTCTCAATTTAGTTTTTAAACCTATTTTACTTAGTTTAGGGGTCTTTCTTAGTAAACTAATTTTATTAAAAACTACTGGCACTATAAATTTTGACATTCTTCATTTGATTTTATTCATTTTATTTTTGAGTTGACAGACACGTCTATTGGCATTATTGTTTTATGACATGCAAACGATTATCAACTTTAGGGTAGTAGACCACATATTTAGCTGATAGTATAAGACCGGAAAATAGAATACAGTGGATTTCAGCAGTGTTACAAGGTTAGATTAGAAAAAAAAATCAACCTCAGTTTACGTTCATGGGAGGTCCTCTAAAAAAAATTTTTTTTAATATGTTATTGTACCATTTTATTGGCATAGTTTACACATATATTCGTACAAAATTACAGCTTTCTAGCATTGATGGTCCCTGAGCAAAGCCGCGGACGGACAAACAGACAGACATGGCAAAACTATAAGGGTTCCGTTTTTGCCATATTGGCTACGGAGCCCTAAAAAGAATGACGTAAAAATCATCAATCTATTGAAAAATAAGAATGACACGAGCGAATGCAGTTTACATTCCATCTCTTTCTAGAGAATGACATTTGATATGAACTTTCTATTGTCATGACATTATGATCTCATAGGTGTCGGATGTCCGTTTTACCACTTGTCGACTAACTTTAAGTGTCAGATAATAGTAATGCTGTCTTTGTTCAGCATTATGCTGAGCCAGTGTCCGATTCACAACCGTAATGACGCATACTTTCCTATGTGATGTCTATTTGTACTTAATACTATTGTTGTGTCTTGTGTTGTGAATAAATGTATTTTCTTTCTTTCTTTGTTTATCCGGCCAAAACAAACAGAGATGGCATCAATGATGGATGTCCCTCACTCAAAGTTAGTCGACAAGTGGTGAAACAGGACCTAAAAGACCAATGAAATGCCCATAACTCCATATTATGCGTAGAATTCATTTATTACTTACTAGGTACTACACAATTTTCCAGGATAAAGACTGACCTATGTCCTTCCCCGGGACTCAAAACTATATACATAAATCGGATCAGCGGTTTAGGCGTGATGAGGTAACAAACAGACTTAGAAACTTTCGCATTTATAATATAACTGGGATTTTGTATGATAATATTAAAAAAAAAAACAGTAAACATATGTTTAAACTTTAAACAACTATAGCACGCATGCATATTTTCTATTGTGCAGGCAGCAAAGACCTATGATCTTACAACTTTGCTATTGCATTCTCTGCTTTTATTTATTTGAACTAGCTGAAGCCCGTGACTTCGTCTGTGAAGAATTCTTTTGTGTCGCCCACTTGCTCGTTTGCCTTCCAGTCGAATAAAAAAAAACAATATACAATTTTCCGGTATTAAAACTACTACTACCTTTATGTGATTGTGTGGCATCGTTTTAAAGTTCACACAAATAAACAACAAATGTAATTATAATTAGCCAATTATTGAAATGAAGAAACTCACGAATTTTCATCTGGCTCCATGCCATTTCCGCATATGGCTTCAAACTGAGATGCACCGCCATTTAAAAAAAAAACAAACTGTCAAAAAAACTTTCAAACATCCAAACACAAGCACTAGCACTGGCCGAAAACACAACAATTCGTACGATTAAAAAGAAAATAAAAATCTGGACACCCGTTTAACACTGGCACATTACACGAAATTAGAAGAATTTAAATTTCGCAATCAGTTCTGGGTACGGCGCTCGAAATTCAAAAATATGACAGGTCGAAATTTAATTTGGGAAACCGCGATTGGTGGATTTCACGCCATGATAGCGCTTCGACGGCGCAAGAGTGACTGGCGACCGAACAATGTTTTGTATCGACGTTTTTAAACGAAGTATCTATTGCATTTGCGCAACCGAATGCTAGGCCATTTGCTGGCTCTGTCGCGTGGAAAATGGTTTTTAGTTACGACAAAGCTTTTTGTGGAAAGGAATTATGCAAATGGCTAAATTAGGTTTTGTACTTTCTAGATTGTTTTAGGGTATCAGTATACACAGCAGAACAATGACTTATATCGTGCAGATTGGATAATATCCTCCCCTATCGTTTTTGGCTTCCATCCCGCAGGCAAGGCTCGGAACCGGTTAATAAAATAGCGGTAAATACCGGTTTATTTCGGTTTAACTCCGAACTTAACCCAAATAAACCGGTTTATTCGACGAGTGACAGCTGGCCGGCCGGCGGCGGGCGGCGACGTTTATCCTGCGCCGGAATAAACCGGTTTGTATTGTTCTAAACCGGTTAATCTGACAAGAACTTTATGGAAATGCTCCCTTAAAAACCGGTTTAAAAATAACAGTTTCGCGAACGAAACCAAAATGAAAAGGTTTTGCGCCAAGTACATGATAACGGTTTGGAAATTTAACCGGTAACCGAGCCTTGCCAGCAGGTCAGTAATGATGAATCGAGGGGGTGAGGGGTTACTGGGAACATCAGCCCCCCAAAAACGTATTTGTATGTATGTAAACGTATGAATGAAAATTCCGAAAAATAGTGAATTTACAGCTGTAAAATGTGAAAAAATCTTGTCCGGGTGAGCAATTAGTTCCGATGGGGCTATAGCATAGATGTCGCTAGTGTCAGTTGTGTCGCTGCTTAAGTGACTAAATAAGAAACAAATAAGCTGAGATATGTGGTGCATAGGTAGGCTGTACTCCTGTCCGGTGGTGTAGCGGTATAGCACGCGGCACGGGATGCTGAGGACCTGGGTTCGATTCCCAGCGCTGCTCTCTTTTTCTGGTTTTTCTGTGTATCTATGTTTCAGTTTGTATTTTTGATGTAAAATGTGAAACTATTCAGTGTAATGAGATATCATTTACTCATGATCCATTAATTGGTTGCAAGAATTGCATTTATGTACTAGTTTTATTATTAAATTACTAATTGAATTTAGATGCTTTGTTGACTGGTAGAGCTTGCTCGAAGCGCTAACGTGTCATAAATACTTTTAACTACCTACACTTTTGTAGGACTTTTCAAGTAACTAATGGCCTATTTTCGGAATTTTTTCCCAGCTTTCATACAAAAGTATGATCGAAATTTGTTTAGTAGCTTAGCTGAAAAATCACCAATGAGTCTGATATAATACGGAACCCTAAAAAAGCAACGTTTACATATTACAGTTTTTCTTAATAACAACGGTTTATGAGAAACCGCGCGTTGATGTCTTTTGTATCAAAACTTGTCAAAGTCAACTGAAGGTCATTTGTAAAATTTAATTTTGAAACATCTTACCAAACATAAATCAAGTTATTTCATAAATAAAACTTTATGTTAATAAATGAGGAATGTAATTTTTAAAACTGTCGTAACAACGCTGTAAGTAGAACTCATTAAGTAAATAATTATCAAGTTCGCATTCTTTTTAAATTATTCGAAATTAGTAATTAAAGGTAATTTTCATCGAAAATTATTTAGCATAATGTGTCTGTTCGTCGATTTAAATTGCACCGAAGAATTTAGACATATTATTAAACTACTAGCTTATGCCCGCGATCTCATCTGCGCGGACCGAGGTTATCGCGCGGTAGCGCCCTCTACCAGAATAAAAAGTATCCTAGGTTGATTCTTGGGGTTTAAACTATGTCTATACCAAATTTCATCAAAATCGGTTCAGCGGTTTCGACGTGAAAGCGTAACAGACAGACAGACAGATAGACAGACAGACAGAGTTAATTGCGCATTTATAATATTAGTAGGGATATTTTTCCGGATAACTCACGTCTTAAATCGAGTTCGCGTGTTGCAGTAGCCGCCGAGTCGCGTTGCTCCGAGGAAGAAGGGCTACGGATTAGCCCGAAACATGTCAGGCTAAACTCGATTTAAGACGTGAGTTATCCGGGAATATATATGTAATATCAGAAGAATTTCGACATATTTTTTAACTATTTGAAAAGAAAAAGTTCTCCATTTACCTAAATGTCAAAATCTTATAAACTGTCATTGACTTCAACTCTGAGGCCGTATTGCCTAATATTTCTTGCGCTCGCAATCGCAATCAAATGACAGTTTTCGCATAAAAATCTGTCATTTGATTGTGACTGGAAATGTCAAAAACGTCAGACAATACGACCTTTCTGGTGAAACTTTGCAGGTGGTAAGACCTTGTGCAAGGTCCGCCCGGATTGCTACCACCGTCTTGCTCGCTAATCCCGCCGTGAAGCAGCAATACCTGCACTGTTGTGTTTCGGCGTCGAGAGCAAGACAGCCGGTGAAATTACTGACACTTGAGGTATCCCATCTTAGCCCTGTATGTTGGCAACGCATTAGCAATCCCCCTGGTGTTACAGGTGTCCATGAGCGGTGGTGATCTCTTACCCATTTGCTCGTTTGCCATATTGTCGAATTAAAAAAAACGGTTAAGTTGAAATTCGGTTACAATAGTTCGAGTCCCGGGAAAGGACACAGGATAGTTTTAATCCCGGGAAATTGCGTAGTTCCCGCGGGATAGCGATAAACGAATACTACGCGGACGGAGTCGCGGGAAACAGGCTAGTTTGTGAGTGAGAGGGACGGTACTAAATGAACTTTGTTTCTCGAATTTCATAGAAGCCGCCCTATGCTAAGCCAGGATATGTAAATGTAGCGTTCTTTTTAACCGACTTTAAAAAAGGAGGAGGTTATCTATTGGTGTTGGTGTTGCAGGTGTTGCAGGTGTCTATGGGCGGTGGTGATCTCTTATCATCAGGAGACCCGCTTGCTCGTTTACCATCCAGTCGAATAATAATAAAAATAAAATACTTTACAAATAAAATAATTCATTTGAAACCAAGTTTCGGGTAGAGTTAAAAATGACAAACAAACAGAATCCATCTTGTTATGTTCACCCACTAGCCGCTAACGTGCCTTGCAAATAAAAGGCACTAAAAATAAACGCGAATGACGAATGTTGACGTTGGCGGACGCAGCCAGCGTTTTTCCAAGAACCAGGTGTAAAGTCCGACGTTAACACTAGCTCAGGTTCGCGATTATGTAGGTACTAGCTTATGCCCGCGGCTTCGCACGCGTAGACTATTCGGTCTTTATCCCTAAGTATCCCGTGGGAATATCGGGTCAAAAAGTTACCTATGTGTTATTCCACACGTCCAGCTACCTACATACCAAATTTCATGATTCTAAGCTGAGCGGTTATTATTTCAAGGTTTTATCCCTATCCCGTGGGAATATCGGGGTGAGAAATAGCTTGTGTTATTCCATAGGTCCAGCTACCTACACACTGAATTTCATGGTTCTAAGCCCAGCGGTTGTTATTTTGAGATTTTATCCCTATCCCGTGAGAATATCGGGATAAAAAGTATCCTATGTTTTAATCCAAGTTATAAACTAACTTTTTGCCAAATTTCATCAAAATCCGTCCAGCCGTTTCAGCGTGAAGAAGTAACAAACATACTCACTCACTGACTCACTCACTCACTCACAAACTTTCACATTTATAACATTAAGTAGGATAGGTAGATATATCTCTTTATTCAATTTAGGCTATAACAAGCACTTATGAACGTCAAAAAATCTACCACCGGTTCGGAAAAACCTCTGTTGAGAAGAATCCGGCAAGAAACTCAACGAGGTTTTTTTTTTCCATGTCTATTTACATGTCTCGGGAAAAATGGCTCGTTTTATGCTCTTGTTGCACCATCTACTATTTATCCATTAAACAGATGACTGAAGGTCGTTCACAAACGGATCATCTACCATACCGCGAATTGTAGGCGACACTCGTTTTGCGGTGAACCTGTCACCGGTATTGTTCAAACTTCCTCACACGTTGGCGCTCCGCCCAGTTGTCATAACAACGTTCCTAAAACGGCAAACATGACAGCTGTCATATCCTCGAATCAAAGAACATTTCCTGTAATAATATACCTGGATTCGATTTGTGGCATTCGAACATGGCGGATGTAGACAATATCTAATTTTGCTATTTCTGTTTCTTTGGCTAGTTGAAGTATGATTTTGATAGTGTTTTATGCGGCGATTAATCTTAACAGTGAACAGTGATCACAAAATTGTATATTGCTCTCGTGTCTGATATTTTTTAATGCCAAAGTTGTCTCCACGTGGTTTCTGGAATTTTACTATCAAGTTGCAAAAACTACAATCACCGTACAACGTTGCCTCTCGAAAGAGAATACTTAGACGCTGGCGAAATTGTCCTATTAATTAGGACAGAAGCCATACTTTAAAAGAGAAGAAGAAGAAGTAAGATTATACCTACGTTTTCGTGTTTAAGGGTCCGTTTCCACCAGAGATGTGTTGCGAGGGATAAGTTTTTCGTGAACCAATAGAAACGCTTCATTTACCTCGCCGCGCTCCGCAGTTTGGGACTAGATCAATTGGTGTGAAATCCATGATATTTATTATTAATACTAGCTTTTGCTCGTGGCTCCGCCCGCGTGGTATACGGTTATCGCGCGCTGTTCCCTCGGGAACTGTGAATTTTTCCGGGATAAAAAGTAGCCTATGTCACTCTCGGGGCCATAAACTATCTCTATGCCAAAAACCACGTCCATCCGTCGTTCCGTTACGGCGTGAAAGACGGACAAAGACACAAACATACAAACACATTTTCGCATTTATAATATTAAGTATGGATGGATACATACTTAAGTACATATTGAACATCCAAGACACAAACATCTTCTCCGACCGGGGATCGAACCCGGGACCTCAAGCATCGCAGTCAGACCCTAACCACTTGCGTATCCGGTCGTCAAACAAGATTGCACAGACGCTACCGTAAGGTCACGGGTGAGCAAAGTAATTGTTTATACTTGTTCATAAAGACGCTTCAAAAACAGTAATCACGACACCTTCGTAATAGTCGAATTAAAGAACATTTCCTGTAAGATTGTCTTCCTGTTTAACCTAATTTGCGGTTTTAAGACGGTTGACCTCGTATGATCATAGATAAACATCGGATTATATGCACTATCAAAATGCCAATATATGCACACAAATATGCACTAAAAAAAGGGCGAAATATGCACAAAATATGCACAGTCAAAAACCATTCATTATGAAGAATTTACATTATTTTCACATTGTATTTATATGTATATACATATTTTCTATCCCTGCAGCATAATGGGAACATGTTGATAGATTATGATATTTTTTTGATGAATTTTGGAAATTTTGTTTTGTCCGAATTTCCATTAAACTCAAGGTATTTTTTTTTAACAACGAAAATAAGATTTTCGTAGATAGTTAGAACGTTTCGACAGAATAATACAATACATATAACACGTAAAACAACTGAAATAAGCACTGTCAACGAAAAAGTACCGAAATATGCAATAACGTTCTAAAAATAGAATTATATGCATTTGCATATGCAAACATGCAAATGCATATAATCTGATGTCTAATCATAGAATTATTTTATTGGCTCCGTGCACGACGTCAGCGCCACCTATCGCCCGCAACTTTGCTGGCTTGGGTGTAGTTAATGTACGACTTGTTAATGCACGCTTAATAATGCACGGCCTGATAATCCGTGCTTATGTGCACGAATTATCATGCCGTACATTATCACTCCGTACCGAACTAGCAGAGAACCAATAATGTACGCGCAATAATGTACGACGTGATAATCAGAAGCATTATGGCTTCCGATTATCATGCCTTACGATTTTCGTGATTGAAATAAAAAAAATGCTTTTAGCGATAACCGCCTGTTGTCTACCTGATTTTATTTTTATTTTTGTGATGTCTCTGTACTATTTTTGGTGATCAATAAAGAATATTTGTATTGTATTGTATAATAAATTTATTTACCAAAAATTCAACAAACAACAAAAAAGAAAATGATTTGCCAAACTAAAGAACTACCTAAAGCAGTTTTACACCCGTATTTATAGAGAAGTAAAGGCCATTATTTGAGTAAAAGTAATTACTCAAGTAAAGATTTTGATTCTATAGTTGAGATTTTGCTTGAAAATTGAACTGTCAATCGATGGTCCAATCGAATAAACGTGCAAAGGCCTTTACACGAAAAATTTTTTTTTTACTTTTTTAGCTTACATATGGCCCAAAGTATGTCGTCAATTTTTTTTACACCGATCCGATTAACCGTTTTTGAGATAAAATGTTTTAATTGTTTATTCGTTGGTAATTATTCCATACAAAGTTAAAGATGGTTTTATTTTTCCTGTAAAATTGCTGTTAAAAAAAAAATTATACTGTTTATTAACCCCCGACGCAAAAAAGGGGTGTTATAAGTTTGACCGCTATGTGTGTCTGTCTGTGTGTCTGTCTGTGTGTCTGTCTGTGTGTCTGTCTGTGTGTCTGTCTGTCTGTGTGTCTGTCTGTGGCACCGCAGCTCTTAAACGGGTGGACCGATTTGAATGCGGTTTTTTTTATTTGAAAGCTGGTTTTCTAGCGATGGTTCTTAGACATGTTTTATTATAAATCATAATAACATTACAATAATTATACAATTACTTAGCTAATAATCTTTATTATTTAAGGTTTTATTTTTACGATTACACGTTTATTCGTTTGGTCCATAATGTTAGATTTCATAGCCAAGTCATAGTCACCATTTTCTTTGCTTAAGCAGCAACAAGTAATGACTCGTTTATAAATACGGGTGTTAGATTTAGCTAAGAACTAATACTTTTCAACCTTTTCCAACTTTGAACCTACGACCCTAACTATTTAAAAATCCCACAAAATCAACTGACATTTACCAAAATTGACATATTAACAAAAACACAGTGACATTGAAAAAACTATTTACCTACTTACGAATAATATACAAATACACTTGTATATTGTTTGAACGGATATTTGTAAAACTAACACAATATTATATTATGCCAAGTGTAGATCCTGTCTACATATTTCTTTAAATAAGTTTCTGTTAAATATTATATTCTTAATACAAACTACGACTTTGACTCGCAACGCGTACTCGCACATCTCTGGTGTAAGCGCAGCTTTACCCGAAAATTACATTTTTTTTTTATTCGACTGGAAGGCAAACGAGCAAGTGGGTCTCCTGGTGGTAAGAGATCACCACCGCTCATAGACACCTGCAACACCAGGGGGATTGCAGATGCGTTTCCAACCTAGAGGCCTGAGATGGGATAATACCTCAAGTGCCAGTAATTTCACCGGCTGTCTTACTCTCCACGCCGAAACACAACAGTGCAAGCACTGCTGCTTCACGGCAGGATTAGCGAGCAAGATGTTGGTAGCAATCCGGGCGGACCTTGCACAAGGTCCTACCACCTGCAAAATGACATGACAGATGACAGATATGCAGCCGAAATTACGTCACATTTCGGCATCAGCCGTGTAACTTCGGTTTACGCCCGAAGTAACTCGAGTTTGAACTTAGTAATGCTCAGTGGAGGTTGATTGCGCGGTTTAGCTAACCGCAGGGTTAATGAGGTATACAAGGCTTTAAACTTTGAACTAACGCCTTTGTACGTCTGTCTGTCTGTCATAATTGTAGCTTGGTAATCCAGAGGCCAGGTGTAAAAGGAAATAGTGTCAAATTAAACATGTAGTCCCCCCCCTCTAAAATCTAAACGGGTGGGTTGAAAATTTGAAAAAATTCAAATTAGTAGTAGTATATCAAACTTACAAGGAAAACTATGTATAACTGTTAAGTTTTCTTCAGAATTATTAGTAGTTTAAGAGTAAATAACAGCCTAAGGTACAAAATATACCTAAATTTGGAATATTCCGTACAAAATACGAAATCCTTACAAAATCATAATGGCTACGGAACCCTATTTCAGGCGTGTCCAACACGCTCTTAGCCGGTTTCTTAACGTCGTTTTAAAACATGTACTTAATAACCTTTCCGTGAACATCTCTGTAGCTCTGTTGTAAATTAAAAACATCTTTGCGACCAAACAAGGAAACAGAGAGTAAATACAAAGGTTCAACAATATTTGTGGATGGCAAGGACGATGGTACTTCCTGAGGCATACTGGTAATTGACGAGTATAATATACCATTATACTGTAAGGTATAAGGAAAGATGTATATATGTAAACGAGAAATGTAAAATTATGCCCAAATGTCAATGTAATTTGACTTGTGACCAACCTTTTTAGTGTTCCGTAGCCAAAATGGTCATCATCATCACCAAATGATGATTTCCAAGAGCAAATGCACGAGTTACTACTAAATATATCAAAATTAGGTACTATAGGTGTCCCTGCAACATTTGAAGAGTTCTCTTGAAGATCTTGAAGAGCAGGTTAAATAAAATATTATTAAAAACCCCCGACTTTATCGCTTCAAAATTCAATATCTCAAAAACGGCTAAACCGATTTTGCTGAGTGTTAAACATGTTTAAAAACCATTGGTAGAAAACCTGCTGCCAAATAAAAACCGCATTCGAATCGGTCCACGCGTTTAAGAGCTACGGTGCCACAGACATAGCGGTCAAACTTGTAACACCCCTCTTTTTCCTGTGGGGGAAACGAAGATAAATCTACTTTGTTGTCGCAAAGTATCGTATTACACATTATTGATTCAAAATACACCAAGTATTTGTACCTATTATTGACATTATTAATCGATTTAGTGCGCACGCGTGGTCACATGCCTTATGTTATTACAGGTGTGTGTTTACGATACCTCTCCAAGGTAATCAATACAATAGTATTATTATTTGAATAATTTTGCTACAGGCTAACATTTTATCATCATCATCATCTTTTTTTTTCCAATAACAATATACATTGTGTTTGAAGTTTAAAGTTAAAATACATGTCGAAATTACATAAGTCAAATTAAATACCTCAAATTTATTATTATTAAAAAAACTAAATAAATAATTATCAATCAATAATCCATTAAGTCGAATTGTTACATGGGTAATAATCTTCAATAGAATAAAAACACTTCTCCAACAAAAATTTCTTTAGTTTATTCTTAAATATGTGTCCATCTACTAGTGACTTAAAGCCAACTGGCAACTTGTTAAAAATAATTCCACATTCTACTCATTCCACTAAATAGATATCGGGGGCCCGGCCAAGAAAGAAACAAAGAAAACATCTATTCGTGACAAACATTAAGAACAATGGATAAAAACATAAAGTTCAATATCTCAAAAAACACTGAACCGATTTTGATGAAACATGTCTAAGAACCATCGCTAGAAAACCTGCTATCAAATAAAAAAGCCGCATCCAAATCGGTCCACCCGTTTAAGAGTTACGGTGCCACAGACAGACACACAGACACACATAGCAGTCAAACTTATAACACCCCTTTTTCTGCGTCGGGGGTTAAAATAAAGAAAAAAATATAGTTATACATGTCACGAAATGGACTAAGACGAGCAATAACCTAACCAACAGTTGGTAACTCCCGATTTTCTCACTTCAAAGTTCAACGTCTCAAAAACAGCTGAACCGATTTTGATAAAACATGTCTATAAAAAACCTTGTTCAAATCGGTCCACCCGTATAAGAGCTGGTGCCACAGACAGATAGACACACATAGCGGTCACACTTATTATAACAACCCTCTTTTTGCGACGGAGGTTAAATGCGGCACGGCCGTGCCATCCTTTTCTAGAAGCATTTGAACTTCCTTTTAAACGTTCAGAGGTTTGCCTGCGGTGCTGGCTGAAAATCAGCGCTGGGGTATTTTTAACGCTTCAGCATTATGCTGAGCCAGTGTCCGATTCACAATCGCAATGACACAGACCTTTGTGTTGTTTTTGTACCAAATAGTATTGTTGTCTTGTGTTGTGAATAAATGTATTTTCTTTCTTTCTTTCTTTCTTTAAACTCACTTTTTGTCACCTTCAGTTGTCCGGTTGGGAGCGGCCCGTATCTGCCGTGACTTTAACTAGAGCAGTGTTGTTCAAACTGTGGGTCACGACCCCCTAGGGGGTCACGGATACCCTCAAGGGGTCGCGATATCTTTAAAATACTCTCATTGTTACTGTGTATGATTATTCAATGTTTCTATTACCAATCACATAATATATAATAGTGTTATCAATGCAGGATAATACAAATATTTTTCAAACTTAAGGGTGTTCCGTCCTGAAAAAGTTTGAAAAACACTGAACTAGAGGACTATCCACTAATATCATAAATGCAAAAGTTTGTATGTCTTTTTGATACCTCATCAAGTCTAAACCGCTGACCAAATTTAGATGAAATTCGGTATACAGGTAGACAGTTTGAGCCCGGGGAGAGGAAATAGGATAGTTTTTATCCCGGATGCATAGTTCCCGCGGGAACGAATTCTGCGCGGACAGTCGCGAGCAACAAGTTAGTTATTAATACAAATATCGGCCCCGACCGGGGATCGAACCTGGGACCTCAAGCTTCATAGTCAGGTTTTATTAATCATTTATGCGGTATGGGTGCGGTTTATAGCGTGATAAGTCCCGTTAAGGTATTTGACTATTTATGCGGTCATCATCATCATCATCATCATATCAGCCGAAAGACGTCCACTGCTGGACATAGGCCTCCCCCAAGGCTCTCCACTTAGACCGGTCTTGTGCTTTCCGCATCCACCGCGATCCCGCGATCCTAGCCAGGTCGTCGCTCCATCTTGTTGGAGGCCTACCGACAGCTCGTTTCCCGGCCCGCGGACGCCATTCGAGAACCTTCTGACCCCATCGGCCATCAGTCCTGCGTGCAATGTGCCCCGCCCACTGCCACTTCAGTTTCGCGATCCTTCGGGCTATGTCAGTGTGCGGTCATCAACTGTCGTATAAATGTAGAAGCATGACATTACGCACGATTGTTCCGACGTAAATAATGACAGGGATTTCAATTAAACTATCGGTATTAAAGGTACACGCAAGAGAAAGCGTTAAATGATCCCTACTAATATTATAAATGCGGAAGTAACTCTTGTCTGTCTGTCTGTTACGCTTTCACGTCGAAACCACTGAACCAATTTTGATGAAATTTGGTATATAGTTTGAACCCTTGGAATCAACTTAGGATACCTTTTATTCCGGTAGAGGGCGCCACCGCGCGATAACCTAGATACGCGCAGACGAAGTTGGGGGCATAAGCTAGTAGTAAAATAAATACGAAAGTATGTACATGTGTATAAGATATGAGTAATCTCGACTCCAACAAGGGATCTGATAAACTAAATCCAACTCCAATTTGTACCGAATCCGCTTATCAACTCAGACTCCCTCCTTTTTAGGGTTCCGTAGCTAAAATGACAAAAACGGAACCCTTATAGTTTCGCCATGTCGGTCTGTCTATCTGTCTGTCCGTCCGTCCGCGGCTTTGCTCAGAGACTATCAATGCTAGAAATCTGTAATTTTGCACGAATATAATATGTACATTATGCGGACAAAATGGTACAATAAAAAATTCAAAAATATATTTTTTTAGAGTACCTCCCATAAACGTAAAGTTAAGGTGATTTTTTTTGTCATCCAATCTTGTACTTAGTTTATAATTTTAAAACCACCAGGGGGTTGCTAAAACGACAGGGGGTTTGCGAAATATTCAACTTTAAAGTGCAAATTTTCATTAAAATCAAGCGTCCCCCCCCCCTCTTAAATCTTAACCAATGGATGGAAAAATTTGAAAAAATTTAGGATGGTAGAAAGTATATCAAACTTTCAAGAAAAACTATAACGGCTAAGTTTGCTTGAGAATTATTAGTAGTTTAAGAATAAAAAGCAGCCTAAGGAATGCAATATACCTACCTAAACTTGGAAGATTCCGTATAAAATACGAAATCCTTAGAAAAATATTACTGTTTTTTTCGTAACGTCTACAGAACCCTATTTCGGGCGTGTCCGACACGGTCTTAGCCGGTTTTTCGAATTTCATAGTAGCCGCCCTATGTAGTGTTTCTTTTGATTAAAACATTGCTCCCTTATCTCTGATGGAAATGCAGCCTAAAGACCATTTTAAAGTGATTTGTATTATGTAACTATCGATTATAATTAATAGAGGTTCTTGGCGTAATCGTGTGGGTATTGAAGTGTGTGACGAACTGTTGTTGATTGACGGACAAACATGGCGTCAGCAAAACAAATCAGCTGGTGATTTAAGGCTATGTTGCCGCTAGACATCATTGTGTAATAGCACAGAATGAGTACCTAATTAATAGTACAAGATGTTAGCTCGAATATTACAATCCCCGCCACCGCTTCTGTACCTACGTAGACCCACTTGCAGGTAAAAATAAATCTAGATTTAGTTGTTAAGCCTGGCTTAAGCTTGACAGTTCCATACATTTTGACACTACTAAACTAGGCTTAACGCTAACTCGAGATTTATGTGTTTCCAGCAAGTGGCCATTAGTGTAAGTTTTCGGTCGCAAAATGCGTCTCGATCGCGTTCGCGTTAAAATCTCAATTTGTATGGAAACACGGACATCGCAAACGTTCCGCTAGAGGCGCTGTTCGTGTTTCCATACAAATTGAGATTTTAACGCGAACGCGATCCAGACGTATTTCGTAACCGAAAACTTAGGTACTGTGTGTTTCGAGCTTTACACAAACTTTACTTCTAAGTTCGCCTTTGTACCTATCAAATCAAAGCCTTTGTACCTATGTCTCATTGTTTTTCAATTGTTTGTTTACTTATTTTGTACAATAAAGAGTTTACATAGGTACAGTCAAGGGCAAAAATGATGTATACATTTTAGCACCTTATCACTTTAACCACTTCGTATATGGCAGTTCAAATATGACAAAAATAGACAAAGGTACCTACTAAAGCGTATACTTATTTTTTCCCTTAACTGTACAACAATAGTAATATACTAGTACTAGTGTTTACCCGCGGCTTTGCACACGTAAGTGATTAGGTCCAGAAGCTGAATTGATATTCCGGGATTTTTAAAAATTCCTGTGGGAATTCCCGAAAATTAAATCGTTGTTTTCATTGACGTTACATTAAAAACAATCATGGCCAAATTTCATGACTCTAAGCCCAGCGATTGTTGTTTCAAGATTGTATCCCTATCCCGTGGGAATATGTGGTTGAAAAGTCGCCTTTATGTTATTTCAGATGTCCAGCTAACTATATACCAAATTTCGTGATTCTAAACCCAGCGGTTATTATTTCGAGATTTTATCCCTATCCCGTGAAAATATCGGGATAAAAAGTAGCCTGTTAATCCAGGGTGTATTTTATCTATACGCCAAATTTCATTCAAATCTGTTAAGTAGTTTTTGCGTGAAACATCCGTCCATACATCCTTCCAAACATGTATATCTATCTGACCATGTATACATAACGCGGCTGGCTTACTGACAAACAGACAACGGGTAGCTTAAACCACATATAATAAGACAACTACGTTTCTTGACAACTTAAAAAAATCGTAAAATATTTTCCACTAAAATTTTTAAGTGCATACCTACCTATTCAAAATTTTTGGCATAACAAGTCTTATGTCAATAAATTTTGTTTAGCTTCAAATCAAACCTTAGCCCGTGATCCAATTAGCATTCATTCTAACGCTTTTTTAGGGTTCCGGAGCCAAAATGGCAAAAACGGAAACCTTATAGTTTCGCCATGTCTTTCTGTCTGTCCGTCTGTCTGTCCGTCCGCGGGTTTGCTCACAGGGACTACCGGTGGGTGGAAAAATTTGAAAAAATTCAGGATAGTAATCAGTATATCAAACTTCCAAGGAAAACTATAACGGCTAAGTTTGCTTGAGAATTATTAGTAGTTTATGAGTAAATAGCAGCGTAAGATATAAATATACCTAAACTTGTAAGATTCCGTATAAAATACGAAATCCTTAGAAAAATATTACTTAATTTTTTCGTAATGGCTACGGAACCCTATTTTGGGCGTGTCCGATACGCTCTTGGCCGGTTTTATTTACATTTACAAGGTAAAAAAAAAGTAAAATATTTTCTAAGTACCTACTAAAATTTTTAATCAATGTAGATATCTTATATTTTTGGCACAACACGTCTAATATCAATAAATTTTGTTTAGCTTTAAATCAAACCTTCGCCCGTGATCCAATTAGCATTATTTTTAACGTTTTTTTAAATTGATATTTTTTTTTTTTAATAATAAAATAAAACTTACACCACTTCCTCAGGAAAGCACTGGTCAACTTAGCACACAACTTATCACGTCCCTGCATCGTGTATAGATCACTTCACAGCACTTATAACTTGTAGATCATCACACTATAGATCCATGCGTGCGCGCGCGGCGGTCGTACAGCGGCGACTGGCGCGACCTGGGAACAAGATAGAACCTTAGCGGAATACAGGGTTGAAGGGTGAAGTTTGGGCTGTCAAGGATGTAATCACTATAATAATAAATAATAATAATAATAATAATAATAATAATAATAATAAATGTTTATTTCAGATTTCACACGATCCATATAAAAATAATAATATGTTAGTAACAGAGAGGTCCTTACAACTAAGCTAGTACTATCATTATTAAATCTCATTATTGGAGGGAGGAATATGTCTCGTATTATACTGGGTGACCTTAGCCTCTGGACAAATACGAATGAATATGGCTTAGCAAGATATTTAAAACCAAACTGCAAAGTATCATAACAATCAGTCCAATATTTACCGGAAAACTAACAATTTTCAATGTATAACTTTGGAGCAGTCTGTGTATATGGATGATCTGATTTCATAGATTTTTTTTTTCTTGTCTAATTAGTATAGATTGGCAAAAGATGGGGGAGTTTTACTCTCAACTAACCGTCCTTGCAGAATATCTACAGCAAACTATGCCAAGTACACTGGGCTGGACAAAAAACGTAGTACAGTCACCAGCACAATATCTGACACAAAGCGCGTATAATATCTGACCCGACTCTAATTCTAAAGCCGGTAGAACGTGTCAGATATTTTTTCTACTGTGGCAGATATTTATGCAGTTGACTGCAGATTAAAGGAATCTGATAAAATCTGACAGCTAATGATTTTAAACTTTGTTCTCAGTAAAACGATGCTTTTATTTTTAATGTCGTGGCTTATCTTAAATGCAATAAAACTTTGATTTATAGCCTAAAGATGCAGGTATGAAAATCTCTTAAACTCTAATTTTAGAAGCCGATGTGTACTTTTTGCAATAAAAAAGCATAACATTCCTTCGAGCAAACGTGCTGTCTGGTTAGAAATAAAAGTAAGTAGATATTCTAAGAAATATAAGCGTCTGTATGAGTTGTTTGTTTGTATATTCATCGATGATTTTGTCGATATCATCAATCATAGCCTAACTTTTGACTTGTGTTTTGCAGGTGGTAGGACCTTGTGCAAGGTCCGCCCGGATTGCTACCACCATCTTGCTCGCTAATCATTCCGTGAAGCAGATGTGCTTGCACTGTTGTGTTTCGGTGTGGAGAGTAAGACAGCCGGTGAAATTACTGGCACTTGAGGTATCCCATCTTAAGCCTCTAGGTTGGCAACGCATCTGCAATACCCCTGGTGTTGCAGATGTTTATAGGCTGTGGTGATCTCTTACCATCAGGAGACCTACTTGCTTGTTTGCCATCCAGTCGAATAAAAAAAACTGACAGACAGACATTGGCGTCAAACTTATAACACCCATCTTTTTACGTCCCAGGTAAAAAACAATTAATATTTCTCAAAAAAATATAAAAAGAGATAATGGAACAAATCACATAATATCTACTCAGGTAAACATTATCCCATAATCAGTCCAGCCGAAATAATTTCAATCTAAATACGATGGAATCCACACGAAATTCGCCGAAGAACTGAAGTCATCGACATAGCTGGAGAAATTGCACGTTGAAGTGGCAATAGGCGGGCTACAGCTCGAACAGATAACTATTGGGGGAGAAGAGTCCTCAGAGGACTGAAGCTGGAAGACGAAGCGTTGGCAGGCCTCTTACTAGATGGACTAAAGACATGGCTAGGGCATCCGGTGGAAGCAAGTGGCGAGTTATCGTCCATTACGGCATAAGAGGCAGTTTGTTCAACAGTGATCGTCTTCCGACTGAGAAAGATGTTTTTTATTTTTATTTGACTAGTTGGCAAACAAACAAGTGAGTCTCCTGATGGTAAGAGATCACCACCGCCCATAGACACCTGCAACACCAGGGTGATTGCAGATGATCATTGATGATCAATGTTTTTGGTTAATGTTTATCATCATCATCATCCCAGCCTATACGTCCCACTGCTGGGCACAAGCCTCCTCTCAGAATGAGAGGGCTTGGGCCATAGTTCCCACGCGGGCCTAGTGCAGATTGGGATCTTCACACGCACCACTGAATTGCTTCGCAGGTTTGTGTACGTTTCATCACGATGTTGATAGTATTGTTGTCTTGTGTTGTGAATAAATGTATTTTCTTTCTTTCTTTTCTTTTCTTTTTTTATGTTTTCCGTAACCGCAAAGCTCGTGGTACATTTCAAATGTAATTCCACACATGAATTTCGAAAAACTCAAGAGGTGCGACCCGGGATTAGAACCCACGACCCTCTGCTTGAGAGGCGATAGGTCAAACCACTAGGCCACCACGGCTTTTTAACGTTTGTTTTTAATGTTTATGTTACAAGTAAAAAATATAGTTGCTTAATCAGTTTTTCCGTTGACTTAACAAACAGACAGTTATTTTCGCATTAATAATTATGATTGCCAATTCTTAGTACCTATAGTAATCGTGTCTACAAGACCTTGATTCAAGTATCAATGCCAATGAAAAACGGAAAGTTCGAGACGGACTCGCGTAAGAAGAGTTCCGTACCTATTTAAAATGATTAATAATAAGAAAGTGTAGTACGGTACTATATTCTTAATACTAGCTTTTGCCCGCGGCTTCGCCCGCGTGGTATTCGGTTATCGCACGCTGTTTCATCGGAAACTGTGCATTTTTCTGGGATAAAAATTAGCCTATGTCACTTGTGGGCCCATAAACTATCTCTATGCCAAAAATGACGTCGATCCGTCGCTCCTTTATGGCGTGAAAGACGGACAAACACACAAACATACAAACACACTTTCGCATTTATAATATTAGTATGGATATGGATTCTTACTAGCTTTGCCCGCGGTTCTGCCCGCGTGGTATTCGGTTATCGCGCGCTGTTCCCTCGGGAACTATGCATTTTTCCGGGATAAAAATTAGCCTATGTCACTCTCGGGCCCATAAACTATTTCTGTGCCAAAAATCACGTCGATCCGTCGCTCCGTTATGGCGTGAAAGACGGACAAACATACAAACACACTTTCGCATTTATAATATTAGTATGGATAGACAAGCTTTTGTTTAATTTACCTTGTTTGTTGTTATTGGGTCAAATCTTGCGAGTTCAATTTGTTTGACTCACTTCAGCTGACGTAACTGAATTGTAAGATGGATGACTGTGCAATTACAGTCAACAGAAAATACAGTCAGCTGAAAAGCTTGTATTAAAAACCGGCCAAGAGCGTGTCGGACACGCCCAAAATAGGGTTCCGTAGCCATTACGAAAAATTTAAGTAATATTTTTCAAAGGATTTCGTATTTTATAAGGAATCTGCCAAGTTTAGGTAGATTTTATACCTTACGCTGCTATTTACTCATAAACTACTAATATTTCTCAAGCAAACTTAGCCGTTATAGTTTTTCTTGGAAGTTTGATATACTGTCTATCATCCTGAATTTTTTAAAATTTTTCCACCCACCGGTTTAGATTTTAGAAGGGGGGGGACGCTCGATTTTAATGAAAATTTGCACTTTAAAGTTGAATATTTCGCAAACAAATGACTGAATCGAAAAATCGTTTTAGTAAACCCCTAATGGTTTTAAAATACCTATCCAACGATATCCCACACTATAGGGTTGGATGAGAAAAAAAAAATCACCGCCACTTTACGTCTATGGGAGGTACCCTAAAAAAAATGGTTTTTGAATTTTTAATTGTACTGTTTTGTCGGCATAGTTTACCTTTATATCCGTGCAAAATTATAGCTTTCTAGCATTGATAGTCCCTGAGCAAAGCCGCGGACGGACAGACAGACAGACAGACAGACGGACAGACAGACAGACAGACAGACAGACAGACAGACATGGCGAAACTATAAGGGTTCCGTTTTTGCCATTTTGGCTCCGGAACCCTAAAAATGAACTAAAAAAAAACTTATTACAAGCTTTTGTTTCATTTGCCCTGTTTGTTGTTATTGGGTCAAAATGAACTTGCATTTTCCTCTTCCAGTGGTCGGATTTAATTGAAATTTGGCATACTTATGTAAATCTGGTGACAATATAACAATAGGGATGTTGACACCACTAATCAACTGACGTACTTTTTATGATCTGTCAAAACACAATGCTCCCATAGAGTTTCATTGGCAATAGCGAATTATGACGTCATTATCCGACAACTCAATCAACTAACTATTTATTTGGTTTAAAGCAACAAAAAATCTAATTTTAAAGTAAATCGTAAACTAATCCGGTTTTCAGGGCTAAAATAAAGCGTTTTTTTTACTGGAGTTCTGCCTTCGAATTATTTTTTAATGGCGTCATCATCCCTATTTCAAATAGCTAATAGGCTATTTGGTAGTGATAAATATCCTGATAGCCTCGCCAGGATCGTCTCCATCAGACGGAACTCTTCCTTTCGTACGGAAATTGATATTTCAGTATATTGATACAGTCAACGAAAGAACAGTCAGCAGAAAGCTTGTATTTAAATATGATTTTCTTAACGTTTATTTCTATATTTTATGAAGTAAATCCTTATAATTTATAGGTATCTCATCTTAGGCCTCTAGGTTGGCAACGCATCTGCATTCTGCAATACCCCTGGTGTTGAAGATATTTAAGGGCGATGGTGATCTCTTAACATCAGGAGACCCACGTGCTCCTTTGCCATCCAGTGGAATAAACAAAATTAATTTGGTAAATCGAGTTTAGCATGTTATACGTGTTGAACACTCAATTAGACTTAAGCTGAAGACGTGAGTTATCCAGGTTTATTTAATTAAATACTAGCTTTTGCCCGCAGCTCCGCCCGCGCGGTATTCGGTTATCGCGCCCTGTTCGATAATAATAATAATAATAACCCGTCACTCCGCTACAGCGTGAAAGACGGACAAACATACCAAACATACAAACACACTTTCGCATTTATAATATTAGTACGGAGTATGGATAAATATGAGCAAGGGTCGCAAAAAACGCCCGTCATTTTGAAAACATAACCCTGTACCGTCGCTAAATTTATATAAATTTTGGAAACTTTAATAAATTCATAAAAATTAAATACCTAATAATATTTTTTATTAATATTCACAATCGCAATGACACATACCTTTGTGTTGTTTATTTGTACCAAATAGTATTATTGTCTTGTGTTGTGAATAAATGTATTTTCTTTCTTTCTTTCTTTAATATACACATCTGCCTACAGAGAGACCTCTATTGTAGCCGCTCCCCACAAAATTTAAAAATAATAATTAAAAAAAAAAATATAAGGAAGTCTCTACTGCAACTAACTGAACTTTTATAAAACTCTTCTTCTTTTTTTTTTACTGATCTTTTATAGAACCCGCATATAGCTAGTAAGTTAACTTAATTTTTAAAGTAGGTACCCTTCTTGTACAATATTTATTATATACCTCCCAAATTGTTGGCAATAAATGCATTCTTCTTTCTTTCTTTCTTTCTTTTACTGTATGGAACAGGGTTATGTTTTCAAAATGACAGGCGTTTTTCCGACCCTTGAATATGAGCGAACTTTACGAGAGTTTCATGTTCACCTTCGCCACGGAATCCTACATAGTACCATCGCAACGAGTTTCGTCTGACGTCACTAGTTTCGCATAGTATTATAGACCTGTTCTGAATGTTGATGGGCACACATCCTCGAACCGCGTCATTGAGCTGTCAATACGCTATAATTGATAAGTAGGGCCTCTTACGGAAGACCACTTCTGCGCGCGAGCCAAGGGTTGCTTAGATACTGCCCAAAGGAAACTTTCCGAAATCGCGGAATTTTCCATATAGGAAAATTTCTGAAAATCTCACAATTTTGAATGGCCAAAAACTGTAAATAGTTGATTGTACAACAAGAGCATAAAACGAGCCATTTTTCCCGAGGCGTTCATATAACCACCCGAGCCGGTACGGCGAGGGTGGATAGACACGTCGAGGGGAAAATGGGTTTGATGCTCGAGTTTTACACTGCTTTTTACTTCGATGACGAGGAAATGAAATAGCAACACTGGAAACAATGTGTCACTTTCTATGTACCAATTACATATTATAATAATTCAATTATTTTAATTTTACTAATTTATTACGATTTATTGATTGATTTTTAGTTTTATATAAATTAAAAAATATTTTTATAAACTATCTATTTTTATACACTTTTTTGTTTGTGGCTGTTGACACCATATTACCTTGGTCTTGAGTTGGTATTAGACGAAGATTTTATTTCATGCACTAGAGCATAAAAAGTGATTTTATGTCACCTAGATACAGCATAAACACGAACTTTACGAGCATGAGAAGTGAAAACGTATTTTTAACGGTTTTAAAAGAAGCAAGCTGGTGAAAATCGACTTCTGTGGACATCCCCCGGTACAAGCCCGGTACTGACGAAATTAACCGACTTGGTATAAAATTGCATCTGAACTTTTTACCAATATAAAAACTGCGTTGCGCGACTTGCACCTTTTTACATGTAATGTTTTTGATGGGATTCTGACTTTCAATATGTATGCGAGCCGATATGGATCCATCAGTTCTTCATGTAATTAACTGTGTAATTTTTTTTTGTATACATTTTCATCTATAATCATTCACTTCAAATCTCGTGGCAATACCTATACACAGAGTACGAAGGCCCTTTTAACCTTTTACTTCTTGCCTAATTCCTCTTTGACCGTGAACAAAAACTGTAATATTTGCATAGCTCTGTCGTCATTAGCATATACGTGCTAATTGCCAGTTTAACCAAAGACATTTAGAAACAGGTTATAATAAAAACCGGGCAAGTGCGAGTCGGACTCGCGCGCCGAGGGTTCCGTACACATTTATAGGTATGTAAACTGGGTATTGAAGATATTTCCCGCTTCTTCCGAGTGACATAATACAATAAAGTATAATTCAATAGAATCTGACAATTTTCTACACATTTAAGACACCCTAACGTGGGCACACTTGATTATATATGTCCCTGTTGTTGTGATTATCATCTAAAACGAATCAAAAAAGAATAATAGTCATATAACAAAGCCCTAGGCAGCCCGGTGTTCATATTAGTAGCCTGAAAATGTCTACAGGATTGTCAGATTCTATTGGATTGGAGTTTACATCCCATCACACATCACGCGATCACAAAAAGTGGCAGGTGGTAGGACCTTGTGCAAGGTCCGCCCGGATTACTACCACCATCTTGCGCGCTAATCCTGCCGTGAAGCAGCAGTGCTTGCACTGTTGTGTTTCGGCGCGGAGAGTAAGACAACCGGTGAAATTACTGGCACTTGAAGTATTCCAACTTAGGCCTCTAGGTTGGCAACGCATCTGCAATACCCCTGGTGAACAGCAGATGTTTATGGGCAGTGGTGATCTCTTACCACCAGGAGACTCACTTGCTAGTTTGCCTTCCAGTCGCATAAAAAAAAAGTGATCCTATAAGGGTTCCGTTTTTTCCGTTCGAGGTAAGGAACCCTAAAAATATACAAGCCTTATGTTTCAATACAATACAATACAAATACTCTTTATTGTACACCAGAAACAGTAAGCGATACAGAAAAACAGATTTTAATTAAAAAACGACTCTCCTTCCGTATTACTTTTAACCCCCGACGCAAAAACAGGGGTGTTATAAGTTTGACCGCTATGTGTGTCTGTCTGTGGCACCATAGCTCTTAAACGAGTGGACTGATTTGAATGCGGTTTTTGTTATATGGTTTATGTTTCATCAAAATCGGTTTGGCCATTTTTGAGATATTGAACTTTAAAGTGACAAAGTCGGGGATTTTCCAACTTTTTGTTGGTTAGGTTATTTTATGTCACTTTGAAATGTTATGCACCCTAAGTCACTTCGACAGTATTTACTACACTAACAGTACCTCATTTCATTTGAAAACCGTCCAGCAGTTTAGGCTACAGAGAGAAACAAAGATAAACATACAAACATGCTCGAAAAAGGCAACCTTCCTTAGGGTATTCGGGTAAAAATCTTCTTCTTCTCTTTTACTCGTAAACTATAGCTATAGCTTTTCTGTCCGAAAGAACAATTTCGCCAGTGTCTAAGTATTCTCATTGAGAGACAACGTTGTACGGTGATTGTAGTTTTTGTAACTTGATAGTAAAATTCCAGAAACCACGTGGAGACAACTTGCGCATTAAAAAATGTCAGACACGAGAGCATTATAGAATTTTGTGATCACTGTTCACTGTTAAGGTTAATCGCCGCATAAAAATACTATCAAAATTATACTTCAACTAGCCAAAGAAACAGAAATAGCAAAATTAGATATTGTCTACATCCGCCATGTTCGAATGCCACAAATCGAATCCCGGGTGAAAATTGTAGTCTTTGTCTTTTATCGTTGGTTATATGTTGACGATGTCATCAGTCAACTTCTAATCACTTAATGTGCACTGCTTGGAGTAGTGGCCTTTTCATTACAATACTCGCAAGTCTGCAAGGTTAATTCATTGAGCAACGAATTTAATGGTCAGCCTATAAAGAAATCTACGGAATTAGACCATAACCCATCATTTTAAAGCTGCGGTTAACCGATTGCGATTACTTAACTTTGAAAAAAAAACCGGCCAAGAGCGTGTCGGACACGCCCAAAATAGGGTTCCGGAGCCATTACGAAAATATTTAATATATTTTTCTAAGGATTTCGTACTTTATACGGAATTTTCGAAGTATAGGTATATTTTATACCTTAGGCTGCTATTTACTCATAAACTACTAATAATTCTCAAGCAAACTTAGCCGCTATAGTTTTCCTTGGAAGTTTAATATACTGACTACCATCCTGAATTTTTTCAAATTTTTCCACCCACCGGTTTAGATTTTAGAGGGGGGGGACGCTCGATTTTAATGAAAATTTGCACTTTAAAGTTGAATATTTCGCAAACAAATGACTGAATCGAAAAATCCTTCTAGCAAACCCCTAAGGCACTGGTCCCACCGCGAGCTAGTAAGCTATGAGCTATCGGCTATTTTCTAGCCCAAGAAACGAACAAAAGATAATCGCTTCCGTGTACATAAAAGAGAGAGTTATATTTTTATAGTTCATAGCTGGCTGTTCACACTGCCGGCGAGGATACTCTCCCACCGCCCGGCGAGTAAGCGATAATTCCATACAATTGTTTACTAGCCGTCCGCCGATTGTCATCTGTTTCTAGTACAGAATTTTACTAGTTGACCGCCGAGCTCGCCGATAGCTGGCGGTGGGACCACTGTTTACTAGTTGACCGCAGCGATAAGCTATCGACTATAAAACTAGCTCAACGGTACTCGCCGAAGCCTGCTTGGCGATCAGAGCGATCATTCTACCTTTCAAAGTGGATGCGAGTGCACGTATATACAATGAATTTAAAACAATCATACGAACTATCTTTGTTGTCAAGTTCGGATGACGATGATGATGTATTTTATAAAAGCGTGTGTGTAGTGGCAGTGGTAATTTTGAAGAGACGGAAGAAAAAAAGGAATATTTTAAAAAGAATGACAAGAAAATTTTGGATGCAAAAAATTAATTATTTCAGAAAAGAATACAGTGAGTTCAAACTAGCTAGTGTGGTGAAAATGAATTCTCAAATTTCAATTCAAATCATTTATTCAGTAAATAGGCCGCAATGGGCACTTTTACACGTCATTTTTTTTAAACTACCAGCGCTTTCGGAAAGACCATCATTGCCAAGAAGAATGCGCCGCAAGAAACTTGGCAGAAAGTCATTTTTTCAAAATAAAATAATTATAAATAAAATACTTAAAAACTCCAGTAAATAATTGAACAAAAAATTACAACAAAAAAAATTAAATAATAATACAGGGATGTATGGGGTCCCTTAGTTACAAAATTAAACACTAACACACTAACTATATTCGACCTCGACTGTACATCGTATAGGTCATTGGCGAATAGCCCCCCGGCTGAGCTAGTGCAGCGAGTAATCGCCCGTCGCACGCAAACACTCGCTTATAGCCGAGCGTCTAAACTAGCAAAACTATACTCGCTTCTCGCCTCTCGCCCACTCGTTTGTAGTTTATAGTTTTACTCGCTAATAGTTTGTAGCCGCCGGTGGGACCAGTGCCTAATGGTTTTAAAATACCTATCCAACGATACCCCACACTATAGGGTTGGATGAGAAAAAAAAAATCACCGCCACTTTACGTCTATGGGAGGTACCCTAAAAAAAATTGTTTTTGAATTTTTAATTATACTGTTTTGTCGGCATAGTTTACCTATATATTCGTGCAAAATTACAGCTTTCTAGCATTGATAGTCCCTGAGCAAAGCCGCGGACGGACAGACAGACAGACAGACAGACAGACAGACAGACAGACAGACGGACAGACAGACAGACAGACAGACATGGCGAAACTATAAGGGTTCCGTTTTTGCCATTTTGGCTCCGGAACCCTAAAAACCGCCGTTTTTTAAAACAGGGTCTGGCCCTGTAAATTCACGCTAAATTCGAACTTCGAATCTTGTCGTCCCGCTAACTCTTATATAATTTAATACGAGAGTGAGAGGGACTTCAACTTCAATTTGAAAATTTCGTAGTAGCTCCCCAACATTTTTAACGGACTTCAAAAAAAGGAGGAGGTTATCAATTCGGTTGTATTTTTTTTTTAATGTTTGTTACCTCAGAACTCCGTCATTTATGAACCGATTTGAATTTTTTTTTTGCGTTCGTCTAGGAATGCTTTCAATTAGGTCCCATAAGCACCAAATCAGGATCTGATGATTGGATCTTAAGGAAATCGAGGGAACTCTTCAAATGTTGTAGGGACACCTATGGTAATTTTGATATATTTAGTAGTAACTCGAGCATTTGCTCTTGAAAATCATCATTTGGTGAAGTGGAACTGATGATGAAGACCACAGTTGACCATCGGAGTTACTACTCAATAACAAGTATTTCATGGGTTGAATTTCAATTGCTTTAACACAGTTGCTAAGCAATTTATGCTCCTCGGAACGGATATGGTGAAATGGAATGGGTGGTGAAGCACCAGGACTCCTCAATAATGAACGTCTCTGCATCGGAAAAAGCAATTTTTCGTAAAAGGTGACGAGCAGTTGACATTAAACTATTGTATCTTAGATGTTTTACACTAAAAAGCGTGAAAAAAAAATTTGTAACAAAAAATAGAACCGACTACAAAAAAACCATGAAAATAATTTTCTACCAGCCTGAAGTCGGTGCCTCAGCACGAGCCAGCAGGAGTGATTGAAGTCATTTACTCGTATAGTTGTAGGTGAGGTAGACGATTATAGGTCCACTCCTGCTGGCTCGTGCTGTGACACCGACTTCAGACTGGTAGAAAATTATTTTCATGGTTTTTTTGTAGTCGGTTCTATTTTTTGTTATAAAATTTTACTAATACCACAGGGCGGCCACGCCGTACAAAATACGTGTTCTTGAATCTACATAGGCACGACGCGTCTGTACACACGTCAATGTGTGCGTGAGATACATAGGGCTGACTATCGCAAAACTATGCTACCAATGACATTAAAAGGTACTTAATTACAATAGATATAAGACTACAAAATTAAACGAATTATTCGGTAAGAAGTTATTTCATGTATTAATCGTGATAATTTCAGAAATCATTATTTACTTACGAAAGGAACTAGGTAGGGTACCGTTACCATTTCGCAAAATGATTGCTCCCGAACTTAGTGCCGTGCGTGTGACATACATCGCGTTGCGCACCCGACTTCTTTCCTGCGGTTTTCCTGCAATCTGCGCTGTACGTTAGTACTATTATATATTCTGTGCTAATAGTACTTTTACGTCATTTTGCTTTTGCTCATTCACTGCCATTCGTGCAAAACAGCTATGTGTACGTAACGCAAATATTATTTCATACTGAACCCCTGAACCCGCCGCCTACTCTCGGACCGATTGGTTAATTACAAGCTATTTATCTTGCATTAAATGATATTGTAACGGATAACTCACGTCTTAAATCGAGTTTAGCTCGACTGTTTCGGGATATTTCGTAGCCTTTCTTCAAGGGAGCACGTGACTCGGCGGCTGCCGCAACACGTATGGAAATATAGTTTCAATGATAATGCACGTAAGTTCTACAAAAAGAAGGTACAGTCGGCAAAAAAAACTTGTATTACATTTTTTTAATGATAGTAGATTGTACAACAAGAGCATAAAACGAGCCATTTTACCCAAGACGTTCATATATAAGCCACCCGAGCCGGCACGGCGAGGGTGGATAGACACGTCGAGGGGAAAATGGATTTAATGCTCGAGTTTTACACTCTGCTTTTCACTTCGATGGCGAGGAAATGAAATAGCAACAGTGGAAACAATTGTTCACTCACAACGTACATTTTATTTTTCATGCATTACTATACAATTTGTATTTTTTTAGTTTTAGTGATTTATTTTGTATGATTTGATTGATTTTTAGTATCGTATAAATTACAAAAAATATTAAAAAAATATATAGAAACTTCATTGTTTGTGGCTGTTAACACCTTACCTTGGTCTTAGACGAAGATTTAATTTTATGCACTAGAGCATAAAAAGTCATGTTATCTCGCCTAGATTCAGCATAAACACGAACTTTACGAGCATGAGAAGTGAAAAATCTTATTTACGATGAGCACGGCTTATAACTACATCAAGAGATTGCTTACTGAATTGACTGCGAACCTTCGTTGAGGTCACTAAAGATGGCTGCCGTAGGCCGGTGCACCACGCTTTCGCCTAATTAAATGTCGAAACGTCGCGGTGATTAGTTCTATGCTTCTTGTGGAGTTTTGACACCTTCATTTTAACTGTGGTTTGATTGAAAGTATGATTGTAATATCTGATTGAATTATTGCACATCAACATTGTAAATCCAGAATATAACAGATTTTTTTTTAAAAACCCCCGACAAAAAAAAACCAGCAATAAATAAAACGCCCGAAAAAGAAAACGCCAAAAAAGTCAACTTAAAATTAAAAAATAATTATGCACTACCTAGCTGTTGCCCGCGACTTCATCTGCGAACAATTCGTTTAACCCTATCCCGCTGGGATTATCTGGGGGCACGGTAGTGCCCCCGCCAAGTCGAGCAAAAAAAAACAAAGGCACGGCCGTACCATACTTTTCTCGAAGCCATTCAGGCTATTTTCAACACCCTGTATTTTTGTTATGGCTAAAGCTAGAACCCTGAATTTTCAGTTACCTATAGGGCCTAATGGGACTTAGATATATTATCAATTACATTCAGTTCGAACACGTAGATTAAGAACTATCACATGTTAAAGTTCCTCAGTTTTGTCACTGACATACCTATACACTGACTTTTGATCATCATAATTCTAAGGTACTTCTAGCAGACCCACAAGCTCCAAATTTTAAACATAATTAGTTTTTAGCCTACATGGTCACAGAAAAATCCAAAATGTTGCAATTTCAGTCACGTTTCAAAGTTATATAAACTGCACAAGTAAGTTTGTAATCCCATATAAATACTAGCGATTACAAAGTTACACAGCAATGACTTTATTGAACGTAGTCGTATTGTATACGTATTAATGTTGAGTCTTAATACCTGAGTATTAAGGGTTAAAATGAAATTGTTTATCTTACTAATGTAATAAGTACCAAAGTTCGTTTGTTTGTGAATGTGTGTGCGATGCGAGTGGACGCGAGGATGGACGATGGAAATTGGAATATGGATGATGGACAATGGATAATGGTCGATGGACGATGGGTAGAAAATGGACGTTGGACGATGGAGGTGGACGATGGACGATGGGCGACGGACGATGGATCATCATCATCATCATCATCATCATCCCAGCCTATGTGCGTCCCACTGCTGGGCACAAGCCTCCTCTCAGAATAAGAGGGCTTGGACCTTAGTTCCCACGCGAGCCCAGTGCGGACGATGGATGGTGGAGGATGAACGACGGACGACGACGGACGACAGAAAACGACGGACGACGACGGATGACGGAAGTTAGACGGGCGAAAGACGAACGACCGACGAAAGACGATGGATGACGACGGAAGTTCGACGACGGACGACAGACGATGACTGACGAGGGAAGTTCGACGACGGACAATGACGGACAATGGACGATGACAGACGACGGACGACGACAGAAGACGAACGCCGACAGACGACGGACAACGAACGATAGACGATGGCGACGACGGACAAAAGACAACGACCGACGACGGACAAGGCAACGGACGACGGATGACGGACGATGACCGACGATCGACGACGGATGATGGAGGGTGGACGATGGACGATGTACGATGGACGACAGACGGTAGACGGACGACGGAAGTTCAACGATGGGCGACGATGGACGACGGATGACGACCGACGATCGACGACGACGACGACGACGACGACGACGACAGTCGGTACGGACGATGGACTGTAGACGATGAACGAGGATGGACGATGGACGATAACCGAGGATAGACGATGGACGGTGGACGATAGACGAGAATGGATGATGGATAGTGGACGAGGATAGACGATGGATGGCACACGATGGACAAGGATGAACGATGGATGATAGTGGACGATGGACGATGAACGATGAACGAGAATGGACGATGGACGAGAATGGACGATAGACGATAGACGAGGATGGACGATGGACGATGGACAAGGAAGGATAAACAAATGAAGATAGTAGTGCGATATTACAAGAAGTAGTACCCGAAAAAAAAAGAACTGCCTACAAAAAGTGATGAGATCCCACCAAAAACATTACATGTAAAAAGCTGCAAGTCTCGCAACGCAATGCAGTTCTTGTAATGCTAAAAAGGTTTGAGATGCAATGTTATACCAAGTCGATTACTTTTGTCAGTACCGGGGGGTTTCCATAGAACTCGATTTTCACCAACTTGCTTATTTTAAAACCATAGAAAAATACAGTTTATAGTTCTCAAATAAAGAGTAAACCAAATTATTTTTTAAACACATAATGACTTGGCCATCGCACTCAACCTTTAGTCATTCTCGTATTATGTGTATCACTCAAACTGCAAGGCTGGGGCTAGCGCTATCTTTAATTATAATTACTTGAAATAGCTGACGTTGATGATTATAATTCTTATGTCATTATGTAGCCTTGCGATGGCCAAGTCATTTATGTGTTTAAAAATAATTTGGTTTACTCTTTATTTGAGAACTATAAACTGTATTTTTCTATGGTTTTAAAATAAGCAAGTTGGTGAAAATCGAGTTCTATGGAAACCCCCCGGTACTGACAAAAGTAACCGACTTGGTATAACATTGCATCTCAAACCTTTTTAGCATTACAAGAACTGCATTGCGTTGCGAGACTTGCAGCTTTTTACATGTAATGTTTTTGGTGGGATGTTGATTTTCCGCAAAATTAGCATAAGCTAATTTAGTATAAATACCTAGTCATTTTTTTCATCTAAGCGTCGTCGGTGTCGGAGGACCACAAGAACACAAATAAATACAAAAACAAATAAATAATTCTGATTATCTGATTTAATTTTAATGAAATAGGGTATGCAAATCAATAAAAAAAAAATTTTTTTTGGCAGTAAGTTGTACAGTAACACTACAGTTTTCAAATATTGTAAATAGACTCATGATAAAGGATCATTTAAGCCCATTTCTGCTTTACAGACAGGTATGTTTGTAACAAGTAATTTGAAAAACCTCGTATCTCAAACATAGACGTCAACAAAATTAATCCATAAAATAAAGTGCATAGAGTTCACTTTAAAATATTATAGATTTTTAGGTAAGAGTTTTTATTATAAGCTGTTATTAAACTTGTTTGTTGTTGTTGGGTCAAATCTTGTAACTCATTTTGACCCACTTCCAGTAGTCGGATTGACTTGAAATTTGGTACACATACGTAGTTTGAATACATGTACAGTCAGCAAAAACATTGTATTACAAATTACATTTAGTAAAAAAATTTTTTATTCGACTGGATGGCAAACGAGTTCTCCTGATGGTAAGAGATCACCACCGCCCATAAACATCTGCAACACCAGGGGTATTGCAGCGTTGCCAACCTAGAGGCCTAAGATGGGATACCTCAAGTGCCAGTAATTTCACCGGCTGTCTTACTCTCCACGCCGAAACCCAACAGTGCAAGCACTGCTGCTTCACGGCAGGATTAGCGAGCAAGATGGTAGCAATCCGGGCGGACCTTGCACAAAGTCCTACGTGAAAAAACTTTTTAAAACTAGTGATGATATACCTTCTCCGTTCTGTTGTGGTAATAACCTAAGCAACAAAAAGTTGGAAAACCCCCGACTTTGTCACTTTACAGTTCAATATCTCAAAAATGGCTGAACCGATTTTGATAAAACATGCCTAAGGACCATCGCAAGAAAACCATCTTTCAAATAAAAAAAACCGCATTCAAATCGGTTCACCCGCTTAAGAGCTACGGTACCACAGACAGACACACAGACAGACAGACACACAGACAGATACACATAGCGGTCAAACTTATAACACTCCTTTTTTGCGTCGGGGGTTAAAAAATAACAAGTCATGTTAACTTGACAAATGTCAGCCACCTTTTTAGCGACGTTTTTAGCTGGCCAGCTAATAAAACAAACTAATGTCGTTGAACTCCAAGAGCTGAGCCTGTTTGATAAAGACTGTCTATAACTACTGTTAGACGACTGGTTTAAGATGGGTTTATGGTCTACGGTCCTTGCTAATGCAAATAATAAAAAAAGCTGAGTAGTTATTCTTTGAGAAGCATATTGAAATTTATCGGCCTCAAAAAACCGGTAAACTGAGAGTCGGACTCCGGCGAGTAATTCTAGGGTAGAATTTTGAGCGCAGCGAGGGATTCAATCAAACAGCAGATAACATATTAAAGGTAAAAAATAAAAAAATGGCAAAATATAAAAAATAATCCGATTTTTAAGAAGTGGTGACGCATGGAATTTAAAAATCGAACTTAAAATTGATTCGATCCCATCTCTCGCTTTTTTCGTGTTGAAGTGAAAGTAACAGATCAAAGCAAGGTTCAAATTCGAATACAATGAGTAGACAGCACTGTCTTCATCATTTTAAAAAATAAACTAAAACGATACTTTGCCAAATCTAAGCAAAATAGCATTTTCAACCGACTTCAAAACAAGGACTTTTGCAGGTGGTAGGACCTTGTGCAAGGTCAGCCCGGATTGCTACCACCATCTTGCTCGCTAATCCTGCCGTGAAGCAGCAGTGCTTGCACTGTTGTGTTTCGGCGTGGAGAGTAAGACGGCCGGTGAAATTACTGTCACTTGAGGTATTCCATCTCAGGCCTCTAGGTTGGCAACGCATCTGCAATACCCCTGGTGTTGCACATGTTTATGGGCCGTGGTGATCTCTTACCATCAGGAGACCCACTTGCTCGTTTACCTTCCAGTCGAATAAAAAAAAAAAGGTTATCGATTCGGTTCAATTTTTTTACTCGCTTATTTTTAATAGCAAAACCCATTGATTTATACTATGGATACGCACGTTCATGTCAACAATATGTTCAAATACCGGACTGTCACAAGACGCCTTCGCTATATAGATTATACACCGCAGAAGTGACACAGCTATTTTACCTACAAAACGTAATTATAATGCTCAGATGCAAAAAAGATATATTCCAAAAAAACAATTTGGTATTGTTTAGACCAAAAAGAAAGAACATTAAATAAATATTCAAAATATCAAACTGGGTGTAAATAAAGCAATTAAACGAATTGTCATTCATGTTCAGTCACAATTTTTTACCTACAACCAATTCTGATTGGGAACGGAACGTATGCACGTTTTTAGTCTATGATTGTAAGATGGCGTGACGTCTTATTTTAAAAAATGTTTTTATTGTGGTATTACAATATTATTAGTTGCTTAATCACTTGTACAAGATGTAATTTTACTTACTTGAGTAGTGAATTGTTACTTACGTGCAGGTTCACGCCTACATTCGGAGTCTCAATCAAAAACTAGTTCGTCCGCCGCTCATGAATGTCAAAGTCATACTAAAGTCCTTTGTACAGTGCAAGGTACAAAGCAGTGGAACACAATGAGTGTTCGGATCGCGATATCTAGTAAGTACATATATATCGATGGCAAAACCTGCCTATTTGGGGTGCTGAGGTAGAACAAATTTTGACCAGGCTCCATCATTACATGCAAATCATTTACCTCATATTTTTTGCTAAAACTAGTACGAAAATGTAGTATTTCCAGTTCACATGTACCAGATTAAACAAGGTTACCTCGTTTTAAGCTTGAGTCTGCGACGGTTACATAAGTTACGTTTCGCGGACCAAGACATTTTAGTTGTAATACAAAACTGCGAAACCGTGGTGGCCTAGCGGTTTGACCAGTCGCCTCTCAAGCAGAGTCGTGGGTTCAAACCCCGGCTCGCAACTGAGTTTTTCAAAATTCATGTGCGGAATCACATTTCAAATTTACCACGAGCTTTGCGTTAGTGGAAAATATCATGAGGAAAGATGCACAAACATTTTTTTTTTATTCGACTGAAAGGCAAACGAGCAAGTGGGTCTCCTGGTGTTAAGAGATCACCACCGCCCATAAACATCTGCAACACCAGGGGTAGTGCAGATGCGTTGCCAACCTAGAGGCCTAAGTTGGAATACCTCAAGTGCCAGTAATTTCACCGGCTGTCTTACTCTCCGCGCCGAAACACAACAGTGCAAGCACTGCTGCTTCACGGCAGGATTAGCTAGCAAGATGGTGGTAGCAATCCGGGCGGACCTTGCACAAGGTCCTACCACCTGCAAACATGCGATGCAATTCAATGGTGCGTGTGAAGTTCCCAATCCGCAGTGGGTCCGCGTGGGAACTATGGCCCAAGCCCTCTCATTCTGGCAGCAGTGGAACGTATATAGGCTGGGATGATGATGATGATGACAAAACTGCACGGAGACCGCGGATCGGCTAGCGCAGCGTTGGACGTCCACCAACAAGATGGACGGACGACCTCTTTAAAGCCGCGGGTTCAGAGGCCGCTTCCAACCGAAGCAAGTAGAGATCTATTCCCCATTAATTGGCTATTGCTAGGCTTATGTCCAACAGTGGACGTCCAACGGCTGACGACAAAACTGTAATCTACTTGTAACTTTGAACTGATAAATTGACGAACTTTGTAATTGATAAATTGGTATATTGACGAACAGCGAATTGGACGAACTATACAATTGACGAACCAGGATATTGACGAACGGTGAAATGGACGAAGAGAAATCTCGGGATAGGGATAAAGTCGTAACTAAAAACTATAAGGGTTCCGTTTTTGCCATTTTGGCTGCGAAACCTTAAAAACAGTATTATAACAAAAAAACTCTGAGCCGTGATAGCACAGGTTACTAAATACAAATCAAGTCAAATTAAACTAGCAAAGACAATAGTAGCAATTGTGGGAAAGCTAAACAAAAGCAATATAAGAAACTAGGTCAGGTACACTGATAAATACAAAACCTAACCTACTTAACCAACTTGGTAAAGTTGAAAATACCTTCCACATTTAAAATTCAATATCTTAGAAATGGTTAAACCAATTCCAATGAAACTTGGCTGAGTTGTGTGGAAAAAAATCGCTTCCACGTAAGGAAAACCACATCGAATTCGGTCAATCCATTTGAGAGTTACCATGCCACAGGCAGACATAACCTAGAAAAACCTAAGACCACAAATCAGTCCTCCAGGTTACTAAACATAAATCAATGAAATGAAATGATATTTATTCCAGATGTAAGTTCATAAAAACAATCAATAACAATTAATTAGTAGTCAAATAAAATAAAATTACAGGATACTGAAATAAAACTACAGTTAAATAAAAATAAAAAAAATATCATGGAACACTTGACACTAATTACCTAGTCCCAAACTAAGCAAAGCTTGTATGTACTATGGATACTAGGCAACTGAAACATACTTATATAGATAAATATATACTTAAATACATATAAAACATCCAAGTCCCGAGAACAAACATTTGTATTATTCATACAAATATCTGCGCCGGCCAGGAAAACCTGGGATCTCAAGCTTCGTCAGGTTCTCTAACCACTTGGCGATCCGCTCGTCAAATAAGTAATTAAAATTATAAATTGTAGGAAGGCTGAACAAAAGCAAAATAACAAACTATTTAGGTCAGGTACACTGATAATACAAGACAGTAACATTTACCAAATGAACCGTACAACGGATACTATAACCTTAGTTAAAATCATAACCTCAGTAACGTTACGTTTTCTTCAAGTTACAAAACGAATGGAAGTTGAGATCCTGCAGGAAAAACCGATAATTATAGGTAAATAACGCTTTTCGAAACGGCCGCTTGCGACACTAGTTCCTACGGAAGATGTTGCAAAACCGATAAAATGTGCGAGTTCCGACTTCGGAAAGGTCGCTTTCATTTAGGAAGAGTTACTTACCTTATTTGTATGAAAGTTTAAATTTGAAGCGATATGATATAAATTGTTATTTAAAAAAAATTTTTTTTTTTCTAACTTACTTGTATAATTGTACTAGCTTATGTCCGCGACTTCGTCTGCGCGGATCTAGGTTATCGCGCGGTGGCGCCTTCTACCGGAACAAAAGGTATCCTATGTTGATCCTTGAGGTTCAAACTATCTATGTACCAAATTTCATCAAAATCGGTTCAGACGTGGTTTCGACGTGAAAGCGTAACAGACAGACAGAGTTACTTTCGCATTTAGGTATAATATTAGTAGGGATGCCATTAACCATTGAAGAGTTCCTTCTTACGGAGACGATTCTGGTCGGACTTCCAGAATGTCAATACGATTTTTTTTATTGTCACCTGATTTACCATCATGCCACGCTACTACTACTGTTTCACTACTACTACTACTTTACGTTTCATTTAGATTAAGATTTCATGTACAAATTTTTTAACACCAAATAAATCTATTCTATTTAAATAAGTATGCCAAATTTCAAGTCAATCTGACCACTGGAAGTGGGTCAAATTGAACTTGGAAGTCAAATCATCACTAACATACATACAAAACTACGTACATTCTTTATTTTATTTAATAGGAGAGTGAGAGGGACGGTACGACTCGAACTTCGCTTTTCGAATTTCGTAGTATTACTGTCAAGGGCAAAGATATCGCCACGGTCAAAGTTACAAAAATATATATACACGACTTTATGCATTTAGCATTAAGGCCGTGTATACATATTTTTACAACTTTGCCCGTGTCGATATCTTTGCCATTGACTGTAGCCACTGATACGAATCTATTCACAGGGTGAGTTTTAATTTGTGTCATTTTTAGAGGTGAATAAAAAAAACCGGCCAAGAGCGTGTCGGATACGCCCAAAATAGGGTTCCGGAGCCATTACGAAAAAATTAAGTAATATTTTTTTAAGGATTTCGTACTTTATACGGAATCTTCGAAGTATAGGTATATTTTATACCTTACGCTGCTATTTACTCATAAACTACTAATAATTCTCAAGCAAACTTAGCCGCTATAGTTTTCCTTGGAAGTTTAATATACTGACTACTATCCTGATTTTTTTCAAATTTTTCCACCCACCGGTTTAGATTTTAGAGGGGGGGGGACGCTCGATTTTAATGAAAATTTGCACTTTAAAGTTGAATATTTCGCAAACAAATGACTGAATCGAAAAATCGTTTTAGCAAACCCCTAATGGTTTTAAAATACCTATCCAACGATACCTCACACTATAGGGTTTGATGAGAAAAAAAAAAATCACCGCCACTTTACGTCTATGGGAGGTACCCTAAAAAAAATTGTTTTTCAATTTTTAATTGTACTGTTTTGTCGGCATAGTTTACCTATATATTCGTGCAAAATTACAGCTTTCTAGCATTAATAGTCCCTGAGCAAAGCCGCGGACGGACAGACAGACAGACAGACAGACAGACAGACAGACAGACAGACAGACAGACAGACGGACAGACAGACAGACAGACAGACAGACATGGCGAAACTATAAGGGTTCCGTTTTTGCCATTTTGGCTCCGGAACCCTAAAAACACTTTATGTACGGAACTTCTCTAGATATCTTAACGAAAGGAACACTAACGTAAGTGGACCAATGGCGCGCTCGCATTCGAATTAGGAACGCGCGCGCTCGAGCGGCGCACGCGCCACCGTATTACGTTTAATTGTGATTTCTACGTATAAATTATTTAATGGGTTCGTTGCTTGGGAAAAGTAACCGCCGTACTCAGAGTCAGTAATCCTGTTCTTATTTGCAAACTTTAATTAACTTGCCAATGGAAGTGGGCCAAAATGAACTTGCAAGATTTGACCCAATAACAACAACATAGAGACAAGTTTGCCCATACAGTCGAATAAAAAAAAAAGTTAAATAAAGGCTTGTAATAAATGGCATACATATTTTGCGCTATAGTTTCGGAGAAGAAAGAAAATATATTTTCATTAATACTACGCAAAGGGAAACTTAGAATTGAAGTGTAGTTTTTTCAAACATGCTCGGAAATGTATGCGTTAATGTCACGAAATGGAGACATGAAGTTTCTCCCGGAAAAATGCAGTATTCCCGAGGGAACAGCGCGCGATAACCGAATACCACGCGGGCGGAGCCGCGGGCAAAAGCAAGTATACTATAAAGATAGAACAGAATGATTTTTTAATTTAAAATGGATTACCCAGTGGACTGCAACCTTTACTCAAACAATGGGCAAATTTAGCGTGCGAGTGATTGCCCAACGCTATTTTGTGGGTTGCACCAAAGTTCCCACACTACACTAATAATGGTTGATGGCGATCTAGCAGCAGATTTTTTGGGCGTCAGTCAAGAACAAGATCCGTTTTCTAAAAACATGTCTAACTAACTAATTTGGCTCAGGGACCCAAAGAGGGTCTTGGCCTCCGAAACGAGAGCATGCCATCTGTGCCGATCGTGCGCAGCCTCCTGCCAGTCGTCGACTTGAAGGCGTCGCAGATCCACCTGGACACTGTCCTCCCAGCGGTACCTGGGTCGCCCAACCGGGCGGCGACCAGTCGGTCGTCCCACGTACGCTCTCTTGGCAGCCCGACCCTCTCCCATTTGTAATGGTCGAACCAGCGAAGTCTGTGTGATTTTGTTACGCCGATGATGTTGGGTTCAGCCACCACCAGCTCCTAGATCTCTATGTTTTTACGGATCCTCCACGTGCAAAAACATGTCACCCACTCAAAATTGGCTAAAACATGGCTAACCAGACAGATATCACGTCAAAATTGGTCCATCCGCTTATGAGCTACGATGCCAGACAGACTGTCAGACATTGACGTCAAACTACAGACCTGGCCATTGTGGCATTCGAACATGGCGGATGTAGACAATATCTAATTTTGCTATTTCTGTTTCTTTGGCTAGTTGAAGTATAATTTTGATAGTGTTTTATCCGGCGATTAACTTTAACAGTGAACAGTGATCACAAAATTCTATATTGCTCTCGTGTCTGACATTTTTAATGCGCAAGTTGTCTCCGCGTGGTTTCTGGAGTTTTACTATTAAGTTACAAAAACTACAATCACCGTAGGTACAACGTGCCTTTCAAAGAGACACTGACGAAATTGTCCTATTAATTAGCACAGAAAAGCCATATTTTAAAAAAGAAGAACAAGAAGACCTGGGCATTTCTATCTACCGTTGTACCTTCCAAATTTGGTTGAAATCGGAGAAATAAACTCAGGATACAACGGTAGATAGAAATGCCCACCTCTCGTTTTGCGTCGGGGGTTTAATAACTACCCCCGTTATTCATAAAACTTAACAAGCCTATGTTAACTAACAAATTGTTTGTCCCTTTCTAACAAATACAAATGTCGAAGTGACAGATAAGGACAAACGAATTTTAGCGGCATTTTAACTAAAATAGGTTTGATTGTCGTTTATGAATAAGGGGGTACGTTTCTATTCTATGTTTCAGAATAGATAACATGAGTATACTTCTCTTTTCTAAGTCGCTTTACTAGTGACAGAAAACTTATTATTATATATGAGAAGGTAAGTAATAATGATAAACTTGGTTCTATGTTATGACGACAGCTTACAAGCATTTGCTTAATAACTTGTGGTGTATGTATATGTATGAGTAATTGAGCATATCTCCATCTCAACAACCATTGTATGTTAATGTACATCATACGACCCATGTGTGCCCTTTCTGCTTATTAGCAGACGCGGAAAAAACTCGCGTAGGGTCTAAAGTGGATAGGGACCAGCAATTTTTGAGCTGGTCACGATTTAATGGGTCCCGATAGTTGAACTTTTAATTAGCTACTTGACAGAGTTCCAAACCACTAGTCTTATTATTCTTCCTTTTAGTTTTTAAGGCAGTCGGGTTTTTTGATTTTTTTTTTTTAATTAATGTTTCATTTTATACTTTTTTGACATGTCTGTGAAATGTCTGTGGTAGATTAAAAGTATTATAACCCATACCGAGTGTGGCCTGTAATACGAGCAAAAAATTAAAACATAGATCGTCCTCGTTAAACTGAACAACATTAGTTGTGCGACTTTTAAAAATAATGGAGTCTTTGAATCTTCCTTTTTTCATACAAATTAAATATTGCCATCAATGTACGCCATCCTAGAACACAACTGACGTCGCCTGTCACGCTACAAACATCAAGCATTTTGCTTTACATTGCTTCTGCGAATAAACTTAAAAGTGTAAAATAAAAATAAAAAAACAAATTATTTTTAAAATTCGATGAACTAATGTTGTTCAGTTTGAGGAGTATTATCTCTATGTTTTCATTTTTTGCTTATATTACAGGCCACACCCGGTATATATTTAGAACGGGCTAATTACTAGCTTTCATTTGACACGCATATTTTTACAATACAAAACTACAGTTCCTTTTTAACATCCGACGCAAAAAGAGAAGTTTTAGGTAAGTTTGACCGCTATGTATGTCTGTCTGTCTGTCTGTGGCACCGTAGCTCCTAAACCGATTTTTTATTAAGACAACAGGACCTCAAAACGTCTGCATATCCGCTCTCAATTATAATTTGATTTCGCATGCAGCAGATTCACAATATCCACTGATCACACATTATATCATGGCGGTTATAGTTCTCTCGCTCGGATACCGGTTGAGCAAGAGTTACACAAGCGTTTGCGCAAGCGTCATTCATATAACGAAGTAGATCCCGACATAACGGAGGTTTCAAGTTGAATTAAAAAATGTGTACATCGGTTTTTGGAAAGAGACTCGGCTAATATCGGCTTCGGAGAGTTTTGTCGCAAACTACTTATGTGACGTTTGTCAGACGTTGTACAATGTACAGGTCCAATAAAGTACGGATGCATTTCGATAAAACCAGCCAAGAGCGTGTCGAACACAACTAAAATAGGGTTCCGTAGCCATTACGAAAAAAATAAGTAATATTTTTCTAAGGATTTCGTTTTTTATACGGAATCTTCCAAGTTTAGGTATATTTTATACCTTACGCTGCTATTTACTCGTAAACTACTAATAATTCTCAAGCAAACTTAGCCGTTATAGTTTTCCTTGGAAGTTTGATATACTGACTACCATCCTGAATTTTTTCCAATTATTCCACCCACCGGTTTAGATTTTAGAGGGGGAGACGCTCGATTTTAATGAAAATTTTCACTTTAAAGTTGAATATTTCGCAAACAAATTACTAAATCGAAAAATCGTTGTAGCAAACCCCTAATGGTTTTAAAATACCTATCCAACGATACCCCATACTATAGGTTTGGATGAGAAAAAAAAATCACCGCCACTTTACGTCTATGGGAGGTACCCTAAAAAAAATTGATTTTGAATTTTTAATTGTACTATTTTGTTGGCATAGTCTATATATATAAAATTCAAAGTCCTGACTGACTGACTGACTGATATATCAACGCACAGCCCAAACCACTGGACCTAGAGACTTGAAATTTTGCACATAGATACCTTATACAATGTAGGCATCCACTAAGGAAGGATTTTTGAAAATTCCCACGGGAACGGGAAAAATCGGGATTTATATATTCGATTCTGAGTGACCTTATCTCAGTAACAATAATAACTAGACTCTTCAAATTTGTTACACAAGTAGGTATTACATTAATTAAAACATTGATTTCAGGATTTTTGGAAATTCCCACGGGATAAGGAAAAAACGTGATTTATATATTCAGTTGAACGGAATCCCATGAACATTAATTACTAGACTCTTCAAATTTGGCATAGAAGTAGGTAATTATAATAGTAAAAAACTATTTTAAGAATTTTTGGAAATTCCCACGGGATAAGGAGAAAACGGGATTTATATTCAGTTCAACGGGATGGTCTTATCGTTTTAACCGAAATTTAGCATTTAGGTTCCTTGGGGGGTCCAGGGGTCTATCACAAAAGGATTTCCCGAAATTCTGACGGGAACGGGAAAAAACGGGATTTTTCGTTTTTCTGGTTTTAGAAAGCTGAAATTTGGCACGTAGGTTGCTTGAAGAGTGTAGGAAAGCATTAAAGAGATAATTTCCCGAAATTCCTACGGGAAAGGGAAAAAAACCTGATTTTTCGCTTAGTGGATGCAGAAAGCTGAAAATGGCATGTAGATTGCGTGGGGAGCGTAGAGGAGCATTGAGAGTGGAGTTTCGAAATTCCCACGGGAACGGAAAAAAATTGAATTTTTCGTTTTACTGGTCGCAGAAAGCTGACATTTGGCATATAGGTTGCTTGAAGAGTGGAGGGAAGCATTAAGAGTTAATTTTCCGAAACTTCCACGGGAAAGGAAAAAACAGGATTTTTCGTTTTACTGGACGCAGAAAGCTGAAAATCGACATGTAGATTACTTGGGGAGTGTAGAAAATTACAAAATTCCCATGGGAACGGGAAAAGCGGGATTTTTCGTTTTACTGGTCGTAGAAAGCTGAAATTCGGCAAGTGGGTTCCTTGGGAAGTGTAGGGGAGCGTTGAGAGAGAATATCCCGAAAATATTACGGAAACGGGAAAATTGGGACTTTTCTTTTTCTTTCTTATTTATTTTAAAAATATATTTTTATTCGAAAGGGTATACTCCCAAGGTGGTCCATTGTCACCAAATTAGGATCTGATGACGGGATCACAGGGAAATCGAGGGCAACCCTCAAATTTTGTAGGGACGCGTTACGTTTTTCATATATTTTCTCAAGCTATTCAAGTATTTGCGTCTGATAGACATTATCTCATGTTGATGAGCTGATGATGGAAGGTAAAACTCCTTAACGGTTAGGAGTTGAGGTTTTTTTTAAAAATATTATAATATACAGGTATTAGACATACTAAGGGGGAAATCTCTGAAACAACTGAGCTGATTAAAAAAAACTATTAGTGAAAGCTTTTTAAAAACCGATACCCTAAATAATAGAAGCCTGTTTCAATTCAATCGCGGACATTCTATTGAACTCACTTATTTCTATCCCACGGGAATCCTATGTCGCACAGGTACGAAGTCACGGGCAAAAGAAACAAGTAGGTTTTCTAAAAGTACACCCCCCTGACCTGAAGATGTGAAACAGGGCTTTAAAGTCGATTTTTTAATTCGAATATTTGCAAATATTATCCTCCGAAAAATCAATTAAAACACGAAAATAAATATCGTAGAAAGTAAATCTGTGTTACCCCAAATTTAACGCGGGCGAAGCCGCGGGCAAAAGCTAGTTTACCTATATATCCGTGCAAAATTACAGCTTTCTAGCATTGATAGTCCTTGAGCAAAGCCGCGGACGGACAGACAGACAGACAAGCAGACATGGCGAAACTATAAGGGTTCCGTTTTTGCCATTTTGGCTCCGGAACCCTAAAAAAAGAAAAACACACACAGTGTTTTAAATAAGAAAATCTAATAAAATAAATCAATAAGCCCACGTTTCTACAAAAAGAAGTGAAATCCCACTAAAAAGATTCTGTAAAAAACTAGCCTAGTCTCGATGGAGCTGCTTGTTTATCTCTAAAAAGTAATGAAATCTAGACAAAGTCGTGCCAAGTTTAAGGTTCCGTACTGCGATTTCTTTATTATTATAGTTAATGTAGTGTGACTTGGCCGTTGAGTTGTACCCACTACGTATAAAATACATAATTCAGTCCTGGTTTCCGACTAACTTTATCTCAGACAGCACGATCAATCGAATCGCTAACGATCGCTGATCGATAATCGCAATCAATCGATGACACCGCCGAAGGACAAGGAACAATGGCGCCAATCACAATGGTCATCAATTTAACACGGTAGCACGTGGCTGTTTACATTTTCTTTGTTTCTAAAGAAAATATTATGAAAATTGATATATTAATTTATTCTTTGTACATTCAAGGACCGAGGTCAAAGATATATCTAAACTTTAGTGCCTTGTCACTTTTACTTCATTTATAAACGTATAAAACTAATTGTTGCCTGCGACTCCGTCCGCGTAGTATTCGTTTATCGCTATCCCACGAAAACTATGCAATTTTGGTGCAATGTATGTACGGAACCCTTGGTGTGCGAGTCCGACTCGCACTTGGCCAGTCTTCTCCTTTAATACTGTACTGTGGCGTTTAGCATGAAGTTTTGTATACAAGTTACCAATATCCCAATCAACCCGCTCTATTTATTTGTCCAGGGGGTATAAACATGTTGTATATTCTAAGTTGCATAAAACCTTTTAAAGTCATCTGGTACAAGTTTAAGTAACTAGCGTTTCTCGTTTTCTTCTGCTCATATATATATCAACAAAGAGCTATGAAATTAATTTATTTCCGCATAGGCTTAAGTCGCTGCATGCCAGGCATTACGCAGCAGTAGATGTAATTGCTAAGAAAACATTTCACATAGCAGCGTATGGCTTAAATACAAGCGGTAAGCAGGTAAACTATTAAATAAACTAACCTAGCGTTTTCCTGCCGACTGTATTTCATTCCACCAACTAAACTACTACCACTACTGCCATTACTTTATACTTGTTTATTTTGTGTATTTATGTAATGTTAATGTTTTGTGAAACGCGAATGAACGTTTTTCTATTTATATTTCTAAACATCAAAATGTGATATCAAATTTCAAGCCAATCTGACTGCTGAAAGTGGGTTAAATTAAGCTCGCAAGAATTAATTATACACTCGCAGTTACTAAACCTTGTAAAACACTGCGATTTCTAGCCGAAAAACTTGTTTTCCGTGTGGAAATAACAAATCCAATTTATTTCTACAAGATAATAAGTTTGAAAACTTTCTTCGGGTAGCCCGTTGATGTCTAAACTATGCGAATGAACAAGGTCATACGAAGGTCATTCACTAATGGTAAAAAAAAATCCATAATAAAAGCTTATTTTTGAAATTATATCACTGGCATTTTGTTAAAAACTTGTGCTTGCTTCAATTTTCGTTGCCATACGAAATTTTCCTAATTATTTCATGTCAGTTTTTTTATCGGGAAAAGTCGGATCTCAATCGGAAAACGACATCACCCGAAACAAGAGTCAATCAATTAAGAGAGGAAAACGAGCATGCGGATCACCTGATGTGAAGCAAACACCACCACACAGGGACACCCGCAACATGAGGGTTATCTTATCGCAGGTGCATTGCCGGCTCTTTGAGGGGCTGATCGGCTTGTTTTTAGGGTTCCGCACCCAAAGGGTGCCAACGGAACCCTATTACTGAGACTCCGCTGTCCGTCTGTATGTCTCTCTTGAGCCGTAATAGCTAGGCACTTGAAATTTTCACAGATTATGTATTACTGTAACAACAAATACTAAAAACAAAATAAAAATAAATATTTAAGGAGCGCTTCCATACAACAAACGTGATTTTGTCGCCATTTTCCTCGATAGTAATAACGGCAACAAGTAGGCGCTTGAAATATTCACAGAATCTTTAGTTGTAAGTACAATCAAATTATTTTAAAAATAAATAAAATAAATAATAAAATTAAAAAAAAATAAAAACAAAAAAAAATTTGCTCAACCCTAACTTTCAAAAAAATAAAATGGATATTCAACATTATTGAATTATTGTATTAACAAAATTGACTTTTTTTGCCGTTTTTTGCTAATATCTAATATTCTATAGATAATAGTACGGAACTGTTCGTGCGCGAGTCCGACTCGCACATGACCAATTTTCAGAAGATCCCTAAGATACACATTTGTTTTGAGGAAGGAGCCGCAGCATCTCTCCTCTCGCTCGCACCGTCCGCATTCAGCGAGCGTCCGCTTTCACCGATCGTATTTTTTTGCGCGCGCGTCACTTTCCTCGCCTGACCGTTGTGACTCACTGACACACAGAAGCTAGCGCTTGCTATCTCATCTTTTTAACCGACTGCCCGAAGGAGGGTTACGTTTTTCGAGGGCCAATCAACTTTTTACCCGACTGCGAAGAAGGAGGGTTATGTGTTTGCCTCGTATGTATGTATTTTTTCTTTTTTTTATGTTATAGAGGCCAGACAAACGAACTAGTGGGTCACCTGATGTTAAGTGATCACCACTGTCAATAGACACCCGCATCGCTTTAAGCGATGCCAGTGCGTTGTCGGCCCTAAAATGTATGTATGTAAGTATGTATGTATGTCTATTCCTATGTCCGCTCGTAACTACTCAACGGCTGAACCGATTTTCATAAATGATACGTCATTGGATTTGTCTTGAGGACGCGAGTAACACTGGGTGCATGAAATTGTTGAAAAATCAAAATGGCAGATTTTTGGCGCCAAATCGTAAGTTTTCAAAAAATATTTTTTATTCAAATCTATCGAGTATGGTATCAAATTAAAGATAATAGTTAGCTTTTTTTTTTTTTTTTTATACGACTGGAAGGCAAACGAGCAAGTGGGTCTCCTGGTGGTAAGAGATCACCACCGCCCATAAACATCTGCAACACCAGGGGTATTGCAGATGCGTTGCCAACCTAGAGGCCTAAGTTGGAATACCTCAAGTGCTAGCAATTTCACCGGCTGTCTTACTCTCCGCGCCGAAACACAACAGTGCAAGCACTGCTGCTTCACGGCAGGATTAGGCTCATTCTATATAATTATATATGGGTTATAATAGTTTTAATCTACCATTTTCACAGAAATATTAAAAAAGTGTGAAATAAAACAATAAAAAAAAAAAAAAAAACCCGACTGCCTTAAAAATACTAAAAAGAAGAAAACAAGTCTAGTGGGCTAGAACTCTGTTTAGTAGCTAAATTAAAGTTCAATAGTCGGGACCCATTAGTAAGAATTTTTGAGCTTGTCAAGATATGAATGGGTTTTTTTTTATTTTTTATTTACTGACACTAATCTGTCCGCGACATTTCTCAAACAATTGCAGATTTTTGGTGGTAGAACCTTGTGCAAGGTCCGCCCGGATTGCTACCACCATCTTGCTCGCTAATCCTGCCGTGAAGCAGCAGTGCTTGCACTGTTGTGTTTCGGCGTGGAGAGTAAGACAGCCGGTGAAATTACTAGCACTTGAGGTATCCCATCTTAGGCCTCTAGGTTGGCAACGCATCTGCAATACCCCTGGTGTTCCAGATGTTTATGGGCGGTGGTGATCTCTTACCATCAGGAGACCCACTTGCTCGTTTGCCATCCAGTCGAATAAAAAAAAAAAGATTTTTGTAAGTAAACATGTTTTTTCTGTAATTTAACAGATGATGTACATGAATAAATAACATCCTACGTAAGTCCAATCTATTAAACCGTGAAATATCTTATTGGAAATACGATTTTTTGGTAACGCCAGAGACAGGTTTGGTAACGCAGGAGACGCCCAAAGTGTTGGTAAAATAGTTGATTGGCCCCCGAGCGTATGTATGTTGAAGCCGTGTTTTTGTACCACGTCGGTGGCAAACAGGCATGCGGCCCGCCTGATGTTAAACAATTACCGCCGCCTAGGAACGCTTGCAACACCCCGAACACTGGCGCGTTATGAACTATGCATAAATTGCATTTTAAATGAATTACTAAGAACACAATGACTCGATGATTTCCTTTGAGTCCTTGACTCGGCTTATCAAAGAACTTTAAGGTCATCGTATGAATAAAAGAGCAACGTGACAGACGGACAGACAACGCACAGCCGAAACTAAAGGTTCTCGAACTTTTTGACCAAAGAACCCTAAACGCGACGAAGGGGTGTTATAAGAAGTTTAAAGGGGCGACCACACGCTGCGATACGTACCGTCACCGTTTTTTTAAGTAGCGATGTGGCCGCTCCTTAATGCCAATATCTGTCTGTGGCATCGTAGCTCTCAAAAGGATGGACCAATTTCGATGCGATGAAAGCGAGTTTCCTTGCGGTGATTATTACCTATGATTCAGTAAAATCGGTTTAGCCGTTTTTGAGATATTAAACTTTGAAATGACAATATTGCAGGTGCAAGGTCCGCCCGGATTGCTACCACCATCTTGCTCGCTAATCCTCCCGTGAAGCAGCAGTGCTTGCACTGTTGTGTTTCGGCGCGGAGAGTAAGACAGCCGGTGAAATTACTGGCATTTGAGGTACTCCAACTTAGGCCTCTAGGTTGGCAACGCATCTGCAATACCTCTGGTGTTGCAGATGATTATGGGCGTTGGTGATCTCTTACCACCAGGAGACCCACTTCCTCGTTTGCCTTCCAGTCGAATAAAAAAAAAGAAAACTATGCCGGGGGTTTTTCAATTTTCCTAAGTTGGTTATAGGTTCATAAGATAAATTATATCGCGCATCAAACCTATCAAAATTATTAAATTTATTATTTAAAATAATAAAATATTCCGTGGATATTTTTAAACAAACAAAATCTCAAAGTTGAAAATCGTGTTTAGCCAATAAACATGTTTTGAACTTCGTAATTATTTAGTTGTTTATAAAATTTTCCTGTTTTTGAGAGCAACTTATAATTTATGATTTTACATGATAATATTACTAGATAAGTCGGTTGTGACGTCACTAGCTACAATCGCAGCAAGGCTACCACGAAATACGAAAATCTAAGTTCGTATCGTACCGTCCCGCCTACGCTTATGTTATTTAATACGAGAGTGAGAGGGACGGTACCATACGAATTTCGAATTTCGTGTTTCGGAGTAGCCCTTCAGAGCACTAAAGGTGCGGCCACATGCGGTCGCTCGACGCTCGTTTGCAGCGACAAATCTGGTCACGTGACCCGATTTTGAATGTGACTTTGAATTTCCGCGACTTAAAAAGAAGTGTCAAGTCGCCGCGTTGAGCAGCAGCGACAAGATGGCTGCTTGCGGGAATGATCTTGGTCTTGGAAGCTGATTTCATAATCTCATTTATACTCCGTTTATTTTAACATTTGAAACTTAACGGTAAAATTTGCACACGTTTTTAAATGTCACAACGAAACTATTTAAAATTGTGTTAACTTCTATACTAAAAACATAGTAAATACCGCTAATAAATGTATGTATTTTTAGTCCATCTGTGCTCAAAATACCGAGAAACATGTATTACAATTTGACCGTTAATTTAAACCTTAAATTAAACGGAGTATACATAGTACCTAGCAGTCGTGGCAGTGGTACAAATAAAATAAATTGGATTGAATGAAAAAAAAAAAAACAGTTTTTTTCCGAAATTTAAAAGGTTTATTTTTTTCCAGCCATAAAGTTGAACCGCACTGGGCCCGCGTGGGAACTATGGCCCAAGCCCTCTCATTCTGAGAGGAGGCCTGTGCCCAGCAGTGGGACGAATATAGGCTGGGATGATGATAAAGTTGAACATTTTCAGCTTTTTCGCTATATGTCAAGTGACCAGTATCGCTGGAAACGAGCGTCACGCGTTTGCATGTGGCCGCGCCCTTAGGACAGGAGGTATACGTAGTGCCACGAGAGTTGAGGTCACGCACATAAGAACATGTCATGTCAGTAATGACAATGACAGCGGGATTTTGACATTTACTCATTCATTTAATTCATTCTCCTTTTTGACAGACTTCAAAAAAGTAGGAGTTGAATTTTTTTTTAATGTTTGTTACCTCAGAGCTCCGTCATTTGTGAACCGATTTGAAAAAAATTTTTTGCGTTCGTCTAGGAATGCTTTCAATTAGGTCCCATAAGCACCAAACTAGGATCTGATGCTTGGGTCCTAGGGAAATCGAGGGAAGTCTTCAAATATTGTAGGCACGCCTATGGTAATTTTGATATATTTAGGAGTAACTCGTGCATTTGCTCTTGAAAATCATCATTTGGTGAAGTGGAACTGATGATGAAGACCACATTTGACCAACAGCTACTACTCAATAACAAATACTTCACGGGTTGAATTTCAATTACTTAACACAGTTGTACTTGATTGATTTTGGGTTCAAATTGTGAAAACAGATATTTCATGTTGGGAGGATAAATTTCAGCTTGATACCTCTACGCGTTCCCTAGAAAAAGGGTTTTGACAGACAGACAGACAGACTGGCAAAAAGTTATCCTATAAGAGTTCCGTTTTTTCCCTTTGAATATATGCAGATGCTTTGAACCTTGTGCAAGGTCCGCCCGGATTGCTACCACCATCTCGCTCACTAATCCTGCCGTGAAGCAGCAGTGCTTGCACTATTGTGTTTCGGCGTGGAGAGTAAGACAGCCGGTAAAATTACTGGCACTTGAGGAATCCCAGCTTAGGTCTCTAGGTTGGCAACGCATCTGTAATACCCCTGGTGTTGCAGATGTTTATGGGCGGTGGTTATCTTTTACCATCAGCAGACCCACTTGCTCGTTTGCCATCCAGTCGAATAAAAAAAAAATTTTAGAAACAAAGTAGAGTCTACCAGTTTCAAGGTGTCCTGTTGCGCATATTCCTTCAATTAGTCATTAGATTCATTAGTCATAGTAATTTAATGACTAATAACTGAAGACTTCCTTCAATAAACAATTGACGTCTCGAACAATAGTTTTTTTGCCTTTTGTCCCATGTTTATTGCGAGTATTAACCTCTGACCACAAAAAATATATAAATTAAATATTTACTTCTCCGTGACACCTCTAGCGTGTATTTAACATAAAAATAGTAGATTTTACAACAAGAACGTAAAACGAGCCATTGTAACCGAGACGTTCATGTAGCCACCCAGGCCTGTACGGCAAGGGTGGATAGACACGTCGAGTGGAATATGGGTTTAATGCTCGAGTTTTACAGTCTACTTTTCAGTTCGATTGCGACGAAATGAAATAACAACAGTAAAAACATTTTTCACTTACTGGGTACCTTTTATTTTTCATGCATTGCTAAATTATAAATATTTAGTTTTATTTATTTATTTTGATTGATTTGATTGATTTTTAATTTTATATAATTAAAAATTATGAAAAAAATACATTTAAACTTCTTTGTGGCTGTTGACACCTTACCTTGGTCACGAAGATTTTATTTTATGCACTAGTGCTAGTGTAGATCCAGCATAAACACGAACTTTACGAGCATGAGAAGTGAAAAAGATTTTCTATAATAAATTAAAACAAATTAATGTGTTATATTTAGAAAAAAACATCGAATTTAGTTTTGATTTCTATACGATAAAAAAATTGGATTTTTTAGACAATCTCATTACAACTGACATAGCGTTTAAGTATAATATAGTGAGTCCCATCGGAAACTAGAAGATACACATTATCTTAGTAGATAATGAGGGCAGCTAGCCACGCGATCTTAATTAGTATAATAAGTAGTGCAGAAAAGATATCGCGAAATACATTACGTGGCCGACGGTATAACCGGAGGCTTGCACAATTAAACAGCCAAGCTTTTATATTTATAAACAAGGCATTTTTTATGAAACCCCAGTGCTATTTATAAAAAAAAAGCATTGACACGTATTCGGCGATTTTTTTTGGTGAGAAAAAGACAAAGGCTGAAAGCCACACAGCCAAAGTACATTTGTTACAAGCTTTTATTTAAATTGCACTGTTTTGTTGTTGTTTTTGGGTCAAATCTTGCAAATTAATTTTGATCCACTTCCAGTGGTCGGATTGACTTGAAATTTGGTATGCATAATTATTTATGTAAGTTGGGTGACAATGCCAGTACAGTCAGCAAAAATCGTGTGTTAAAAATTACATTTTAACAGAAACTTATTCTTATCAAAAAACTAAACTCTTTCATTTCGTTCTGCGATGATCTTTTTCTTCTATTTACCCCGTGTTTTACCATTCTTTGGTTAATTCGTACAAGTACCTATCACCTAAGCAAAGGAAGAGCGGGACGTCCCAACACAGGCACTGTAAGCCTTGTAGCTCTTTAGAGAGGTCCCGGAAACTGTCATTTATAAACCTACTTGTAAAAGGAAACAAAATATTTTTATTTTTATTTTTTCATCTTATTTTATGTGGCAGATATCTTTGATACCGTTTCTGTTTAATTTGTCCGAAAAAACGAAGACGGCATCACATTCAACTGTCAAATAAACTTTGACAGATGAATTTGAATGGTGAAACAGCCCTTAGAGTTCCGTTTTACACAAAATGGCGGCGCCATTTGCTAAGGCCTTTTTTAACCCGCGACGCAAAAAAGGGGTGTTATAAGTTTGACCGCTATGTGTGTCTGTCTGTGGCAGCAATACTTTAAAAAATACAACATATGTACTTTAGTTTCCTGTTAACTTTAGCGGTCCCCCGACACCGACGACGCTTAGATAAAAAAAATATTACTAAGTACTTATACTAAATTAACTTAGGCTAATTTTGCGGGAAATCAGCATAGGTCCCAGCGGGATAGGGATAAAGTAAAGCATAATTATTTTTTACTATTTAGTTGTCTTTTTTTGGCGGCTTTTTTTTCCAACGTTTTTTTTATTTTTGCTGGCGTTTTCTTGTTGAAGATGGCGGATGCCAAAGGGTTTGGAAGTTGACCAAGAGTATCGAAGACGCTTATGGCACCTTATGAGCCGCACTTGAGTAACTTAATGATGCTCGTCACACGGAGGCCGCAGTGACCTCCCAGTTGCGACACGAGGCCGGTAGCCCTAATCGGTGGAAGACGTGATCGACGACGTCCAAGCACATCCATGACGACCGGATGGCCGAGTGGTTAGAGAACCTGACTACGAAGCTTGAGGTCCCGGGTTCGAATCCCGACCGTGGCAGATATTTGTATGAATAATACAAATGTTTGCTCTCGGGTCTTGGATTATTGGTTCTCGCTTGTCTTGTTAACACAATGTGTGTACGTCTGTAAAGACAGGGTTCGGTGAAACAATAATGTTAAAAATATATCTGTTATATGTACCTACCTGAATTCCACATGCAATAAAGATTTATGATTTATTTATGATTTTTATGTTTAATATGTATTTATCTATATAAGTATGTTTATCCGTTGCCTAGTGTCCATAGTACAAGCTTTGCTTAGTTTGGGACTAGGTCAATTGGTGTCAAGTGTTGGCCACAATCACGCCTGATGGAAAGCGCAGGTGGTAGGACCTTGTGCAAGGTCCGCCCGGATTGCTACCATGGCATCATCTTGCTCGCAAATCCTGCCGTGAAACAGCAGTGCTTGCACTGTTGTTTCGGCGTGGAGAGTAAGACAGCCGGTGAAATTACTGGCACTTGAGGTATTCCAACTTAGGCCTCTAGGTTGGCGACGCATCTGCAATCCCCCTGGTGTTGCAGATGTTTATGGGCGGTGGTCATCTCTTACCATCAGGAGACCCACTTGCTCGTTTGCGTTCCAGTAGAATGAATAAAAAAATAACATGTCGAAGTAAACTCGATTTAAGACGTGAGTCATCCGTTACAATATATTTAATATGAGTGAGTCTCACGGTAGTATCATGTTCAAAATAGCCTATAGTATACCCAGTATTGGAAATACTCGGAAATTTCCAAAGTATATACACTTCCTTGCTAGTCGTTTCGTAATAAGGATAACCGCGTAACTGGCGACCTCTGCCGGTCAATTATATGCGCGCGCGCATCCTCGACGACGGGTAATTACGGTAATTCTGTTGCCTCGTGTTTCGGACGTTCAGGGTAGGCAGGGTAGGTAGGGCAGGAAGGGTGGTGTAGGGTTAAGGACTTCAAAGTTATTACGATAGGGATGACGACTGGGTTAAAAATATATCACTCTATTTAGTCCGACAGTGAGATTATGGAAAAATATGGGACACGTATTTTTTGGTTTATCTATTTATTAAAAATCGACAAAGGTATAGATCATCAAACTTCCGGAGTGGGGGTTTGTGACGTCACTATAAGGTAAAAATTCTACCATATAGTGACGTCACTCGAAACTTCTCAGCACTGTATCCTCGCCATTTTATGTTTGTCAAACAAAAGAAAAAAATTGTGCTCAATATTTTTAAATTATCCACCTAACTAAACAGTTTTTTTAGTTGTTTAGCCTATTTTCCTTGTTAATTGATACGAGTCACCATGACGTTTACTGTGAAATAGTACCATGGTGGCTCGTGAATTACAAAGTATATACACACTTCCTAGCTTGTAGTTTCGTAATAAGGATAACCGCGTAACTGGCGACCTCTGCCGGTCAATTACATGCGCGCGCACATCCTCGACGACGGGTAATTACGGTAATTCTGTTGCCTCGTGTTTCGGACGTTCAGGGTAGGCAGGGTAGGCGTGGGTGGGTTAGGGTTAAGTTATTACAATTTTCCTTAATTGATGTGTGTCACCATGACGTTTACTGTGAAATAGTTCCATGGTGGCTGGTGTGGTGACCGTACATCTTGTTTGAAGGACCATTAATTAGGCTGCATTTTTACCAGAGGGTTTACGCCATTTTGTTGTAGTTTTTTTATCTTTATGAAAGTACTAGCTTATGCCCGCGACTCCGCCCGCGTGGTATTCGGTTTTCGCGCGCTGTTCCCTCGGGATAAAAGTAGCCTATGTCACTCTCGGGACCATAAACTATCTCTACGCCAAAACTCACGTCGATCCGTCGCTCCGTTACGGCGCGAAAGACAGACAAACACACAAACATACAAACAAAGTGTATATAATATTAGTATGGATATAAATGTCTTCTTTCTTTAAAGTTCTTATCCATATTAATAATTATAAATGCGAAAGTGTGTGTGTTTGTGTTTGTATGTATGTTTGTCCGTCTTTCACGACGAAACGGAGAGACGGATCGACTTGATTTTTGGCATAGAGATAGTTTATGGGCCAGAGAGTGGTATGCTACTTTTTATCCTCCTGAGGGAACAGCGCGCGATAACCGAATTCCACGCGGGCGTAGCTGCGGGCAAGAGCTAATAATAATAATAATAATAATAGCCTTTATTCAGACAGTTTAAATAAGTTACATTTTTTTCTTTTACATATTAAGTATAGTTTAAGACAATAATAATATACAGTGCACTATTCACTACTAATTTTATTACGCATCGACTCCCTGTCTGTATGCCACTAGTTGACAAAGGCCTCCTCCAAGGATTCAGGCGGGCAAGAGCTAGTTGTACATAAAAACACATGAACTTAACAGATATAGATGTACAAAGGCGAACTTCCTTAAAGGTTTCTCTTCCAGTTAACCTTTGAACGGTTAGTAACAGCTCATCCACTTTTGCTGATTGTACCAACCTATTTAGCCTATGCCACCAGGGTCTATGGCCACTTATCAGCACGCCATACGCATTCTACCCCACCACTACGTTACGTGCTAAGTTACGTAGTTGTGTCGTAACATAATAACTGACTTTTAATCCATTTACGTCACGGCGGAAACAGTTTCTAATCTATGGTCCATCCGTTTTTTTAATTTACTGTTTTGCATTATCTGCATAACACAATGTGGAGCATGTTTTGGAGCATTATAGCACTAGTTTACTACATTTAACGTGCCATTCTGCCAATCAAAACACACGTTTTTAGGATTCCGTAGCCAAAATGAGAAAAACGGAACCCTTATAGTTTCGCCATGTCTGTCTGTCTGTCCGTCCGCAGCTTTTCTCAGGGGCTATCAATGCTAGAAAGCTGTAATTTTGCACGAATATATATTTAAATTATGCCGAAACAATGGTACGATAAGAAATTGAAAAAAAAAAATACTTTAGAGTACCTCCCATAGACGTAAAGCGGGGGTAATTTTTTTTCTCGTCCAATCTTGTAGTGTGGGGTATCGTTGGATAGGTATTTTAAAGCCAATACGGAGTTGCTAAAAGAACTTTTAAATTCAGTGATTTGGTTGCAAAATATTAAATTTTTAATTGCATATTTTCATTAAAATCTATATCAGTGGGTGGAAAAATTTGAAAAATTTCACGACAGTAAGTATATCAAAGTTACAAGACAATCTATAATCATCTTTGTCCATAGAGTAGACGTTGTATAAAGCTACCAGATACATGAAGTTGTGCATGCTAACCAACTTAGGTACCTATTATATGTTGAACGAAAAATACTTTTTAACTTTCTATCTTTAACGCTATTGTCTTTGTAATTCGTACCTCGCGCGTATTCGCGACCTCAATACAAACTTAGCAAGTGAAATGAGATACTTAGACATACGTAGTACTACCAGAGATGAGGTCTTCTTCTTCTTCTTTTTTAAAATATGGCTTCTGTCCTAATTAATAAGACAATTTCGCCAGTGTCTAAGTAGGTATTCTCTTTCGAGAGGCAACGTTGTACGGTGATTGAAGTTTTTGCAACTTGATAGTAAAATTCCAGAAACCACGTGGAAACAACTTGCGCATTAAAAAATGTCAGACACGAGAGCAATATAGAATTTTGTTATCACTGTTCACTGTTAAGGTTAATCGCCGCATAAAACACATCAAAATTTCAACTAGCCAAAGAAACAGAAATAGCAAAATTAGATATTGACTTCATCCGCCATGTTCGAATGCTACAAACCGACTCCCAGGCACTACCTATAGGTGCCAAGATTTTCGAGATCGACCTCTCAACCAACCTGTCAAACCTCAATCATAAGCCAAGGTAATTTTATGCTAAAAAAAGATTTTTGTTAATTAAACGACATTTTTAATACAAGCGTATTTACTGGCTGTACTTTTGAAATGTTTTTTTTTATTTCGCAGGAGACATACTCAGGTGGTACAAGTAGGTATTACACATGTCAGAAGAATATTATAGGTACATGTCATGTACCTATGCTCTGCCACGTTTTGCCATGCAAAATCTTAATCTAATTGCAAATCAATACTATTATCTATCATACAATTCAAAAACAATCCTTCATTATCTTATTTATAGCCGAGTCCATTTCGAAATCACTTGTCAACCAAAATGTGAGGGAGATAGGATTTGACTTTCTTTATTTGGATTATATGATGGAAATATTCTACATCTTCCTTTATTTGTTTATTTTGGTATACAATATTTTTTTGTTGATTGTACTTGCATTGTCATCTAGAATACATATCCGTGCCAAATTTCAAGTCGATACCATTAACCATGGACGAGTTCCGTCCTGCGAAGACGATCCTGGCTGGACTACCAGAATATCATTGCCAGATTATTGCATACTCCAGATTTATAGCAAATAGCTTATGCCCGCGACTTCGTCTGCGCGGATCTAGGTTATCGCGCGGTGGCGCCCTCTACCGGAACAAAAGGTATCCTATGTTGAAAAAACCGACTTATTTATTATTAAGTGTTTCAATGCCAAGTTTCATGGTTTTATTTTCGAAAGCGACGAACTTCCACCACTTAAACTTTTACCCCCTATTTCAACCCCTTAAAGCCTCTTTTTCGCGAAAAAAGATAGTCTATGTTCTTTCTCAAGGTCTATTCAATGTCTGTACCAAATTTCATCAAAATCGGTTCAGCGGTTTTGGCGTGAAAGCGTAACAGACAGACAGACAGACAGACAGACAGAGTTACTTTCGCATTTATAATATTAGTAGGGATATTAGTAGGGATTTTAAGTGAATCTGACCGCTGGAAGGTGGTCGAAAGCGCATCTCTAGTGGAAACAGCTCGGTGGAGCGAGGATACCTATGTAAATACAGCGTTTCTATTGGCTTGTCAAATACATTCCTCCGCACCTCTCTGGTGGAAAAGCAGCCTTGTGACGGCTTGTATTATGTGGCATCACAAGCTATAGAGAGAGAAAGAGATAGTATCATTTTTTTTTAAATACCTCGTTGAGTTTCTTGCCGGATTCTTCTCAACAGAGGTTTTTTTCCGAACCGGTGGTAGATTTTTTGACATTCATAAGTGCTTATCATAGCCTAAATTGAATAAAGAGATTTTGACTTTGACTTTGAGAGAAAGCATCACAACACGACAGATAAAAATGTGAATGTGTCTTTATGTTTATAATCCATACTTAATATTATAAATACGAAAGTGTGTATTTGTGTGTTTGCCCGTCTTTCACGCCGTAACGGAGCGACGGATCGACGTGATTTTTGGCATAGAGATAGTTTATGGGCCCGAGAGAGACATAGAGGCTACTTTTTATCCGCGCGCGGTAACCGAATATCACGTGGGCGCAGCCGCGGGCAAAAGCTAGTTATATATATTTTCATTACAAACAATGGAACAAATATTTTCTCGTTTTATTTTTACTAGCTTTTATTTAGTTTCACTTGTCCCGTTGTCTGTTGATCTGTCTACCTGTCTGTCTGTCTGTCTTTAATCAAATCTTGCAAGTTAAATTTGACCAACTTCCAGTATTGCCCTTGCCGTTCATTGTGGCCTTCTGAAGGCCTTTTTTACAAGCTTTTATTTAGTTTCACTTGTCCTGTTGTCTGTCTGTCTGTCTGTTCTGTAATCAAAACTTGCAAGTTAAATTTAACCAACTTCCAGTAGTCAGATTGACTTGAAATTTGGAATACTTATGTAAATCGCGTGAAAATACAATAGTGTAGTAGTGACATCCTGGTAGTCCGGCCAGAATCGCCTCCGCAGGACGAAACTCTTCAATGGCTAACAGCATGGACTTTGAAATTTGGTATGCAACTGTAGTTTGGGTGACAATGCAAGTAAGTCAACAAAAACTACAGCCAAGAAAAAATATGTAAGAAAGGTTTTGCAGGTGGTGCTTGTACAAGGTCCGCCCGGATTGCTACCACCATCTTGCTCGCTAATCCTGCCGTGAAGCAGCAGTGCTTGCACTGTTGTATTTCGGCGTGGAGAGTAAGACAGCCGGTGAAATTACTGGCACTTTAGATATCCCATCTTAGGCCTCTAGGTTAGCAACGCATCTGCAATACCCCTGGTGTTGCAGATGTTTATGGGCGGTGGTGATTTCTTACCATCAGGAGACCCACTTGCTCGTTTGCCATCCAGTCGAATAAAAAAAAAAAGAGGATCGTGGGTTCGAACCCGGTATTGCACTTCTGAGTTTCTCGGAATTTAATATGCAACATTACAATTTAAGTTCATTTGTGTTTGTTTGTAATATGTATATTTCTTTAACATTTTGTGGAATATACAACTATTCTATGTCTTTTTCAGTGTCTCAAACTATCTCCATGCCGAATCTCATCACGATCGGTTAAGTAGTTTAAGCGTGAAAGCGTAACAAACAAACAAACATGCTCACTTTCGCATTTATAATATCAGTACCATTTATCCTCATTTCTAAGAGTTGTTCGTATTTTCAAACTTAACGGCCATCGTATACTTTTAAACATATTGATACGTCGACAGTTTTCTACCTTCGGGGGTATTTTAGCAATGTACGTCCTCGAAATGCGTTGCCCTTGCATCTAAAACCGCTCATAAAAATTCATAAGTAATATTGCTTAATATATTGAGTCCGACAGTCTAGTTGCTTAAGAACCCATTAAAAACAAGGTTGAACAAACTAGTACTTAGCATAAGGACTAGCTAAAGGAAAACAGTTTTAATGCCCCTCAAACTCACCTCTGTATCGTGGCTTGTAACGTATTATTTCAAACCACAAGGAGTCGTTAAATTTTATCACAACACACACAATCACTATTTATTTTTACACTGTGAATTTTGACAGGTGGTTTGACAGTTTGTTTTTTCTATCGGGTTAGGTTTTTTATCGGAAGGCGTGCGTCGCGGTACACACCGCTTTACTAACTGCTTGCTTGACCACTTTCCAATCTTGCAGTGTGTTAAAAACAGAACAAAGTTTTAAAGTGTCCCGTTAAACGAACCTAGTGCCTTAAAACCTTCGAGTTAAAGTCTTGTATACTTCGATTATGTGTTTACGTTTGTTTTGTATTCATGGTAGTTGGAAGCAATGCATGGAATACAAAATAGTTCTTAATGATTTCAAACACAAATGGTTCCTTGGTTAAATTGAGATCTTGTTGTCGAGGTAAATTAGTTTGTGCGTTTGTTCAAATGATAATTACTGAGGAAGCAAATGAATAGAAAAGTAGGTCATGACTTAAGTTAATTACTACTATCATTTTGTTAATTAACGGTAGTTGGCGCCACTGTGGTCTTATACCACTTTGACGGAAGCGGTTCATTTCATGCGGTTGAAATTTCTAGCAGGGAAGTAATACTTAAAACTTTTTCTTACCCTCCGTTATTGAATAATAACTTTTTCTAATCAGCTTCATAATAACGATGAATGGATTAGTAGAGCGAGGATCATGATGATGATGATGATGGTGATAGTCGCCACATGGACGTAGCGCTATAATCACGTAGTCACTGTAGTCAGAAATAGCAGGGTTTCAATTTAGTTGTACTATTTCGTTACAAAAATGTTACGCGATGTCAATCAGGTGACTTTTAGCGCCATCTAGTTTTGAATAGCAGAAGTACTGAAGTCATAAGATCAGGAGTCAGATGAGATTTCTAGCATACCCCTGCATAAGCTCAATTTAAAACATTACATTTCATTTTTAAACCCGTGTAGGATTTTTTCTCTCTTTTAGAACGCCTCTTAACAGTAAATGAGAATAATTAGAGATTAGACACGGCAAGTTAACTTGATTAAATCTACAACCATAGCAAAGCTACCACACATTTTTATAAGCGTGTACACTACAACAAACAAGTAACCATTATATAGTGAGGCTCAAACTTCAGCTTTGTAAGGACAGCAGGGCCACTAAGAAACTCTGAATCATACCGTACCGTCCCTCTCGCTCTCGTATTAAATAGTAAAAGTAGCCTTGCGATTGTCTCAGTTGTCTTCTACTCGACACGTGATGTCGCTGGTATCGCTGTTCAACGTTCGCACGCTACAAGCATTTTAGCTAAAATATTTTGTCGTCGATTATTGTGTTTTAACGAAAGTAAAATGAGCTCTGAATATATGTTCATTTTAATTCAAAATCATAGATATTGTAAACGAATAATGCTTGATGTTTTTCAACATAGTTCAATAATAACAAACTTTGCTTAGTTTGAGATGGTTTGGGACTCGGTTATTGGAGTCGAGTGCGTTGATATTTATCTATTTATTGATTTTCATTGACAAAGGCTCTACGGCGCAAAATTCCTTTACCTAGCATAATTAAAATGGTGGACGGGAGCTGACTGTCACTGTCATTCATCTGTCTAATAAGACGTAATATTAATTTTTATTTTCTCTTATGCTACTCTTAGGAATACAATTGAATCATTATTAATTATGGATCAATTATTGCTTTTGGGCACCTTAGGCTGCAAGTTAGCGGCCTAAATAACCTTTATTTATCTCAGATTCTAGTATTTATTTCGACATGTTCTTGTGCCAGTGTTGTGTTAGTTGAGTTTTTTCAAGTTCGTTGTTTTAGTTTTTGTATGAGAAATGGCTGAAATATGGAATTTGGAAGCACTATGTCGTTGCTGTCATGCAGATGGAATATTTAAAAATCTTAATGAACAATATATAGTTGATGATTCCGTGGAAAATTATCTCAATTTGTTGATTGAAACACTTGGCGTTAGTGTAAGTATATAATTACATGTAACAATCAATTTTAAAGAATCAACTGTACCTATACTTATCACAGATATGTAAGCATAAATCTCAGACATAAGGCTGCGCCTCCACTGAGGAGGAGACGAGCAGAGCAGAGAGGAGACGTGTAATGATCGACCAATCCCTACACGTCTAATCAGTGGCGGCGCTAGGCGTCAGCGACGGCGGCCACCGCTGACGGCCTCGCGCCTGAGGGGGCCTCGCAAAATTTCGCCAATCATCCTGGCTTAGGTAGCCGACCCGGGGTCTTTTTTTTTTTACTGCGAAGTAAAAGGGGCCTCGCGAACTTGATGTCGCCGACGTCCACATGTGGTCTAGCGCCACCAGTGCGTCTAATGATAATGCGGCAGAGAACAACTTCAACTATTGGGCCAATCAACTATTTTACCGGCACTTTGGGCGTCTCCTGCATTAACAAAATTGTCTCCGGCGTTACCAAAAAATCGTACTTCCAATAAGATATTTCACGGTTTAATGGGTTGAACTTACGTAGGATGGCATGAATTCATGTACACCATCTATTAAATTACAGAAAAAACATGTTTACTTACAAAAATCTGCAATTGTTAAAAAATGTCACGGACAGTTTTTTTTTTTTTCTTCTTTTTGTAGAGGCTTCTGTGTGGTGTGTGTGTGGTTGGGTGGTTTCTTTTTGTTGAACACTCCAGATGATCATGTCAGCCTCATGGCATTGCTCATTTTCCTTACGCAAAGGACAAATTAAAAAAGTGATAGATGCAAATGGTTTTGTCAGATGCCAGCTCTGAGAGCCAACAATTGACTTGGCCATTGTGCATGGGGCCCAAACCCCAAGGACCCTTTTCCTCAAGTCCGAGTTCCGAGCACATTCCAACAACAAATGGAACAAGTCATCTACCTTCTGGCAAATCTCACACAGAGTACAGACTAGTGTCGGTAAAAAAGTTGATTGGCCCAGGTAAGTGATCAGATCATCAAATGTTACAGATAAAGCCCCCTCCAGCCAATGCCAGTTTCTCAATATGCGACGCTTGCATATCGCAGCTGCGCTGCGCGAGCGCATTCAAGAAGATGGTGCTGGACTGTGAAACCAAGTTCGAGGAGTACTGCAAAAGTAAGTTTAGAATACTACTGTAAAATAATTTATTGAATTACAACTAAATCAAGATTGGTTTATTGGAATCTTTTTGTATTTTTTATTTTAATTCCAATTTTTTTTTTTTGTTATTTTTACAGTCATCTTGTAAAACCTAAATTGAAAATACAAACTGAAATATATGCACAGAAAAACCAGTAAAATAAGACCAGCGCTGGGAATCGAACCTTGAAATTCGAGGAAAGAGGAAATTCGTGTCTGTATCGTTGTCCAGCGGTGGTGTAGCGGTATAGCACGCGGCACGGAATGCCGAGGGCCTGGGTTCGATTCCCAGCGCTGGTCTTATTTTTCTGGTTTTTCTGTGCATCTATATTTCAGTTTGTATTTTCAATTTAGTTGTTAAATCATAAAAATCTAAATTGTTTGGATTTATTTTGTAAGTAGGCCACAAAGCTCTTTTACATTAGACTTTTAGGGTGGCATACCTTGAAAGGAAAAAATGGAACACTTATAGGATCACTTTGTTTTCTTTACACTGACTTGTTTCGAACTTAACCAGATCATCTCCCAGATTAAGAGTTTTAAATAAAATACGGTATTTGACTATTTTTTATTTATGGTCAAAATACAACCAACGAGACTTATCACGCTAATACACACGAGCAATATTTACCTCGATGTTTCGGCAATATTACAGTGGCCGTGGTCACGAATAGACTGAAGTGTGGGTGTCAAGTCTGCGTAACAGCGTTGTGTGTCGGTGTGATGGGTTACAAATAATAATGGCCGATTGCGGGTAGTTCGTGATACACTGATACGAGTGCCGGTACTAGTTGTGATCAAGTGCGGGTAGTTCGAATGACTCGCGCTGCTAGGCAGACGTGACACCCCACACTTCAGTCGACTCGTGACGACGGCCACTAATGTTGCCGAAACGTCGAGGTAAATATTACTTGTGTGTGCTAGCGTGATACGTCCCGTTGGTGGTATTTGACTATGAGTGAAATTCACGAAAGCTTAAAACATTTTTTTTATTTATTTCATAAATCACAAGATTGACAATGCATGTTATCGAAAAGAAAAACAATTAATCTAGCTTTAATATAAAGGCTTGGAATTCAAGATTAGACAGAGAAATAAAATAACATCCATTATTTTATTTTCAGATGAATTGCTGAGCAATGTCAAAATGGAACCAGAATACTTGGGTGAGTTTTTATATGTATAGGGTTCTGTACTATCTTCGTACTGTTGTAAATCTGTTTAACAATATATACCTCGTTGAGCTTCTTGACGGATCCACAGAGATTTTTCAGAACCGGTGGTAAATTTTTTTATGTAATGTAGGTACTTTTGTTACGTTCATAAGTGTTGTTTTTTATGTTTATAAGACTAAATTGAATCAATATACTTTGATTTTGACTTAAAAAAAAAAACATTAAATTATTGCCACATTAAAAAATAACATTCAACTCTTTTGGACTTATCTACGCATAATTGGAAAGTTTAATGCCAATAGTACAATAAGAAATGGGTGAAAAATTAGATACAACGACCACAACGCGCGAGTGAGCGAGCGAAGCGAGCGCGCCGCGTTAGCGGCCGGCGAAGAACCAGTCCCTAATTAAATTAGGAAATAATTTGGCCCCTAATAATGCTGTATAATGTAATGTTATGTACGGAAAAAAAAGGGTTAACTCATTCACTACCACCTGGCTTGACTTGGCTGACTACAGGTGCCACCGACGCACATGTGCGTTCAAAATGTATGAATAATTATGACAGCGGCACTGGGGTGAAGTTCCAAAAACGCATATATGCGTCGGTTCTTATTCTTTTATTGATTCTTTGTTGATATGAAGGTGTTTATGCAAAATTTCAGCTTTCTAAAGCCAATGGCTTAGAATGGGCGTTGATGTCCTGTCAAGACTTTTCTTTTCTATAAGATGTTGTTTATTAACTTGCAACTAAACGTTATTATGTTTTTTTTTTGCAGATGACGACGACCTGTCTGGTAAGATTTTTTCGTTATAGTGAAATTGAGTCAGATTTCATTTTGAATTTGTATTACATCACGTTTATTTTGTAACTACTAGATTTTTGCATTGTATTCAGATTCACATAATATCTAATCACAAGTCAATCTGACAAAAGGCATTTGATACAAATACATATAATTAACACTAAAAAGCGTGAAAAAAAAATGGTTTAAAAAAATTGAACCCACTACAAAAAACCATGAAAATAATTTTCTATCAGTCTGAAGTCGGTGCCTCAGCTTATATATAAAGTAGGTATGTAGGTGACAAATGACTATAGGTCCACTCCTGCTGGCTCGTGCTGAGGCACCGACTTAAGACTGGTAGAAAATTATTTTCATGGTTTTTGTAGTCAGTTCAATTTTTTGTTACTAACAAATATATCATGATTTTTATAGGTTGTCATGGGGGTTTGCGCTAGTGTCGCCACCTGCGCAGAGCTTTGATTAATATTCCCTTTTTCGCCATGATTTTCATGGTAGATGTATGGAATGTCAATATGGCAACAGTAATACAATAGAATAGAATATACCCAGTTTGTTAGACTTAACATACATAGGCTCTTACCTAGCTTCCTTATTTACAGAAATAACCATCAAGGTGCCAAAAGCACTGAAGAATGTTAAAAAGGAAGGTAATTTATCTTGATTTCTTCTAACTTCTTGTGTATTTATTTTTTATATTTACATAAGTAATAAAAATAAAACCTAAAACTAAAACAAGTTACTTAAAGAGTACCCCTTTGGTAAGGTCTGGAAGATGCTGGCAGCTTTTTCTGTTTGAATAGCCAAGCTAATTCTTTGTCAGAGGAAGCTGTCAGCTCTTCGGTCCCCTGTGACGATTTCGAACCTTTGCGAAATTTCTCTAACTTTTAAAGCGCTAAGACCCCGCGGACCAAGGGTCTCGTCACCGAATGGGACATTCCAGAAACACCAAGAACAAAAAAAAAACCTTTTTGAGTTTCTTGCCGGATTCTTCTCTACCGAGGTTTTTTCCGAACCGGTGGTAGATTTTTTTGACGTTCATAAGTGCTTGTTTAGCCTAAATTGAATAAAGAGATTTTGACTTTGACATTTCCTCGTAACATTTCAATGAAATCTGCTATATGGGAGCATTCGGGAGCGAACAAACCGTTCATTTTACTGCTATCTCTTATTAATATACTTATTTAGTTTACCTTTTACTCTTGTAGCATATTTGAATACGTATCTTCTCCAAAAAACACAGGTAGATAGGTACTTGGGCCAATCAACTTTTTTATCGACACTAAGCTGTCCGCGACATTTTTCAAAAAATTGCAGATTTTTGTAAGTAAGCATGTTTTTTCTGTAATTTAATAGATGGTGTACATGAATACGGGCCATCCTACGTAAGTTCAACCTATTAAACCGTGAAATATTTTGTTGGAAGTACAATTTTTTGGTAACGACAGAGACAATTTTGGTAATGCAGGAGACGCCCAAAGTGTCGGTAAAATAGTTGAATGGCCCACTTTTACTTTTAAATGAAATGAAGAGATGTAAAAAAGTATATGAAACTTTTTTAACTTCTCTTTCAGACACCATGGAAGTCATTGAGATATCAATTGACGTGAAACCTGCTATTGAGAAGAAAACCATTAAGAAGAAGATCAAGCCTAAAGGTATTCTTTTAAGACTGTAGTTTCTACACATCGTGTTATTTTCGATTTCTATTAACTTTATGATAAGGATAACATTCTAGTTCTAGCTATTCTACTCTACAGGTCAAATGAAGATAATTTCTCCGAGAATCTAGTGGTCTAACTCTTACTGTTTAAAAGATAATTAATTAAATGCAGTAAAACACACAGTACATACACACACGCACAGTACAGTGCGGTGCAGTGTGTACACGGTACAGTGTAATGTTTCTTCATTGTGTTTTTTTTTAATGTCTATCTGAAAAGTTTTCAATTCAAACATATTGCTTGCTAGTATTGTTATTGTTTTCTCTGTTGTTTTTTCATTTGCAAGAATTTTGTATGCTCTTTCCATGTATCAGCCCTCCTGTAAACCCTACTTATGTGCAATAAATGATTACTTACTTACTTATATTCAGCAAAAAAGATTAAAAAGTGTGATGTATTTCTTATGTGTCACGGCAATGTCATTCGATAAGTTTGTAAATGTAATAACTTGCCCTTTAACAATTACCGTCAAGTTATTATAATCTATCAACGACAACATTTTTTTTCATTTGACCATAAAGCTAGCATGAATTTGTTATCAATGAACTGAGCCGTGAGCCGAGTTAACGGAAATCGAGAAAAACACGATGTATATATTTTTTTTTTTTACAAAAAACTTGTTTAGCCTTGCTCTGAAACGTCGGACCAACTGAACGCCAGTGATGTTTTAATTCGACTGACTTTTCCAGGCACAACGAAACAAATAAAACTAAAGAAACCAAAGGAGGAGGAATCCTGTGTCGTCAAAGTGAAAACTGAAACAGGCGAAGTGTTCTCCTGCCGAGTTTGCGGCATAACTTACGAAAACCTAGACGAGCTAAACGTTCATATAAACGAGGAGCATTACGTAGGATACAAATGTTCACACTGTGGTGAAATCTTCGCCAGAGAAAACAAATTCCGATTGCACAATGCCGAAGTGCATCTCGACACCAAACCGTTCCAATGCCCGCATTGCTTTAGAAAAGTAGGCTCGAAACATTCGCTCACAGAACATATAAATTCGTCGCATACCAAAGAAAGGCACTACCAGTGTGATGTCTGTCAAAAGATATTCCACAACAAACATGTTTTGAGGATACATCTGCGGAAGCACGATGGTACATTCACAAAATTGATCTGTGATCAGTGTGGTGTCTGTAGTAATGATAAGAGTAATCTAAAAACTCATATACAAACTGTTCATGAGAAAGTCAGGAAGTATGAGTGTGAGGTTTGCGGGAAGAAATTCTCCGCCGCGAAACACGTGCGGGTTCACATGAGATCTCACACTGGGGAGCGTCCATTTGCCTGCGATAATTGCGACAAGAAATACCCAACTAGAGAAGCTTTGAAGGCGCACCAAAAATTACACGATAATTCTGGATATAAATGCAAATTGTGCGACTTAGTTTTTCCCACTCGCGGCCAGCATATTTCCCACTATAGGGGGCATCTGAATCAAATTGAGAAGCAGTATAAATGCCATTTGTGCGAGAAGGCGTTTTCTGGGAAATATACTTTGAAGCGACATATTTTCGAGCACTCCGGCCAGAGGCCTTTTGGCTGTGTTATATGTAAGAGAGACTTCAAACAAAAACATATGTTAGTGAGGCATAACAATAGGTTTCATAATCCCAACAAACCCCCTGTTGTAAAAGAGAAATGCGATGTTTGTAAGCGTACAGTGCCTAACATAGAAAAACATATGCTAGCACACTTGAACAAGCCATACGCTTGCCATCTGTGTGAAAAGAAATATCCAGAACAGAACGCACTAAACAGGCATTTGCAAAGACATAGCGGTATAAAACCGCACATGTGCGATCTGTGTGACAAAGGTTTTGTCCAACTGAGGACTCTGAAAAAACACAAAATGAAAGTGCACAAAATGGTAATGAAAACTGAACAAGAGGACCACTATGATAGTTTGGTGAATGCTTTCACCATAGCCAATCTTAAGAGAAAAATTTAAGTCACTATAAATCGATTTTGACGTGTTAGCTGTTCAAATTATGCGTGCATTGGAACTCTCTTCGGGTAGCACTTTTTCTATTAATTTGCTAATACCTTTGTACAAGCCATACGCTTGCCATCTGTGTGAAAAGAAATATCCAGAACAGAACGCACTAAACAGGCATTTGCAAAGACATAGCGGCATAAAACCGCACATGTGCGATCTGTGTGACAAAGGTTTTGTCCAACTGAGGACTCTGAAGAAACACAAAATGAAAGTGCACAAAATGGTAATGAAAACTGAACAAGAGGACCACTATGATAGTTTGGTGAATGCTTTCACCATAGCCAATCTTAAGAGGAAAATTTAGGTCACTAAAAATCGATTTTGACGTGTTAGCTGTTGACATTATGCTTGCATTGTAACTGTCTTAACCCTCTCTTCGGGTAGCACTTTTTCCATCAGTTTGCTAGTACCTTTGAACAAGCCATACGCTTGACATCTGTGTGAAAAGATATATCCGGAACAGAACGCACTAAACAGGCATTTGCAAAGACATAGCGGCATAAAACCGCACATTTGCGATCTGTGTGACAAAGGTTTTGTCACACACAATGATTAGAGACAAAATTAGAGCGAGGTTGCTTTTTCGCAACGTGAATGAAATCCACGGATTCGGGAAATCCCGCGGGAAATTTTATAATACAGTGAAATTTATATACAACTGCTAAATCTAATGGCTTACGCGTGCGAAGCCACGGGTCAATGCTAGTGCTTCATAAATAGTTTTCTTCGTATATTTTTTTTTTACTTAAAACTCTTTAATGAAATTGTTCTTCAGTGGGTGATGATTCAAACTGTTCGACATAATCATCGGAGCTATAAATATGAACACAACCCTATAGTCAATGTTGTGTGTTATATTTTTTTTTTTTGAGCACAATGATAGCTCCGATTTTTATGAAGGCTATATTTAGCTAATTTTATGATAGTTATTTTATGTTAGAGTAATCAATAAAAATGTTATTCTTTCCAAGTTTTTATCTTTCAGTAATCATTGATAAATTTAGCACTTTTCCAACTTTTTGGAAACATTCCGCAAATTGCACATCTGTAATTTATTTCGCCATCTTGGTTATTGGAAAGTATTGGACAAGTATTTTTCTGTTGCCAATGAAAAAAAAACTAAAAATTAAACGCGCCAAAGTTCAGGAGTATAGGCATGAGAATGCCACGAGACATCACGCTGTCTTAAAAAGTTTAAATAGCTATAATATTAATTATCTCCATAATATTTTGTTTAAATAATAAAATAGCTTGTACAACAAGAGCATAAAGCGAGCCGTTTTACCCGAGACGTTCATGTACGGAACGCACAGTATATTATTTGCCCTAAAAAAATGACAAATGACAATGAAAAATGACATCCCCTTTTTATTGCATAGTTAGATAAAGCTTTTAATTGTGGATTCACACAAGTGATAGTACCGCGCGTCGATTCCAAGTAGTTTCGATAAAATATTTTCCATTTGCACCAAATGACAGTACTTAAATCATTCTAATCACAATTTTAAGTTCACATTCTCTGATGAAGAGCTTAATGTTATGTGGGAAGGGGTCCACCCTCGATAGGCTGTCGCTAAAACCCCACATAGTCATATTTAGCTTGGAGGAGCGGGGGTGAGGCACCATGGAGCCGCACCAGACCCATGGCGCCACATTGCCTCAGCAGGGGCTTACCCAAACTGCTGGGGGATGTCCATCCGGGCCCCGACCGGAGGACTTAATGCAAGGGGGATATGAGGGCGCCAACCCTCATGTTGGTAGGCGAGTGGCAAGTACTGTGCCTTCCGCCACAGTGGGTACTACACCAGAAATATCCGGAGATGAAGTAGGAGATCAATATTCTCGGTTATTTATATACGACTGTTTTGCAGAGGAAAGCAAAAAGATAAGGAAAAATGGGTCTCCAGCAGACTTAACTTACACAAAGTTACTGGACATAATTGATACAAAAATTGGATACACACTTAAACCATCTCTTTCCACTGATGATATAGGACGACTGACTAAAGTGATTCGTCTGTTCTTATGTCAAACCCAGAAAATGTTCAAGAATTGCAAAAGTAATAAAGGTTTGTTCAAAAGAAGACACAAGAAGTATTTAGAAAAATCTTTCTTGGCAGATATACCTAGCGACTTAAAGAGGAACGTGAGTACTTGTAGTAGTTCTGGAATGACAGACACAACCAACATATCAACAGAAACGCAAAGCAGCACGCTAACACCCATACAAACAGGCGTACGGACAGACATACTAACAGACACTCTAACAGACGAACATCAAACAGATACACAAACAGGAGCAATAGCTGGCATACTTACAGATTGAAAATACAAACCGAAACATAGATGCACAGAAAAACCAGAAAAATAAGACCAACACTGGGAATCGAACCCAGGTCCTCGGCATTCCGTGCCGCGTGCTATACACCACTGCTGGTCAACGGCACAAACACGAATTTTCCCTATGCATCACATATCTCAGCTTTTTTATACTTTGTAACTTAAGCAGTTACCTAGCGCCATCTATATTGTTTTAACTCTCAACGAGAAGCCTTCAATATCTCCTTCGGAACTAACCGTTCACCCAGACAAGAGATGTCGCTACTAAGCAATCAAATTATCATTGGTTTTTTGGAATCTTTTTGTATTTTTTATTTCAATTCCAAATTTTCACGGAATGCCGAGGACCTGGGTTCGATTCCCAGTGTTGGTCTTATTTTTCTGGTTTTTCTGTGCATCTATGTTTCGGTTTGTATTTTCAATTTAGGTTTCACGGGATGACCGTAAAAGTAAAAATTTGGAATTGAAATAAAAAATACAAAAAGATTCCAAAAAACCAATCATACTTACAGATATACAAACCGACACACTAACAGACATACAATAAACAGACACACAGACAGACAAACCGATACGCTGACAGACAATCTAAGCTACAAGCTAACAGAATACACAAGTAGCGCTTCCCAACCCGCAAGGCCCTGTAACAGTAGTGCAAGTGTTGAGTATACCACTTTTGAGAGTGCTTAACTCGACACTTAGTTCAGATGCACTTACAGATTCTTGTGATTGTGGAACTAGCACAAGTACTGGAAAAACGATACCAGGCAATATCGTACATTATGAAAATTAAGCTGCAGGCAGCAGTTGAGATCCAGAAAACGTTTAGCTTCCGTGTTGGAAGATCAACCATCAAGCAAATTAATCAAGACATTTGCTGCAACTGTAGAAAATGATGGGAATAAGTTACCAGCAGAAGCTGCCAAAAGTGTAGAGCAGATAATACAGACTTGTTTAAAATCACCCAATAGTGCCACTAAAATTTCAAAAAAATTAACGAATCAATACAGCCTTACACACCTGAGGAAGCCTTAGGTCTAATGATTGACCGAAAATTAAATGTTGAAACCTATAAAGCGATTCAGCAAGAAGCTAAATTCCGAGGTAGCTAATTATATCCGCCTTATCACAAAGTATTTAAAGCACGAAAGGCCTGCTATCCCACAGAACAAATCTACGTCTCTGATGTAGAAGCGTCGGTTTCTTTGCAGGGAATACTAGACCATACTTTAAAACGGATTTTATTGACCTCCGAAGAATGTTTAATGGAGTACTGCGACCGCAAAGGTACAAAGGAAGCAATGTGCGTATTAGAAGCAGCTTGGGGATTTGATAGCAGTTCTGGTCAGTCCTCATATAAGCAAAAATTTGGCCAAACAGCAGTTGATCCTCTTTTCGATGAAAATTGTTTGTTCGCAACTACGTTTGTGCCTTTGCGTATCTTAGCAGATAAAAAAGTTTTAGTCTGTTCGAATCCGACACCGCAGTCATACCAATTTTGTCGTCCGATTCGATTAAAATATGGAAAAGAAACCGCAACTCTCATTTTGGCAGAAAAAAAATACGTAGAAGACCAGATAGAAGCCCTGAATTCGATAACTGTGAAGACATCCCGACAGCATACCATCACATGTAATTTCGATCTTACCCTGAGTGCAATTGATGGAAAGGTTTTCAATATCATCACAGGTACTTCGTCACAATTACGTTGCCCAATATGTAAGATAACCGCTAGTAATTTCAACAACTTGGAACACACTTACACACAACCTTCTTCCAAAGAAGACACATAGTATTAGTCCTCTTCATGCCTGGATTAGGGTTCTTGAATTTCTTTTACATCTCGGATACAGAAACGACCCCAGGGTTAGGATATGGCGCATAAATAAAAATACAGAACAACATCGGATATTAGCGGAACGAAAAAAAAAGATTCAGGCTGAGATGAGGACAAAAATGGGTCTTTTAGTGGACGTAGTAAGGCCTGCTGGTACCACTAATGATGGCAACACAGCACGCACTGCTATGTCTGATAGGTATCGGCATACGTTTGCAGAAATATTAGGGCTAGAATCGTGTCTCATAGACGATCTGCATACAATTCTTGTGGCTCTAAGTTGCGCGTTACCAGTAGACTCTGTAAAATTTGGACATTTCTGCCGCGGCATAGCTGAGAAATATGTCTCGTCATACAACTGGCACCCTATGACTGTGACAGTTCACAAAATTTTAGTTCATGGTCGCGAAATTATTGAGACAAACGCCCTTCCTGTGGGCATGCTTTCTGAACAGGCTGCAGAGTCCAGAAATAAATTCTATCGTTATGATCGTGAGCACCATTGCCGAAAGGACAGAGAAACGACGATGGCTGATCTCTTTCGCCGTAGTCTAGAGTCTTCTGACCCCGTAGTATCAACGATGCGACTACGGCACCGCCAAAGATTTTCAAAACGTTTACCTTTGCCTATCGCGGTAAGGGAATTACTAAAGCCTGTCGATTCCGTTGATCCGTACGATACAGACACAGAAGAAGAGAGTGATGCAGAACAATACTTAGAGGGCAATGACAACGGACACAATACAACTCTTTTAAATCTGGAAACGGATATTTAAAACACAATATTTTACCCTTTTGTAAATTATTGTAAATAGTAGTAAACTAGGTGTGTATATAATTGTAAATAGTAGTAAACTAGGTGTGTATATAATTGTAAATAGTAGTAAACTAGGTGTGTGTATAATTGTAAATAGTAGTAGGTAAACTAGGTCTGTATACAATTGTAAACTTTTTGTGCACGGACAAACAGACAGACATTTCTAATTATTTGTGCTTTAGGTTATATTATTAGTACAAAAAAATCATAAATATATTATTTCTAAATTATTTCATGTACAGGAATAGCACTGAGAGGGTTTTATTTTAATGCAGATAGATAAAAAAAATTGTATATACTATAATATTGCGATTAGAATCTCAGCATTGTGATTAGATTTGGCTAAATACGAAGACTCCTAGTTTTAAACGCGATCGGGATATTTTTTTTTTTATTACACCCCAAGGTGACAACCCTGACGGTATAATTTGAAATACACTTAATTCAAAAGTTAAGCGGAGTTAGACAATACCGCTTTGGCAGCTTATTGCTAACATCTTGTGGCGTGTATCCATATAGGATAGAGAATCTACTTCGGCCTAAAAAAAATGAAATTAAATAAAAACAAAAATTTGTAAAAAGTCAAGTTAACTTCGATATTATTTACTTTTAGCGGAGCTGAAAATAGGAATATGTAGCGGCAATATACCACAACAACATAAGATAAATCGATTAATTCTGTCGTACATAGATTTCCATAAAAATATTTTTTTGTCATTTTCGATTTGTGTGGGTCAAAGTTTAAAAAATATATGTTTATCGAAACTACTTGGAATCGACGCGCGGTACTACCACTCGTGGATTCACAATTAAAAGCTTTATCTAACTATGCAATAAAAAGGGGATGTCATTTTTTTAGGGCAAATAATATACTGTGGTACGGTACGGCGAGGGTAGATAGACACGTCGAGGGGAAAATGGGTTTAATGCTCGAGTTTTACACTCTGCTTTTCACTTCGATTGCGAGAAAACGAAATAGCAACAGTAGAAACAATTGTTCGCTTACTACGTAGGTACATTTTATTTTTCATGCATTACTATATAATTAATTAATTAATTATATATAATATTTTCTTAGTTTTACCGATTTATATTGATTGATTCCATTGATTTTTAATTTTATACAAATTAAAAATTATGAAAATAAATATATTTAAAGTTCTTTGTTTGTGGCTGTTGACACCTGATTACCTTGGTCTTGAGACGAAGATTTTATTTTATGCACTAGTGCATAAAAAGTCATTTTATGTCGCCTAAATCCACCATAAACACGAACTTTACGAGCATGAGAAGTAAAAAAGAACTTTTCCAATAAGTGGCGGACTGATAAGAATTTCCAAGACACTGGCCAAGCAAGCAAGTTGTAAATAAAAAATAAAACACCTTTAAAGTATTATTTATTTTATCATAATAACAATATTATTCAACTTCTGCGAAATAAAAACTTAACAGTTAATTATAGTCAAAATACCACAAACAAGACTTACCACGCTGAAACACGAATAAAATTTACCTCAACGTAAATAATATCCCACCAAAAACATTCCGTAAAAAACTAGCCAAGTCTCGATGGAGCTGCTTGTTTATCTCTAAAAAGTAATGAAATCTAGACAAAGTCGTGCCAAGTCTAAGGTTCCTTACTGCGATTTCTTTATTATTATAGTTAATGTTGTGACTTGGCCGTTGACTTGTACCCACTCACACATAAAGAATGTTGAGTCTTAAGTCTTTTCCAGTAAATTTTGAGACTCAATACGCGGACAATATAAAGAATCGAATTCGATTCGAAAAGAAAGAAAATAATTTTGTCTTCATAGTTTACATATATATTCGTGAAAATTACAGCTTTCTAGCATTGATAGTCCCTGAGCAAAGCCAGGGTTCCGTTTTAAAGGTTCCGTTTTTGCCATTTTGGCTACGGAACCCTATAGAATTTTTGAGATTAATAAGGAGCTTTAGTCTCGATATGCAGAGACTAAAGTAAGATTTTAAGAGCATGAGAACTGAAATGTAAGTATCTAATGACCTAACTATTTATCACAGCTGGCAACTTTATAAACAGCGAGCGATGTTGCCAGCAAAGTCAATCCTAATGATATTTGAAACGGCATCAACCTAACTTCAAAAACTATCCTTGTGAAGCTTGTGTATACAACACTTTGACACCACTCGTATCCTTCATATCTTTATCCCCCCACCCATAAAATACCTCCTCTACTTTCTCCCCACTTTTGACTAAATCTTTATCCCCCCATCCCCATAAATTCGTCCCATCACCAGTCCTCTTAGCTCTACTCTCAATCATCTCATCAGTAACTGTTTTTAAATCATACGCCCAACCGATCCACGCAAAAAAATCAATAAATAACGTCGTTAAATTCAATCGATTATTCCCTAATTCAGCCGTTCTGTAATCCCACGGAAACACGTGATGGTAATTGTGGAAACATTCTCCTAAAGTTACAAAAGATAATGTAGAAATTTGAGTAGCGGCTATGTTTTTGTCGTATGGTTTGTTTCCGAAAGCGTGGGCTGCGCTGTTTACTAGACAAGAAGCGTGGAGGTTTAGGATTATTCGCAGCGAGTTGATGTGCCAGGAGTCGCTAAAGGATTGGCCCCAAAGCATCGGTATTAATGATGGGAGAATGTAGGCGCAGGATAATATCATTTGGGCACCGTATCTGTAACAAATATTAGATAGACCTATTTATTTGACATTGTCATTATTAGCTACATAATTCAATTTTAGGAAAAACATAACTCTCCTTCGGGCAGTCAGGTAAAAAGTGGCTAAATCAATTATTTGATGATTCTTCCAATGTCGAAGCGGGTGACACTCTTTCCCGGCCCGGATAACACCGATATGGAAATACCGGCCCTGTTTTTTGTGTACACGTCCATAGAAACTGACAGGAGCTTCTATGGGCGTGTACACGAAAAACAGGGTCGGTATTTCCATGTCGGTATTATCCGGGCCAGAAAAGAGTCACCCGAGGTTAGCTAAGATACGGCATTAAATCGAACGTCAAGTTTAGTGTTAATTTAGTTCTGCTATTCGACACTAGATAGCGCTACTCTTCTCGCATCTCAAATTTAGCACATTTTTTTTTCAGCATACTCAAAGAGTATTTTACGTGAATCGATTTAATTTTTTTTTGTTCTCACTTTTTCTGGAACCGCAACACAGGGTTATTGTATATGTCCGACATGTCTATGGTCCGTGACCGTTTTAGGACTTCTGGATGTTTCTTGACCAGCAACCAGCCCACGTGGGAGTAGAAGAACCCTCGAGTGGCGTTGTGGGGATCAGCATCTGTGTCACTGTAACATAAATAAATGTCATTCTACTTCTTATCAGGTAGGATCTTGTGCAAGGTCCGCCCGGATTGCTACCACCATCTTGCTCGCTAATTCTGCCGTGAAGCAGCGGTGCTTGCACTGTTGTGTTTCAGCGTGGAGAGTAAGACAGCCGGTGAAATTACTGGCACTTGAGGTATTCCCCTGGTGTTGCAGATGTTTATGGGCGGTGGTGATCTCTTACCACCAGGAGACCCACTTACTCGTTTGCCTTCCCGTGGAACAAAAAAAAATATCTTACTTTATATTATAAATGTGAAAGTTTGTGAGTGAGTATGTTTGTTACTTCTTAACACTGAAACGGCTGGACGGATTTGTATGAAATTTGGCAAAAAGTTACTTTATAATCTGGATTAAAACATTTACTTTTTATCCCGATATTCCCACGGGATCGGGATAAAATCTCTAAATAATAACTGTCGGGCTTAGAGTCATGAAATTTGCTATATGTACATATAGATGGATATCTGAAATAACACATAGGCTACTTTTTATCCCAATATTCCCACGGGATAGGGATAATATCTCGAAATAACCACCGCTGGGTTTAGAGTCACGAAAATTGGCATGGGTTAATTTAACGTCAAAGAAAACCACGATGTAATTTTAGGGAATTCCCACGAGAATTTAATAAAATCCCGGAATTTCAATTCAATAATATTTCGTCTTGGCGGTGGCACTACCGTGTCCCCAGATCATTTTTAGGGTTCCGGAGCCAAAATGGCAAAAACGGAACCCTTATAGTTTCGCCATGTCTGTATGTCTGTCTGTCCGTCCGCGGCTTTGCTCAGGGACTATCAATGCTAGAAAGCTGTAATTTTGCACGGATATATAGGTAAACTATGCCGACAAAATATTTTTTTTCGTAATGACTACGGAACCCTATTTTGGGCGTGTCCGACACGCTCTTGGCCGGTTTTTTATTTTTATTCGACTGGATGGCAAACGAGCAAGTGGGTCTCCTGGTGGTAAGAGATCACCACCGCCTATAAACATCTGCAACACCAGGGGTATTGCAGATGCGTTGCCAACCTAGAGGCCTAAATGGGACACTACAATTACAGTAACTAGTAATTTCGCCGAAACACAACAGTGCAAATACTGCTGCTTCACGGCAGGATTAGCGGGTAAGTTGGTGCTAGCAATCCGGGCGGACCTTGCAATAGGTCCTACCACCTGCAATGTTCATAAATAAGGGTTCCTCGTTGACTACGGAACCCTAAACAGTGATCCGCTACTTGACTATGTGGCTAGCCCAATGATATTATATGTTACTATAGGGCTGGCCTATGTCAAGAACACAAGGAAAATGGAAAAACCATGGTAGTAAATACTAGTAAATAATAGGCACTTATACATAATTTACATAAATGATTTATCTTTTAATAGTAAGGCCAAAGAGCGCGAACTATGAACATAAACGTGAGGCAAAATGGTAAATTAAGTCAGTGACTGTTGTATGGAACAATCCAAGCAGTTGCAGGTGGTAGGACCTTGTGCAAGGTCCGCCCGGATTGCTACCACCATATTGCTCGCTAATCCTGCCGTGAAGCAGCAGTGCTTGCACTGTTGTGTTTCGGCGCGGAGACTAAGACAGCCGGTGAAATTACTGGCACTTGAGGTATCCCATCTTAGGCCTCTAGGTTGGAAACGCATCTGCAATCCCCCTGGTGTTGCAGGTGTCTATGAGCGGTGGTGATCTCTTACCATCAGGAGACCCACTTGCTCGTTTGCCATCCAGTCGAATAAAAAAAAGCAAACAGGCGACTAGTAATGCGAAAGATTGTCAGCGTATGTTTGTTTATTATGCTGCATTTCCATTCCACCAGAGATGAGTGAGGAATTTTTTAGGGTTCCGTAGCCAAGATATCAAAAACGGAACCCTTATAGTTTCGCCATGTCTGTCTGTCTGTCTGTCCGTCCGTCCGCGGCTTTGCGCAGAGATTATCAATGCTAGAAAGCTGTAATTTTGCACGAATATTTATGTAAACTATGCCGACAAAACAGTACAATAAAAAATTCAAAAAAAAATTTTAGATTTTACCTCCCATAGACGTAAAGTGGGGGTAAAACTATAAGTTTACTTGTAGTTTTATTTTTTATTGTTTATTTAATCGATCATTTCAATTTATTAAATTTGACAGACTTAGTAATTTTAACTTTTATGTTTTTTTTTACCCTTAATTATTGTTATTATTTTTAAATTTGATTCTAATTTGACATTGTATTCTAATTTGCTACTATCATATATTATTATTTTTTGTATACAATTTGACGATAATTTTGTGAATATCTTATAATTCCTTGTATTTATAATGCACTAGCTTATGCCCGCGACTTTGTCTGCGCGGACCTAGGTTATCGCGCGGTGGTGCCCTCTATCGGAACAAAAAGTATCCTATGTTGATCCTTGGGGCTTAAACTATCTCTATACCAAATTTAATCAAAATCGGTTCAGCGGTTTCGACGTGAAAGCGTAACAGACAAACAGACAGAGTTACTTTCGCATTTATAATATTAGTAGGGATTTTTTCATAAGGAAATAAATGAATCTAATCTAATCTAATCTAAGGGTTCCGTTTTCGCCATTTTGGCTACGGAACCCTAAAAATTACCTGTACTTATGATGGAACCTATGGTCCCTGGCCCAGTGCCGCACGGTGTTCTGGCTGGTGAAACTGTGGAATACCATGAGGAGTATCTCCAGAGGCCTGGTAGCCTTGTAAGTCTTGTGGGACCAGAGGCGATGGGCGCCGGCTGTGATGCCCAAAATGCCGGCGTTGTATATCAGCAGAGCTGGAACAATAAGGAGCATTTTTTTTTATGTTAGAGAGTTAATTTTAACCGACTTCAAAAAAAGGAGGTTCTATGTCCCAATGTTTGTATTTTTAGGGTTCCGGAGCCAAAATGGCAAAAACGGAACCCTTATAGTTTCGCCATGTCTGTCTGTCTGTCCGTCCGCGGCTTTGCTCAAAGACTATCAATGCTAGAAAGCTGTAATTTTGCACGGATATATAGGTAAACTATGCCGACAAAACAGTACAATTAAAAATTCAAAAACAATTTTTTTAGGGTACCCCCCATAGACGTAAAGTGGCGGTGTTTTTTTTTTTCTCATCCAACCCTATAGTGTGGGGTATCGTTGGAAAGGTATTTTAAAATCATTAGGGGTTTGCTAAAACGATTTTTCGATTCAGTAATTTGTTTGCGAAATATTCAACTTTAAAGTGCAAATTTTCATTAAAATCGAGCGTCCCCCCCCCCCCCCTCTAAAATCTAAACCGGTGGGTCAAAAAATTTGAAAAAATTCAGAATGGTAGTCAGTATATCAAACTTCCAAGGAAAACTATAACGGCTAAGTTTGCGTGAGAACTATAAGTAGTTTATGAGTAAATAGCAGCGTAGGGTATAAAATATACCTAAACTTGGAAGATTCCGTATAAAATACGAAATCCTTAGAAAAATATTACTTAATTTTTTCGTAATGGCTACGGAACCCTATTTTGGGCGTGTCCGACACGCTCTTGGCTGGTTTTTATTTTTATATGTAAGAGTTGTCTGGACAAACGAACTAGTGGGTCACCTTATGCTAAGTGATCACCATGCACTGCCCATAGACACCCGCAGCGCTTTACGCGATGCCAGTGCGTTGTCGGCCCTGCAGAAAATTGTACACTCGCCTCTTAAAGACACCCAGGTCGTAACTTGATTGTGCTCTTAATTCTGAGTAGGAAAAATCATATTTTTTCCAAAAATCTCAAAAAAACGTAAACGGTACACTTTTTTTTAAAACGCCTGTAAATAGTAGATTGATAACCAAGGGTGGAAAGTGACCCATTTCACCCGAGATATTTCTGGCGCTCGAACGAAGTGAGAGTGCCAATAGTTCGAGGGGAAATGGGTTATTTCACCCGAGTTAGACACTCTACTTTTCATTTCGACTGTGAGGAAACTAAAATACTACAAAAAAACGAGAATAATAATAAATTGAATTTACTTATACCTATCCAACCTCCAACTGTACATTTTCGACAGGCCACTTGCCATGGCCGACTATAAAAAAAATCGAGTTGGTCACGACGTGCATCTAGATGGCCATGCCGAAACGTGAAAAAAAAAGTCATTGACGTAACTCAATTATCTTCGATGTCGTGGCTAGTCGAAAAATTAAAAAAAAATTACTTTCCACCCTAGAGGAGAAAACGCAATTTTCCACCCGGCTATCTTCCCATGAAAATTAAACTTTCCGAACAGGAGAGATGAAAAAATACTTACTGAATACGATCGTCTGCCATGTGGCCATAGTGCAGATTAAATATAAGCCATACAGGCCGCTGACGTGCCAGTATGTGAACAGTGCGACTGGCACTGCTGCCAATCGGTGCTTCCTAGGAGCCGCCTGCGGTGCCACCAGTTTATCACAGTCTTCTCTCTCTCTCGCACTTCCTAGAACTGTTTCCGTTGCGTTTGGTGGCATTTTGCTGTATAAAATGTAAAAAAAGATCTTAAAAAAGTTGAGTCAGAAATTAAAATTCATCATCATCATCATCATCATCATCTCAGCCGTAGGACGTCCACTGTTGGACATAGGCCTCCCCCATAGACCTCCAGTTGCTTCGGTTGGCAGCGGCCTGCATCCACCGTGAACCCGCGGCTTTAACCAGGTCATCCGTCCATCTCGTTGGTGGACGTCCCACGCTGCGCTTGCCGATCCGCGGCCTCCACTCGAGAACTTTTCGGCCCCAACGGCCATCTGCTCTCCGTGCTATATGGCCTGCCCATTGCCACTTCAACGAGCTAATTCGCTTGGCTATGTCGGTGACCCTTGTTCTTCTACGTATCTCCTCATTTCTGATTCGATCCCGTAGAGAAACTCCAAGCATAGCTCTCTCCATAGCTCGCTGAGCAACTCTGAGCCTATTCATAAAGCCTACAGTAAAGCACCATGTCTCGGATCCATATGTCATCACTGGCAACACACATTGGTTAAAGACTTTCGTCTTAAGGCACTGAGGAATTATGGACGAAAACACATTGCGGAGTTTCCCAAACGCTGCCCATCCGAGTTGGATTCGACGATTGACCTCTTTCTCGAAGTTGGACCTACCCAATTGGATGGTTTGTCCTAGGTATACATACGCGTCAACAACTTCAAGAACCGAATTCTCAACCAAAATTAAAATTAAAAATAGAAAAAAAAGAAAAAAAAAGGAAATTAGAAATTAAAATTAGTTTGCGCGGTAGGAACCCTTATAGTTTCGCCATGTCTGTCTGTCTGTCCGTCTGCGGCTTTGCTCAGGGACTATCAATGCTAGAAAGCTGTAATTTTGCACGAATATATGTATGTATATGTAAACTATGCCGACAAAATGGTACAATAAAAAAAAAATAACCTCCCATAGACGTAAAGTAGGGGTTTTTTTTCTAACTAAAAGTAAAATTATTTAGATTTAAACTATAAAGGTTCCTCGTTGACTACAGAACCCTGAAAAACGGAACCCTCATAGGATCACTTTGCTGTCCGTCCGGCCGTCGGTCTGTTAAGATCCTTTATCTTGGGAACGCCGGAGTTATCGACTTGAAATTAAAACAATTGGATGACAACACAAATGCAATCAACAACAAGTGCAGTCAGCAAAGAACCTTATTTTAAAAACCGGCCAAGAGCGTGTCGGACACGCCCAAAATAGGGTTCCGTAGCCATTACGAAAAAAATAAGTAATATTTTTCTAAGGATTTCGTATTTTATACGGAATCTTCCGAGTTTAGGTATATTTTACACCTTACGCTGCTATTTACTCATAAACTACTAATAATTCTCAAGCAAACTTAGCCGTTATAGTTTTCCTTGGAAATTTGATATACTGACTACCATCCTGAATTTTTTCAAATTTTTCCACCCACCGGTTTAGATTTTAGAGGGGGAGGACGCTCGATTTTAATGAATATTTGCACTTTAAAGTTGAATATTTCGTAAACAAGTTACTGAATCGAAAAATCGTGTTAGCAAACCCGTAATGGTTTTAAAATACCTATCCAACGATACCCCACACTATATGGTTGGATGAGAAAAAAAAATCACCGCCACTTTACGTCTACGGGAGGTACCCTAAAAAAATTGTTTTTGAATTTTTAGTTGTACTATTTTGTCGGCATAGTTTACCTATATATCCGTGCAAAATTACAGCTTTCTAGCATTGATAGTCCCTGAGCAAAGCCGCGGACGGACAGACAGACGGACAGACAGACAGACAGACATGGCGAAACTATAAGGGTTCCGTTTTTGTCATTTTGGCTCCGGAACCCTAAAAATGGACGACGAAATGAGGTTTTGGGTTCGAATCCCGGCCGGGGCAGATATTTGTATGAATAATACGAATGTTTGTTCTCGGATCATGGATGTTTAATATGTATTTAAGTATTTATTCATCTATATTTAAGTAGGTTTATCCGTTACCTAGTGTCCATAGTACAAGTTTTGCTTAGTTTGGGATTGGGACTAGGTCAACTGGTGTTATTTTAAGTGTCCCATGATATTTATTTATTTTATTATGATTATAAAAGTGATCACTTCCAGCTAACCTAGTTAGGATAAAACATTTTTTTATATATAGAGGATAAGCAGACAGTGAAAATTATGTGTAATGTTTTTTTTTAACAAAAAAACTTATTTTTGTTCAATAATACTTACATGCGCATCAGATATAAACTAAACTGTTTAGATAAACAACTCGCTAAACAATGAATCAAATTGTAATATACGTAACCACGTAAGCCCGTGTATACAGGGTGGAATGATCGAAAGAAACATGGATGGCAACTGCCTTAAATATTGGAAATACCACATTCTGTGTAAAGGCACATTACTTTGTTTTTAAAAACAATATATATTATGCATTAGGTAATGGATATAACTTTATATTTAACACAGTACGTATAGGTCCGCTATTTGAAGGGATCGCTAATGCTGATCGGAATTATTTCCAAATATAATCCATGATATAATCATTGACTTTATAATACGCCTTAGATAAGAATGTTGTTATTTTGATTGTGCATGTTTATCCATACTTAATATTATAAATGCGAGTGTGTTTGTATACGTCGAAACGGAGCGACTGATCGACGTGATTTTTGGCATAGAGCTAGTTTATGGGCCAGAGAGTGACATAGCCTACTTTTTATCCCGAAAAAATGCACAGTTCCCGAGGGAACAGCGCGCGATAACCGAATAGCACGCGGACGCAGCCGCGGGCAAAAGCTAGTTGATGATAAATGAACCAATCAATAATCCTTTCGATGTGCATCATAAGATATGGCTTTTTTTTCGTCGCATTTGTCGGATTCGAGTCCCGGTTAATGCAGAATTTATTGTTTTAAAAATACTGTGTACGTGTTTTCATTGTACTTGTAGTGTCTACTCTTGTCTGATATCCTGTCAATCGTTCAAAGGTTAACTGGAAGAGATCCCTTTAAGGGATAAGTTCGCCTTTGTACATATTATTATCCTGTGTTCTGTTATTTTCATGTTTTTTTAGGTACAATAAAGAGTTTTACAATACAATACAATACTTAAAGAAAGTGTCCTTTACACATAATGTGCTATTTCCAATATTTAAGGTTACCATCCATGAACTAAAAGAATTTCTTTGCTCACCCGCGACCTTAAGATAGCTAAGTCTATGCAAAAACACATGACACATGACTGCATGAACACGCATAATTTGCATAGACTTAGCTATCTTAAGGTCGCGGGTGAGCAAAGAAATTCTTTTAGTTCATTAATATGGACCTCCGCAAAGTAACAACTGATTCAATAAATTATTGTTGCCATCCATGTTCCATTCGATCTTTCCACCCTGTATGTATGCTTGTATTATAACTCGATTCACGTGTTAAATACTTGATTACCATCACCTTTAGGTTCAAATCTGTCATAATTATTTACTTACAACGTAGGTATATATAGTTTAGACGACCAGATGGCCTAGTGCTTAGAGAACCTGACTACGAAGCTTGAGGTCCCGGGTTCGAATCCCAGCCGGGGCAGATATTTGTATGATAAATATCAAGGACGATTAATACGAATGTTTGTTCTCGGGTCTTGGAGGTTTAATATTTACATTAGACACCGATTACGAAAAAATTGAGTAACATTTTTCTTTGTATTTCGTATTTTGTACAGAACTAGCTTTTGCCTGCGGCTTCGCCCGCGTGGGATTCGGTTATCGCGCGCTATTATACCCCTTTAGAGGGAAATTTTATCCATTTCACCTACACAGATAATTTTTAATTGTAATCGAGAACTTATACACCTATTTTCATACTTCTAAGTCCAGAAAATAGAAAATTTCCTTACAAGCTTTACCCCCCCCCCTTTTACCCCTTTAGGGGAACATTTTATCCATTTCACCTACACAGATAATTTTTAATGGTAATCGTAAACTTAAACACCTATTTTCATACTTCTAAGTCCATAAAATGAGAAAGTTCCATATAAGCTTCACCCCCCCATTTCACCCCCTTAGGGGATGAATTTCTAAAAATCCTTTCTTAGTGTTCACTTACATCATAAAAAGAACCTCTGTACCAAATTTCAAGTTTCTAGGCCCAGCGGTTTGGGCTGTGCGATATATAACCCAGTCAGGTTTGCCTTTTATATATATAGATAGATAGATAGAAGATATTCCAAGTTTAGGTATATTTTGTACCTTAGGCTGCTATCTACTCTTAAACTACTAATAATTCTCAAGAAAACTTAACCGTTATGGTTTCCCTTGTAAGTTTGATATACAACTTACTACCGTCTTGATTTTTTTTTAATTTTTCCATCCACTGGTTTAGATTTTAGTGGGGGACGCTCGATTTTAATGAAAATTTGCACTTTTTAACCTGAATATTTTGCAAACAAATCATTGAATCGAAAAATCGTTTGAGAAACCCCCTAATGATTTAAAAGATCTATCCACCGATACCCCCCACTTCAAGATTGGATGAGAAAAAAAAGTTACCCCCCACTTTACTCCAAAAAATTTTTTTTACATTTTTATTGCACCATTTTCTTGGCATAAGTACTTTATATATACATTCGTGCAAAATTACAGCTTTCTAGAATTGATAGTTCCTGAGCAAAGCCGCGGACGGACGGACAGACAGACAGACAGACATGGCGAAACTATAAGGGTTCCATTTTTGCCATTTTGGCTCCGGAACCCTAAAACGAATTAATTTTTACTAACGGTTTTTAAAGATAATAAAAGTCTATAGTTCCAGTCAGATTGGCAAGAGCTGGCCAAAAGTAGAGACGAGTGGAGTAAGAAAGGGGAGGCTTTTGCCCTGCAGTGGGACACATTATAAGCTACCAAAAAAAAAAAAAAAAAAGTCTATAACGAATAATTATTAGAATAGACACATCAAATTATATATTAAGAAGAGTTCTATCAGACCACATTTTTAATTTTCATTAAATTTTTATAGAATAATCGAGAAAAACTTACAAAAATGCAATGCTGGCAGCTGCCAGCTCAGCATGTTTAAATAAACGCTCTTAAAAAGTTCTTTATTGGTCTAATAGATGGCGCTGGCTTGTTTAAAACAAGCTATCGTTTTGTCTCTGTGATTTGGTTAAATTCTTCCTCCGGGACCTGTAAGATAGAACTCCAGTCGGTAAATCTCCAATCTCTAACTTTTTGTAGACGTGTTTCATGAATTCCAGTGAACATACGTTAATTATCAGGCGTTTAAAATTCGAAGGACTTGGATTAAATACAAATAACCCGTTGTTTATATTATTTTACTAGCTTTTGCACGCAGCTCCACCCGCGATGTCTTTGGTTATCGCGCGCTGTTACCTCGGGAACTGTGCATTTTTCAGGGATAAATAAATAAAATATCTAAATAAACATCATGGGACACTTGACACCAATTAACCTTTTTTTTTTTTTTTTTTTTTTTTTATCCTGGGGAAAATCCTTTACGGACTTCACCGGCCCGGGGAGGCCGGTGGGCGTGTGGGAATCCCGCCCCAGAAGGGGGCGGTGTACCCACTAAAAACCCCAGCATGTTCCTCTTTTCTGCCTTTGCGGCCGGGCTGTGGGAACTTTGAACATCCATGGCCCGGCAACGCGACAGCTGTCCATTCCAGGACCCTTGCTCAGGAGCCTTCCTCCTTACACCACCGCTGTAGGCGCGCCGGAACACTTGGCGCGCCTACCAGCTCGGGGACCTTACCAGCGGAGGACGGGCATCCCCGTGCCCGTCACCCGCAGTCCCTGTTAGGGCGGGATTGCGCGGTTGTAAACCAACCGCCGTCGCCCGACTCGCCTGCGGCGCATGGGCTGAGAGGATGGGTCGTCTTCTCGCTCCCGCTCCGCTCCCTCCTTTATCGCCATCACCTCCTCGCAAAAGGAGGCCATGGCGATCCACGACCTCTCGCTGTCGGTCATGGATTTTACGACGGCCGGCAGCGAGAGATCATTCCCTACCACTGCCTTGAGGCTAGCTCTTTGCCCGTCGAAGGCGGGACACACTTGCAGCGTGTGCTGCGCGGTGTCCTCCGCCCCGCCGCAGTGGTGACACATTGGTGTTGTCTCCTTCCTTGCGATCTTGCACAGGTACTTGCCGAAGCAGCCGTGCCCCGACAGTACCTGCGCTAGATGGAAGGAGACAACACCCCATGTCCTTTCGACCCATCTTTCCAAGACGGGCCGAACTCCCGATATGGTCCAGTGGCCGGCGCTCGGCCGCTCCAGAGCCTCCAGCCATTTCCGGAAGAGAGTTTGGCGGGAGATGTCTCTCCATCGCCTTATCTCTTCCGGACAGGGCCGTTCCCCTCTGTCGCGCGCCTCGGCTACCTGCTGGTAGACGCCAGCTAGGACTTCGGCATCCAGCTCCCACGGTGGGGTTCCCGCCAGTACGCAGGCCGCCTCGAACGAGGTGGTGCGGTACGCCCTCGATACCCTCACCGCCATGACCCTTTGCGGTTGACGCAAGTGGGTCTTGTTCCGGGCGGAGAGGGCATTTACCCATATGGGTGCCCCGTACAGGGCCATCGACCGCACAACACCTGTGTACAGTCGGCGGCAGCCCGCCTTTGGCCCGCCCACGTTCGGGAGCAGTCGGCTCAGTGCCGATGCCGTGCCCACCAGCTTCGGAGCCAAGCGCCGGAAGTGTTCTTCGAAGTTCCACCGGCTGTCGAGGACGAGTCCCAGGTACTTCATCGTCTTCCCGACGCCGATGGAAACTCCGCTAACCACGATGTTGGCATTAACTGAAGGTGCCCTCCGAGGTCCGTGAAAGCAAATGGCTTCGGACTTGTGGAGGGCGACCTCGAGGCCTAGCCTCCGGATCCTATCCACCGTTAGTGCCACGCCGGCAGTAGCCAGGAGGGACGCCTCGCGGATGGTGGCGCCGCAGGCTGTGACGAGGGTGTCATCCGCATAACACGTTATTTCTACCCCCGTCAAGTTAGCGCCGCGCAGCACCCAGTCGTAGCCGATGTTCCACAGGAGTGGTCCTAGGACCGATCCCTGTGGGACACCGCACGACATCTGCCGCTCCACCCATTCACGCTGCGTAGGGTAGCGGATCGCCCGCTCAGAGAGGTATGACCCCACTACCCTGCGCAAGTACTCAGGCACGTTGTGGTACCGGAGCGCCTCCTTAATCGTTTCCCAGGGAAGGGTGTTAAAGGCATTGGCAATGTCCAAGGACACCGCCAACACCACTTCCCCTCGGGACACCGCTTCGTCCGCCAGGGCCCTCACCCGCGCTATAGCGTCGATGGTGGACCTGCCCTGGCGGAATCCGTACTGGCACGCGCTCAGGCCCGGCCCTTGGCCCTCCAAGTGCCTTACGAGACGGGCAGCCACTACCCGCTCAAACAACTTGGCCTTCTCGTCAAGAAGGACGATCGGTCTGTACCCCGAAGGGGAATCGGCCGGTCGCCCTTCCTTCCTAAGAAGCACCAACTTCCCACATTTCCATGCCCGTGGTATGCGACCTTGTGTCAGGCACGCGGTGAATAGAGCCCTCACCCTATGCTCTAACGGGCCGAGCGCTAGAACCCATGCGCGGCCCGGAGTACCATCGGGACCGGGGGCAGTGTTTTTGGCCTTTAGCCTTAGTACTGCCACCCCCAGTTCCTCCTCTGTCACCTCCGGTATGTCTTCGTCCACTGACGGGGTTACTGGAGCCATTCGTGGGGGCAGGTGTTCGCCCCGCTGTGGGAATAGGGCTCCCACAATTTGGCTCACCAGGTCCGGCTGGAGACTTTGCGTGAGTGGGGGGGCCCAAGGCCGGAGTTTACCCCTCACCGACTTGTACGGCCTCCCCCACGGGTCGCTGTTAAGAGTCTCCAGCATTTCCTGCTCTGCCAGGTCTTTGGCTTGGCCAATGGCCACGCTGAGGGCCCTGCTAGCCGCTCTGTAGCTCGCATAAAGGTCTTCTTCTGCCGCCAGGTTTCGCCTCCTCCGCCTTCGGCTCCTCGTGTACTGGCGTCTCGCAGCCACGCAAGACTTGCGCAGCTGCGTTAGTTCTGCAGACCACCAGTACACGTTCCGCCTCGGCCCACTGGGCTTGACTCGCGGCATTGCAGCGTCGCAGATCTGCGTCATGGCCTCGCTGAGCCAGGCTGCTTCCACCTCCACATCTATTGGGGCTACGGGCACTTCCGGCCAGGCTTGGACCAGGGCCGCCGCGTGCAGCAGGTCCCGGTCAAGCCGTTTAACTGCCCACCTTGGGCTATCTCCCTGCAAGGAGCGGCTTAGGCCGTCCGGGATATTGTGATGAGAGGAGACGCTAAACCGAATGTATCGGTGGTCGGATAGCGTCTCCACTCCCTCCATGACTTCCCAGCCTTGGACACGGCGCGCCAGGGCGGCATTGGCGAACGTGATGTCCACGATAGAGCCACCCTGTTGCCGCACGCACGTGTCTGTCGTCCCGTGATTCAGGACAGTCAGACCTGTAGCCGCTGCCCACTCCACCAGCACTTGACCACGCACATCAGTCGCGGGGGAACCCCACACCACGGACTTGGCGTTGAAGTCCCCCGCGACTAGCAGTAGGTCCGGGTCACTTCTGCCGATCAGAGCCCGCACTTGGTCGAGGAACACCTCGAATTCAGCGAGAGCTCTGTTCGGCGAGAAGTACGCCCCTACCACCGTGATGTTGCCGATGTTGGCAGCCACGTAGCCATGGCCCCGCACTACTCTCTCGAGAGGCGCAGAGCCAGCCGATGGTTGAGTGGCCAGGGCTACGAGGCTGTCCAGGTCTCCCACCCAGTTATCTCTGGATGGCACCGAGTATGGCTCGGCTACTACAGCGACATGTATCAACCACTCCGCCATGCTCTGGAACAAGAGATCCTGGGCTCTGGCGCAGTGGTTGATGTTCGCCTGTAGGTAGCGAGTTGGAGTTGGAGCCATAGTATCACTCGGTTACCATCCCTTCCTCCTCGGCCTGGGGCTCAGATGTTCTGCCCTGACTGGTGTTTAGTTGCGAAGAGGGTTGCGGTCTCTTGGCAATTTTGCTCTGCTTGGGTTTTTGTGGGTTGCAGGCCTTGCTACCCACCTTGTGGTTGGCCGGTAGCCCGGCCTCGGCGCACAGCACGCAGTGTGGTGCCGCTGCACATGCGTTTGCCACGTGGCCCGGACATCCGCAGCGGTAGCACAGCAGGCTGCGATCCACCGCCGCCTTGCACTTAGCCTTCACGTGGCCCACCTCAGACACCAATTAACCTAGTCCCAAACTAATTAAAGCTAGCTTGAGTAGTTTTTAGTTTATTTTATGATTGATTCCTTTTGTTTTTTATGTTTATTTTTTATTTTATTTTTTTTAGTTATTTTTTAGTTTTTTGATATTTTGTTTTTTTTTTCTTTATTGATTTTTCATTTACGTTTTAATTTAATTTGTAATTTATTAATTGTACATATTAAAGCTTGTACTATGGATACTAGGCAACAGATAAACATACTTATATAGATAAATACATATTAAACATCCAAGACCCGAGAACAAACATTCGTATTATTCATACAAATATCTGCCCCGGCCGGGATTCGAACCCGGGACCTCAAGCTTCGTAGTCAGGTTCTCTAACCACTAGGCCATCCGGTCGTCTATATATAAAAAGCCTATGTCACTCTCGGGCCCATAAACTATCTCTATGCCAAAAATCACATCGATCCGTCGCTCCGTTACGGCGTGAAAGATGGACAAACATACAAACACACAAACACACTTTCCCATTTATAATATTAGTTAGTATGGCCTAAAGTAAGCTTAGCAAAGCTTGTGTTATGGGTACTAAGCAACGGATAAACATAATTATATAGATAGATATAATTATATGGAATTATGACGGCACCCGAAGTACCTATTAATCAATTACTGTATTTGATAAGTGGCATTTATAAAATCCACTGGCTTTTGCTCGCGGCTTCACCCGCGTGGAATTCGGTTATCGCGAGCTGTGCTGTTCCCTCGGGAACTTTGCATTTGTCTGAGATAAAAAGTACCTAGCCTATGCCACTCTCTGGCCCATAAACTATCTCTATGCCAAAAATCACGTCGATCCGTCGCTCCGTTTCGACGTGTGAAAGACGGACAAACACACTTTCGCATTTATAATATTAGTATGGCTTCCAAAAAATATTACTTAAGAAACAGATACAAATTAATATCTAAGGCTTATTATAGGAATATTTGGAAATAATTCCGATCCGCATTAGCGATCCCTTCAAATAGCGAACCTACTGTGTTAAAAATAAAGTTGTGTTAAATACTTGTGATGTACATATACTTATCATTTAATAATATTGTAAATCTGTTAAAAAAATAGCTCGTTGAGTTTCTTGCCGGATTCTTCTCAATAGAGGTTTTTTCCGAACCGGTGGTAATTAGCTTTATCCTAGTTTATTTATTTATTCGTTTATTCATATGTGATTATTTGTCCCATTACCTATTTTTATTTTTATTTTAGACGTGTAATATATGTGCAATGATGTGTATGTGTAGATGTGTTTTTGTTGCTTTTTCATTTTCTGATCTACTGTTAATGCACCACCTGCTATAAACTAGTCCTTCCTTCTTTCTGTTAAAAGGTTGCCTGGAAGAGATCGCTCTTAAGCAATAAGGCCGCCTATTGCTTACCTTGTAATTTTATCTGTGTACCTGTGTTTCTGTATCGCTTATTATTTCTGGTGTACAATAAAGAGTATTTGTATTGTATTGTTTTGTATTGTATTGTAGATTTTTTTGACATTCATAGGTGCTTGTAAAGCCTAAGATGATGAGAAATTTGTGGCATTCGAACATGGCGGATGTTGTCAATATATATATGATTATGCTATTTCTGTTTTTTTGGCTGGTTGAAGTATAATTTTATTATTATTTATTATTATTATTTATAATGCACAGGCAGCTTATAGCTGATGCGTGCATATCATTGTTCACTTGTGTTTGTTAAATTAAATTAATAAAATTAATTAATTAAATTAATTATTGTTTTGTGTTTGTGTTAGTTAATTTTGATAGTGTTTTATGCGGCGATTAAGCTTAACAGTGAACAGTGATCATAAAATTCTATATGGCTGTCGTGTCTGACATTTTTTAATGCGCAAGTTGTCTCCACGTGGTTTCTGGAATTTTACTATCAAGTTGCAAAAACTACGACTACCGAACAACGTCCCTCTCAAAGAAAGTACCTTGACACTGGCGAAATTGTCCTAATAAGGACAGAAAGCCATATTTTAAAAGAGAAGAAGAAGAAGAATGAAGATGATGGATTCGATTTGTGGCATTCGAACAAGGCGGATGTAGACAATGTATAATTTTGCTATTTCTGTTTCTTTGGCTAGTTGAAGTATAATTTTGATAAGTGTTTTATGCGGCGATTAACCTTAACAGTGAACAGTGATCACAAAATTCTATATTGCTCTCGTGTCTGAAATTTTTTAATGCGCAAGTTGTCTCGTGGTTTCTGGAATTTTACTATCAAGTTGCAAAAACTACAACTACCGAACAACGTCCCTCTCAAAGAGAGTACCTTGACACTGGCGAAATTGTCCTAATAAGGACAGAAAGCCATATTTTAAAAGAGAAAAAGAATGAAGATATTTTTCATCTCTCCTGTTCGGAAAGTTTAGTTTTCATGGGTAGATAGCCGGGTGGAAAATTGCGTTTCCTCCTCTAGGGTGGAAAGTAATTTATTTTTTATTTTTCGTCTAGCCACGACATCGAAGATAATTGAGTTACGTCAATGACATTTTTTTTTTTCATGTTTCGACATGGCCATCTAGAAGCACGTCATGACCTTAGGTCATGACCAACTCGATTTTTTTTTACAGTCGGCCATGGCCAGTCGAAAAGGTACCGTAGGAGGTTGGATAGGTATAAGAACATTCAATTTATTATTATTCTCGTTTTTTTGTATTATTTTAGTTTCCTCACAGTCGAAATGAAAAGTAGAGTGTCTAACTCGGGTGAAATAACCCATTTCCCCTCGAACTATTGGCGCTCTCACTTCGTTCGAGCGCCAGAAATATCTCGGGTGAAATGGGTCACTTTCCACCCTCGGTTATCAATCTACTATTGACTTTGACTTTGGCACGGCGACCGTGTGCGTGCATGTGAAAATGCAAACTCGCAGTTCGTGATAATTAAGCGGCGGGTCGTGATAAAGGTGTCTATATACTCCATTTATTTTAACATTTGAAGCATAACGATAAAATTTGCACACGTTTTTACACAACGAAACTATTAAAAATTGTGTTAACTTCTATAATAAAAACATAGCTTCTATAATACAAACAAGGTATAAGTTTGACCGCTATGTGTCTGTATACTCCAATTCAATAGAATCTAACAATCCTGTAGACACTTCCAGCCTACTAACATGAACACCGGGCTGCCTAAGGCTAATTGTGATGTGACTGTTATTATTTTTTGATTCCTTTTAGATGATAATTGCAACAACAGGGACATATATAATCAAGCGTGCCCACGTTAGGGTGTGTTAAATGTGTAGAAAATTGTTAGATTCTATTGAATTGTACTTTATGTGGCACCGTAGCTCTTAAATGGGTGGACCAAATTGAATGAGGTTTTTTTTATTTGAAACCAGGTTTTCTAATGATACTTTTTAGACATGTTTCATAGAAACCGGTTAAGCCGTTTTTGAGATATTGAGCTTTTAAGTGACAAAGGGTTTTCCAACTTTTTTGTTGCTTAGGTTTTATAAATCTAAGCTTGACAACGCAGGCTAAAAAAATATTTGAAATCGGTTTACAATGACGGAAATACCATGAATTGATAAGATACCTAACTATAAATGCGCAAGTGTGTTTGTATGTTTGTCCCTCTTTCACGCCGTAACGGAGCGACGGATTGACGTGACTTTTGGCATAGAGATAGTTTATGGGCCCGAGAGTGACATAGGCTACTTTTTATCCCGGAAAAATGCATAGTTCCCGAGGGAACAGCGCGCGATAACCGAATTCCACGCGGGCGGAGCCGCGGGCAAAAGCTAGTAATAAATAAAACTAGGCGGTAGGTATTTTATAAACAAATTTATTTCAATAAATAAAAACAATAAAAAATAAAAGTAGAAACATTTTGATATTACAACTAGAAAATAAATATTTATATGTATAAATTTTCTTGCTTCGTGATGCGCTATGCGACATAACTCATAGCACTGTTTGCATAATAATTACAAATCTTACTTTGCATAAAAACGAAATGTACAATTTCAGCGAGCATTGCTGCGACCACGGGTCTCTATTGTATTCCATAAAATTTGAACTCCGATTTTAACCCTTTAATTCGCAGTGATGAGAATACTCAACATTGAAATCGAAAAAATATTATAGAGTATTGGTAACTAATTTTCAAAAGTTCATTTTTAAATCTGAGTCTTCATTTTATAATGCATCTTAGAACCTGGATTTAATGCTCTTGCGCATCAATTTTAAAAATTAGCTACAAAATAACACCGATGCCGAAAAACATCGGCGGACCTCAAGTAACAATTAATTATTTAAAAATATTTTACGGTGTTCAACTAACTTCACTTGTGCGTTAATATATATTTAAAGATATGTGCTTTGTTTATAAATATATTTCTAATAATTTAAAGCTTAAAATATCCTGCTATAAGACTTTAAATATGCATGTTGAGTATTTTCAACGTTGCGAGACTTCTACAGATCAACTACTCGATATGCATGTTGAGTATTCTCAACATCGTCCAACTATGACTAACAAACTTCTAGACATATATTTACATTATATTTATACTGCAAGTCATTTATTTACATTATTTTTAAAAAATTGTGTTTCTGGAAACATGCCATAATTTCTTGAGCCCTGTCATGGGAAATTTACCCATCCCAATGCACCTTCTAATCCGTCCTTCATTCCATCTTCACATATTTTCGACCCCAAATGTAAACATTTGTCTGCAGTGCTTATGCCATGAGTGGTCTGTGTATCAGAGAGGAGGCCGGCGTGATCTACCACCATCAACTTGGTCGTGCTACGGTTGATTGCAAGACCATGTTCTTCGTTCTCAGCTTCAAGTCTATGCACGAGTTCTTGCATGCCCGACACTGACGAGGTCTATAGCACAATGTCGTCAGCATATTGTTAATTTTCAACAAACACTTTGCTCCATCTTTGCAGGGTTTTAAAGATGTATTCTCCATATTTATTAAATAACATGGGTGAGAGCATGCAGCCCTGTCGAACTCCTTTTCTAGTTTGAAAGGATTTGCACCGAACTTTACGTAGCTCTTGTTGGTAGTGTACAAGTCTTGAATTAAACCTACAATATGTTCAGGTGCTCTTATATCTTGTGATATGAACCATAGCTTGCTCCACTCTGGACGCATGCAGTCAAATGACTTTGTATAGTAAATAAAGGGAAGGACTACTGGATTATTGAACTCTCTACTCCTTTCAATAATTTGCCGGTATCAAAATCTCTTGACAAATCCTGCTTCTTCGTCAAGAACTTATCAGTCTAAAAAATGCTTCAGGTGACTGTTGGTTATGTGAAGGACACTTACTTTGCTTGCTTTTTCCTTGCCTGCATGAGAGTAGAGCTATGGTATGGAGATTAGAAGTATGGTAGTTCCCGCCGTCCTTTGTCGAACCTTCCTTATAAAGTGGTATAAATACTGATTGTCCATTCTTTGGGCCAAAAACTAGACCGCCAAATGAAATTGTACAGTTTAGCGATCAATGTTCAGGTATTGTTGTTAAGGAATGATATAATATGTGTCAATAATGCCTGGCTGTTCTGGAGTTCACGACATACGGAAGGTGTAAGTACTGCAATAGCGGCTACATAAGTATGAAGTACACAAAATTTGACATGCGGCTCTCTTCAGGAGTAAAAAGAAATTGTATTTTTTCTTTACATGTGTCTAATTATATGAATTTGTTTACAATATATGTTATTGAATACTTACCTTACCGCGAGCAATGTTAAGTATATTCAACATACGTTGTACGTACAATGTTGGACAATGTTGAGTATATTCAACATACGTCTTCACAGCCTCTTCGTTCAATGTTGGGCAATGTTGAGTGTTTTCAACATATGTTTTCTATGTATATAAAGATATAGGATTTTTTTTAGTATTTTTTTTGGGACATTTAAACGTCAAACAACCCGTATATCGGCATAAGTCAAAGAAAAATAGAAAAAAAATGTCCTGGGCGTTAAAGGGTTAACAATCCATAACGTTATTCATCATAATTTTTGCAAGTCATATTATCTTAAGTCATAATTTTAAACAGTATAAAGTGGAGTTCCGATTTTCGCAGGTCATAATTATTGTTAGTCATAAAATTGGTTAGTCCAAAACTTTCGAAGTCCATATAGTATGCCATTCCATAATTTTAAAGGCAATAAACTATTTTAGTATAATTGTTATAAGGTCTATTTTCACAGATCATAATGATTGATAGCCACCTGATAAGTTTAGTCATAACATTTAACGTCATAATGCTAAATTCAATAACAACACTTATAATAATTATAAAAAGGTATTCAATTATCTATCAGAAAAAAATACAACATTTTAACTACCGAATGTATACCGCTTTTTTAATTGAAGTGGGTACTCATGCAAAAATATAGTGGGTAGGGAGTAATGTGCTTTAAACGTGTCTGTGCCGTTTATGATTACGCTTTTTAGTGATTGATTGCAAATATGTCGGACGACGGTGAATGTGATAAAGTAAACTGTGATTTGTTTAAAACTAAAAGAGGAGGGCTGAAATTAAACATTGATGGGTTTACTTATGAATTCTTGTGTAAGAGTCGTAGTTCTAAGCTAACTAAACTTATGTTAAGTTTCTTAATCCATAGCGTTTCCGGGCTGCTATAAAAAAAATACCTAACATCGAAGGCTAAGGCGGGAGCTACGCTCCGCTTCGCTCCCGCCTTAGCCTTCTAAACCTAACCTATCCGAGTCGCTTCTGCTCCGAACCGTCTTGCTCGCTCGCTTCGCTCGCTCGCACAAGTTATACAAGTTTCTTGTGTAAAAGTCGTAGTTCTGAGCTAAACAAATATATTTTGAGTTTTTTAATCCACAGCGTTTCCGGGCTGCTATAAAAAAAACCTAACATCGAAGGCTAAGGCGGGAGCTACGCTCCGCTTCGCTCCCACCTTAGCCTTCTAAACCTAACCTATCCGAGTCGCTTCTGCTCCGAACCGTCTTGCTCGCTCGCTTCGCTCGCTCGCACAAATCATATTGTTCTCAACATAATTTCTAAAGTATTATCTAAATAACATATTATCTAAAGTCGTAGATGAATTAGCACTTTCAAATGTTTTTTTTTATTCGACTGAATGGCAAGCGAGCAAGTGGGTCTCTTGATGGTACGAGATCACCACCTGCAAAAATAAGACCAGCGCTGGGAATGTATGCCTGGAAATGTTTCTGAGTATTTATCTTTATGCCTATCAATGTTATGGATTTGGTTTTTTAGACCTAGATACTTTAGGGATTAAAACGATATGAGTAATAACCGTTAGTACGGTGAAATATATGGCTTAAACTATTTCTGAATAATTATTGTTATTTCTTTGAACGTTATGGATAAAAATGTATGACTTTTGTGATTATAGAATTTAATATTATGTGCCATTAATATTAGAGCTAATAAGCATTATACTGAACAAAAATTATGACTAGTGATGTTTATGTTTATAAATTATATGGATATAAATTTCTGACCATCGAAATTCGGAGCAAAAAATGTATGGAAAACAAAGGGATCCCTGCGACCACACTACACTGTCGTGTTTCGAACTCAAACTAAGCTCATCTTCAGAGCAACACAGTTGAAACTTTATTTGAAACAATTTTTGAATATATTTCAAACTTTTCACTCAGTCTTTTCACCATGTGCGCATCTATGCCTCCTCAAGCCACTACTCTGTGCAAACTGTGTGCTGCACACATCACAATTATATTTCTCACCCGAGTGTATCCTCATATGCAACTTCAAATTACCATTGATAGAAAACTGTTTATTACACACGTTACAATTAAACGGTCTCTCGTCCGAATGCACCCGCATATGCTTGGATAAATTACCTATTTGTTTATTACATATTTTACATGTATACGGTTTTATGCCAGTATGTACACGCATATGTCGTTTCAACTGCCCAGTTTCTCTAAAAGCGCGTTTACACACATCGCAACTATACGGTTTCTCGCCTGTGTGAACCCGCATGTGTATTTTCAAATAGCCGTTGTCTGAGAACGGTTTCTTACACACTTTACAAGCGAAGGGTTTCTCGCCAGTGTGTGTGCGTTCGTGAAGCTTAAAACTGGCCATTTGAGCAAATTTCCTATTGCAAAAGCCGCAGCTGTAAGGTTTTAAACCTGTGTGCACACGCATGTGGACTTTGAGAGTTGTGTAAGCTGTGAAATTCTTGTTGCACACTTCACAAATGAAAGGTTTCTCGCCCGTGTGCTGTCGTTCGTGAACGGATAAGTAACTTTTGCTTGAAAACTGTTTCTTACACACATGGCAGCTATAAGGTTTAACGCCTGTGTGAATTATGAAGATATGTCGTTTCAAATGCGTTCTTTGTGGAAACCTACGGCCGCATACATCACAAACGTAGGGTTTCTCACCCGTGTGAGTTAGTATATGGGACTTCAAAGTCTGATTGTGACCAAAAGATTTGCTGCAAACGCTACAAGTGTACTTTTTCTCACCTGTGTGAGTTTTTAAATGTTCTTTCAAGCCTTTCTTTCTTAAGAACTCTTTGTTGCAGTAGCTACAGGTGAATTTCTGTTCGAAATGTGTTGTTAGATGTTTTTTTAATAGTCTGGCTTTTAGGAATGTTTCGGGGCACATTGTGCATGGGAATTTATCCCCATCTGAATGGTGTGAGGTTATATGTCGGTTCAGTTCTTTGTTGTTTGTGCATTTCTCGTTGCACAAATTGCATTGAATAGTTCTTTCGCCCGTGTGCGTACGCATATGAACCTCTAGAGAGCCATTGTACGAAAATCTCTTTTGGCATATTTCGCAGCTAAATTTCTTCGTTTTTGTTTGATGTGGTTTACCATCTGAAATAATAATAAGAATCATTTTTATTCAGCAATAAAACCTGAAAAACCTGACTGCCTTAAAAATTAAAAGGAAAAAATCAGTCTAGTGGTCTAGAGCTCTGTTAAGTAGCTAATTTAAAGTTCAACCGTCAGTCGGGACCCCTTACCAAGAATTTTTGAGTTGGTAATGATTTAAATGAGTCCTTGACAGAGTTCTAGACCATCATCATCATCATCGCCGGAAGACGTCCACTGCTGGACAAATAGAACTTAGAACGCCACAATGAACGACAACTCGCCACCTGCATCCACCGGTTTCCCGCAACTCTCACGATATCGTCAGTCCACCTGGTGGGAGGACTGCCAACGCTTCATCTTCCGGTTCGTGGTCGCCACTCGAGGTCTATTCTCGAGGACTTTTTTCGAGGAGTTCTAGACCACTAGACTTATTTTCTTCCTTTTAGTTTTTAAGGCAGTGGGGTTTTTTATTTTTTTTAATTATGTGTTTACCTTCTCAATAAATTATGGTTACAATTACAAAATATTTTTTTTATATCCCTACTAATATTATAAATGCGAAAGTAACTCTGTCTGTCTGTCTGTCTGTTACGATTTCACGTCGAAACCGCTGAACCAATTTTGATGAAATTTGGTATAGAGATAGCTTAAGCCCCAAGGATCAACATAGAATACTTTTTATTCCGATAGAGGGCGCCACCGCGCGATAACCTAGGTCTGCGCAGACAAAGTCGCGGGCATAAGCTATACTAAATAAAACAACCCTCCTTCAGGCAGTTGGGTAAAACATACCATCACCGAGTTTCGGGGCAGCCCAGTCGGCGTCAGGGATGGATTCCTCTCTGCGTCTCCGGAGGCTGGAGAGGGGCTGGTCATCCAAGTCCACTACAGGTTGGATGAACAGATCCACGGATGTCACTGTGTCTTCTGAGAACAAGGGTTGTGGTGAACATTTTGGATAGCCCTTATTTAGCTTTTTATTGTATAAAACTAAAACTAAACTATTTACAAAACTTACACTAAATAAAAAACTTCATCAAGGCTGCTGCTATGGGGGGCCGTTCCTAAGAGGCTGGCAGCATTACCTCTCTGGATAGCTAAGCTGATGCGCTTATTCCGCATAATATTATTTGTCACAATACTAATTTGCCTAATAATTAATCCGTATAATTGAAATGTGCTTAGAACTATAACTTTGTCATAAAATTAATTTGCATTATTTTATTTAAGTGAGTTAATTTTATGGGACAGGGAAAAAAAGAATGGTAGGGTAGGTTGTTAGGTTCTTTTTGGAACAGCCCGATAATAGCTATTTTCCTACAGTAATTCACTTTTCAGAAAAAATTTATACTTATGCAAAGTAGCATTATACCTATTAAAATTATGCCAACACATTGTTATGCCAATTTATATTATGCGCACTAACATTATGTGTATTCAGTTATGCGAATTAATGTTATACAATCTAACAATCATGCGGAATAACATTATGCCAATTTATATTAAGAATTAATATAGACCCGAAAATGTTACTTATGACAAGTTTTTTAGAGAGCAACCCTTATAGTTTCGGCAAGTCTGTCTGTCCGTCCGTCTGCCCGCAGCTTCGCTTAGAGACCAAACCTGATCCCTCGAGATGTTATTTTCAGTCGTAGCTTACCGTGAAATTTAAGCCCAAGTCCTTGTTTGATGTCAAAATTTCGTTCATTTGAAAAATCATCTCTGGAACCTGTAAGAAATGGAATTTCTTCTTTAGCTTCGTTTATAGTCTATGTTCTATATCATCAAACTAGTGTCAACCCGTGGCTTCACATGCATAAATCATGAAATCCAGTAGTTGAACTTTCGGGATTTTACAAAAGTCCCGTGGGAATTCCTGAGAATTACATAGTGGTTTTTTATAAACAACAGTGCCAAATTTCGTGTCACAAAAACCATCGGTTGTTAATTCGAAATTGTATATCTAACCTGTGGTAATATTAGGATAAAAGTAGCCTGTCTTATTAAATGATATTGTAACGGATAACTCACGTCTTAAATCGAGTTTAGCTCGACTTGTTTCGGGTTATTTCGAAACCCTTCATCACTGGAGCACGCGACTCGGCGGCTGCCGCAACACGCGCACTACGCGCCACCGCTCTGCTCCGCGTGACGTGAGACCTGAGATCTTATTCCAGATTCGAGTAATGATTTCTTACCATTAGAAGAAGAATCATCTTCTAACTTGATTCCAGACTCCAATTTGACACCATCTGAACACAATGTAAAAATTTGTTTATTATTACCTTCACCCATCATAAATTAGGGACCATTTTTCCACTTTATAGGTTTTTTTTCATAGCATGGTCCAAATTTTGTGCTGCCATTGTATGTATCAATTTTGTACCATAATAAGGTTTACATCCAATCTCAATCCGTCTTGAAACTGCCATTTTAGCCAATCTATTAGCTTGCTCATTACCAGCTAGACCCCAGATATAGATTACACTAGATTACGCAAATGCATCTACTACGCGTGTCGGGGTTGGGGTGGGGGTCCATACAAAGACCGCTAACATGCCGCTAACTGACTAATCATGACTAGTGACTGATACGAGCCCCACGGCGCGGGCAGGCAGCGCATTTGAGGCGATTTTGCGCGGACATCGGGAAATTCACATCGCTAATTCGCTCTTGAGACGTCACTGTAGATATTAAAAAGTGACACGGTTGGTTTTTATACAGATTGAGGTGTTTGCGTTATTTAGTGTAATTTATATCTGTGAGCTAGACCCACATGAGATTGGAATTCGTAATATCTTTTGTACACTATATAATATTAGTTGGATATATACCTTTTGAAACATTATTGCTAAGACGCTCTAATGTTCTTTCGCAAGCCAAAACTTGTTGTTTGAAGACCGTGGCATCACGTAACCTCTTCACACAGCCTTCGCATATGCTGTAGCTCTGGGTGCACCGAGAATTAGGCCTTATCTGAAAAATATGAGACCCATTTCTACTGTGGTTTGTAATATATCCTCCATGCGTTATTCGTTGATGGTAAAATCTTCCACAAACAGTAAGTATGTATTTTTTATTTTAGCTTCACACAACTAGCGGTCGGTATTACGATATTCAAGATGAAAGCTCTTTGTAATAGGTACTAAATAGCTCAGCGGACCTGATATATAAGCAAAACAGTTGTTAAATTATTTACAAGTTTTTGTCTAAGAAAATTTTGTACTGAATGATTGAATATGTTTATACTGAGTATAAGTATTAAAAAAAAGAAGTCTTATTATGCGCTCTGACTGAAAACTGTGGAAGTTTTTCGGTAAAAACAGAAAGTTTGAGAGACGTTTTGGTTTTGCTTAGTTGGATTAAATATATATGTAAAATAAGAAGAAAACATGACCGGCGACACAATTTACCGAAAGAAAGTTGAAGTTTTTGTTAAAAAATATGTTTCTTTTTACTTACAACTATGTTCAAACTATCTCGTAACATATCTGCATAAATTTCTTCAATTCCTTCGTATATATACGATTCCCCGAGACTTCTGAAACCTCCCACGACATTACAACAGCGACAGAGGCCCTTTTCATTCCACAAGTCACTCATAATTCTTCATAAAAACATAAAATTAAAAATTATAATTTAAGAAATGCGTACGAATACGTATCACAGACCACAGACTAAACTTAGTTTATTTATTTGTGTCACTTTTGTGCTCGGCACCATAAACAATTTTTATTATTTTGATCTTGGCTTCCTGCCGGGCTACTACGAAAATAGTAGCTCGAAGAACGTGTCATACGTTTCCTCTGTCACTTGCAGTATTTGGCACGAGAGCGAAAGGGATGGTACGATACGAACTTTGAGTTTGGATTTTCGTAGTAGCCCTGCGGTTTTGCGCTATTCAATCATACTCACAGTGCTGCCAACGTAGGCAATTTAGCCATTTAGGCTACTCGGTTTGGAAATTGGCGATGTAAAAGTAAAATTCTAAATGGCGACTGGTTGCCTTTTAGGCCAAAGGAAGGACAAAGTCCTTATAGTAGTTGAACAAGAGTATCACAACAAAAATTAACATAACTACAATATAGTGTAATTGTGAACAAAAAGACAAAAGTGGACGAATTAATAAAACAATAATTAAAAATAACATGCAGAATTAACAATAAAACTGATCAAGCGCAGTGTAAAGTTCCATACATAAATTTTGCATATGTTACTGATCTGACAACCCCATAGAGTTATGAAATTCGAAACCTGATCTGGAATAACTCATACTAATAACGGCTACTTTTTTATTTATAATTTGTTCTCAATTCAAATTTGGCTACATTAGTTAGGCCACTCAAGCTGTAAAAATGGCAAATCAGGTTCCGAGTCATTGGCAACACTGCATACTTATAGTCTGTGGTAGCCATAGAGTACATTGTATATTCATTCATTGTTGTGCAAAATTGTTTTGTGTGGCTGTCTAATCTACTCTTAGTACTCTTCTGCCTTCTTTCTTGCATCAAGCAGGAGAGAAATCACGGTCGTGTTGTTTTCTGTGTAGTATTGCGAATGCAAATATTGTCATTAGTTAAAGTTCTAACTCGTTAATAGTGGAAAAGGTTAATACTGGGAAGCATAATGGAAACTGACGCCGTAAATATGTCGCTGGGTAAGTTAAAAGTAATTTTTGTTCCATATATATCGATGTTTTGTTCCCTCCATTTTGGTTGCTGGTTACCAAGATATTTTCTTAACTTTCTTGCTGTAGTTTTATCCGTGGTAGTTAAATTTACTATTTGAATCTCATATGCACACAAGCAACCTTAGATCAATAACTTGAAAAGTACCTAATAGTTTTGTAAACAAAACAATATCGCCATGATCCCTAAAAATCAATTGAAATAAAGTTTCATAGACTGTTTCTAGGAATCTTGCCATTTTTGCTTACTGTGAGCACTTAGCCTAGTGATTAAAAAAAATCAGCAGTCATTTAGCTAATTACTGGTTTGGGTCAATTCTATTATGATTCTTTTCATTTTGTAGTAACAAGAAATGGTCACACACGTTTCTTTTAATGCCTTTCTCAACACCCTCTAAGTCGTATTTTGCTGTTTTGAGATATGGATGTTGAAAGTTATGAACATAAAGTTATAATCTTAAAACAACGAAATACAATTTAGTGACTTTTCACTCTATGGAGACGAAATGCTCCCTGGCCCGCGGAAATATTGTTATTATTGTATATGGCCCATTTCTAATTCCATTTCCCCATCCCTGGTATATCATATTTTCTTTAACTTTGGTATGCCATTATGCATCCCTTTCACTCGCATCACACACACATTTAAAAGCATGGGACTGCCTTGTGACAAATCGGTCCCAGGGCATACCAAAGGCATAACAAAATATGTTGCCTGGACATGCAACAGGCTCAAGTGTGTCATTGGAAAACTCAATGGCCAACTGTGTCAATTCAATTCAAATTTGTACCTATAAAACATGGGGCCTATAGTTGCTTAGCTTCACTCTGATGGGGGATGGGTGAGCCTATAGCTTCATCATGCCAGCTGAAAGACGTCCACTGCTGGACATAGGCTTCCCCCAAGGCTCTCCACCCAGACCAGTCTTGTGTCTTTGGCCTACAGCTTACCTTGTAATTTTTTTTTCTCTTTGTATCTGTTTTCTGTCATCATCATCATCATCATCATCTCAGCTTATTTACGTCCCACTGCTGGGCACAGGCCTCCTCTCGGAATGACAGTGCTTGAGCCATAGTTCCCACGCGGGCCCAGTGGGGCCAGCAGGCTGTTTTCTGTATCGCTTACTGTTTCTGGTGTACAATAAAGAGTCTTTGTATTGTATTGTATATTACTTCATTACAGATGACATCATAAAGCAGAACCGCATCGGCAAAAACAGCCAAGGTGGAAACAGGGGTCAAAATCGTGGACGGTCCCAAACCCGAGCGACAACACCTACTGGGTCCTACAACGGACAGAATCGTGGTCGTTCAAAGACACCAAACAGATCCTATAACAGACAAAATCGAGGCCAATCCCAGACACGAGACAGGACACCCAACAGAAACTACAATGGAGGTCAAAATCGGGGTCGTTCGCAAACACCAAGCAGATTTTACAATGCTGGACAGAACCAGAATCGTGGTCGGTCACAGACACCAAATAGATTCTTTAATGGAGGACAGAATCAGAATCGTGGTCGGTCACAGACACCAAATAGGTCGTTTAACGGTGGACAGAATCGCCGTTTGCAGACACCAAACAGGTCTTTTGGTGGGGGGCAGAACCGTGGGCGCTCAAAGACACCTAACAGGTCTTTTAGAGCTAACAGTCGGTCAAGATCTAGGTAAGTGTGTCTTCTGTTTGTATACTAATTTTTGTATGATTATGGAATTTCTATTCAACCATTAAGCTGCTGCGTGCGAAATCACGGATTAAGTTTAGTACGTAAGTAGTTTTTGCCCGCGGCTCCGCCCGCGTGGTATTCGGTTATTGCGCACTGTACCCTCGGGAACTATGCATTTTCCCGGGATAAAAAGTAGCCTATGTCACTCTCGGGCCCTTAAACTATGAGAGCTACGGCATAGATGTCGCTAGCGTCACTGCTTAAGTGGCTAAAAAAGAAACAAACAAGCTGAGATATGTGGTGCATAGGTAAAATTCGTGTCTGCACCGTTGTCTAGCGGTATAGCACGCGGCCCGGAATGCCGAGGACCTGGGTTCGATTCCCAGTGCTGGTCTTATTTTTCTGGTTTTTCAATTTAGGTTTTACGGGATGACCGTAAAAGTAAAAATTTGGAATTGAAGTAAAAAAATACAAAAAGATTTCAAAATAAAAACAATCTTAATAACCGAATGTCCGCAGGTCCCGCCAGAGGTCCCGTTCCCGCTCCCAGCCGCGCACGCACTTCACGCCGCGCGGCCGCGCCGGTCTGGAGGAGCCCCAGACTGGCATCCCGGAGCTGGTCCGGATTGGAAACTATAGAGGTATGCTGCGGGATTTCTAGGTTATAGTAGGTTATTTTCCTTGTTATATGTATGTGTAAACTCTATATTGTACAAAAGAAAAGAAAGAATAATGCTTTAATTACACTTTCGTGATTCTCTTGTGATACATGATTACTTATATCGAAAATACAAAGTGAAATATAGATGATGATAATGATGTGATCCTGTTATCCCTCACTAAATAAATAAAATAAATAAGAATGATAAGCGTGGTGGCCTAGTGGTTTGACCTATCGCCTCTCAAGCAGAGGGTCGTGGGTTCGAATCTCGGCTTGCACCTCTGAGTTTTTCGAAATTCATGTGCGGAATTACATTTGAAATTTACCACGAGCTTTGCGGTGAAGGAAAACATCGTGAGGCAACCTGCACCAACCTGCGAAGCAATTCAATGGTGCGTGTGAAGTTCCCAATCCGCACTGGGCCCGCGTGGGAACTATGGCCCAAGCCCTCCCGTTCTGAGAGGAGGCCCCGTGCCCAGCAGTGGGACGTATATAGGCTGGGATGATGATGATGAAATAATAATGAAATATGCACAGAAAAACCAGACCAGTGCTGGGAATCGAACCCAGGTCCTCGGCATTCCGTGCCGCGTGCTGTACCGGTACACCAAACGTACCGTAACGTAGCGTAGCGTGCGTACGTCACAGTGCCACAAAATGCCAACTAAATTCGGAAAATGGCAAAAGAAAACCTACAAAAATTAAATAGAAATGGTCATGTATGTATGTATGTAAACTCTTTATTGCACATAAAAATAAAAATATATCAAAACAGAGAGGAGAACAAAGGCGAGCTTATCCCTAAGAAGGGATCTCTTCCAGCTAACCTAATTACGAGAAGACAATGTATTATAATAATAGAGGATAGACATAGAATTAGAATTACGTGCTCTAGAGATAAGAAAAAAGAAAAACAAATACTCAAAATACAAAGAAAATAAATACAAAATTAATTACATTAAAACAACATTAATACACATTACAAAAGCGGACACAGAACAATAAACATTAAACAGTCATTTAGGTGTTACGTAACGTTTAGGAAAGAGGGGGGGGGGGTAACAGAAAATGTTACGATGCGTTACGCGGGGTCAAAAATCTACAAAAATTGCTTTACGTATTACTTGAACGCCACCCCTATATTACCCCCAATATCTACATTGATTGGCAGTAAAAGCTCTGCGCCCTTACTGGATACCCGGGCGAATATTCAGCGTTTTTGCAGCATTTTTTTTTTGTCATTGGTGTCTTCACATGCGTTATTAAAAGGGATCACATCAGTGTTTTTTTTTTATGAAAAATTAAAACAACACCGATACTGAATTTAGCATGATTAAAATTCTTGACTTGTCTTTCCGTTGTGCTATATAAACGTGGGACGCTAATGACGTTTGACCGCGCGGTCTAAACGCTCGAATATTTGCCCACCCAATTCTCCGGTTTATTATTAATTTCAACCATTATGCCTTTCAGGTGGCTACCAGAACCAAATGCGTCGTTCGAACTCCAATTCCAACATATTCCTGAACAAGAACAAAAACTACAATCAGAACAAGAACTACAATCAGATCCGTTCACAGACATTCAACCGTTCACAGAATTACGATTCCGATTTAACTGTGAGTGTATCAAACAACTTTGCTAAAGGCAAGAACAATAACTATTTGAACAAGAACAGTTTGAACCAATTGAATAACCAGTATGGCTATCAAAAGAAATCTGGACCAGGCAGTGTAAAATCCATGGGATCCCATAGATCTAACCGATCAAATTACTCCAACAAATCTTACAAATCTAACTCAAATAAGTCTTTTAACTCAAGATCTAATAAGAGTTTTAATAACTCATTCAAATCGAAGGGCTTCAACAAGTTTAATTCGATGAACAATTTCCAAAGGCAGGGTGTCCGACAGAATTTTATGCAAATGTTGAACCCGAAATTGCAAGAGGAGATTGCTGCCATTCAGGGTAGACCTAAGGGGACGGTGGTTACCCCTATAGGGGTGGATTTTACTCTAGTGCCTTCTATTACAGCTCAAACGCTACACCAACGGTTCGCTGGGGCATAATAACATAATCCATAGGTATAGAAATATTTTGTTTGTAAAAACTTTTGCTCAATATTAAGCCTGGTTCACATGTCTGTCGTGTCGTCGTGTCGTGATGCTCTCTGTGTCTCTCTCTATGCTTGTGATGCAACACAACACATCAGGTAATATGAACGCAACCATATAAAATGTATGAAAACGATACTGTTCTGATGCGTCAAGACAACATGACAGATAGACCAATCAACTTTTTTACCCACACTAATCTGACCGCGACATTTTTCAAACAATTGCAGATTTTAGTAAGTATACATGTTTTTTTTTGTAATTTAATAGATGTGTACATGGATACATGCCATCCTACGTAAGTTCAACCTTTTAAACCGTGAAATATCTTGTTGGAAGTACGATTTTTAGGTAACGCTAGAGACAATTTTGGTAACGCAGGAGACGCCCAAAACGTCTGTAAAATAGTTGATTGGCCCATAAATGTGAAATCCACTATGGCTGCGTTTCCACCAGAGATCTGTTAGGAATATGTTTGTTATAAACCGATAAAGATTTCAGTCAGTACTGCTATAGTGGAAACAGCAACACACAAGGGAAGGGAAGGTTGTGTGAATGTGTTACGAAGTAATCAGTCATTAGCTATAGGTAAAGAAACTAAGGAAGATGACCTCGCTTTGACGCTCGCGATGGCAATCAAATGACAGATTTCGCATACAAAAATTGTCATTTGATTGCGATCGCGAGCATCAGAAGCGTTAGGCAATACAGCCTCTGTTGTATGTAGTAACGTGTCCGTTTAGATAAGTCGATGTTTTATATTTAAATAAAATGACGTCAGTCTCGTATCAATTTTGTGCACCACTCTAACAGGTAAATTGTTCATTATGCCCGTAAGAAGGGGATTACTAGAGAGAGTTTATTAGAAGATTATTGCGAAACAAACTAATATAAATTTAAGATATAAAAATAACGAAGTCTCATGAAGTATAAGTAAGTTTGGTGGCTTAAAATTGGGTCATAGCTAGTTTTAAAGATATAAATAAAACATTGGCTGACTTGAAATCTTTTTAGTCTGAAATGACGTACCTACTAACTGGTTTGCAAATTTTAAAACTAAACTTTTCCACCCTGGAGAGGAAAAACTAAGTAAATTTATTATTCCCGCGGGAACAATACATTGTGCATTAAGGCCCGTAAGAGGGGGAGTACTAAAGAGAGTCTATTAGAAACCCGACGCCGATGGCATGGAATAACGTCATTGACAAGCAAATGTGATGAAAGTTTGGCTTTAGCGGACAGTAGCTCGCACCCGGCCTCACCATTCAATTATTTGAAAAGAGTTACTACACTCACTCGCTACGCATTCTCGCACAGCTACCCGAACATCTCTGGTGAAAACGCAGCCTTAAAAATCAGAAAACATTCTTAATTACTTCTTTCGTTAAGCAAAAGTTTTTCATGCCAATTGGACGGGTACATGGTGCAATTGGCAGCACTATGGTCCAAAAAGCCATAAGGTATGGGGTTGAAACCCCATGCTGTATAATTGAAGCTAATAGTTTGCAGATTCTAATTTTTTTTGTCACAAATGTTTTGTTCAGGACTTATTTGTGCCTAGCAATCCAGATCACGCGTACAAATGTACATTAAGCACAGATATGATCTGTTTAGTAAGTACTTTAAGTTGTATATTTCATATTGTGTAAGGTATACTGTACTAAATATACTTATATAAAATTGTTTGTCCTGACTGATTCATTAATGATCGTCGCCCAGCCGAAACTATTGGAGCCTGAAACTTGAAGCAGAAATATTTCTTGAAGGGGGAGTTCAAGTAATACGTAATGCAATTTTTGTAGTTTGCCACGGGGTTTTAAATTCAAGGTTCGATAGTCACAAAACTAAGCTACTTTTGCTTTGTGACATTTGCAAAAAACTTAAAGTTAGATCATTTATTGATCCTCAAAGTTTAATCGTTAAATCAGTGTATCAGACATGGCGGTGTTATAGCTGTCTCTTGGTATGGGGGCCTTTAAATAATTTTTGATTTATATGTGGACTCGATTTGTGGCATTCGAACATGGGCAACATGGCGGATGTAGAAAATATCTAATTTTGCTATTTCTGTTTCTTTGGCTAGTTGAAGTATAATTTTGATAGTGTTTTATGCGGCGATTAACCTTAACAGTAAATCACAAAATTCTATGTTGCTCTCGTGTCTGACATTTTTTAATGCGCAAGTTGTCTCCACGTGGTTTCTGGAATTTTACCATCAAGTTACAAAAACTACAGTCACCGTACAACGTTGCCTCTCGAAAGAGAATACTCAGACACTGGCGAAATTGTCCTATTAATTAGGACAGAAGCCATATTTTACAAGAGAAGAGAAGGAAGATTTATATGTGATACCGTCTCTATTTGTTTTGTTCGAATAGACGGAGACGGCATCACATTTAACCGTCAGTTAACACTAATCAATGGATGGTGAAACAGCCCCTTAGAAAATTACGTAAAATTTGTATGAACAAAGTTAAATGAACAGAGTTTTAAAAAAGTACCAGAAGAAAAGTAGCTCTGTTATGTTAGTAGAATCTAAGCCTAGATTTAAAGCACCCATGGTCAGAGACTCTCTACATAGGTAAATCAGGCTTGTGACAAAAACTAGTATGGTAAAAAAAGTATTGTTGTTTTTTTTTTATATAGTTAAGTTGTAGGTAAGAGATTACTATAATTAAGTCTAGAATAAAACAATGACCTCAATCGATTTTTGTTTGTTACAAAATTAAAAGATTTGATTATGTATGTGCTCTTTTGATTACTTCATCCCAGCCTGTATACATCCCACTGTTGGGCACAGGTCTCGTTAGATTGAGGGGTTGATCCGTAGTTTCTACGCGGGCCCAGTGCGGATTGGGAACTTCAAACACACCATTGAATGGCGAGTAGTCTAGTTCCTAATTCATCATCATCATCATCCCAGCCTATATACGTCCCACTGCTGGGCACAGGCCTCCTTTCAGAATAGAGGGCTTGGGCCATAGTTCCCACGCTGGCCTATTGCGGATTGGGAACTTCACACGCAGGTTGTGCAGGTTTCCTCACGATGTTTTCCTTCACCGCAAAGCTCTTGGTAAATTTAAAATGTAATTCCGCACATGAATTTCGAAAAACTGAGGTGCGAGCCGGGGTTTGAACCCACGACCCTCTGCTTGAGAGGCGATAAGTCAAGCCACTAGGCCACCACGGCTTTTAGTTCCTACTTATCCTACTAATATTATAAATGTGAAAGTTTATGTACGAGTATGTTTGTTACTCCTTCACGCTAAAACGGCTGGACGGATTTGGATGGAATTTGACTAAAAGTTAGTTTATAACCTGGTTTAAAATAGGATACTTTTATCCCATTTATGCCACGGGATAGGGATAAAATCTCTAAATAACAACCGTTTGGTTTAAGAGTCATGAAATTTGGTATATAGAGAGAGAGAGAAACATTTATTTATACATATTCGATAGACACAAAAAATACATTAGATGGAAAGAATATATAGGGTAGCTGGACGTCTAGAATATCACATAGGCTACTTTTTATCCTGATATTACCACGGGATAGGGACAAAATCCCGAAATAACAACCGCTGAGCTTAGACATGAAATTTTGTACCATTGAAGATCACGGTTTACTATATATTTTGGGAGTATGTATGTATGTTAACTCTATTGTACAAAATAAGTAAAATACAATTGACAAAAAAAAAACAAATATGTACAAAGGCGAACTTATCCCTTTAAGGGATCTCTTCCAGTCAATCTTTGAGTGGATAAGAGGAGCATTCAGACAGACAAAAAGTGAGTTTAATGTTAATAAAATTTAAAAGGTAGTTCCCAGGGGAATTTTGTAAAATACCGGAATTTCAATTGCAACCACCAGATCGAATAAGTAAACTCTACTATAAAATAAAACAACCATTAGAGGGGTAATGTATGATATAATTCAATACATTTCACATCGAAAATGGAGGTCTGACATGCGCAGTTAGTCAACTTACAATATATTTATTATCTACCTAAACTAAACAATAATAACAATTTAAAATAAATGCTGCAATTGCGACCGAGCTGTCTTATGGGACACTAAATTAAAATTATACAATAAATAAATATTGTGAACTTTTTAGTAGATACAGTATAAAGTTATGTATACCAGGTGGCCCATTTATATCGGTCAGTATGGGAAAGTCTGAAACTATATGACATACGAATTTTTTTTCTTAGGAACCATGACATCGATTTTACCAGCAAAGAGGTACAAACAACCATAGAGACAATTTTACATGCCAGAATTAGTTGAATATTGTAATGGTGGACACTTCGAACACCTACTAAAATAAAGTATGTGAAAACAATGCATTTTATTCATTTGAGACGTAATGTTTCATGGAGACATTTACTGCTTAAGACGTACACAGTCAATATCTAAATAGAAATAGTGTAAGCTTTTTTTTTTAAACAACCGAGTTCGACTCCCGAGCTGAGTACAGGTTTTTTTTAAATGCATGAATGCAGTTTTTCTTGTTATTAAAATCGATGTCATGGTTCCTAAGAAGAAATTTTCGTATATCGATAGTTTCAGACTTTCCCATACTGACCGATATAAATGGGCCACCCTGTATTCTAAAAATTTGAGCTGCCTGTCTACTGGTAGAGAGCGAGTAAGTAATGCGGAGCTAGATAGTGAATCGGAGCGGAGTTGCAGATTGTTATTCCACTCACGGAGCTTCTCCGCTTCCCGCTCGTTTCTTCGTCAGCTCACTCCGGTTCAGTGGATAGGCAGCTTTAGTTTTTTCCACCGCCGATGCATTTTAAAAACGCGCGTTAAAAAACTGTTGAAACTAGACAAGAAGCAACACAGAAAACAGGTACATGGAGAAAATCAGGGCCATTTTATCGCTTAAAAGCGATTTCTACCAGACAACCTTTACAACATTTATTTCCTTGTACCTACTTCAATTTATTAAATTCTGATGCAGGGTATAGAATTCTACCCACAAAATAAATGGAAAATCTTACTTAGCATCCCAAGCATTTGTGAAACGAGAAAAATAAGTCTACAAAACAACATGAGATTATATTGGCAGTCAAAAAGTAAAATAAATAAATAAAATGTGCTTAGAAAGTACAGTATCATTCTTATAACGATAATCACATAAGAACAAGAAGTTTTCTTTGTATCTCTAGGAGGGGAGTAGCTGCCTTTCTTTCTCTATCGCTCTCTCTCTCTCTATCCTTGGTGTCACCCTTCACGGTTTCGTTTAGGTATAAGTATATAGGAGTGTAATAAATTTCATATAAAATGATATTGTAACGGATAACTGCTCGCGCGAGCAGAGCGGTGGCGCGTAGTGCGCGTGTTGTGGCAGCCGCCGAGTCGTGTGCTCCTTTGAAGAAGGGCTACGAAATAGCCCGAAACATGTCGAGCTAAACTCTATTTAAGTCGTGAGATCGCTTACAATATCATTTAATATGAGCGAGTCTCACGGTAGTTTCATGTTCAAAATTGTAATAAATTTCGCCATTTTTGTGCACACAAAATGTCAGTAGTCTCGTGAAATATTTATATTTATGATAGTACAATGTAGGACTTTAATTCACGAGTCACCATGGACCCATTTCACAGTAAAGGTCATAGTGACATCGCATTAACTATCAAGGAAAATGGTAATGACTTTTCATTTGAAAAGGTTCCATGTTGGCTCTTGAAAAGTGGCCGTGCCTGTATCATCTCGTCATACCCGCTGTTTAAAACCTTTTTATTTGCGTCACATTCCTTCTAAATAATTCTTAAACTAAAATTGCATATAATGCAAAACAATTAAATTGTTGATGAAAATAAAAATAAACTAAAACATTATCGGTCATTATAATAAAAAACAAATTCACGACGAAACAAACTTAAAAATTAAAAAACCAAAACAATAATGCAAAAAAACTGAATTGATTTTTAAGAAAATAATAAAAATAATTGGTTTAAAAAGCCTAAGGCGGCCCCTAAACGATCAATTATATTGTGCAATATCGCGAATTGTGCAATATTATTGACCGTTTAGGGTTAATATTGAAGATTACACAATGATTGACCAAAAGTTTGAGCGAGTTTAATTTTTATTGCACCATATTTTTATATTGCATCGTGTAGGGTCAGTATTGCACAATATTCAATACTATACTGAACACGAAAACATTGTGCAATACATTGTGTGTCGTATTATTGTGCAATACAATTGCTCGTTTGGATTCAGAGCGCCTTTCAATCTTATTGTGCAATAATAAGTATTGTACAATGTTATTGTAGGTCTAGGGGCCGCCTAAGAGAAATCATATCAAAAATTGACCTTAAATGACATCAAATAATATAAGATACCACATCGATATCTGTATAGAAGTTTTGAGAATAATAGTAACAGACATGCATAGAAACAAACTCAAACTTAGCCCCAGAAGCAACTACCTTCTCCTTACATTAAAAGTAGTAAAAATTTGTAAAGTTACCGGTCGTTATAATAAAATTATTTATTCTTAATATAACTTAAAACTAAAATGGTCTTGTGAGCGCACACTCAAACAATGTGCACATAAACACTTAAATCATTCAGATCAAAATTCAGGTAATAGATCTTTCACTCTTATTTGACAACTGGTTATCAATTAAGAAAATAATTTCTTCATACGTAACTCGGTTATCTAATGTTATTCTTACTTCTCACAGAAAACTGGGATGTCATAACTCATTAGAATTACATAACATTTGACAACCGGAGCAGTTACAAAGTGGTTTTTCGCCAAAGACAACCACATGTCAAACTTAGTTGTCTGCGAGGAAGGAACAGGTTTTTTTTTATTCAGACTGATTTCATATTAATCATAAATCGAAGTAAAATTATCTCAAAATAAAACTAACGATCTAAAAGTAAGAATTGTCATTTCACAGATGCATTAAGACAGCACGGTCATAGGAATCACATTTTAGGAATTTACAATAAAAATACCGTATAACAATTAAAAAATCACAAGTCCTTGACAGATCTATAGCTTAACTAGTCTCTACAGTCGGTTTCGACTGACAGAACATCCTAATCGCGAGAATAATAAAAAAAAACAATTTCGGCTAACACCGAATGTCGTAACTGGCAACCCAGTAACGTGGTCCATTGAGTTCGTCCACAGATCAAAGACAAGGTTACGTTTAGATAATAGCATAAATCATATCTCCCTTTCTGATAAATAAGCGTATGCGAAAGGAATGGATGTTATATTATGACGTCCATAATGTAAAGAAATACATTTAATTTTATTATTCTAGCGATTTTTTACCTTCTCAATAATTATACTCATTCAATTATCTTAACCGATTGAACACGATCCATAGACTAGAGTGTCGCAACGGGACGGCCTGACGCCAGTGACGCCATTCGTGCTGTCAAGTTGGCAATAGTGATGCGCGTAGTGCTGCCAGTTCAAAAGAAGTGTTGCCACGATAAAATAATAAAAAACGTACTAATGTCAAAGGATTAAGTTTTACTTTAAATATTTGGGACATTACGTAGGTAAATTTAACCTACACCAAATTAATATAATAAATAACACTTAAAAAAATTAATACTTAAAGTATTTTTTCCTACAAACTTTAAGCTACGCGCATCACATGCAATAATTTAGTACTAATATAAATAAATAAATAACGCATTCTACTATACGCAAAGAAACACAAAAAGCACTATTATTTTGATGTTAAAAATAAGTCTTAATATATCAGTGCCTGAAATTGTGTTATAGGCATCAAAGTTACATTAGCTTGTACTCGATATATTTGAGATGTGAAAATAATAGTAGCATTTCTTTGCATATAGACGCAAATGCTTAATAAATATGAAAAAAAAATATCTAAAACACTACCGGCGGCCCGATATGGGACTATTACCATTTTATAATTCAAATTTATACCTCTAGGGCGACTGTGGATAAATTAAAAATTGAGTTGTGTCAAACGACATGTAAAAAAATATACCCTTGTTGATTTGTCCGGATTCTTGTCAGCAGAGATTTTTCAAGCCGATATAGGGAATAAGTTTTGCAATCGTATTTTGACGGGAAAGTTTGTATTTATCTTACTTTCTTAAAAAGTTTACTGAATCTAATTGAGAACGCAAGAAAAATAGAACGTATCCGAAAACATAGGATGGAAAACCGTTATTCACTTAATTTGTACATGTTTTAACATACATATCGACGGCACTCTCAACTCAAGGTCGTATATGAAATTGGAATAATGTATGAAACAACACATTGCAATTTTTCGTCTTTACGGATGCTCCAGGACTTATGCAATTAGGATGTGTATCTCAATTCTCAATACTTTATTGCTTTATCCGACTGCCCGAAGGAGGGTTATAAATGTTATAAAACACGATAGCATTGTCTAACACTTTATAACTTTTACAACTTGTTTCAAGATGTTTTAAACGCTCCCATATTGGTATAAAATTTTTATATAACGCCATATAAAGTTGCATTTGCAAATTGTGTAACATTTTGGAAGTTATATAAAACACACACGAACATCACGCTTGTATTCCCAAATGGGGTAGGCAGAGCACACGAAACGTTACCGCTTCGGAGCCACTTTTAGCAATTTGTGTGTTTGTATAACATGATAACAATGTATAACATTTGTTACAATTTGTTATACCGGGTGTAGTACCTGTAATATGAGCAAATAATTAAATAGATCATACTCTTCAAAGTGAAGAACATTAGTTTAGCGACTTTTAAAAATAATAAGTTTAAGTTATATTACACTTAAGTTTATTCAAAGAAGCAATGTAAAGCAAAATGCTTGATGTTTGTAGCGTGATAGGCGACGTCAGCTGTTTTTTCGGAAACTAGTTACATAGAAGTGTAAAAAAAGACTTATAGGAAACCAGTAACGTAGAGGTATAATATTTTTTTATAGAAAACCAGGTACGTAGATGAATAAAAAAGCCTTTTAGGAAACTGTTTTCCAAACTGCGGTTTCCTTAACGGCCGAAGGGGATGGCGTACATTGATAGCAGTATTTAATTTGAATGAAAAAAGGAAAATTCAAAGACTATTATTTTCAAAAGTCGCTGAACTAATGTTGTTCAGTTTGACGAGGAGGATCTAAGTTTTAATTTTTTGTTCGTATTGTATGTAATAGTATTTTATGCAACTGTATCGTAATAAGGGTACTTAAAACACGAGTGTGGTTTTATGAAACGAGGCGCAGCCGAGGTTCATAATAGGGTCACATGAATGTTTTAAGGCCTAATTACGTACAGTTGCATACAATATTTTATCTACATCCATATATTAAACCCTCTATCATGTGTTCCGCAAACCATTGAGAATGACCTGCATGAACGAGAACTAGGTAATGGTAAGGTAGGTATGTCTGCCCCAGCTCGCTGCGCGCCCAGTGCAGTGGCGCCCCACGACCTGCTGCTGCTCGGCCGCCCTGCGCAGCGCGCACCGCCCTACCGCTGTTATTATGTATGGAATCTCGATGGAATTACGATACTGCAGTGTTCATAATGTCGTAATGTTGGTCATTATGTATGGTTTTTGAACGCATAATGGAGGATTTACTATATGGGTGTAGATAAATGTTCTAAACGTTACATATCATTTATAACAGCCAATGTGGGAGCACCATTATGATGTTTTCCTTTACTGAACCCTACTTGCACCCTACAGGTATAAATTAGGGTATAACTGTCAACAGCCCCAGAACAGGCGACCGAATGTCACCGCCGCGATAACGGGACTTCAGACTAGAATATTTTTGGCCAAATCTTAACAAGCCTATCGGAATTTCTTTATAAGAAATCACTGATCTAAATAGAAAACAATTAAAATCTATAAAAACATGTTTAGAGATCATGCGGGCAAATGTAACGTTACCCTGCCATCAGTCAATTCATTTTTAATTTGAAAACGATTTTTTTTTGATAATTGCCTATCTAAACATCGCTTTTAATCAACGAATTAGAGTACGACGTAAAGAGAAATTAAATGAGGATAAGGTTTTCATGGCTTTTTTATGAATGGGCTGAAGAATTTGTCCAAATTTTCAATTTTTTTAGACATCCTGTACTTTCAGCAGATAACCTGAAAACTGTAAGAGAATTTTCTATCACGTCAGCAAAAATGTGCCCACGAAACTGATAACCGCGAATAACCCGACGTCACTTTTTACACAACTGTCAGGGATTACTGACATACGTTTCGCAACCATGGCAGCTATTTTGTATATATTTATATTAGTAAAGAATTTTTGCGAATTTCATAATCACCTAAATAAAATCGAAAGGATCGAAATTAGGGTTGCTGAGGATTCCTCTTCCGCTTCCTCATAATGCGGATGTTCCGCAATATTTGGAGTTCCTCAACCGTAACCGCATCATAATAAATAAAAATTAAAAAATCCTCTTCCGCTACCGCTTCCTCAAAATTTAAGAGGAATTTAAGAAGAGGATGAATTTTTTTGTGTATTCAAGGGGATTCGAGAATGGTTTAGATTCACATTTTGGTCCATTGGAAAATGTTCTTTTAATTAATTTTTGTGTGTGTACGTACATGACGTCTGTCGGTTCCGCTAGTATTTATATATTTCATATCATGCTCATCCTCACCCACATTCTCTAAATTTGTGCTTGACACTTCCTCATAATCACTTCCTTGACAACCCTAATCGAAACTACTCGGACCATCTTATTTTATCTTATTTTTAGTAAAATTTATAAATCAGTTGACTACTCTTACGTCGTATTCTAATCAAAGACGAAGAACGATATAAGGAACGAACTTGTTCTTTTTTCAAATAGGGTAAATTACCCTAGTGTGGTAATGGTAATTCACCTTATAAGGCTAAATTACCGTTCACCTTACAATTTTGTTTCTATTAGATGTATACAACCTCACACACACATACAATATGTACGTGTATACACTGAATATACGATTTAAACTATAGAAGCCTATTACCGAACCGAGTAATTCACTAATTACCGAACCAGGTAATTACAAATTACCCAATCGAGCCATTTCACATTACTCAACCAGGTAATTACAAACCTAACCAGATAACAACACGATTCTCAAGCCAGTTATTACACATTACCTAATGAGGGTTTTCACAGAGGCGAAATATCGCCAGATAATAATAATAAGTAGGTAATAAATATCATGGGACACTTGACACCAATTGACCTAGTCCCAAACTAAGCAAAGCTTGTACTATGGACATTAGGCAACGGATAAACATACTTAAACATAGATAAATAAATATTTAAATACAGATTAAACATCCAAGACCCGAGAACAAACATTCGTATTATTCATACAAATATCTGTCCCGGCCGGGATTCGAACCCGGGACCTTAAGCTTCGTAGTCAGGTTCTCTAACCACTTAGCCATCCGGTCGTCAATGATGGAGATGGAGTTAGTATCGAAAGGTACGTTTGACGTTTGCTTGCGATTGGCTCATTTAGTTTTTTAACCAATCACGAGCAAACGTCAAACGGACCTCACGACACTAACGCCATCTAGCGACATTTCACATCTAAAAACCCTCATCAGGTAATTGCATTACCCAACCAGATAATTACACATTACTCAACCTGGTAATTCACCAATTACCTATCCGGGTCTACCCATTCACCCGCATGACCCCACAACTATGTCACCGATGTGAACCCAATTAAAAACCTCACCAGGCCGTCCCACAGCGACGTGTCCGTGGAAAAAATAATACTGACAAAAGAGAGCGTTAAACAAAACTTACCTAAAACCAAAATCAGTACTGGGGGGGTTCTACAAATTACACATGTATACACTGACATCGATAGGGGCGAGCTAGGGACGCTCGGTGCCGGGGCGAGGGCCCTGTACTGATGCGGCTGTAATGGTTAAGGGGAGTGCTGCTTTTTTGGCTTTTTCAAGTTGTCCTCGTCAGCTCCGGACCTTGGCACCTGGAAAACGGGGCAATGTACAAAATTATTGTTCACCAAAAACTTATTGCACTGTGCAAGGTCCGCCCGGATTGCTACTAGCATCTTGCTCGCTAATCTTGCCGTGAAGCAGTGCTTGCACTGTTGTGTTTCAGCGTGGAGAGTAAGACAGCTGGTGACATTGAATAAAGATACTTTGACTTTGAAAAAAATCTCGTATCTAAAATCAATATGTCAACAAAATTGAATCTTGACATCCTACTAATATTATAAATGCGAAAGTTTGCATGTGTGTGTGTGCGTGTGTGTGTGTATGTTTGTTAATCCTTCATGCTGAAACGGCTTAATGGATTTGGATTTGGCATGTAGATAGCTTGAAATCTGGAATGAAACATAGTCTAATTTTTATTCCGATATTGCCGTGGGATGGAGATAAAATCTCGAAACAACAACCGCTGGGCTTAGACTCATGAAATTTGACATGATTGTTTTTAATGTAACATGAATGAAGACCACGATTAAATTTTTGGGAATTCCTAAGGGAATTTTTAAAAATCCCGATATTTCAATTCAGCAGCTTGATCTAATGATTTGCGTGTGCGATGCCGCGGGTGAACACTAGTAATGTTCATAAAGTTTACTCGGAAAAATTATCTACATATATTGAGGTACAATCCGTGAGCTCTTAGAAAAACCTTCGGGTTTCGGGGGAAATCGGGAGGATTCGTTAGAAGAAAATGACAATTGTCTTTTTGACTTAGTACCAAACCATCACGCGTAGAGTGCACTCTTTGTGTTTTCATTGATTTATATAGAGCAGTTAAAACCACCACTTACATATATTTATTTAGGTAAGTAGTTTGTTATTTTTCGGAAATTGATTTCCATGGTGAGTCAACTTAAGCAGGGTATTTCTGTAAACAGCCAATCACCGGAAATCGTTTATAATCTACTATATAAAAATAAGTCGGGTTTTCCTTCCTGACGCTATAACTCCAGAAAGCAAGAAAAGATTTCAAAGGTCTTGCATTCGTTGGAAAGGTCTCGGGCTCCGTGAGGTTTATAGCAAAGAAAATTCCGAATACCGCGCGGGCGGAGCCGCGGGCAAAAGCTAGTGTATTTATAAATATTTTGTAAATAAGTTGAAAGTTTTATTCCGTACAATATACGAAATCTTTAGAAAATATGACTAATTTTTTTCATAATGGCTACGGAAGCCTATCTCGGGCGTGTCCGACACGCTCTTGGCCGGTTTTTTAAAGTAGTGACAGTATGTTTGTTCGTACCTCAGTGTACCGCTCGCCCTTGAGAGAGACGATCTTGTTGTCCCTGTAGCGGACCATTTTCTTCGGCTCGATCTTGGGAGCGAGGGGCTTGTGCTCCTTCGTATCAGAATTCTTGTCCACGTACGAATATCTGAAAATGTATATTAAAAAATTTGTTTATGCCAAATGTAAAACGTGTATAAAATAAATAAAATGTAAGATCGCGATAAATATTACATATTAGCTTTTGCCCGCGTCTCCGCCCGCGTGGTATTAGGTTATCGCGCGCTGTTCCCTCGAGATCTGTGCATTTTTCCGGGAGAAAAGTAGCCTATATCACTCTCGGGCCCATAAACTATCTCCATGCCAAAAATCACGTCGATCCGTCGCTCCGTTATGGCGTGAAAGACGGACAAACATACAAACACACTTTGACATTTATAATATTAGTATGGATATGGATAGTATATTAAATGCCTAAATGCCAAGTTTCATAGTTTTATCTTCGACAGCGACGAACTTCCACCATATAAACTTTCACCCCCTATTTTAATCCCTTCAAGCCTCTTTTTCGCGATAAAAGATAGTCTATGTCCTTTCCCAAGGTCTATTCTATCTCTGTACCAAATTTCATCCAAATCGGTTCAGCGGTTTTGGCGTGAAAGCGTAACAGACAGACAGACAGACAGAGTTACTTTCACATTTATAATATTAGTATGGATTGAATTAGGAGCCGCACTTTCTGTTAATCCTCTAAGATATTGATCTCCACGACACAGGTTGTGCCTAGTGTGGAGATCACTGCTTCTCTTGTATTGTTCAATTAATTTTTATGGTCATTAAATACATTTATTATTATCATATTTTTTGTGATTGATCAATATAATCGGATCGGATATGTGCCGTCCCGCTCACGCAAATAGCATTTATTACAAGAGGAAGAGGGATAGCATGATACCAATTTCAAAGTCGCTCTCGGTTCGCCAGTAGTAAGTATATCCGAAGTGACTCACAGATTAGTGCAGTTAATAAAGGTAGTGGACCCAACAGTAATTCCTCAGCCCGAAAAAACTTGACAGTATGATAAAGTATCAATAAATAAAGAGTATTGTATAAATATCCAAAAAAAAAAAAAAAAAAAAAATAACAAAAATGCTCTGTTCAAACTTTCTGCAACATAGACATACTCATGTAACGTATTGGAACAATATATGAAATATAAAAAAAAAATATCCCAGCAGAAATTAAATTAAATTACTAATATAAACAGATTTGTGTTTCGTCACTACTTTGAAAAAATCTCGTATCTCAAATCAATACGTGAACGAAATTGAACCTTGACGTAATGGTCATAAAGTGCACTCGGAAAAATTATCCATTTCGAGATACGAGTTTTTTAAAAGTAGTGACGATTTTTAGCTTATAAATACCTAACTTAGGTGTTTTTTTTTGGATTTTTTATATTTTAGTTACGGCTCATACTATACAATAACCAAGCAAAATTTCATCGACTGAGGAATTAATGCTTGGGTCTCCATACAACAACTTCCTTCATTTACTGCACCAGATTCAAAAGTGGCATTAGTACAGATCGGTACTTCAGCACCTCAGATTTAGATCAGCCACAGACAAATAATCACTCAAAAGAACGGGAGTCGATAAAGGAGTCGCTAAGCGGATTCGGTACCGAATTTGGATTTTGCCGGAAACAAATTATTTATTGCCACATTAGCTGCATCTTGTAACTCTGGTGTACATTCAACATCGCTTGAACTTGAACTCATTTTCTTGAATTTATATTATACTAGCTTTTACCCGCGGCTTCGCACGCGTAAACTAATAAAACGGGGATGTATTCGGTCCCTTAGTTATAAAATTATCCCGTGGGAATATCCGGATAAAAAGTAGCCTATGTGTTATTTCAGACGTTCAACTACCTACATACCAAATTTCATGACTCTAAGCCCAGCAGTTGTTATTTCGAGATTTTATCCATATCCCGTGGGAATATCGGGATAAAAAATAGCCTATGTATTATTTCAAAGGTCCAGCTACCTACACACCGAATTTCATGGCTCTAAGCACAGTGGTTGTTATTTCGAGATTTCATCCCCAAGTATCCCGTGGGAATATTGGATCAAAAAGTCTTTTATGTGTTATTCCAGACTTCCGGCTACCTACATTCCAAATTTTATGACTCTAAGCCCAACGGTTATTATTCCAAGATTTTATCCCTATCCCGTGGGAATATCGAGATAAAAAGTAGCCTATCTATTATTCCAGAGGTCCAGCTATCTACATACTAAATTTCATGGCTCAAGCACAGCGGTTGTTATTTCTAGATTTTATCCCTAGGTATCCCGTGGGAATATTGGGTCGAAAAGTGGCCTATGTGTTATTACAGACGGCTAACTACCTACATACCAAATTTCATGACTCTAAGCCCAGCGGTCATTATTTCAAGATTTTATCCCTATCCCGTGGGAATATCGGGTTAAAAAATAGCATATGTAGTATTTCAGAGGTCCAGCTACCTATATACCGAATTTCATGGCTCTAGTCCCAGTGGTTGTTATTTCGAGATTTCATCCCTAGGTATCCCGTGGGAATATCGGGTCAAAAAGTCACCTATGAGTAATTCCAAACGTCCAACTACCTACATACTAAATTTCATGACTCCAAGCCCAGCGGTTGCTATTTCGAGATTTTATCCCTATCCCGTGGGAATATCGGGATAAAAAGTATCCTATGTCCGTCTCCTGGCTCTAAGCTACCTCCCTACCAATTTTCAGCCAAATCTGTTCTGCCGTTCTTGAGTTATAAGTGGTGTAACTAACACGACTTTCTTTTATATATATAGATAACGATATATTTTATACACAGTTCCGTTCACCTTCACTTGAAAGTTTACCAATTTTTTAATCGTTTTCCGCCTTTTTTAACACCACAAGCTGTTTAAGATAATAAAAAAAAAGTCCGGGGTTCCATCAAATAATTGATACCGGCCATTAAAGTTGGCTGTATACGACTTGTGCCAACTCATTATCATGGCCATTTTAACTTTTTTAAAATTTTGCGACTCGACAATAATGGAATTCGTATGCGACATTACTGTCGAGCTAGCGAGCCTGCAATGTGTTTTAACTTTTTAATTTTTCGCTGACCATAAACTATGCACTTTACCTATCTGATATGTAAAGAATAATGTCAACTTTTACGGACATTTTCGAGAAAATTCTTTTAGTGCATGTGTTACCTCGCTATTTAAGAATGAGACTCTTTGGCGTCGGATACCCCGAGCCAGGAGACTTTAAGGCACTACCGCTACGTCAAATCATCCAATTCATGGATGAGGTGATAAAAGCAATGGAGTAAGTGCGAAGGAGGGGTAATTACACAAAAGGTCGAAGTGTATCCGCAAGGACCCCTAAAATTAAAATAAGATAAGAAAAGATAATAATTCCACTGAAATAATAATAAAAAAATAACAATAATTAATTAGATAACATGTAATCATTAAGGTTAATTAAGACAATCAAAAATTAAATGATATTTGAAAACTAAAATTAAAATATAAAACTGAAATTAATTATATTCTGACATGTCATAAAAAGCATTTTTAGTCAGCCATTTTTTGAATTGGTTGTAGAATGTCAGGTCATTATTGATATTTTTTGCTCTGCTTTATTGCTCTGCAATATCCACCGTTTTCTTGGATTTCGCAAGTCGGCAACACGCTATATCTTTTTTTTTTTTCTTCTGTCTGCAATGTGGCGATCTGTGAACTCAACACAATAAGCCACTTCTTTGTCTTGCTATATCTGTGGCATTAGGCGTTACCTCGCTATGATGCGGTTCTTAAGCTCGCTATCGTCGCAGGGCGGCGCGCGCGCGGCGTGGTGCGGCGCGGGCGCGCGCGCTTGGCCGTGCTCGCGCCGGTGCAGCAGCGTCGCGGCCGCGCGTTCCACGTCGCCGCACGCGATCGAAACGCAGTGCTTTATCTGGAAGACACCACCATAGTCAAATTTTAAAAAAACCGGTCAAGAGCGTGTCAGACACGCCCGAAATAAGGTTCCGTAGCCATTACGAAAAAATTAAATAATATTTTTCTAAGGTTTTCGTATTTTATTCCTCTTCCAAGTTTAGGCATATTTTATACCTTAGGCTGCGATTTACTCTTAAACTACGGATAAGTACCTTTTGTAGGTACTTACTACCACCCTGAATTTTTTCAAATTTTTCCACCCACCGGTTTAGATTTTAGAGGGAGGGGGGGAGGGGGAAACGCGTAATTTTAATGAAATTTTTGCTGCTATAAAAAAAAACCTAACATCGAAGGCTAAGGCGAGAGCTACGCTTCGCTTCGCTCCGGCCTTAGCCTTCTGAACCTAACCTATCGTGTCGCTTCTGCTCCGAAACGTTTTGCTCGCTCGCTTCGCTCGCTCGCACAAATCAAATGTCGCGATTCTAACCTAGCTTAATCTATTAAAATTTACCTAATGAAAAGGATTGTATTGTATTGTATTGTAAAACTCCTTATTGTGCATAAAAACACATGAAAATAACAGAAACACAGGATAATAAGATGTACAAAGATTGTTTGTCATATGGGATTTATCAGTCGATGCTCACCATTTACATGGATGGCAAAAATGATATTATGGCATGTGATACTTATGGCTTACAATGATTATGCAAAATAAAATTAAGTATAGAAATTAATATTATGGGAAACAAAGATTCTGTCTGAAGCGTGGGAAATGGACTGTATTAAATAAATGCGAATAATATGATGTAATTGAAATATAATCTTGACTTGCAAACACAACCACTCGAGCGCACAACAAAAGCAATAATGACAAGTAAACAAAAGAAAAATATACAAAAAAAGAAGTTTACAAAAAACACATCAAAAAAGTACAAAAACTCCAAGGAGTTTGCTACACTGTCGTTTGATTAATATGGTAAATGATAAGTAGTAAAAATGTTATAAGAAACAATCTTATGGCGGTTGAATATTATAGCACATGAAATTCGGGCAAATAAAATTCGGGCAAGTAAAGGTATACCCCTTTACTGACCTCCATGGCACAAGTGTTGGGAAACATCTCATGGAGCACGGCGCACTGTTCCGACAGCAAGCTAAAGTCGTCTCCCTCTAACGCTCGCCGGCCCTCCGCGCCCTCGGAACTCTCGGAGCTTGAGTGAGACCTGAAAAATGTCACTGATCAAAACCATACCCTCTCTCTACCCTCCTATCATGCAGTATGATTAAAACAGCTAAATAAATACAATTGGCCTAAATTGAAAATACAAACCGAAACATAGATGCACAGAAAAACCAGAAAAGTAAGACCAACACTGGGAATCGAACCCAGGTCCTCGGCATTCCGTGCCGCGTGCTATACCGCTACACCACTGCTGGTCAACGGCACAGACACGAATTTTCCCTATGCATCACATCTCAGCTTGCTACTTTGTCACTTAAGCAGTGACCTAGCGCCATCTATATTGTCTTACTCTCAACGAGAAACCTTCAATATCTCCTTCGGAACTAACCGTTCACCCGGACAAGAGATGTCGCTATTAAGCAATCAAATTATGATTGGTTTTTTGGAATCTTTTTGTATTTTTTATTTCAATTCCAAAAAAAAATTTGGAATTGAAATAAAAAATACAAAAAGATTCCAAAAAACCAATCATACAATTGGCCCTCTGGTCCACCTATCCCTACCGTTGTATCCCCCCTGATAGAAATATGTGGAATATTTTTCCTTTCTTCTCCACCGGTAGGGAGGGATATTATTCCATGTATTTCTACTAAAATCCACGGCGGTAGGAACATGTGGAATTTTTTCCAACCATCCATACTAGCTGATCGTTTGGTAGGGCCTTGTGGAATATTTTCCAACCGGTAGGTAGGGAAGAAATGAAAAATATTTCACATATCTCTAACAGGGGGGATATCGAGGCAGGGATAGGTGGAACAGGGGCAATAGGCGGAGTTATCTGCAACAAACATACAAAAAAAAACACTTGAATTGAGAACCTCCTCTTTCGAAGTCGGTTTAAAAAGTGGTCAAAACGATTTTTATTCCAAATGTGTTAGACAATAAGGGCTGTATTGACTAACGCGCTGACGTTTTCTGTCGCGTTTTTCCATCTCTTTCTAACGTAACTAAAAAACATGTACTTACCGGCTAGGTTTAGTGGCTGTCGGCAGCATTTCACTCAAGGTATGTAAAGTCATGGTAAGTTTGTCACTGCCACTCGACGATTCTTCTGTAACAATTAAATTCATAACATTTTTAATTATAAATAAGTTTTTGGCAAAATAAAAATTATTAAAAATTGATTAAAAATACAAGTTTTTTTTTGCTGACTGTACTTTTTGTTGACTTTACTTGTATTGCCACCCATTTGAATTGGATTGCTACCATCATCTTGCTCGCTAATCCTGCCGTGAAGCAGCAGTGTTTGCACTGTTGTGTTTCGGCGTGTAGAGTAAGACAGCCGGGGAAATTACTGGCACTTGAGGTATCTCATCTTAGGCCTCTAGGTTGGCAACGCATCTGCAATACTCCTGGTGTTACAGATGTTTATGGGCGGTGGTGATCTCTTACCGTCAGGGGACCCACTTGCTCGTTTTCCATACAGTCGAATAAAAAAAAGCATGGTAGTGAGACAACATTTCTTCTATTAAACTGTACTACTTTTGTCCCCTGGCTGACGGCACAGAATAAATAAATAAATAAATAAATAATAATAAATTAATAAATATCATGGGACAATTCACACCAATTGACCTAGTCCCAAAGTAAGCTTAGCAAAGGTTGTGTTATGGATACTAGGCAACGGATAAACATACTTATATAGATATATGCATACTTAAATACATATTAAACATCCAAGACCCGAGAACAAACATTCGTATTATTGATACAAATATCTGCCCTGGCTGGGATTCGAACCCGGGACCTCAAGCTTCGTAGTCAGGTGCTCTAACACCAAGAAATAGAAGCAGAATAACAACAAGAAATAGTTGATCCAGCCTAATACATCTTCCCACATCTCTGATTGAAACGCAGGCTTAAGGATGTGTTTCTAGAACATTCAAGGTACACACCGTGGCTGGAAGGTGGGTCGCTCTCTTCAGCAGTAAGCAGAGCCTCCAGGTCAACGACCCAGGAGCACACACGCTCCACGTCAATATGCGCAAACTGGGGTACGTAGGCTGCCATCATCTCGATGAAACCTGAGGATAAGTCAGTCACAGTGATAGCGTAAGATGCTGGTTCTGAACAAGGGTACATCCTACATAGTGGTAACAAAAAAGAATTCATCAGACACACTGAGTCCTAAATTTAAGGCAATTGAACAAAAAACATTGTATAAAGCCTATGAATAAATAAACCTTACTATTATAAATGGGAAAGTGAGTTTGTGTTTGTTTGTTTGCTACACTTTCAGGCGTAGTAACATCATCGTGATTTTTGGCATAGAGATAGTTTATGGTCCGGAGAGTTACATAGGCTACTTTTTATCCGTGCGCGATCACCGAATACCATGCGGGCGGAGCCGCGGGCAAAAGCTAGTAATTAATAAGTCAAGATTATGATTGGTTTTTTGGAATCTTTTTGTATTTTTTATTTCAATTCCAAATTTTTACTTTATGGTCATCCCATGAAACCTAAATTGAAAATACAAACCGAAACATAGATGCACAGAAAAACCAGAAAAATAAGACCAACACTGGGAATCAAACCCAGGTCCTCGGCATTCCGTGCCGCGTGCTATACCCCTACACCACTGCTGGTCAACGGCACAGACACGAATTTCCCTATGCATCACATATCTCAGCTTATTTTTTTACTTTTACTTTGCACGGAACGCCGAGGACCTGGGTTCGATTCCCAGTGTTGGTCTTATTTTTCTGGTTGATCTGTGCATCTATGTTTCGGTTTGTATTTTCAATTTAATAAGTCAAGAATTGTAACTTCCGTGTCCTTGTGTTAGCTTAAAAGTGTGATCTATGCTTCATCTGCCTGACATCTGACATTGCATCACGCAAGCAAACCAATCCCTGCTTTTTTTCTGAATTTTAACCAATCAACAAGCATATATATTTACAACCCTGATAATGATTCATATTTGAATCATAATCATAACATGTTTTGGTTTCAGGTATGGCCACTTTTTGTGTGGAATTTGTTCCGAGTTAAGCTGCCCGGCTTATTTGTTCATGGCATAAATCATAAAGTTTTTAAGGTCTAAATATTTTTTTTTTACAATTTCCAGGGGTAAATTAAAAAAAAACAATTATCCAAGTGCAAGTCAGATTCATCAGTCAGACCAAAATTTCCAAATTGGTTGGTTGTCTACCTGATTTTTTTATTTTTGTAAGGTCTGTACTGTTTTTGGTGATCAATAAAGAATATTTGTATTGTATTGTATTGTATCTTGTGTAAGCAGTGTCCCTTTCAAATGCAAAATGTATGCAGGGTGGGGTCATTTCAGGTGTTATGAAGTTAAAATTGTATGCAAAGAAAGGCTGTCCAATAATTGGTGGGCAGATAAAAATGCCTTGCCAAGCCATTCGGTGGCCCACAAACCTGAGTTAAGGCAGGCTTGGAATAGAAAAAAAAAATGTTTTTTTTTTCATTTTTTAGAGGTTTGAGTACACCTGTGTGACTATGCCAGCCTCATTGCAAGATAATGTTGCCATGTAGGTAGATGAGGGTAAGATTTTAATTTGTATTTAAACTATAAGACATGGAAAATAACAGAAAAATATAGCCAGGTCAGGCAACCAACAAAAAAAATTATGAAATGGATCAAAATTAAATTCAATTAGAATCTGATTGGAATCTTATCCAAGTTTATAATATCTGATGTTAGCAGATGTTGAAGTTTTAAATTTTAGTTTAACAACGGAATATTAAAAGAACGCAAAGTTTGACATTAAATGCAAATTAAATGAATATTTCGCTGCGCTCCAGTTTCATACAATTGTAAGCGAGTTATCTTATTGATATTAGTTATTTTTTTATAAAATAACGGCGTAAATGAAGTGTTTACCTTCAACGTCGAAGCAAGGGTCCTGGGAGGACTCTTCTACGAAAGAAATCACGTAGGAGAGAACTATATCGTCGATCACGTCTAAATCCGCGGAGGGCACGTTTTTGGTAATAAATTGAAACAAACTCTCTTTAACAGCCGATTCCTGCAAAGCGGTGGTGCTCATTTTCACTTAAAACTATATATTTTCCAAGAACGCAAGTTCCAAATTTATTCGTAACACTTGTTATGCCTCGCTAAACAGGTAAAAGGGAGGACGTTTGAGAGCAATGGGCGGCTCCGTATAACTTTTCTCTTAAAGTTACTACGCTTGTGCGATAATATTAAATTTCGGTTAAATACTGGAGTGTTCTAAAGAAATTCTGGAACTTCGGGGACAGAAAATCAATACAATACAATGCGATGTTTTTTCTTCTGTCACAAAATTGTTTATGTTGATTAGGCACACACAAGCTAGCATACAGCCACTGATGTTAAGTGTCAGATTTTAAGGGCGCTATACACGATACGACATGACGGAGAACCTAGATGAATTGGATTGTTTGTTTTATTTTGCAAGACGACTCTCAAGCGATCGTGATTGCGAAACAAATTCTAAATTTATTAGTTTAGTGAAAACCAAAAATTAAGCTCGTAATTAATATTGTAGTCCAAAATCATGTCTAAAATTTTCTAATACCAGACTGTTTGGTTTGGTAATAAGGAATATTACTGCAATTTTCTGCCGTCAGAGTGCAGCACTAGTCCAAAACCATTACCTAACCGTTTTTTGAGTGTCTTAAATGCCATAATATCATATACTTTCAATTACGTTTTTGGGAATAAAACTCTATATCATTATTTTCAAAGGTACTAACTCCTGGTTAACGATTAAAAGTTACCGTGTACGATCTCAAAATAACAAAAAAAAAGAAGGAGTTCCAAGGAACATTATTTGTTATGATTATGTCAACATTATTTAAATAAGACACAAATATTTTCAATTCGATTTATTTCAATTAAAATTTCAAAATATAACGAACAGTCATGCTTTCAACTTTTATCCATAAAATGACAAAATAAACACAACGCCAATTTCACAACTACATGGTTTTTATAATATTACAACGCATGGAAGACAAAATGGTGTAAGCGACATGTTTGGTTTGTTTAGTTTATTAGCTTAAAAAAAGATGCAAAGAATGGTTTTAGAATGCGTATTAGAATTGTCGCCCACGTCATTTTATTTTCCATGAGCTTATTAGTATAATGTAGATAAAATTTGTTGAGAAATCACAGTGGGATACGATACGCTTAGCGCAGTGTCGGAGCCTCTAAATGACATTTTTAAGAATTATTTTATTTAGTTTGTCATTTTTCTTTGTTTAACACTTGACAATTAATAAACAGCCGTTTTCCTTGTATCATGACCTGTCGCTTACGATATTAAGCATTAACGTCGTAATACTATTATTAAGTAATTTTATTTTTTTATAGACTCCGATATATTCCCACTTTTAATAGTCTATACTATACTAATACACAGTTATATCAAAAAATAAAACATACATATAGACAAGTCAAAGGTAGATAGGTATTTCTTTAGGTACATCGAAGACACTAGGTTGTATAATAATGTCAAATACTTGCATAAATGAAGTGTGCTATTTTTGACAGTATACGAGGAAAAAAAACATCTTAGTTTTTTTCTACTAAGTGAAATAGCGTAAGCGACAATCGTTTCAGAAATAATTTTACCTATAAGACGAACGATTGATTTCCGTGTTGGTATATCTACTAAAACAGCGAGTATTTCACATTACTATAAGTAGCGTGCGGCAATAAGGGCTCCTTCACACGATCTGATCTGGTCCTTAATAATTTGTTCTATTCTCATGCCTTTTAAAGCCCACAGGGGCCTAAACTGTATATTTTGACTTATACTCTACATGGACAGGTCATTGGTGAATAGAAAGATTTAGTTGTATAATCCTGCACGTATACCTCTACTATAAGACCGCAGATAGACCAGGCAAAAGAGCTATAAGATTAATTTATTATAGAGAGTGAATAGTATCTAATACAAGGTGCAGTTATCTAAATGTCACTTAGCATTTTTAACCTTATCTTCCAACAGTTTAGTGTCACTATAGCGTAAATAACAGTAATCCGGGCGGGTTTAGCAAAAAGTATTTGGTGTATACGTTATTTTCTTTGCATTCTTTTGCACAAATTAAGTAAAATAAATGCGGCCTAAAATCCATTTATGCAAAAAAATGTGTTAACAACTTTTATACAAACTTAACTTAGTTTTGAGCAAGTTAACAACAATAATTCATAAAATTGCGTCACTTACCTATAAGTATTTCAATTATTTAGCCCCATACTAAAAATAATACTCAAGCTGAAATTCATGTCAAACCTTTTGCACGGCGCTTTAAAATGTTTATTAATTAATTAGCAGCAGGATAAATCTTGAGTTCGTATTTTAATATGGGTCTTAGTAAAAGTTTAAGACTGCCTTCTGTTGTGTACACTGGATAATGAGTATGCCTGCCTCTCCAAAAATTTATTTATTTAGTAAAATGTTCGATTTTTTTTATTAATATACAGGGATAGGTACATGAGAGCTAGGAACTGAATCTAGCTGGAAACTCCTAAAACTTATTATCTACGAAGTGTAGTTTGTGATTACATCATCATCAAAGTTTTAGTATCAGCAAATTTAGACTTAAAAACCACATTCCTACCGAAGGCTCGGTTTCGGCCAAATCTGCCGAACCTTTCGGCCGAACCGAAATTTACAATATTGTAATTTCGGATTGAGTTCGGCTTGTTTCGTATCATCGTACCTACCTATGCCTTCGACATTGCCAGAAATGGCGAAGCAAACACGAAGCTGGCTTATTAGAGTGGCCTTCGTGATTTGCGAAGAAGTGGAGTAGCAGAATAATTATTTTATACAACTTACACGAATCGCACGTGTTTCATTGTTCATATGTCAAGATAGAACGGCCTACTGATATTTTATTCCATCATTTTAACAGTCTATAAGTAGTCTCTAGGTAATTAGAGCCAAAATCAAACCATCGGTTTCGACCTCAGCCAAAAACATGTTTCGGTTGGACACTAACATAATGTAATTAATCGTAAAACATTACAAAATGACGATCTCTTCTTCCCTCATATTAGGACAGAAGAACTACTACGAAATTCAAATATCGCAGATCGTATCGTACCATCCCTCTCACTCTCGTACTAAATAATATTAGCGTTAGCAGGACGGTACGATACGAACTTCGATTTTCGTAGTAGCCCCTCAGGTGCAGACATATAAAGACTAAAGGATGACTGTAATATGACGGTCACATTTGCTCTAAGACAGTTGAAAAAGGACGGATTGAAAATGGCCGATTTTCGAAATCACAGCTGAGAAAATACCATTCAAAATGGAAAGAAATTATCTTGGAAATAATATTAGTGAGGCAGTGAAAAAAACATGTCTGACTGATTTTTGTATCACAGTAATTATATAATTATTGAGCAATTCCATAATTCCATTTACCTACATCTGTTTTAAGTACTTTGTTCATATAAGTAGTATTTATTTGACTTGTTAGCAAACGGACTCATGTGTATGGACAATTGGGGATACTTTTTTTTACTTCGTAAAATAAGAAATAAAAGGATCGAATAATTTTAAATATGTATAAAATGCCCTTTTAGTCGTATCACTTTTAAATGGTATTATTAAGGGTCTACAGTAACAGCCTATGTATAGAACAGAAGGCAGACAGAAGGCATAACAAGGCATAATATGTTTAATAAGCGTTTTGAAATGTAAAATGTTTATAGCATTAAATACAAATTAAGACAACTATAATACCTGAGGTTAATTAATCGTACACGACATTAAAATTGTCGTTTACGATAAATGCCTCGATATTTTATGTACTTTACAATATTTTACTTTTAAATATGTATTACCGACAGCTCATGGTGGTTCTATGGCTATTTAAGAGAAATTCATCAAAGGTTTGAACGAAAAATTTGAAAGACAGTACAAACGGCTAGTGCCATCTAGATGTAAGTAGCTTGAAACTTTCAACTGCGCTCACAACGCCATCTAGTTTTCATTGGGATGAATGACGCTTCACTGTCTTTCTGATTTATCCGTTCAATACCGCTGGCTGGTTTGTGAGTTAACTTTTTATTTGCTTAATTGACTTTAAATATCTCTATCTATATCAAGTGAATTTGTATTTAAATGTGACCCTATCATTTCATTTTCTTATAACAGTTAAAATATCTTCAATATCAACGTCTATATTCATCTGTGTTATTATTAAGGTGTCTTTAGACGACCAGACTACTCTTTCTTACTTTGACACTTGACTGGGTAGGATCGTGTAGAGACACTTCAAGTACATTAATAAAATACTATAGTTTACCTAAATATTTAACTATAGCCAGATATGAAACAGACATATATTAACTATATAAATAAAAGAACGTCATACCATATCTAGATAAATAGCGTGAGAGCAGTCACAAAAAAATTAACACTGAAAAAAGAATTGATTAATAGTACTTATCTATTTACCAACTATTTATATACATCAATGATAACAATATTAGATTATATTTATTATTATTATTGGTATCAAACCAAAGTTTAATAAAGCGCATAGTTTAAAATTAACTTAGCTAAAATGCTAAAAAACTTAGCTACACTCCGTTTAATTTAAAGTTTGAATAAACGGTCAAATTGTAACACGTTTCTCGATATTTCGAACACAAATGGACAAGAACCACCTACATGTTACATTTATTAGGTGGCGTTATTTATTATGTTTTGTTATAGAAGTTTACACAATGTTAAATAGATCCGTTGTTTCATTTAAAAAGTTTGTAAATTTTACCGTTAAGTTTCAAATGTTAAAAGAAATAGAGTATAGATATCATTCATCTGTCCGCCATCTTAGTTAAGTTGTTTACACACGCTCGATATGTCATTGTACTTATATGCACTCGCCGAACGATAGAATGGAACTCCCATTGTGATATCAATTCAATTTTACTCCTGTGCGACATTGACAGTTAGAAAAAGAGTTAAAGGTGCGGCCACATGCAGTCGCTCGTCCATCAAATTGTAAGTACCACTATTTCGATGCGCTCGTCGCTCGTTTGCAGCAATAAATCTGGTCACGTGACCCCATTATGAATATGATTTTGAATTTCCCGCGACTCAAAAAAGTAGCGACAAGATTGCTACTTGCTGAAATAATCCTGGTCTTGGAAGCTGATTTCTTAATCTCGTTTAGTAGCAGTCGTACAAATAAAATAAATTGGAGTGAATGAAAAGAAAAACAGTGTTTTCGCCGAAATTTAAGAGGTTTTTTTCAGCAATAAAGCTAAATATCAACATTTTCAGCTTTGTCGCTATATGTCACGTGACCAGATTTGACACAGGAAATGAGCGTCGTGCGATTTGCATATGGCCGCGCTTTAACATCTCGCTCAATAACTATAGGCTTAAGATCATGGTGCAATGCATATCGAGATTAATGTTTCAGCCTAATCACGACACTGGGTCCGACCAGCCCCAAGTCTAGAAGCAACTAAAGCGTAATATTTCTAAACAAACTATGAGCATTCGTTCCATCTTATCGATTGTCTGATTCAAGCTAGGATTCTTTCATCATTTAATAAAGACATTAAAATATCAAGATCATGTCTTCACAATATCACAAGATTATATTCCCACCTGTAGCTGGCTACACAGAATTTATTAATCTATGGAAGTCTACAAAATTTATGAAATTCTATTGTTACTAACAAATTTTGTGACCCCCTGTTGACATCTGTGAACGTTAAACGCACTTTAAACGCCTGAAAATAAATGATTTTTATTTTTATTTATCGGTGTTGGACGTTGAATCATGAAGAGACATAATTCTAACTTAGTTTAAGGCGGCCCCTAAACGATCAATTATATTGTGCAATATCGCGAATTGTGCAATATTATTGACCGTTTAGGGTTAATATTGAAGATTACACAATGATTGACCAAAAGTTTGAGCGAGTTTAATTTTTATTGCACCATATTTTTATATTGCATCGTGTAGGGTCAGTATTGCACAATATTCAATACTATACTGAACACGAAAACATTGTGCAATACATTGTGTGTCGTATTATTGTGCAATACAATTGCTCGTTTGGATTCAGAGCGCCTTTCAATCTTATTGTGCAATAATAAGTATTGTACAATGTTATTGTAGGTCTAGGGGCCGCCTAAGAGTTGTTTTAGGGACCGGTTTAAATAGACTTTAATGAATACCAAAGCTTACTGGTGGAAATTTAAACTATATCCTCTTTTTTCTACATATTTCCCTTACTTATACAATATTTCCTTGCTTTGAAATCCGTCTCTTATTCCTAACATACACAAAATTAAGTACACTTAAATATGAAATATAATATAAAGTTACGTTGCGATAAATTCCTTTGAATAAATGAATTTTCTTACGTTTAAATACACATTCATGTGAAATGTCAGTTTTTGATGAGAATTTATTTTGAGTTATATATCTTCTAGACAATAGCGGACTAAGGGCCCAAAAGGGCCTAAACTAGCGCCCCCGACCTCCAGCGATGGGGCTTCCAAATGTATTTTATTGTATTGTATTGTAAAACTCTTTATTGTAAGTACATAAAAACACATGAAAATAACAGAACACAGGATAATAAGATGTACACAGTCGAACTAAAAAAAAAAAAGAAAAAAGAAAAAAAAAGAAAAACGAAGAAAGAAAGGCGAAGGCGGGCAAATGTCCATAAGTTCTCTTGAGCATGTCCTATACAAGGCTAAAATATCATTATCATCATCATCATCATGTCAGCCGAAAGAAGTCCACTGCCGTAGACAGGCCTCCCCTAAGGCTCTCCCCTAAGGATCCCGCGATCTTAACCAGGTCGTCGCTCCATCTTGTCGGAGGCCTACCGGTCCGCGGAAGCCATTCGAGAACCTTCTGACCCCATCGGCCACCAGTCCTGCGAGCAATGTGCCCCGCCCACTGCCACTTCAGTTTCGCAATTCTCGGGGCTATGTCTAAAATATGCTTAGTACTAACATGAACTTTATTTATTTACTCAGATAACTTAGATCCAGGGTGTGTGTGTGTATTACAAAATTATCTTAATAGCTATTGTGTTGTTAATGTTGTGTTACCTTAGTCCGCCACTGTATCATTCAGCATTAAATCCTCTTTTGACGTTGCTTAATGAGGTTTAAATATCGCTAGATGGTATTAAAGTGCGGCCACATGAAGTCGCTCGTTGCAAGTTTGCAGCGATAAATCTGGTCACGTGACCCCATTTTGAAGGTGATTTTGAATTTCCCGCGACTCAAAAAAGTAACGTCAAGTCGCTGCGTCGAGCAGCAGCGACAAGATGGCTTCTTGCAGGAATGATCTTGGCCTTGGAAGCTGATTTCTTAATCTCATTTAGTAGCCGTCGTGGCAGTGCTACATATAAAAGAAATTGGAGTGAATGAAAAAAAATAACAGTGTTATTGCCGAAATTGAAGAGGTTTTTTTTTCCAGCGATAAAGCTCAACATTTTCAGCTTTATCGCTATATGTCACGTGACTCAATTTGACGCTGGAAACGAGCGTCAAGCGACTTACATGTGGCCGCACCTTTAGTATCGTGAGGTCTGTTTGACGTTTGCTTGCGATTAGCTCATTTAACTAACGCCATCTAGCGATATGTCACCTCTATGAATCCCCTCATTGATTTGCTTTATTTGTGTGTGACTATAAATTCCTTTAGAATAAAATTCCTTGGCATATCATGAGATAACGCTTTTTCATACATTCTCTCACCCGTGACCATAGACCTTATGTCGAGAAAGACGAAAAGAGCGCTTCAAAATTCCTGAAATTTTTAATCTGTGCGATATTGTATTTTTATTTGTATTGTTTTATTGTTACTTCGGCAAATAAATATTTTCTTTCTTTCAAACTGGGTGAGGACCTAGCGTGTCGATTTTCTTTAATGCGGTTTTTTATTTTTAGCAGGTTTTCTAGCAACGCTTCTTAGACGTGTTTCATCTAAATCGGTTCAGCCGTTTTTGAGATATTGAACTTTGAAGTGACAACGTCGGGGGCTTTCCAACTTTATGTTGATTGGGTTAGTTCTCTACTACCCACAAATATTTTTCCAACTTAGCTAGCTTAGTTAGCTAGGAGGAACTGCGTTAACACACATTTGTTGTATAGTCGTAGCTATCTTAAGGTCGCAGGTGAGCACAGTAATTCTTTATAGGTCATTGGTATGGACTGAGGTCCAACACGAAAGTAACACCTGATTCAATAAATTATGTTTTACTTTACAAATTAGAACTGAAGTCTCACCGACTAGTCCATTCGCAAGCAGCAATGTAAATCAAAATTGAATTGCGACAAATGTCAAGCCAGGTGACTCACATTCGCACGAATCGCGAACGTACAAGATATTGTACGTCGTTATTTTTAAACGATCTAAGTCGCTGTTTGAAGCACCTATTTAAGTAGGTACATCAAAGGCCATGAGCCTCTAAGACTACGGTTTGACTTTTGGAATGATCGTCAGTTGTCTAGAAGATGAGGTGACGTTGGTTTTCTTAAGCATTATTGTGTGAAAATTAAAAACTCATGAAAAATTCAGATAAAAAATTGATCATAGCTACAAATTTGTATGGAACCCGCGGCGCGCGAGTCCAATTCACACTCGGCTGGTTTGGATTGGCTAATGTGTACGCCCCCTTTACGTATTAGACTAATCACAATTTAATAAGCCAGTTTTGACAATGGTTACCTCAGTTCAGTACAATTTATCCATTGCAGTTTATAAATTGTACTGAGATGACAGCAGTCAAAAGGGGCCTATTGTTTAGTAACAGTTTTTTTGTCTGTGGAATGTGTTGCCAGAACTATTTAAAAAAATTCGCCACCATTCCATAATGTCCGCGAATCGCTGTTAAGACTCTAATGTTACTTATTGCTCCGAGAGTACACAAGCTTTTATCAAGACAGTTGTTCCACCGATGAGGAAGTGATTAGCTATATAAATTGTCTCCATAAAGCCCTATTTAGACGATTCAAGAACTTGCACGAGAGTTGCGTTACATTGCGCACTATTGAGGGACAATGAATTTAGTTGATCAAACAAACACCGCAATGTAATAAAACTTGCATGCAATTTCTCGTATTATCTAAATGGGGCTAAAAAGAGTTGTATAATTATATTATTTTGATCACTGGCTCTTCACACTGCCGGGCAAAACTTTTTCTCCACTTGTTTGTCGCAGCGACAAAAGCTTTCAAAGATAAACTCAACATTGAACTATGTAAGAGAAGAGCTCCAACCATGTCTTGTATCTAGTATCACTGAATTTGAAAAACAACTAAAGTTGCGTGGTCAATAATAGATTGTACAACAAAAGTATAAAACGAGGCATTTTGCCCGAGACATTCATAAAGCCACATTGAACCGATACGGCGAGGGTGGATAAATACGACGAGGGGAAAATAGGTTCAATGCTCGAGTTTTACCCGCTGTTTTTGACTCGCTTCCCACGTCACTTTTAAGGATAAGACCACCTATTGTCTACCTGAATTTTTTATTTTTGTAATGTCACTGTACTGCTTTTGGTGATCAATAAATAATATTTGTACTGTATTGTCTGTCACCCGACGAATCCTACGCTGTGGATGTGGCTTACAGTGATCCTTTTACAAATTGAATAAATTTGTTAAGTTACTTGCTTCTTCTTCATCGATGGAACAAATAGACAGACACATTTTGTCCTTAAACGCTGGAAGTCGCCTGTTGGCTGCTGTGGTCAGACAGCACCGATGCCAAATCCGGTTCGCGTAGAACTGGCGGTGTGCCGAATGGGAAGTCCTGAAACAACGAAATTAGTTCACGTACAAACATTCATCAAACACCCGATAGATGTCTCTGTGCTACCACCCGTTAAAATTTAAGATAGCGCTGTGCTTCCGCCATTGACTTAAGTTAGTTAGTTGCAAAATCTACTAATAGATGGCGCTTATACACTTCGCCGCAACAAGACAACAATATGTTTGTTACTTGTTTGTTCAAAATATCAAACCTCGGTCGTTTCAGTAATTATCGTTCGATAAAGTAAGTGTTGCAGAACCTTTTTGATATGCTTTTACTAATTTTGACTTATGATTTTTGTTTATATGTGACACTTGAATTGGACATTAAAAAACTAAAAAGACTATCGAAGGATTTTGCCTTTACTAGATTGATTTAGATACAAAGTGGCCCATTACGAACCGGATTAAATTGGACATGGATGAGGAACAACTTCGACTCCGTAGCGGACGAATTGCCGGAGTCGAAACGAACAAAAATAAAAGCGAGGTACGAAAATCGAATGCGGCTGCGGCTGTCACTAAAGAGCCTTCCATGCGATCAGCGCATTCATCCGTCGCGGGCACGGTGCGGAGCACTGCCTCTCAGAAACGACTCCTGGAGGCGCGCGCGGCCCGGGAAAAGGCGGAGCTGGAAAAAGAAAGGTTGGCTATTGAGACTAAACGATTGGACACAGAGCGCGAGTTGATCGAGGCGCGATTATCGGAACAACTAGCGCTCCTCGACGAGGACGGCAAGTCGTCGCGTGCGTCGGCGGAGTCCAGGGTGCAAGAATGGGTTGACGAGCATCGAGGTCAGTACGCCCATCATGATTACGAACCTGAGCGGGTTAAGCTGCGAGATCAACCTGACAAAGATATCGCCTCGTTGGCCGTTGCGATAACCGAGGCTGTAAAACGATTAAGCCAGCCCGCACCTACCGGCGACAAGCTCATCGGACGCCTCTCAGCCAGAGATTTGCCAACCTTTTCAGGTGACCCGCTTGACTGGCTTCGCTTTAAGAGCGCCTTTGAAACGACGACGGTAATCGGCCAATATTCCGACGAAGAGAACGTGGCCCGCCTGCAACGATGCCTGACTGGAGAGGCTTGGGAAGCGGTGGCGGCCCGATTAATCACCACGCGCTCTTCCGCAGCCGATATTTTGAAGACGTTGGAAATGCGATTTGGCCGTCCCGACCTGGTGCTGCACAAGCTTATAGGAAGCATGAAGAGGCTGCCGAAGCTCACTGGCGCGCGCTCCGACCTACTCGTCTTGGCTACCAAGGTCGCAAACTGTGTAGCGGCAATAGAGGCGACAGAGCGGTTGGAATACCTACACAGTCCAGACCTGGTTACTGAGGTAGTCGGTAAGCTGACGGAGTCTTTGGTGTACCGCTGGTTGGATTATTGGGCAGCGTCAGACAAACGTGCACCCAGACTATCTGCGCTCGCGCAATACCTCATGTCAGAAGCCGAGAAGGTATGTAACGCCGGTGCAGTCGAATTACCCGAGAAGCCCACAGCGATATTTATCCCACCGACATCTAAGCGACCTGTACTCACCATCACGGAGGAGGAGGATGAGTCATCTGTCAACGCCGTCGCTGAAACAAAGAAGATGTGCCTCACATGTATTTACTGCGATAAGACAGACCACTCAATTGATAACTGCTCTGATTACAGAATACTCGATGTCAATAAGCGCTGGGATTGGGCTTGCGAGAAAAAACTTTGCTTTGCGTGTCTGAAGTCGAGGCACCGCCGCGACCGCTGCCGCTCGAAGATGAAGTGCGCGACCTGCAAGCGTGGCCATCATTCACTGCTGCATAGGGACGATTGGCGGAAAGGCGAGGACAAGAAAGAAGGTAAACCTGAATGTTTTTATACGACGGCAAATGTTTGGGACCAAGCGAGTAAGAAGGTTTACCTGAAGGTCTTACCAGTCACTGTAGAGGGGCCAGCGGGAAGCATGTCGACTTTTGCTCTCCTTGATGAAGGGTCAACGGTTTCCTTAGTTGAGCGTCATGTTGCTGAAGTAGTTGGTGTCGAAGGTCCGGTAGCGGACCTCAACCTTCATGGTGCTGTAGGGGACTGTTTGCGCACGCCAAGTCACCGCGTGTCGTTGACACTTCGCACGTTAGAGGGCACACACAAATTAGATAACGTCCGCACAGTTGACAACTTGACGCTTCCCACGCAAAGCTTAGACTGCACCGATTTGGCATCGCTACCACACCTGATGGATATTCCCATACCGACATTTATAGGTAAACCTACCATGATTATCGGCCAAGATTATTGGTATTTGATTGTGAGCAGGCAGTTGAGAGAAGGCCGAAAGAATGAGCCCGTTGCCTCGCTTACCCGATTAGGTTGGGTTTTACATGGATTTGCCGCCGGAAAACCAAACGGTGTTGATTATGGCTGTCATTTGCATGATTACCAAGATGATAGTCTGCACGATTGGGGCACGATTGACACGATTGGGGTCAAGCGCGACAACAGTCACAGAAATTCATCTGAAGAACGACATGCACTAGATAACAGACGGGAGTCTGAACTTCTGTGGAGATCTGATGACGTGAAACTTCCTGACAACAGACGAAGCACAGAATACCGACTCAAGATTAATGAGAGAAGCATGGACAAAGCTAGCTTTGCCGCAGATACTGAAAAGCAGGTTGTCAACAAGTTAGAGAAGTGCTATGCAGATGAAGTCACGGGTCGCTTGACTGGTAAAAGATCATGGTTTTTACCTTACTTTGCTGTTCGCAGCCCCAACAAACCTGACAAACTTCCGCTAGCATTTGACGCCAAAGTTCAAACGAACAGGATTTCTCTGGATACGGAAACAAAGGGACCGGATCTCTTTAACTCACTGCTTGGATGGCAATGGCATCCAGGGCAATTGAACGTGGCTGATGGTGCGATCAGACCAGACCAGACCGCAGGTTACTCTTCTGCGCGCCACCGCCGACAAGCCCGCTGCCGCTACTGAAACTGCCAGCTGCTGCCACCACAGATGCTGCTCTCGCAGCGAGGAGGAGATTGTTGCAGAACCTTTTTGATATGCTTTTACTAATTTTGACTTATGATTTTTGTTTATATGTGACACTTGAATTGGACATTAAAAAACTAAAAAGACTATCGAAGGATTTTGCCTTTACTAGATTGATTTAGATACAGTAAGTCTTGGAAATCTGTCGTGTAGCGAAAATCGAATTCTACAAATTGTGTCAAATAAATCATTTTTATTCATTCATATTTTTCCGTTCAATAATTGGTTATATTTTTACGGGTTATTTTGTAACAGTGTTGTATGTGTGTTTTTAACCCCCGACGCAAAAAGAGGGGTGTTATGTAACAGAGTTGTTACCTGCGAGGGCAATGAGCGCGGTGCAGGCGGCGCGGGTGGCGGCGGGCGCGGCGCGCGCGCCGGGGACGCGCACTCCGCGCACTCAGCCGGCGCCGCGCCGCGCACCGAGCGACGCGACCACGACTCCGGCATGCATCTGAGAACAAGTACTCATACTATGGAATCTGACTGATACAGATGAAAACGCGGGTAGTTGTGTGCCGGTGTCAGTTTCGTCAGGTAGTCACGTAAGTAGAGCGGTGGCGCGCAGTGCGCGTGTTGCAGCAGACGCCGAGTCGCGTTGCTCCGAAGAAGGACTACGGATTTGCCCGAAACGTGTCGGGCTGAATTCGATTTAAGACGTGTTATCCGTGTTAATATATTTAACATGAGTACTCATAGTCATTTATTGCTAATATTGTGCATAGTCATTTATGCAATTGTGTTAAATTATTCTTAACATATTCTAAAGTTAAATCAATTAATAATTTTCAGGAAGTAAGTAGTAAATGTACAGGTAGTTCTGTGGCGAGTGTTGAGTTGATGACAATTTTCAGATGGCAACATGAAGCAAAAAAAACACACGTCATAAAGCGGCGAAATAGTAGTAGCCGCCACAGTCACCCCCTCTAAAACCTGCACTGATTTACGCTTGTTGCACGGCACGACGTGCCGGTCAAATCGCGCCAGTATCTTTACATTGTGCGCTCGGAAACGAGTCAATTATCTTTGACAAAGTGATTTATGGAATCGTCTGACTCGAGTGTTTTGTGATTATGATTTGATTGATTGATTACGCTTGGCACACTATGAGGCGAGCGGCTCGGGCGTCTTGTTGAGGGGCTCTTGACAGACTGGGCAAACCGGCGTGAGCCTCGCGGACGCGCGCGCTTTTGCCCCCCATTACCCCCCTTTAGATCCACCATTGACGCAGTCACTGGCTTGGATCGCTATATTTTTGACTCCAGGGCCAGTTTTAGCCATCTAGGTGCTCCGGGCGTGTCATGCCTTTGGCGCCCTTTTAGATACTACAAGTGACAAAATTACAGTCCGTGTTTTTTGACGTAGAATACTCATTCCTACGAGATTCCCGCTGGCACGCTGGGCTTCCTCTAAAACCTGCACTGTTTTAAGCTTGGTGCATTATGTGCTGGTTAAATCGTGCCAGTATTATTACATCGCAGGTTCGCAGGACCATCGAGTTACAAGTGCTCCATCGACCACCGCAATGGTATACTACTGTACTGTGACTTAACTGCAACGAGCCGATTGTCTTTGACAAAGTGATTTATGGCACCGTCTGCCGCAAGTGTTTGCGAATAGTAATGTATGAAAGTGTTTTATGGCGCCGTCTGCCACAAGTGTTTGTGTGTGATTATAGTTTGACTTACGCTTGGTGCACGATGTGTGCGCACGGCAGCGAGGCAAGCGGCTCGGGCGTCTCGGCGAGGGGCTCCCGGCAGCGTGCGCACGCCGGCGCGAGCCATGCGGAGGCCGCGCGCTTCTGCCGCGCCGCCGCGTTGTTGTCGCCTAACGCTGTGTAGATTTCGGAGAGGCGGAGGCGGACACGGCGTACCAGCATCTGGAAGGTATGTGAACTCTTTATTGTGCAAAAAAAAAAGAAACTAATTTAGAAAATGAACAGGAAAAGAAGCTACGTGTGCATTGCCGATAATTGTGATGACGATGTTGGTGATGATGATGATTATGACGAAGATGATAACGATGATGATGACATTGTCCGAAATAAGGAACGTTTATTGTTAAAAATCTTGTAGTTGTAATAATATTTTTATAATTTGTTTAAAAGTTTCAGCTGTCGGTCCATTTCGAACTTAGTTTAGTTTAGTTTATTTATTCATTCAATACATCATTGCATTATAATTTACATAAATGTCAGTTACAAAAGTATTGAATGAATAAATAATCTAATCTAATCTATTCGTTCAAGTTACAAAAGAATATGAGAATAATATAGATACCAATGATGATGATAACAAAGAAGCATAAAAAGAAGAAGAAAGAGAAGAATAACAATATGATGATAATGAAGTTACGAACCTTAGCACCAACAGAAGTTGCGACCTCTAGCAGCCGCGTGTTGAACTCCAACGGCCGGCAGTTACAGATCCTTCCTTGACGACGCAAAGCTTCCAAGCATCGTGCTGCTCCGTCCATTGCTTCCATCTGAGCCAGGCGGTCGCCTAACGCTTGGCCAGCTCCCATTGCTACTTCATAGTGTCTGAAAGATAGTTCCTGCTTTCAATTTCTATCTAAAACTACTCCGTTGAACCTACGGCGTGGGTATTATTCACCAGTCAGCCCAACTACTTTTAGAACAATACTGCAGGATTCGATTTGTGGCATTCGAACGTGGCGGATGTGGACTGTGTAGAATTATGCTATTTCTGTTTCTTTGGCTGGTTGAAGTATAATTTTGATAGTTTTTTATGCGGCGATTAACCTTAACAGTGAACAGTGATCACAAAATTCTATACTGCTCTCGTGTCTGACATTTTTTAATGCGCAAGTTGTTTCCACGTGGTTTCTGGAATTTTACTATCAAGTTGCAGAAACTACAATCACCGTACAACGTTGCCTCTCGAAAGAGAATACATAGACACTGGCGAAATTGTCTTATTAATTAGGACAGAAGCCATATTTTAAAGAAGAATAAGAATAAGAACAATACTGCATGCAACGCAATATGGTCGGACTTCATACCTGAGAGCCTTCCCGATATCACACTTCCTTCTATACACGTCGCCGGCAATCCTAACAGCGCGAGCATAGCACCCTTGATCACCAGCCACTGCTGCCAACCTTAACGCCTCCTGAAAAGGAATAATTTTCAGTACTTAATGCTTCACCATAGGCCTTATAAACAGCGGTCTATGCAGGCCGCTTCCCAGTACTGGAGGTCTATGGGAGAGCCCTATGTCCAACAGTGGACGTTCAATAGCTGATGTGATAATGATGAGATTTTAGATCACTGTCGAGGCTACATAAAGGGCGATCTAGACGATTATAAACCAGCATCTCAACCTTGCTTGTTGCCATCCACAGCCAGCAATTGTAGGCGAAATTATAACATGACTTTCAACGTCCTTGGCAGACGGGCGTGTTTCTAACCAACTCGCTACTGATTTGCTAGCGTGGATGTGAACCGTGTAGCCGAAACTCAATCCGTTGTTGTAAACCAAGTATCAGCCAAGGTAATCTCAGTTGGGACGCTAGTTTACAACCGTTTGGATCCCGTTTTACTCACATTACAGTAATCATGGGCGTCACCAAGCTCCCCTCTCGCTCGCAGCGCAGCAGCCATTTGCAGTAATGCGGTGCGGTGATGCCTGGTGTTGAGGTCAGTCGCGCGGGGACCGCGTCCGAGATCGCACGCTCTTGCTGCACAGGCGACGGCTCGTTCGGCGTCCCGGAGCCGCCGCCATAGTTCTGAGAGGCCTACGTATACCTGAAATTCAAATATCAAAATTGAATTTCTTTCAGAGTTTCTGACAGACAGATAGGCAACAAAATGATTCCGCAAGGGTTTCGTTTCGTCAACTGAGGTGCGAACCCCAGAAAAGGTTTCAATATTTTTATTTCATGATTTTAAACTGTTTAGTGACGGCGTTCCACAGGGCTCGGTTTTGGGGCGGTCAATCTTCTTTACTAAGAACAATCACCTGTAGAAGCAAAGTATTGTCGCTCTGCGCTTGAGCGACTCCTAGAGCTTTCTGAAAGCCATCCATAGCTTTGGAGAAAGCTCCTAGCTCCAAGCTAACAACTGCGACAGTGAGATGGACACAGCCAGCGGTGGAGCCACCACCGCAGTCATTGTAGAGGGCGTGACGAGCGTAAGATAGAGCTCTGAAACAATTTAAGATTAACTGTACGAATATATCACGATTACCATTTGTAAGTAGCATAAGATCCACGTAACGTAACGTAAATATTTGTGATGTAAAATCGAGTGTGAAATCGAGTTATTACGACGCTATGCCTCTGGTAGCTAAGTGAGATAGTTGAAAAATAATCAAGAATTAAAACAAACATTAAAACAAGAATTAAATCGTCACTACTTTGTAAAAATCTCGTATCTCAAATCAATATGTCAACAAAATTGGTCCTTGAAACAATGGTCATAGAGTTCACTCAGATTTTTTAGTTTTTGAGATACGAGCTTTTTTAAAAGTAGTGACGAAATTTACCTATCCAGTCCACCCAGGGTTTGGTGCGCCCTGGCCAGGTTCAAGTAAGCTTCGGCCCGCATCGGTGCAGAGTCCAGCTCCTCCGATATACCGAGCTGCCGGTTGGCAAACTCGAGAGATTCCCTAGAAACAGACACAATGACAATGAGTGCCTTTTCAAAGAAACATTATTCTCAAATGTTTCTTCTGCCAAACCGTTTCCCCATTTTCTCCGAAACAAGAAACTTTTCTCAGTATTAGTAACAGTTTTGTTAAAAACTCAACTTCAAAAAACTCATGTTACGTTACTAATTTATGAAATGCTTAAAGCCAACAAATGTAGGTAATCTCTGTATTTTTTTTTTAGTATAACGAGGGGTGAAAGGCTAATGGCGTTAAGCGACATTTTTGTAACTTTACAGGAGAGCGTTTTAAAGTTTTAAAATTTAGAAAAAAATTCGTAGTTTTTGAATTTATTAACTGATTTTGATTCTAAATACACAGTTTTTCTTAAAATTTAATACCGCTTCTAATGCTTAATATATCAATTTAATAAAACGAGAAAATAAAGAAATAAGTGTCGCTTGAGTTAAAAATTTTCCTTCCTCTTATTTTTTAGAGCAAGGAAAAACGACTTAAGCGACATTTCAAGTCTTTTTTGGAATACAACTAAATGGTTTAAGAAACAACGACTAGGAATATCAGCGCAAAGCTAAATGACTTAAGAGGGTCGTAAATGTAGTTTTCGTGTAAAGCTAAAAGGTTTAACTGCCTTATTACGAGTGCAATAGATTATGGCTAATATGCTTAAAGTCCCATTTCACTAGTTTTTAAAAGCAGGAAAAGTAGCTTATGGAACGATTACTATTTTGTTCGTATTAATTTAAATCCCAGTAAATTAAAATTTTATCTGAGGTTGGTGTTTGAAACCGATATAAAAAGTATCAACATGAACATTGTAGAAAACAACAAAAAAGTAAGATAGAGAATAAAATGCAGAAAATGACGTAAAAAAATATTAGGTCAGACACAGAGATTGCAATCCGGATAATCCGAAGTCCGAAAATCCGGATTTTTTTGGATTTTATGCGTGAATTTTAAATCCGGATTTTCGATTCAAAAATCCGGATAACCGGATTTTTTAATTTACCTACTTATCAACCTTAATTTTTATATTTTTTCTACCTCAGAACTCCGTCATTTATGAGTCGATTTGAAGAAATTTTCATTCGTCTAGGAATGCTTTCAATTAGGTTTCATAAGCACCAAATCAGGATCTGATGATTGGATCCTAGGCAAATCGAGGGAACTCTTCACATATCGTTTTATTTAAATATTGTTCCTACAATATTTGAAGAGTTCTGCTTATGGTAATTTCGATATATTTAGGAATAACTCGTGCATTTGCTCTTGAAAATCATCATTTGTTGAAGTGGAACTGATGGTGAAGACCAAATTTGACCAATGGAGCGACTACTCAATAACAAGTACTTCACGGGTTGAATTTCAATTACTTTAACGCAGTTTAAGCTCATCGTAATTCATATGGTGAAATGGAACGGGTGATGTGATGAATCACCAGGACTCCTCAATAATGAACGTCTCTGCACCGGAAAAAGTAATTTTACGTAAAAGGTGACGCGCAGTTGACATTAAACTATTGTATCTTAGATTTTTTACACTAAAAATCGTGGCAGTGAAAGTGAATTTTTTTTTAACAAAAAATAGAACCGACTACAAAAAGCCATGAAAATAATTTTCTATGAGTCTAAAGCTGAAGTCGGTGCCTCAGTACGTGCCAGCAGGAGTGATTGAAGCCCAATATACTCGTATAGTGGTAGACGGCATTCCTGTATTATCTTGCGGTCATGTGCGCCGGAGTTGTCTCTTGTTCTGACTCGCCTATATCGCTTGTCCCTGAGGACTGGTCAAGTTACGAAATCTTGGAAGATTGCCAATGTCAAACCTGTCCCTAAAAAAGGAAGTCGGGCCGACCCTGCCAACTACTGACCTATCGCAATCACCTCCATTATGTAAAATTATGGAGTATGTTTTAAACAAGCGTCTCCTTGCATACCTGGAAGCCAACGACCTCCTCAGTGACCGTCATTCGGGTATCGGGTTTCGTCGAGGCCGGTCTACTGGGGATTTTCTTGTGTATTGCACTGACCTGTGGTGCGAAGCCATTGAGAAACATGGTGAGGGTCTTGATGTGTCTCTTGATATCTCTAAGGCTTTCGACAAGGACTGGTAAGCTTCCGGCATACGGTATTGCTCCTGGGCTTTGCATATGGATCGAAGATTTCCTGAGGAACAGATCGATTTGGGTTGTTGTTAATGGCTTCTCGTCCGATCTCCTTGGCATTAATACCGGTGTCCCTCAGGGGTCTGTGCTCTTCGCGACTCTTTTTTTGCTGCACATCAACGATCTGCTGGTAACAAGCGGTTTCTTTGGGTGTGCAGATGACAGCACACAGTCTCGATGAGATACTTATCCGATGCGAAGTCTGTCTCAAAGGTCCAAGGTTTCAGGGAGTCGATGATCGAGGGGGTTAACTCTACCTTGGAGACTTTCCGGAATGTCCCCGTTCCGATTAACGACCGTCTTGAGCTCTTAGGGCTGATCTCTCATCCAATCTAAACTTCGGTCGCTACATCGAGCCTATGGTAAAGACTGCTGCCAAAAAACTGAGTATCCTCTCCAGGGTGAGACGGTACTTCACCTCGGAGCAGCTCTGAAATCTTTACAGAGCTCAAGTTCTCTCTTGCATAGAATACTGTTCCCAACTCTGGGATAGGTCTGCTAAATAGATATCAGCAGGATGCTTTGGACTCGTTGGACCGCCGAGCGAAGAAGATCATAGGCAGTGACTCACTCGTGGGGGCAAATCTTCTGAGTCTCGAACACCGTTGACGAGTGGCCTCCCTTTCGGTTTTTTATCGGTTACATTTCGGTGTGTGCGCGGAGGTTTTACATAACCTGATACCCCCTTCCTCTTTCCGTCACCGAACGACTAGGCGCGGCGAGCAGTTGCACCCTTATGTTGTAGACATTCCTCTATTACGCACGAAGCCGCTTGCCTCTTTTTTTATTATGCGGACGGCTAAGGAGTGGAACTCTCTGCCGAGGTCAGTTTTTCCAAAACGCTATAATCTGGACATCTTTAAGGTCAAAGTGAACAGACACCTTCTAGGCAAACGTGTGCCATCTTAGGCCTCATCTTCGCCTTCCATCAAGCGAGATTGAGGTCAAACGTAAGCCTATTTTTCATAAAAATAAAGGTGAGGTATACGATTTCAGGTCCACTCCTGCTGGCTCGTGCCTCAGGCACCGACTTCAGACTGGTAGAAAATTATTTTCATATTTTTTTTCTAGTCGGTTCCATTTTTTGTGAAATTTTTTGTTTGTTGGTTTTTAATGGATTGTTGTTTTATTTTCAATAAAGAAGCCTTAAATTTTGTTTTTTTTTTCATTATTAACAAACACAGGCCAAGACCAGTAATAAAACAAACTTTTTTTACTAGTGTAGCAACTATAGAAGTGCTAAACCTTTTTTAAAACTAAATATTTACACCTGAAATAAGTTACATACATTTGTATAGAAAATCCGGATTTAATCCGGAATCCGGATTTAAGTTGCTGGAAATCCGAAAATCAGGATTTCCCAAAATGCGTCCGGATTTGCAATCCCTAGCAGACAACTATAACAAAACTTATCAAAAATACAATTACCAGTATTTTAGCAACTATTATTATTATTTTTTATTATACTTAATCATTACTTCAGTCAGCCAACTGTAAAAAACTTGACAAAACACAATTATTAAGTAATATTTTTAGAAACTAATAATTTTGATGCACTAAAAAAGAATCTTGTAAAAAAATTAAGAGAGTTAAACAAATTTAAACTTTAGGTTGAGTCTGATTCTGACGCACGTCTACTATTCGCAAGTAGGTTTTAGATGCCAAAAACTTTTTAGGTTAGTCTTAAGCGACGTTGATCAACTGGTGTTATAGTTAAAAATATTAGCTGAACGCACATTGTAGTGAAGGAAAACGGATTCAAGTACATAAATATTTTTTGTGTCAATTTATGTGACCGATTTCTTTTAAAATATACAGGAAATAATAACTTAAATAACCAGTTCACCTAATATTGGAGAAAGGCTAAATTGCTTTAAGTAGCTTTGTTAAGGTAAAATCGTCTAAGGTCAAATAATTGAAACGACGTGTTTTGTTTATTTTTGCTGCAGGCTAATTGATTCAAACGACAAGTTTCTTATATTTTTGTGGAAAGACATTTGTTTTAAGCGACTAGCTTCATACATTTTGGTCACAGGCTACTTGCATTAAGCGACATCTATTTGTGTATTACGGAGCAAGCTAAGTAATTCAACCAACCATTAGCTTTTGAAATAGAAAATGGAAAAAAGCTTTAAAAACCATTTGGCTTCTATGACGAGAAAGGAAAAACGGTTTAAGTCATTAGCCACAGTATTTTAATATAGCTTAAGTCAACCGTGTTAAGAAAAAAGGTAATTTTTGTGTCGCTTCAGTCAGCAGTGGAGTAAAAAACAGCGTCCAATCTATTTGCATCAAGCGACAAAAAATAGCTCTGATTGGCGTGAAACCCGGCTCAAAAGACGCGGAAAAATTTGCTGATTCCGAATATGTATATAACTCAATATCGCCCATAGTGTCGCTTAACGCCATTAGCCTTTCACCCCTCGATATTTTCTAATGGTTTTATTTATTAGAACACAGAGTAGGTAGTTGTAGGTTTGAAAGTTCAGAAAAAAAAATCGTGGGTTGGGAAATGAAACAAAGAAAAATAAAAAATAAAGAGAAAAAAAAAGAGTAAAGAGTAAAGATAAGTGATAAAGAGTTTTTGTATTGTATTGTATTGAAACAATTTGGCGAATGACATATTTGGGAATAATCATCATCATCTCAGCCTATATACTTCCCACAGCTGGGCACAGGCCTCCTCTCGGAACAAGAGGCCTCGGGCCATAGTTCCCACGCGGGCCCAGTGCGGATTGGGAACTTTAAACGCACCATTGGATTGCTTCGTTAGTTTGTGCGGGTTTCCTCACGATGTTTTTCCTTCACCGCAAAGCTCGTGGTAAATTTCTAATGTAATTCCGCACATGAATTTCGAAAAACTCAGAGGTGCGAGTCGGGGTTTGAACCCACGACCCTACTTGAGAGGCGATAGGTCAAACCACTAGGCCATCACGGCTTTTTTTGGGAATAATGTTTCGGCGAAAAGACAGAGAACTCTTTGGCATAGTGCGCCTTATACACTGAGGGTCTAAGCTAGCTGTCGCACTTCGAGGACGCAGCCTTTGAAACTTGAAACTCGAAGTTCGTGTCGTGCGGTCCCTCTGACACTTATACTATTTAATACGAGAGCGAGAGAGACCGCACGACACGAACTTCGAGTTTCGGAGTAACCCTGCAGGTAAAATCCGTCGCACGTGACGAGCAGTTGGCGCTGCTCATGCCTCATACTATTTTTCAATAGATCCACCCACTCAGTGCAAACCGCATCTGCTATCGCAGGCCATCATACCAGATAGTTTTAAAATCCCTTGAACTTCAGAACATACCTGTACTTCCCAAAGTCCATGTATGCCTGGTACAAATGGCCGAGTAGAGCGAACCTATCGGCCCTATGTCGGACGCCCCGCAGTGCCGACAACCACACCTTGACAGCCAGCTGCTGCTCGTTTTGACCGTACAGACGGACACCACGTTCGATCTGTAGAAAATCATCATCATCACCTGGAAGACATCCACTGTTAAACAAAAGTCTCCGTAGAACGCCACAATGAACGACAACTCGTCACTTCCACCCGATGGCCCGCAACTTAAAAGTGAAAATTTTCATCAAAATCGAGCATCCTCCCCCCCCTCTAAAATCTAAACCGGTGGGTGGAAAAATTTGAAAAAAATCAGGATGGTAGTAAGTATATCAAACTTTCAAGGAAAACTATAACGGTTAAGTTTGAGAATTATTAGTAGTTTAAGAGTAAATAGCAGCCTAAGGTATAAAATATACCTAAACATGGAATATTCCGTACAAAATCCGAAATCTTTAGAAACATTTACTAATTTTTTTCGTAAGCCTACGGAATCCTATCTCGGACGTGTCCGACACGCTCTTGGCCGGTTTTTTATTACCTTTCGCCTAGCAAAGTACTGGTCCAGCCGCGACCGGCAGCCCCTGAAGCAGTCGAGCAGCCCAGCGGTGGGCGGGCGGTGCGCCGGCCCGAACCGAGAGCCCCAGCGCAGCGTGCCATTCCGCTCCGGGTACTCCTCCGCGAAAGAGTGGAGTTCTTGTAGGAAAATACTGGGTCAGTCGGTGGCGAAAATCATAAAGTTATACATACCTGGGCGACCGAGCTTTGCTCGGGCTAAAACTTGGTAACAAGAGATAAAACCAAGCAGATCGACCCGATCCCCGAAACTTCCGCATCCCACATACAAAATTTATCGAAATCGTTGGACATGTTCCTTGATTCTGAATATACATACATGGAGGTCTCTATCTACTACACCGTATCCTGATAATGATCGTAATAGGAACATGTCAGGACCGGAATGTCAAGCGCATAAATGACACGTGATGGCGACGTTGCCTAGGAACCGTACTACTGGGCACAGTCCTTAGAATCTAAGGCTTTTAGATAGGCACAGTCTCATACAGTTTTCCCTAGGAAACTTGTTATACTGTGCTCATACTTTTCAATAAAAATAATTTATTTTCGGCTGACACTTTGTCATAACGGCCATACGGTGCCTTTATGACATAGACATAAGTCCAAGCAGCCGCCATTAAGAAATAACATATATACAAGGTGACCTTGGCCTCTGGACAAACAATGAAACCATGGATAAGACTGATACTTAAAATAGTAACTTGCTTAAATAGACAAGAAAAAAAATCTATGAAATCAGATCATCCAAATACACAGGCTGCTCCAAAGTGATACATTGAAAACCGTTAGTCTTTCGGTAAGTATTGGACTGATTGTTATTGTTTGATACTTTGCAGTTTGGTTTTGAATATCTTGATAAGCCAGTAGTATTAGTATTTTTCCAGAGGCTATGTATGGTCACCCAGTATAGCTACTACATTAAATAATATTAATACAGTTGTCCTTACCTGTCTGATCTGGCAATCCTTTGGCGCATTTAAAAGATTAGATTACTCATAGGTTCATCCAAAAGACAAAGCTATAAGCAAGCGATCTAAATCTTATGTGTTCGCAAATGCTTGTGAGTTGTTATTAGTCGAAAAGCCAGTTACCGGCATGAATGAGTTACTGATACGTGTATTGACATTCTGCCCGTAGTTTTTGACTCCCCCTCTTCCTTGTCAGCAAAAGCCAAGTTCTAACCCCCATGGACCAATGATAAAACAAGGCTACGTACGCACTTTATAACAGTGCGTAGCGCGCCGTCTCTTTCAGAAGCGATGCTTTAAAGAGGGATGGGGTGATAAAACCGTGCGAGGGTACCTGGTGGTTCATCGAGGTGGTGCGAGGGGTCCGGTGAGCTGAGAAGACGTGTGGCCGACAGCTGGTGTGCCGGCACCCCTCTGCGAAGAAATACGGGTGAACACCAAAAAGTAGAGGTGAGACGTATAATGGAATAGGTTTTGGCTTGGACCAGGGGCGGTTCTACTTAAAGGCTTTTTGGACTGCAGCCCAGGGCCCCGTGGATACAGAGGGCCCCCAACCTGAACTGAAAACAATAGATGATATGGTCAATAATAAAAACAACCTAGAATTAAAAAAAACGATCATGAGGTTTGAGTAATTAGGTAGGGGCCCTAAGCTGTATTAGCCCACGGCTCCACAAATTTAAGATCCGCCCCTGGCTTGGACGCGTGAGTACGCGTTCCCACCTGCGATTCTTTTAGCGTACGAGCATTTAGGAGTACGGCGGCTGACAACGATCCGTCAACTTGAAAACAAGTATGATGCGAATGCAAATCCGTTCAGTTGTTTTTGCGTGAATGTGTAACAAACATCCGTCCATACAAACTTTCGCGTTAGTAAATATTAGTAAGACTAGTAAGATACAAAACGCAAAAATAAGACATCGAGATAGTATATTCTTCTTCATTCTTACCCGAGGAAGTCCCGTGATTCTATGGAATCCCATGACATGTTCCTCGGGTGTAGACGACAGCGTCACCTGGCGGTTGGATGCATCTTGCTCTCTCGCTCGCTCACCGCGCACCGACACTGCGTAGAGAGAGATGGGAAAATGAGGTTTACTTGGTTACATATCGCTAGATGGCGTTAGTATCAAAGTCCGTTTGATGTTGCAGTAATTGTACTATTTATCTAATCTGTGGTTGCAGTCTTTCTTGCGATTGACTCATTTAGTTTAACTAATCAAATAATAAAACAGTGTTACCTAGCTCACACGACGACAATAGTATGTATCACCAGTTGATCCATGGTTTAGTCCGCCCATAAGACATCGTTATGGCATCATCTGTAAATAAAATAAATTTATTTTGTAGTACGCAAGGCTCGGATACCGGCTAAATTTCCAAACCGTTATCATGTACTTGGCGCAAAACCTTTTCATTTTGGTTTCGTTCGCGAAACCGTTTTTTTACCGGTTTTTAAGGGAATGTTTCCATAAAGTTCTTGTCAGATTAACCGGTTTATTCCGCCGCAGGATAAACGTCGCTGCCTTCACTTGTCGAATAAACCGGTTTATTTAGGTTATAATTAGTTAAGTTCTTAAAAACGTTGGCGTTCTTATGAAAATTCGGAGATAAACCGATATAAACCAGTATTTACCGCTATTTTTTAAACCGGTTCCGAGCTTTGGTAGTTCTGTAGCATGTCAGCAAGACAGATGGAGAAGTGACAGCAATAGGGTGATAGCTGGCAAATTTGAATGTATCTACGGCTAAACTGATAGTGTCTTTTCCAACCAGAGGCCGTATTATAATAATAATAATTTATTTATTCAGACAACTTGATCCAAAATTTTGTTAGTATTATCCTTAAGACTATGTTAGTAATTATAGCTAGCCAGTGACAGGGTATTTTTAATTAAATGTTGCATAATTGAGCACTCATTTCTTACAGCTAATGTCCTCAGGAGACTGTTGTATTGCCTAACGTTTCTGATTCTCGAAATCGTAATCAAATGACAGTTTTTGTATGAGAAATCTGTCATTTGATTGCGATCGCAATCGTGAGAAAAGTTAGGCAATACCATAGGCAATATGGCCTCAGAGGGGCTACTACGAAACTCGCAAATCTAAGTCCGTATCGCACCGTCCCTTTCACTCGCGTATTAAATGTCATAAGCTTCAGCGGGACGGCAACATACGAAGTTCGAGTTTTGCACTTCGTGGTATAGGGCCTGGACATTAGCTGAATCATCGATAGTATCGGTGGATCAGCTATATTTTTAACCGACTTAAAAAAAGGAGGAGGTTCTATGAGTTTGAAGTTGAATATTTCGCGATTTCACAAATACTGTCATTACTTTATACTTGTTTATTTTGTGTATTTATTTATGTAATTTGTGAAATGTGAATAAACGTTTTTCTATTGTATTCTATTCTATTTCTAATATTTTGCAAAAAATTACTGAATCGAAAAATCGTTTTAGTAACCCTCTAATGGTTTTAAAAGACCTATCCAACCATACTCTACTTTACGTCTATACGGTTTTTTTTTATTTATTTTTTATATTCGTGCAAAATTACAGCTTTCTAGCGTTGATAGTCCCTGAGCAAAGCCGTGGACTTACAGACAGACAGACATGGCAAAACTATAAGGGTTCCGTTTTTGCCGTTTTGGCTACGGAACCCTAAAAATATATATTCGTCCGTCTCCATATTTTTTCACGAACGCTTTTTGAAATATCATATCATATGTATATTCATAAGTTGAAAACCGTTCAGCTTTTTAAGCTACTGAGAGAAATAAAGAAATAGGCCTACCTATTATAGAGACATACCTACATACGCTAGAAAAATACAACCCTTCTTCGTGCAGTTGGATAAAAAAGCTTGTATTAAAAATTTATGCGTAACAAAAACCTAATAATTACGACATATTTATCATTTGTTTTTATACCGGCCACCATCATTCTATATAACAATTTCGACTTCAAGACGGACAGACTGACATATATTATGGCCGTTGAGGCTTATTAATAAGGTTCTGCGCGGGAACTATTACGGTACCCTAAAATTGTCCTTGCGAAAGTCCATTATTTTAAAAAGTTTTCATACTTAGTATTTATATCTAGTACTTCGATCTAGGTCACCCGAGGCGTCTAGATACCGGATAGGTTAATGTCATCTTACATAAAATTAGGTCACCCACTTTAAAGCATAAATTACGATAAAAAAAACTTTTTAGTATTAAGTTTTTTTATTGTTATTTTTGCAACGTGTCATAATTTTATTTTTTAGTTTTTTGAACAATAAATTACAAATCGCAGTGACGCGAAGCAAATAAAAAAAACTTTTTATAATTTTTAATAATAATATTTATTCCAGATATTCTCCTTATGTGTTAGTAATAGTGTCCTTATGTACTAAGTTAGTAAGTATTTTATTTAATTTAAATTTTAAAGGAGCTAGCCGAGCCACCCCATCCTAAAATAGGTTAGTTCCAAAAATAGTACAAATCAATGGCGTCAAAATATTACCCAACACTTCATGACCTTTTTAAAGGACACAAATGACAATTTGGCTTAATAAAGTGAGAAAATGAATAAAAGCTTTAAGGAAAATCATTAACTTACGGTAATAAATCCAGCGCTCGAATGGGGCACATAGTTTTTCCGCGGTCGATTGATTTGGTTGTCACTGCACTTGTATTTGGTCGGTATTTGTGGTATTTTAGTGGTATTTGGTTTTGGTTTGGGTTTTGATCGGACGTAGCTGGTCCTGGCAGATCACACCCCGATTGTAGGGATGTTGTGCCCTAGGTTAGAGAAAGGCGTGGAGTCGCGTTGAGTTTATTTTTATTTTTAACTTCTGACGCAAAGGGAAGGGTGTTATAAGTTTGACGCCAATTTCTGTCTGTGGCAACTAGCTCTTAAACACATGGGCTGATTTGATGACTTTTTTTTATGTGAAAGCGAGTTTTCTTGCGTTGGTTCTTAGATACATAATTATGTTTGATAAAAATCAGTTCAGCCGCTTTGAATGTTGTAATTTAATAATAATGAATAATAATAATAATAGATTTATTTTTCGACCAACTTTTTTTTTACTTTGGAATGACATTGTTGGTTAGGTTATATTTTTTTAAGAAAAGTCTGTGCTTTACGTAGGTATGTGTCAAATGTGATAGTTTAAACTTTTGGTATTTTTATTTACTTATGAATATCTTCATCCCGCGGCTTCGTTTGCGAGGAATATGAAAAGATTTTTAGTTCACTATTCCATGAGAATTACAAAAGATTCACTAATGTTTCGCAAGTAACGTTTTTCTTTTCATTTCGTAACTGTGTAATATTTCTGAAACTGTAAATATACTGAGCGGCAAAAAATCTGGCCCTCAAATGTATGCGAAATTGCTAATTTTGTATGAAGGGTGGGCCAAATTTGGTGCCGCTGAGTATTTATCAGGATTTTCATAAAACTAACCCAACCGTAAGGGTTCTACACACGTTGGTCCTGGAATAAATCCTGAAATATTTACAGTTTTAGAGTTTTCGAAACGAAAATTCGCGTTTCCCGCATCCATCCGTCGCCAGCGACCCTCTGAAGGTCGTCCGTCCACCATGTCTTAAGATGCCCTACACCACGGTTTCCCGTCCGTGGTGTCGATTCGAGGACTCGTCTGCTCCACCGTTTATCGATCCTGCGACAGATGTGGACAGCCCAATGTCACTCAGCGAACGTTAAAACGTTTTTTTTTTTTTGTGAAAATATACAGTTATAGCTGTGTTTTGTGAATTAAACACTTTTAATCACTTCATCAAATAAAATATTTTTTTACTTACTCTGTACCGCTGAACTCTACGTAAAATCATCCAAAAATCTGTTAATGTATTTGTATGTGTCTGTTTAGTTACAAATAATAAATTATAATAGGTAGTTAAATTGTGTTGAAATTTATATTAGTTTTTCTAGTCAAGCTTTTTATCAGTAAAAATATATTTAGATTTCTAAGAGACTCCACCGTCGCTGCTGTTCCGCCCAGCCTCCCGTCTCCCTTGCTTAAAGCCGCAAGCATGCGCAGAAGCTCTGCCTATATTTATTGGAATACGAACGCGGCTCTTTTGATTTTAAATTGAAAAAATAAGATAAAAATGTGGATTTATCAGGACATAACTAACCGGATTGATAATTCTGTAAAGAACATGAAAAGAACGTAGCGTATTTCGCAACCTCTCGCGTATTTTTATTCACTCACCTTATCTCAATAAAACACGAATGAAGTGTAGAACTTTTTCTCGTTTTATTAATAGAATTATTAAAACAACAGACATTTTATTTCGACTGTTGGAAGTAAAAATTTCCAAGTTTTTCTTTACATTCACCATGCTTGATGGAATAGCGCCATCTATTATTTTTCTGAGTAACTTAATAAAACGCGAAGATTCTTGATGGTTACAGTTTATTCTCATGTTCAGTAGTTCGATATTAAGCTAACAGATGTCGCTAAATGTACTTAAGCGCTGCACAGCTGTGTACAATCAGCGTCATAATATATTTATGACTTAAATCAGTAACAAAGTAACAATTGTACATAACGTCTAAAGGTTTTAAATTTGTCGTTAGTTTTTTGTAAATTCATCCATTAGTTCTCAGTTTTGGAGTCCTGTTTTTACACAAATAATAAACATAGCGGCAAAAATTATTGTGACACAAAGCAATGATGCGGGGTCTACACGAGGACAGACTGATGTGTCGCACAGACAGAGCAGTTTTTCAGTTTAATCGCGTCGCGTTACAGAAAATAAACTGACTGCAGACTGCATAGTTTATCAATCGCTACAGTTTATTTTAAAAATACGACATCTTTTATTTAGAATGAATCAGACCAAGTTTAAACTTCAACATTTTCACTATCTACATAACTACTCGAAGACGAACTAACAGACAGTTATTCCCTTGTAAAAAATAAAACTAATGCACAGACTATTCGAAACATTAAAAATCGATTCACTTCCCGAAAACGAGTCCGAATAAAAATGTCTCGACGCTTTCAACGCAACAAATTCACAGAAAATTATGGGCGGCATCAATTTCAATCCAAACACTAATAAATTGGCTTCTCTCAACGACATTAGAAGAGCACAGACAGTTTATTAATAGAAGACATATTTTGTAAATCACGAGTCAGATTCATCCCTCGGCTGAAACCAGTATAGTCTTTGCCGCGGAGCGCGGCGCTCGAAAAAAAAAAGTTTGCGCGGGAAAGTTTGACAGTTATCAAAAAATTGAGAAACTTTTTCAAAATTGACACGTAAAATGAGTTACAGTGTTTACGATGGCTTTAACAATAATTACCAGGATTTTAATTATTACAAGGGGGATAAATTGAGTGTTGATAAAAGTGAGTGTTGTGTGAAAGATGAGGGTAAAAGGGAAATCCAAGATGGCGAAGCGGAGGAGCATGTTCAACATGTTTTGGGGCCAAGCCGGAGGTGTTTGGCTTGGGCATGCAAAGCCTGTAAAAGAAAAACCGCTGCGGTGGATCGTAGGAAAGCGGCAACACTCCGTGAAAGGCGACGGCTTAGAAAAGTAAGTTGGTAGCTTGAACTGTCAGATTAAAGTTGAGGCACTAATGAAACCTAAAAATCATCAAGCGCATCGTAAGATGTCCATCAACGAGATGGACGAATCGTAGGCAAAGGCCCTGAGCAAAGCCGCGGTCGTACAGACAGACATGGCGAAACTGTAAGGGTTCCGTTTTTGCCATGTTGGCTACAGATAGTACAGAACCCTAAAAATTAGATAGTTACATGATTTTTTTTCAATGATAACTCAAGGACCGCTAGTTTCATTTGTCAATTTAATTCTGGCAACCCTAACACCGCGTTTCTACCAGAGATGTGTGAGCGAGGATGTGTTTTGCGATTCAGAGGCGCTACCACGAAACTCGCAAATCGAAGTTCGTATCGCACCGTCCCTTTCACTCGCGTATTAAATGACATAAGCGTCAGCGGGACGGCAACATACGAAGTTCGAGTTTTGCATTTCATGGTATAGGGCCTGGAACCAAAAGAATTGCTACATTTGCCTACCGTCGCTCAGCGCAGTTGTACCTAGTGGAAACAACAGGGCTAAAACGAAATTCTAAACTCGAATTTCGTGTCGTGCGGTCTCTTTCCCTCTCTTAATAAGTAGTATAAGTGTCAGAGGGACCGCACGAGACGAACTTCGAGTTTCGTAGTAACCCTGCTGCAGTGGACTGCTACAGGCTGATGATGATGATGATGATTTTTGCGTCCAAATGATGGGACTTAGTTAAGAACAGCATTACAAATACAATCGTTGGACAATAGGAATAACTGCTAGACGGTGATTTTCTCGACATTTAAATCCTTCAAATCCGGTACCGCATTCTTAGATGCCGCGGTTACACCAACCGAACTGATCGCCCTTCAGCATAAGACCAATTTTTCAGTATTTTTAGGGTTCCGTAGCCAAAATGGCAAAAACGGAACCCTTATAGTTTCGCCATGTCTGTCTGTCTGTCCGTCCGCGGCTTTGCTCAGGGACTATCAACGCTAGAAATCTGTAATTTTGCACGAAAATATGTATATGTAAACTATGCCGACAAACAGTGTAAGTAATAAAAATTAAAAAACATTTTTTTTAGAGTACCACCCATAGACGTAAAGTGGGGGTGATTTTTAGGGTTCCGGAGCCAAAATGGCAAAACGGAATCCTTATAGTTTCGCCATGTCTGTCTGTCTGTCTGTCTGTCCGTCTGTCTGTCTGTCTGTCCGTCCGCGGCTTTGCTCAGGGACTATCAATGCTAGAAAGCTGTAATTTAGCACGAATATATAAGTAAACTATGCCGACAAAATAGTACAATTAAAAATTCAAAAACAAGTTTTTTTAGGGTACCTCCCATAGACATAAAGTGGAGGTGATTTTTTTTTTCTCATCCAACCCTATAGTGTGGGGTATCGTTGGATAGGTATTTTAAAACCATTGGGGGTTTGCTAACACGATTTTTCGATTCAGTAATTTGTTTGCGAAATATTCAACTTTAAAGTGCAAATTTTCATTAAAATCGGGCGTCCCCCCCCCCCCCCTCTAAAATCTAAACCGGTGGGTGGAAAAATTTGAAAAAATTCAGAATGGTAGTCAATATATTAAACTTCCAAGGAAAACTATAGCGGCTAAGTTTTCTTGAGAATTATTAGTAGTTTATGAGTAAATAGCAGCGTAAGGTATAAAATATACCTATACTTCGAAGATTCCGTATAAAGTACGAAATCCTTAGAAAAATATTACTTAATTTTTTCGTAATGGCTCCGGAACCCTATTTTGGGCGTGTCCGACACGCTCTTGGCCGGTTTTCTTTCTCATCCAACCTTATAGTGTGGGGTATCGTTGGATAGGTCTTTTAAAAGAATTAGGGGGTTTCTAAAACTATTTTTTGATTCAGTGATTCGTTTGCAAAATATTTAACTTTAAAGTGCAAATTTTCATTAAAATCGAGCGTCCCCTCCCCCTCTAAAATCTAAACCAGTGGGTGGAAAAATTTGGAAACATTCAGGATGGTAGTAAGCATATCAAACTTACAAGGAAAACTATAACAGTTTTCTTGACAATTATTATTAGTTTTAGAGTAAATAGCAGCCTAAGGTATAAAATATAACTAAACTTGGAAGATTCCGTACAAAATAAGAAATCCTTAGGAAAACATGACTTGATTTTTTTCGTAATGGCTACGGAACCCTATCTCGGGTGTGTCCGATACGCTCTTGGCCGGAACCTACCATAAATTTTCGCCTATTTACAAGCTTTTTCTGTTTGTTGTTGTTGTTAGGTCAAATCTTGTAAGTTCATTTTGATCCACTGCAAGTGGTCGGATTGACTTGAAATTTGTAATATGTAAGTTGGGTGACACTGACAACGCCAGTATAGTGAGCAAAAATCGCGTATTGAAATGTAGCTTTTGACAGAAATTTATATTTAACTTGCCTTGTTTAAGAAAGAAAGAAAGAAAACGTTTATTCGTAACAAAGAGTAAGAACAATGGATAAAAACATACTAATAGACTGCTAAAATCATTACTCTTCTTTGGCTTTGCCGTAGTCGAGTAAATAATATTAATAAAAAACAAAATATAATTATGCATGTCACGAAATGATCCTAAATACCAGTCTGCCGGTTTTGCGAACGGCGCTGGTCTTCCTTTGGGACTATTTTGTTGTTGTTGGATCAAGTCTTGTAAGTTCATTCTGACCCACTTCCTGACGGATTCACTTAAAATTTGGTATAGATATCTAAGTTGGGCTACAAAGCAAGTACAGTCAACAAAAAAGCTTGTATTAAAGTATCATTTTTAACCCCCGACGCAAAAAGAGGGGTGTTATATGTTTGACCGCTTTTTGTGTCTGTGTGTGCCTGTCTCTCTGTCTGTCTGTGGCATCGTAGCTCTTAAACGGGTGGACCGATTTGAATGCGGTTTTTTTATTTGATAGGAGGTTTTCCAGCGATGCTTCTTAGACATGTTTTGTTAAAATCGGTTGTGCCGTTTTTGAGATATTGAACTTTGAAGTGACAAAGTCGGGGGTTCTCCAACTTTTTGTTGGTTAGGTTATAAATAGTTGAGTAAGGGTTTCTAACAGTTAGAATCTTATTTATTTCTACTAGCTTTTGCCCGTGGCTCCGCCCGCGTGGTATTCGGTTATCGCGCACTGTTCCCTCGGGAACTGTGCATTTTTCCGGGATAAAATTAGCCTATGTCACTCTCGGGCCCATATAACTATCTCTATGCAAAAAAAAACTTAAAATTTAAAAAAAACCCCCGACAAAAAAACGCCTGCAAATTTAAAAAACGCCGGAAAAAAAAGCCGCAAAAAAAAAAACTAAAATGTTAAAAATAATTATGCACTAGCTACCTAGCCTGTTGCCCGCGACTTCATCTGCGAACAATTCGTTTATACCTATTCCGCTGGGACTATGCTGGTTTCCCGCAAAATTAGCCTAAGTTAATTTAATATAAATACCTAGTACCTAATATTTTAACAGGAAACTAAAGTACATATGTTGTATTTTTCAAAGTATTGACACACATAGCGGCCAAACTTATAACACCCCTTTTTTGCGTCGGGGGTTAAAAATCACGCCGATCCGTCGCACCGTTACGGCGTGAAAGACGGACAAACACACAAACATACAAACACACTTTCGCATTTATAATATTAGTATGGATTGGTGCTGGCAGGCAGCTTATATTCTGTAGTGTGGTTAGTGTGGCCCCGTTGTATTAGAAAAGAACAGCAGTAATCTTCTGAATACGATTTTAAATGTAAATAAAGCGAGTCACACGTATTGCAGCTTACTGGATTAAGTAGTCAGTTAAAATGGGTTTACTAAATGTTAACAGGCTAAATATAAACAGCACTTTGATTTTTTTCCTGGTCGACACATACCTAATACCTAGTATTTTTTACAAACAAGCGAAAATCCACAGATTCCTACTAATATAATAGTGTTTACCCGCGGCACAGTATATATATAAGCTAAAGCAGTAGAAGCTACGAACAAATCGATCGAAACGAACACACTCACACAGACCCGCGCTCTACACGGCCTCTAAGGGGGTCATGCTATTACAGTACCGCGAGACCCCCTTAGAGGTCGTGTAGAGCGCGCGTCTGTGTGAGTGTGTTCGTTTCGTTCAATTTGCTCGTAGCTTCCATACTGCTTTAGCTTATATATATATTGTGACATAGGCCTCCCCTATGGCTCTGCACTCAGACCGGTCTGCTTTTCGCATCCAACGCGATCCCGCGATCTTAACCATTTCGTCGCTCCATCTTGTTGGAGGCCTACCGTCCGACAGCTCGTCTCCCGGTCCCCGGAAGCAATTCGAGAACCGTTCTAACCTAATTCTTAAATCGAGTTTAGCTCGACTGTTTCGGGCTAATCCGTAGCCCTTCCTCCTCGGAGCAACGCGACTCGGCTGCTGCAACACGCGCACTGCGACGACCCGACGAAAACGACACCGGCACACAACTACCCGCGTTTTCATCATCGTTTTCATTATAACTGTCAAATGTAGTAGTAGCACACAACACTAACAAAATAACTCTGTAAAGGTACGTTCACACACACCGATGACGCAGCGCGAGTATTTAACACCGTTTTCCAACTCGGAGGTACCGTCCAACCAACCACTATCCCGGTTAAAATTCGGATGACGACTAATCCCGATGGCTTCACGCACTTTCCGTGGAATTATTTTTTTTCTCTCGCAAGTACAGATACCTTATTAAATCCAATATATAGTGCGTCGAATACGAGTCCATCGAGTGCTTGGCCACAGCAGACCCCTTGTCGTCCTGTTTCCGCATACTGCGTATGTGCTCCGGTACCCTTGTGGAAACGTTTCATCCAGTCTCCCCGATATAGCTTTTGCCACAGGAAAAGGGAATCATATATACCTACCATGGTTGTTGCTGATGCAGGTTTTTACTAAGTATATCAGCGGATGCTGATTTTCTCAGACCAATATCAGCGGATGCTGATGCTGATGCTGATATTAATAAATTACTTCAATAAATCATATCCTACTAGGAAATTAATAGTAAAACAATAAAAGGCTATTTTATTTTTAACCGACTTCAAAAAAAGGAGGAGGTTATCAATTCGGTTGTATTTTTTTTTTTTTTTTTTTTTTAATGTTTGTTACCTCAGAACTCCGTCATCTATGAACCGATTTGAAAAATTTTTTTTGCGTTCGTCTAGGAATACTTTCAATTAGGTCCCATAAGCACCAAATCAGGATCTGATAATTGGATCTTAAGGAAATCGAGGGAACTCTTCAAATGTTGTAGGGACACCTATGGTAATTTTGATATATTTAGTAGTAACTCGAGCATTTGCTCTTGAAAATCATCATTTGGTGAAGTGGAACTGATGATGAAGACCACAGTTGACCATCGGAGTTACTACTCAATAACAAGTATTTCATGGGTTGAATTTCAATTGCTTTAACACAGTTGCTAAGCAATTTATGCTCCTCGGAACGGATATGGTGAAATGAAATGGGTGGTGCAGCACCATGCACCATCAATAATGAGCGTCTCTGCATCGGAAAAAGCAATTTTTCGTAAAAAGTGACGAGCAGTTGACATTAAACTATTGTATCTTAGATGTTTTACACTAAAAAGCGTGAAAAAAAAAATTTATAACAAAAAATAGAACCGACTACAAAAAAACCATGAAAATAATTTTCTACCAGCCTGAAGTCGGTGCCTCAGCACGAGCCAGCAGGAGTGATTGAAGCCATTTACTCGTATAGTTGTAGGTGAGGTAGACGATTATAGGTCCACTCCTGCTGGCTCGTGCTGAGGCACCGACTTCAGGCTGGTAGAAAATTATTTTCATGGTTTTTTTGTAGTCGGTTCTATTTTTTAACCGACTTCAAAAAAAGGAGGAGGTTATCAATTCGGTTGTATGTTTTTTTTTTTTTTTTTTTTTTTTTTTTTTTTAATGTTTGTTACCTCAGAACTCCGTCATTTATGAACCGATTTGAAAAATTTTTTTTGCGTTCGTCTAGGAATGCTTTCAATTAGGTCCCATAAGCACCAAATCAGGATCTGATGATTGGATCCTAAGGAAATCGAGGGAACTCTTCAAATGTTGTAGGGACACCTATGGTAATTTTGATATATTTAGTAATAACTTGTGCATTTGCTCTTGAAAATCATCATTTGGTAAAGTGGAATTGATGATGAAGACCACAGTTGACCATCGAAGTTACTACTCAATAACAAGTATTTCATGGGTTGAAATTCAATTGCTTTAACACAGTGGCTAAGCAATTTATGCTCCTTGGAACGCATATGGTGAAATGGAATGGGTGGTGAAGCACCAGGACTCCTCAATAATGAACATCTCTGCATCGGAAAAAGCAATTTTTCGTAAAAGATGACGAGCAGTTGACATTAAACTATTGTATCTTAGATGTTTAACACTAAAAAGCGTGAAAAAAAAAATTTATAACAAAAAATAGAACCGACTACAAAAAACCATGAAAATAATTTTCTACCAGTCTGAAGTCGGTGCCTCAGCACGAGCCAGCAGGAGTGATTGAAGCCATTTACTCGTATAGTTGTAGGTGAGGTAGACGACTATAGGTCCACTCCTGCTGGCTCGTGCTGAGGCACCGACTTCAGACTGGTAGAAAATTATTTTCATGGTTTTTTGTAGTCGGTTCTATTTTTTGTTATAAATTTTTTTTTGTTATAAATTTTTTTACACTTTCTTTCAACTAATTGTTGACAAAACAATCAAATGAGGGAACAAGTGACAGCTTTTATTGTATAACTGTCTGTGATTGGTCGAAACTTCCACGTGCCTCGCGGTAAGTCCCGCCTTCAACAAACACGTTATGACTTGAATATCAGCATTAAAACCGGCCAAGAGCGTGTCGGACACGCCCAAAATAGGCTTCCGTAGCCATTACGAAAAAATTAAGTAATATTTTTCTAAGGATTTCGAATTTTATACGGAATCTTCCAAGTTTAGGTATATTTTATACCTTACGCTGCTATTTACTCATAAACTACTAATAATTCTCAAGAAAACTTAGCCGTTATAGTTTTCCTTGGAAGTTTGATATACTGACTACCATCCTGAATTTTTTCAAATTTTTCCACCCACCGGTTTAGATTTTAGAGGGGGGGGGACGCTCGATTTTAATGAAAATTTGCACTTTAAAGTTGAATATTTCGCAAACAAATGACTGAATCGAAAAATCGTTTTAGCAAACCCCTAATGGTTTTAAAATACCTATCCAACGATACCCCACACTATAGGGTTCGATGAGAAAAAAAAATCACCGCCACTTTACGTCTATGGGAGGTACCCTAAAAAAAAATGTTTTTGAATTTTTAATTGTACTGTTTTGTCGGCATAGTTTACCTATATATCCGTGCAAAATTACAGCTTTCTAGCATTGATAGTCTCTGAGCAAAGCCGCGGACGGACAGACAGACAGACAGACAGACGGACAGACAGACAGACAGACAGACAGACAGACAGACATGGCGAAACTATAAGGGTTCCGTTTTTGCCATTTTGGCTCCGGAACCCTAAAAATCAGCATCGATTGTTGCTGATGCTGATGCGGATGCTGATATAAAAACCGGCCAAGAGCGTGTCGGACACGCCCGAAATAGGGTTCCGTAGCTATTACGAAAAAATTAAGTAATATTTTTCGAAGGATTTCGTATTTTATACGGAATCTTCCAAGTTTAGGTATATTTTATACCTTATGCTGCTATTTACTCATAAACTACTAATAATTCTCAAGAAAACATTCCCGCTATAGTTTTCCTTGGAAGTTTAATATACTGACTACCATCCTGAATTTTTTCAAATTTTTCCACCCACCGGTTTAGATTTTAGAGGGGGGGGGACGCTCGATTTTAATGAAAATTTGCACTTTAAAGTTGAATATTTCGCAAACAAATTACTGAATCGAAAAATCGTTTTAGCAAACCCCTAATGGTTTTAAAATACCTATCCAACGATATCCCACACTATAGGGTGGGATGAGAATAAAAAAATCACCGCCACTTTACGTCTATGGGAGGTACCCTAAAAAAAATTGTTTTTGAATTTTTAATTGTACTGTTTTGTCGGCATAGTTTACCTATATATTCGTGCAAAATTACAGCTTTCTAGCATTGATAGTCTCTGAGCAAAGCCGCGGACGGACAGACAGACAGACAGACAGACAGACAGACAGACAGACATGGCGAAACTATAAGGGTTCCGTTTTTGCCATTTTGGCTCCGGAACCCTAAAAACCATGCTGATTATCCGCGGATGCTGATGCTGATGCTGATATTCGCAACAACCCTGATACCTACCCCGGGACCACTAAGGGGCTCAATCTCAATTTTTTTGTCAACGAAGTCAACAATCTTCTACAAATATTCTACCTCTTGAAGCTAAGTGCAATGTCACATTACTTAAATGTATGGTGTCTCCAGGGAAAGCCTGTCGCAAGGAATTAACGCGGCCGGCGCAGGAGTGGATTATGGAGCTAAATATATCATTACGCGGGACGCGCAACATGTTAGATGTTAGATACTGCGTGAAATGTTTCCGATAAATCTTGCAAGCGCTCGGGGAAATGGTCGCGTTGTAGTGTTTGTTTGTCTGTCTATGCAAAACTTTAAACACCGACGCTTTAACCTACCTAACCAAGAAAAAGTTGGAAATAGTCAAAATACCACAAACGGGACTTATCACGCTAACACACACAAGTAATACTCGTGATTACGGCAAGTGCAACGTTGCCGAAACGTCTAGGTAAATATTACTAGTGAGTGTTACCGTGATATTTGGGGTATTTATATTTTGACTATGACTACTATGAGTGAGAATCAAGAAAGTTTAAAACGTTATAAAGAGTTGGAAAATCTGAAGTTAATTAGGTAAATAAGAAAACTGGTTTTAAAAAATAACGATATAATTTTATTCTTGCACAACGTAAATTCTGTATGACATAAAGATTGTTACAAAAGCTAAGCGACCAGAAACGGAAGCTTCAATCAAACATAGAGATGCCGACCTCTGACACAAAACTACAAACAAGCAAAGAGTATTTGCATTGCTATATGTTATTCCAACAAAACCCCCGACATTGTCACTTCAAAGTTCAATATCTGAACGGTTGAACCGATTTTGATAAAACATGTCTAAAAACCATCACTGGAAAACTTCCTTTCAAATAAAAAAAAAACGCATTCAAATCGGTCCACCCGCTTAAGATCAACACCAACGCCTCTCTTTTTAACACGCTTTTATTAGCTTGGGTTGTAACTAACTATGTATGTATGTATGTAACGGAATCTTTGAACTTAAGTTTCACCAGTTTCCAGAAGTTTGATTAATTTCAAACTTTGCATACGTATCAAGGACCGATGACAATGCAATAATTTCATAACAGTTTCCCATTCAAACTAAAAAGTATAAAATAAATTATAGTTTAAAAAACTAAAAAAACACGCTTTTAAAAGTAATTGAACTAAAAAGTCAAAAATAAAACTGTAATAATCAATTGAAAAATTCATATTATTGTACAAAAAGCGTGGGGGGCTTGATTTTGATTGTTGCAAATATTTTATATATAGTTTATTATATCCGTAGTTATTATGACAAGCACCCCACGCTTTTTGTACAATAATATGAATTTTTCAATTGATTATTACAGTTTTATTTTTGACTTTTTAGTTCAATTACTTTTAAAAGCGTGTTTTTTTAGTTTTTTAAATTATTTCTATCGGGGGTTAAAAAGACGGCAATGTCAGTCCGTGGACAAATGAAAGCTAATAATTATATTACGTGAAGTAATACTTATCGCGCGCTGTTCCCTCGGGAACTGTGCGTTTTTCCGGGATTTTTTTTAACAAAAAAGTTAAACCGACTCCAAAAAATAAAAAAAAAATTTATAACAAAAAATAGAACCGACTACAAAAAACCATGAAAATAATTTTCTACCAGTCTGAAGTCGGTGCCTCAGCACGAGCCAGCAGGAGTGGACCTATAATCGTCTACCTCACCTACACTATACGAATAAATGGCTTCAATCACTCCTGCTGGCTCGTGCTGAGGCACCGACTTCAGACTGGTAGAAAATTATTTTCATGGTTTTTTGTAGTCGGTTCTATTTTTTGTTATAAAATTTTTTTTTCACGCTTTTTAGTGTAAAACATCTAAGATACAATAGTTCAATGTCAACTGCTCATCACCTTTTACGAAAAATTGCTTTTTCCGATGCAGAGATGTTCATTATTGAGGAGTCCTGGTGCTTCACCACCCATTCCATTTCACCATATGTGTTCCGAGGAGCATAAATTGCTTAGCAACTGTGTTAAAGCAATTGAAATTCAACCCATGAAATACTTGTTATTGAGTAGTAACTCCGATGGTCAACTGTGGTCTTCATCATCAGTTCCACTTTACCAAATGATGATTTTCAAGAGCAAATGCACGAATTACTACTAAATATATCAAAATTACCATAGGTGTCCCTACAACATTTGAAGAGTTCCCTCGATTTCCTTAGGATCCAATCATCAGATCCTGATTCGGTGCTTATGGGACCTAATTCAAAGCATTTCTAGACGAACGCAAAAAAATTTTTTCGAATCGGTTCATAAATGACGGAGTTCTGAGGTAACAAACATAAAAAAAAAAAAAAAAAAACATACAACCGAATTGATAACCTCCTCCTTTTTTTGAAGTCGGTTAAAAATAAACACAAAAATGGAACCGACTACAAAACTCTTGAAAATATTTTTCTAGGTACCTACTAGTTCGAAGTCGGTGTATCAGCACGCTCTAAACACCTAACCCTCCTTTGGGCAGTTGGGTAAAAAGTGAAACGGTAATTAGGCGGGTGCACACATGAAGGATAATGGCCTAACATACGGTAAACAAAATAAAATAAAAACGCAATATGTCATATCATATCGGTCGTAAATTTGGGAGTTGATCATGAAGATGTAGCGTAGGCTGGCTAAGGGTGACTGCAAACTGTTTAGCGTTTTAACCCCCGACGCAAAAAGAGGGGTGTTGTAAGTTTGACCGCTATGTGAGTCAGTATGTCTGTTTGTGGCACCGTAGCTCTTAAACGGGTGGACCGATGTGAATAAAAAGAAAGAAAAAAAAAAGAAAAGAAATGCGTTTATTGCCAACAATTAGGAAGGTATAATAAATAACAATAATGCGGTTTTTTATTTGATTGCAGTTTTTTTAGCGGTTGTTCTTAGACATGTTTCATCAAAATCGGTGAAGCCGTTTTCACCGTTGAACAATTTTCTTTTAACAAGCTTTTTACTTACTGTATATTATACGTACAGTACAAATTTCAAGGCAACCCTACCACTGGAAGTGAGTCAAAATGAACTTACAAGATTTGACCCAAAAACAACAAGACAACAACAATCTGGGCAAGTTGACGGAAAGCTTGTAACGTACAAGCTTCATCTATGATCGTGACTTACTATACAGATATCAATTGAATAACTGAAAACCAGAAAGTACTTTAGTATAGAGTTAGAAATTAAGCGGAATGGACTTAGCAAAATACGCGAAACTTTTTTTTACAATGGAGATATCTGAAAATGCAATCAACTAAATCAACATCAGTATCTGAGGTTTTCAGTTATTTACTTAAAACCTCATTAAACCAAGGCCTTCGATCAGTGCGTTCTCCCAGTACTAACATATGCTTCCGAAACAGGGCCTCTTACACTAAACACGGTTAAGAAGCTTAAAATCACTCAGAGATCCATGGAGAGAGCCATGTTAGGGCTGAGTTTGAGAGACAAAGTGCGGAATGAATGCATCCCAAACGCACCAAAGTAACAGACATCTTGAGACGCATTGAACGACTGAAATGGAACTGGAATGCATGGCACGCGATAACCGCTGGGCCCATAGGGTGTTGGTGTGGAGACCACGGACCACAAAAAGAATAGGCAGACCCCAGATGAGATGGTCGGATGACATAAAGAGCTACGCCGGACCCTACTGGCTCAGGAAGACGGAGAATAGGACGAAGTGGAGGAGATTAGGTGAGGGTTACATCCAGCAGTGGATAGCCTGAAAAAGAAGAAGAAGAAGAAGAGAGAATTAACACCTTGTATTGTACACAAGTACCAGTGGATGCAAGTGGCGAGTTGTCGTTCATTATGGCGTTCTAAGGGGGAGGCCTTTGTCCAGCAGTGGACGTCTTCCGGCTGGTGATGATGATGATGATGTTGATTGTACACAATCCTCACTATTTGCCCAGCGTCGTTACAGACGCCCGCTTGCAACCGCCCCGCCATTTAAAATAGAAACTGTGTCGTCAATAAACATGTGAATATACGGGGGACATCTTAATTTCACATAAAAACAAATTTACGATCGCACTCAAAGGGCGACAATTTATTTTTATTTTATGCGTGTACCGTTTTGTAGTTGGCATTAAATATTGATTGTGACAGATAAATCCGTCGGTTTGCGTGTTTAAAAATTTTAAGATCGAGTTAGGAGTAAAGTGGTGTAATGAAATGTTTTACTCCCGCAAAATTAAGGATAAGAGGCACTTAAGTAAATTATCATTAAATCTAAAATAAACTCGGTTTGAAAAGAATAAGGTAACATACATCTAGCTTTTGCCCGTGGCTCCGCCCGCGTGGTATTCGGTTATCGCGCGCTGTTCCCTCGGACCCATCCCTGAGACCCATAAACTATCTCTATGCCAAAAATCACGTCGATCCGTCGCTCCGTTACGGCGTGAAAGACGGACAAACACACAAACATACAAACACACTTTCGCATTTATAATATTATTATTGTTTTTTATTATATTTATAGGTATTTGAATTTCAGCTACAAACAAACATTTTTACAAACTTATTTAAATTTGCCCGCTATTGTTGTTGTTGTTGGGTCACATCTTGTAAGTTAATTTTGACCCACTTGCAACGGCCGGGTTGACTGACGTATTGACCGAGATTACCCCCTACAACCTCACAAACTCACAAACATTACCTCTTTATAATATACTAGATAAAAATCAAGGCCCAGGAATCAAAATGGTTCGACTTTACAAACAAAAGTCGCAATTCAAATAAAAGCTCATAGGTACTTATAACATAGCTATTTATTTATTTTTATAGCGTTTTTACGTAAAAGAATAGACAACATATGTAATAAATTTTCCCTCCATATCACAGGAAACCAATATTTCACAAAACATCAAACACTGGGATTCAAATCGGCCCAGTTATATCTTGGGACAACAAGAATTAGTCATATTTAATAGACATCAAAAGTTAAACAATGTCCACTGGACTGAATTTATGCATCATTTCCTTAAGAATCTGGATGCCCGGTAGTGCAGGCCAAGTTTGACACACACCATTGTCAGTTATGCTACAATCCTACTAATAACTTTCTCATTCACTCTATAAATTGCCTGGGTAGACTATATGACGTTCTATCCAAATCCTTCGCCTGTTAGTACATTGTAACGCAACACGAGCATCAAATTCATAATCAGAATCGTCATCTGACGAGCTGTCTAGTAAATCTAGAAGAGATAAACACGAAAACATCCTGTATAAACAATCCGCACCTAAAAACAAGTCTACTCAGTTTGAAGGATTTGGACTGAATGTATGCGTCTCGTATATTATCACATCAGCGTAGTATATGATAGCTTCAGATAAAATATTATCGAGTTTCGTCGTGCTGCTTCGATCTTCTCTTTCATCGACAATAATTACGAACTTGCCTATTGTTTTCCGTGCGCACTTTTTTATTTCTTTCCCGTGAATCGGTCCGTCGGTAGTAAATGAGTCGGTGCTAATAAGCGAAGCTAATTCTGTTGGGTATGGCTAGAGGAACGCGTAAAAATATAGAGAGTGGATTAGATGGGGTTTAGACACGTTTAGATAATCTGTGGATACTATGACACTTTATAAAAAGAAACCTTTCAAACTGGTGCATCTAATGCGTATTAGGACTAAGTCGCGTTATGCGTTATGTATGTCTAAACTCCATATTAAACTAATTTTCTTCGCGGCTCCGCCCGCGTGGTATTCGGTTATCGCGTGCGGATTATGTTGTATGTACTTATAGGTATAACGCGATTTAGACTGAATAATTGGTCTGATAAAGATATAGCTTTTCATTTTGAGAGGAGGCCTGTGCCCAGCAGTGGGACGTATATAGGCTGGGATGATGATGAAGCAGTCTGCCAAAAATGCTAACAGCGTCCTAAACCCAAAGCTAATTTTTATAAATGCGAAAGTGTGTTTGTATGTTTCTCCGTCTTTCACGCCGTAACGGAGCGACGGATCGACGTGATTTTTGGCATAGAGATAGTTTATGGGCCCGAGCGTGACATAGGCTACTTATCCCGGAAAACTGCACAGTTCCCGAGGGAACAGCGCGCGATAACCGAATACCACGTGGGCGGATTCGCGGGCAAAAGCTAGTAGCCAGTGGCGTAGCTAGAGGGGGGCAGCGGGGGCGGCCCGCCCCGGGTGTCAATATCAACCACGTAGGGGTGACACCCGACCGTGAATAACAGTAGTGCCACCTGTAAAAAATCCAAAAACTGGCAGATTGCATATAACCACCACTAAATAATATATGTAACAATATGTACCTACTCAATAGGTGCTGCCTACTTGCATAGTACCTAAGTTTTTTTTCATTCAAATTTTGGGGTGACACCTACAATATCCGCCCTGGGTGCCACTCATGCTAGCTACGCCACTGCTAGTGCTAGCTTTTACTATACTGCTAGTAGCTAATATTTTGCTTGTATCAGGTAAATGCGGCATTTGAGGAGCTAAGGGTGCGAGCGCGAGCTGGGAGCGGGAGGCTGCCCAAACTAGAAATACTGAGAGCAGCTATACAGCACATAGAAAGGCTACAGGCTGCCTTGAGGGCGGCTGCTGCGGTACGTATTTATAAGGTAAATTTGACAGTGTTTGACATGCTGCCACAGAATAAGTACACTTCAATAGGGATATTCGATTTGTGGCATTCGAAGATGGCGGATGTAGACAATATAAGTATAATTTTGCTATTTCTGTTTCTTTGGCTAGTTGAAGTATAATTTTGATATAGTGTTTTATGCGGCGATTAACAGTGAATAGTGATCACAAAATTCTATATTGCTCTCGTGTCTAACATTTTTTAATGCGCAAGTTGTCTCGACGTGGTTTCTGGAATTTTACTATCAAGTTGCAAAAACTACAACTACCGAACAACGTCCCTCTCAAAGAGAGTACTTTGACACTGGCGAAATTGTCCTATTAATTAGGACAGAAAGCCATATTTTATAAAAGAGAAGAAGAAGAATCTAACAATTTTCTACACATTTAAGACACCCTAACGTGGGCACGCTTGATTATGTCCCTGTTGTTGTGATTATCGTCTAAAGGGAATCAAAAAAGAATAATAGTCACATCACAAAGCCTTAGGCAGCCCGGTGTTCGTATTTAGTAGGCTGGAAGTGTCTACAGGATTGTCAGATTCTATTGAAATGTAGTTTAAGCAGTTTAAGCACAAAATTAGGGTTTTCACAGAGGCGAAATATCCTAGTTTTTTCTGTTCCGTGGAAATATCGCTAAATGGCCAGTGTTGCCACCTCAGATATTTCTTTTACCCTAATGCTACGCTAAATTACCCTAAATAAGGCACTTTTATTTATTTTTTTACCCTAATTTTTTTTTAAATAAAAACAAAGCAAATGCGATTTATTAATAAACTATAGCAAAACTACTACGCCGTTTCGAACCATTCTTGGAATGCATCCATAATAGTCTTGGCTTTTATGTCAGCTGCAGTATTTTTTTACTGAAATAGTACATTATTTTATTCGAAAACTAAAAAAAAAATACGCTAAGTAATTTTCCACCCCAAAAAATACCCTAAACGCGTAAAAATACTCTAAATTTAGGGTAAATTACCTAATGACAACTAGGTACTGGACGGTAAACAACACTTGAAACGTCTGCCTTCATAAATAGCACATCAACACTAAGGTTACGTCAGCTGACGTAAACCTATCATAAGTTCTTATCAAAATGGGTTAGTTTTCTAAAACTTTTTTTTTATTCGACTGGATCACAGTATATACTTACTCGTATACATATAAGCTAAAGCAGTATGAAAGCTATGAACAAATCGATGGAAACGAACGCACTCATACAGCCGCGCTCTACACGGTCTTGAGGGGGTCTCGCAGTACTGCAGTACCGTGAGACCCCCTTATAGGCCGTGTAGAGCCTCGTCTGTGTGAGTGTGTTCGTTTCGATTGTAGCTTAGTAGCTTCCATACTGCTTTAGCTTATATATATACTGTGACTGGATGGAAAACGAGCAAGTGGGTCTCCTGATGGCAAGAGATCACCACCGCCCATAGACACCTGCAACACACAAATTTTTAACCTAGTTTAAGATACAATGTAAACATATGTATTGTATTCACATTATTATTAAAGTTACCAAAGTAACACTACTTTTACTTGTTTCTATTTAGAAAGTAATGGCTATAACAATAAATTTGATATTATACCACATTACATACAAATCTAACCCCGCGGACGCGCATGGCAATTAAATCCGTCCACATTGGATCTATTCCTGCGTTTAGAGTTGAGCTAAATGACATCGATATCGATAGATTGCTTTGTATAAAATTTTTTGTCAAATTTAAAAATTAAGTAATATTTTTCTAAGGATTTAGTATTTTATGCAGAATCTTCCAAGTTTACGTATATTTTATACCTTAGGCTGCTATTTACTCTTAAACTACTACTAATTCTCAAGCAAACTTAGCCGTTATAGTTTTCCTTGAAAGTTTGATACACTTACTACCATGCCGAATTGTACCAAATTGTTCCACCCACCGGATTAGATTTTAGAGGGGGGGAGGGGGGGGGGGGCGCTCGATTTTAATTAAAATTTGCACTTTACTGTTGAATGTTTCGCAAAAACATCACTAAATCGAAAAATCGTTTTAGCAACGCCTTAGAGAGATTAAAAGACCTATCCAGCGATACCTCACACTATAAGATTGGATGAGAACAAAAAAATCACCCCCACTTTATGTCTATGGGAGGTACTCCAAAAAACTTTTTTTTGGATTTTTTTATTGTACCACTTTGTCGGCATAGTTTACATATACATTCGTGCAAAATTACGCTTTCTAGAATTGACAGTTCTTGAGCAAAGCCGCGGACGGACAGACAGACATGGCCAAGGGTTCCGTTTTTGCCATTTTGGCTACGGAAGCCTAATATACAATGTGAGACTGGGCCTTCTCGTACCTACTGTATTCTGGCAAATAAATACTTTCGACTTTTTTGACTTTGCTATTCAAAGAGGTAATGCGGCCTACGTTCTATCTGGGGTCCATGCCGGCGACGTGTTTGCCTTATAAAATAATGATAAATAGGTATTAAGTTAGCTAATAATTAAACATTAATTAATATTGTAAATCTGTTTTTTTTTAAATATTTTATATTGTTATAAATAAAACACCTTTTAGCTGAATTTATAGACAAAAACGATATTAAGCTTTAATGCTTCACATTGTAAATTGTGTATTATGCTGTATGACTTTGACTTTGATAAAAACATCGATGTTTAAACAAACACGTCCCTATGATCGTGTGTGTCGTGTCGCAATAAATAATGCTCGGACTGCGATGGATGGCGATTTAACCTCGCGACAAGCACGTCTGTCCACGATGCTATCTGCGCAACTTAGGTTATTTCTGCGCTAGGGGGGTTCTCTTTTTAGGGTTCCGCAGTCAAAATCAAGAAGGAAACTAACTTATATTATTTTATTTTTTTATTCGACTGGAAGGCAAATGAGCAAGTGGGTCTCCTGGTGGTAAGAGATCACTACCGCCCATAAACATCTGCAACACCAGGGGTATTGCAGATGCGCTGCCAACCTAGAGGCCTAAATTGGAATACCTCAGAATGGATAGGTATTTAACTAACTGTAAACATCATAAATCGAGCGCCCCCCCCCCCCTCTAAAATCTAAACAGCTGGGTGAAAAAATTTGAAAAAATTCAGGATGGTAAGTATTGCAAACTTAGAAGGAAAACTAAAACGGTCAAGTTTTCTTGAGAATTATTAGTACCTAGTTTAAGAGTATAGCAATCCTTAGAAAAATATTACTTAATGTTTTCGTAATGGCTGCGGAACCCTATTTTAGGCGTGTCCGACACGCTCTTGGCAGGTTTTTATTTTAAATATACTTAAGTAAAGAAGTGTAGACATGTAATACATGTCTAAGCGTATATATCTTTAAAATGAACCACGGAAATCGATCTATTTCCATAACATATTACAGCGAATCAAATAGTTTTGACAAGCGAGGCGGCGTGGAACCGCGGATGCCGCCGCCATCTTGTAAGATGGCGGACAGATTTATATCGGGATTAATTAATGCTATGCTAATTTAGTACAGGTTAAGGTCCAAGTATAACGACATTAGAACTTATATTAAACTAGCTTTTGCCCGCGGCTCCGCCCGCGTGGTATTCGGTTATCGCGCGCTGTTCCCTCGGGAACTGTGCATTTTTCGGGGATAAAAAGTAGCCTATGTCACTCTCGGGCCGATAAACTATCTCTATGACAAAAATCACGTCGATCCGTCGCTCTGTTACGGCGTGAAAGACGGACAAACATACAAACATACAAACACACTTTCGCATTTATAATATTAGTATGGATATATTGACCCGGATAAGAGCAGAGCAGAGCGGCGGCGCGCAGTGCGCGTGTTGCAGCAGCCGCCGAGTCGCGTTGCGAGGAGGAAGGGCTACGGATTAGCCCGAAACATGTCGAGCTAAACTCGATTTAAGACGTAAGTTATCCGGGTCAATATCCATCCATACCACAGAGAATATAAATCCATACTAATATTATAAATGCGAAAGTGTGTTTGTATGTTTGTATGTTTGTCCCTCTTTCACGCCGTAACGGAGCGACGGATCGACATGATTTTTGGCATAGGGCTAGTTTATGAGCCCGAGAGTGACATAGGTCATAGGTAGGTGGGTACTTTTTATCCCGGAAAAATGCACAGTTCCCGAGGGAACAGCGTGCGATAACTGAATACCACGCGGGCGGAACTGCGGGCAAAAGCTAGTATTTAATATGAGTGAGTCTCACGGTAGTTATGTTCAAGACACTAGAACTTCGATTTTCGAATTGAGTAGCCCTGTTTCAGTAAATCAACTAATTTATTTTCACTTCTCATGCTCGTAAAGTTCGTGTTTATGCTGGATCTAGGCGACATAAAATGACTTTATGCACTAGTGCCTAAAATAAAATCTTCATCTAAGACCAAGGTAATCAAGTGTCAACAGCCACAAACTAAGAAGTTTTTTTTTCATAATTTTTAATTTATATACAATTAAAAATCAATCAAAATAAATCAATAAAACTAAAAAAATATAATTATATAGGTAGCAATGCATGAAAAATTAAATGTACATAGTAAGTGAACAATTGTGTCTACTGTTGCTATTTCGTTTCCTCGCCATCGAAGTGAAAAGCAGAGTGTAAAACTCGAGCATTAAACCCATTTCCCCCCTCGACGTGTCTATCCACCCTCACCATACCGGCTCGGGCTATATGAACGTCTCGGGTAAAATGCCTCGTTTTATGCTCTTGTTGTACAATCTACTATTTTTTGTCCTGCAGCTGGAGTCTGAGGGTTGCAAGGCCTACATGGAGACCCCTGTGGCTGAAGGAAGGACCCCGCCAGTGCGGGAACCCAATCCTGATCGGGAGAAACCGTTTGTTAACAGTAAGTTTGGGATTTTTTTTTATTCGACTGGAAGGCAAAACGAGCAAGTAAGTCTCCTGGTAAGAGATCACCACCGCATAAACATCTGCAGCACCAGGGGGCTTACAGGGTTCTTCAGGAGATGTGATCAGGATCAGCCCCACAGGTAGGGTTGCCAACTTTTTTTTACAAGAGATGTAGTATACTTAGGCCAGCGTAAGCCTAAGAAAAAAAAAAACAGTATTTTAGAAATTTGAACAGTATATTAGAACAATGAACAGTGTTTTATTGTTTTATTGCTATTAAAGACAATTTTTTGTCCTTCTCCCACTACTAATCAATTTAGTGACAAGCAAACTAAAATAGTCGGGTAATTAAATAAATAAGGGGCTATTTTTAACCTCCGATGCAAAAAGAGAGGTGTCTGTCTGTGGCATTGTAGCTCTTAAACCAGGGTTTCTAGCGAAGGTTCTTAGACATGTTTTATCAAAATCAGTTTAGCCGTTTTTGAGATATTGAGGTTTGAAGTGACAATGTTGGGGATTTGGCAACTTTTTGTTGGTTAGGATTAATTAACAGTATAGGTTGACAACCCTACTCAGATTCAGTTAGGTAAAGCTATATTATATCGTATCAGTAGGTTTTTTTTTTAATCTCCCGATACAAAAAGGGGGGCGTTATATGTGCTATGTGCGTGTTTTTCTGTCCGTCTTTCTGCCTGTCTGTGTTGTCTGATTGACTTTAAATCTGGCATGCTTATGTAAATTTGGTGACAAATGTAAATCTGGTAGTGACATCCTGGTGGTGCTGACAGGATCGCCTCTGCAGGAGGGAACTCCTCAATGGTTATTAGTAACGACTTGAAATTTGGTACGTATATGAAGTATAGATGACGCAAGTACATTCAACAAATAGTACAGTCAGCAAAAAAAGCTTGTATTAAAAATGAAATTTTGAACGTTTTCCGTATTTGAACGTATATCGTATTATTATTTGATTTCATTTTAAAAGTATTCCCTATCCCGTGGGAATTTCGAAAAAATCCCTTCTTAGTGTACCTTTATGTCACTCAAGTATATGTATGCCAAATTTCGAGCGTTTAGCTTCAGCGCTTTGGGCTGTGGTTGATTGGTATATCAGTCGGAAATTTGGCGAAAAGTCAGTTTATAACTTGGATTAAAACATAGGATACTTTTTATCTCGATATTCCCACGGGATAGGGTCAAAATCTCTAAATAATAACCGCTGGGCCTACAGTCATGAAATTTGGTATGCATGTAGCTGGACGTCTGGAATAATACATAAGCGACTTTTTGACCCGATATTCCCACGGGGTACCTAGGGATAAAGACCGAATAGTTTACGCGTGCGAAGCCGCGGGTAAAAGCTAGTAGTTATATATAGATATCTCTTTTTTTTTGTACCCAGATGAAAGCGTATGCGGTGTGAACAGTCTAGCACGATTGAGGTGTATCGTGCAGGCCCTGACGACACGGGACGCGCCTTGACCGTCCCAACAGTGGGCTAGGTAGCCTAGGGAGAAACTAGCACAGGAGCTAGTCTGTGTGTGACGTCGCAGCTCTCAAACTGATGGACTTGTTGCAGTTTTCGAATCGACTCGAATCTACCTGTTTATTATTAAGCTTTTATTTTCAACTTCAACTTCAACTTTTTTGTTTTTGGCAACCGGTCGCTTTAGGTTAGTAGCAACCACTACTGCCAATGACTCCTGACAACAGCAAAAGTGTATATTGTGTTTGACCAGTTTGCCCTGTTTGTTTGTTTATTTTTCATCACACTTGCTCATCAATGTTGGGCGAATATTCGAGCGTTGACCGCGCGGTCAAACGTCATTAGCGTCCCACGTTTATAGCACAACGGAAAGACAAGTCACAAGAATTTTAATCACGCTAAATTCAAAATCGGCATTGTCTTAAATTTTCATAAAAAAACAAGCCTGAGCGTTAGCTCTTTTAATAGCACCAGTGAAGACACTAATGACGAAAAAAAACGCTGCAAAAACGCTGAATATTCACCCTGTTGTTCCATGCCTGTATACTAAAGAATAATGGCCTAAATTGTTCCCGCACGAGTAATGGATTTTTCCTCCCCAGGGAGGAAAAGTTTAGTTTTAAAATTTGCAAACAAGTTAGTAGTTTCAGACTAAAGAGCTTTCAAGTCAGCCAACATTTTATTTAGATCATTAAAACTTAGCTACGACCCAATTTTACACCAAAAAACTTGTCTACGCTTCATGAAAGTTCGTTATTTTTATATTTTATATTTATATAAAGTTGTTTCCTTAGCGTCTTTCTCTTGCCGAGCAGTGAAGCAGTGAAGACACAAAATACTTAGTTAATTTTATTTTTTTGCATTTTTTTTCCTTGTAATGAAAATCATTGTGTGTGATCACGGGCGGTAAGGGAATTTCAAACTCGAGTCATTAGTAGAACTCGTTAGTAATCACCTTCTTACGGCTCTTAATGCACAATGTACTATATTTATTTGGGTCAAATCTTCCAAGTTTGGCACAGTTATGTAAATCTAGTGACAATACAGCAATCTGGCAGTAATATCCTGGTGAGCCAGCCAGGATCGTCTCCGCAGGACGGAACTCTTCAACGGTTAATGTCGCCGACTTGAAATTTGCAGGTCTACTACGAAACTCGAAGTTCGTATCGTACCGTCCCTCTCGCTCTCGTATTAAATAGTATAAGTGTCAGAGGGACCGCACGACATGAACTTCGAGTTTCGTAGGTAGTCCCTCTTGGTGCGGACCTGCGGACATAATGTAGTTGAGATGACAATTGAAATATTGGAGTTATATATATAGTTAGCAAAAATTCAGTCAGCAATAAAGCAAAATGGGAATCTGTATAAACTTTGCTATGTAATTTGGAATCTACCTATGTATAATTGGAAACAAACTAAATATTTTTGACGTAGGTAGGTATGTACATACATATAGATACCTACCTATATTTATGACTGTAGCTGTACCTTACATACCTTGACGTTTTATATATAGTCAACAAAAGTACAGTCAGCATTAAAGCAAAATGGGAACCTGTAGGTATAAACGAGAATATGCTATGTAATTGGGAATCTATGTGTAACTGGAAACAAACTAGATATTTTTGACGTAGGTACATATACTGGGTGACCTTAACCTCTGGACAAATACTACTTGGCTTAGCAAGATATTTAAAACCAAAAAGAATAGTACCATAATAATCAGTCCAATATTTACCAAAAAACTAACGGTTTTCAATGTTATCACTTTGGAGCAGACTGTGTATTTGGATGATCTGATTTCATAGATTTTTTTTCTTGTCTAATTAAGTATATAACTATTTTAAGATATTGCTAAGTATCAGTCTTATCCATGGTTTCATTATTTGTCCAGAGGCTAAGGTCACCTTGTAAATACCTTTATTTATGACTCTAGCTGTAGGTACTGTACTGTTCCCAATAGGGGTAGACACTATATTTCTATTTATATACTTTTATCTAAGTATAATTACGGCCATCGTCTGTTTGTAGGAACCCTTAGTTGTATAATAATTTATAGTAGACCTAGGATCGAACCGAGTGAGAGGGCTATTTAGTAGAGTAACTACCTCTTTGAGAAAGCGTTGGTTATACATACAGGAAACTCAAAAGTTATTTCGTCTAATATAAGAAATTATTATTGCTACTATCTATTTTTGATTATATTTCCGCTTAATTAATATAAAAAGAGGTGATTTATGCCGTATAGGCCGGGCCCCTCCCCGCCCGGGCCTGTGGAGCTCGTCACCGTACTGGTCACTCCCCCACGGGCTGCCTCGGCACCTCGTGAGGGGATTGAATTAATGTCGTATGTCAATCACGTGCGTACCTCGTCTTCAAATGAATGAGTGGAGAACAAAATCATAGTCACTCCCGAGGCAGGCTTTGTTAATCCCTAACCTTTTCCTGAGTGACTATCCTATACACCTACGGTCTCCTCTTCCCCCCCCCCAACCTCTAACAGACTAGCGTCAGGAAGAACAACTCGGAATCATGTTTGTGTTATTACGACACGTTCCACAATTTGTGTCCACAACCAAGAGAGAAAGTCTCCTTCCCCCCACATGCCCCACAAGGACTCCCAACGCCACTATTAGTCGTTAGACCTTGTTTAACCGCAACCCCACTTTAGCCCTATTGCCAAGTGAGTAGTAAACAACCCCATCGGACAGAGTCCGTATTGCCGGGTGGTTAGTCCGACAAAGAGGATGCAACGTTCAGCGGCCAGAGGTGGAATTGACCCCTGGTGACCACATGTATCTGAAGACCCTCGGTCCCCAAACACAATTTTGAATAATCTACAGACTCCATTGTGAAACATCGATCATAATGGTTTGTGGAGTCTGTAAGGGTACTTTGTACAGTATCCATGCGCGCAATACCGACCATTAATACCCAGCCAGCTAGATTAGTACTCGTATCTGTGGCACACTAGTTCCATTCGCTCCACCAGCTGGATACAATAGTAAGTATAGAATTGTATAGCTATCCTTCCCGAGCTATCTGGGTTTCTATTAAAATCATTAGAATGGTGACAAAATTAAGTAATCAGGTTTAGTATAGATAATTGTAGAGACCGTGATACACCCCGGTTCTAGGTCCAAATAGCTTATTTGTAAAGTTAGGCCAAATACGCAGGGCAATTTGGAAGAAACATTGAGGAAATATAAACAATTACACAATAAGCTGAAGTCAATTATTAATATCTCGTTTCCATTAACTTTGGAGTTTCTAGCATGTTATAATATATAAGCAGTTTTGATATTCAATTTTAATTTTACTAATGTATTACTCACTGTCTTATATTTGTGCCACAAATATATTAGTTCTTCGCTATAGTATCCACACACCGATGGTAACTTCAGTACCGTCAATAGTAATATAGTTTAAATCAATTGAAGATAATGTTCGTTAAAAATATTCAACAATTCAATGTCTTCGTAACACTCCGTAACGTCAGCAGAACAGAACAGTAATGACCCGTATTTGAATCAATTCGATCATTTGAATTTGACTTCTAAATTTCAAATATTTAAATTTAGGTCTTTTGAATTTAGACTGGTGTTATTTATTCTTTATATTTTGAAAGTTTAAAATTTAGAACACGGATAAATTATTTATAAAATTATTGTATACGTTCGTATAGAACCAAAGACCGATTTGAAATGAGATCTCAGGAGTGTCGCGGTTCCATCTCGGTTTGAATTTATTAGACATTCTATCAAAATGTCATAGACATTATGTCTAAATGCTGGTCTTTCAAATTTATAACATTGTGACAACAAATGTCAGATTACGTGGAAATCATAATATAATTATGACCAACTGTACTTTACTTCTATCTACAAATTGTATAATTAGCTCAAATCAGAATACAATAACAGTGGTAGGATCCCGACATACTCCTCACTGTTCCGACGCTGTTATGTCGTAACATCATTAACTACTGGGATAAGGGAAGGACTTAGCTAGGGACATCCAGGAACCGCCATCAGCACTCGGACCGCACGCCAATACTCCAATCACGTCCCGTTGCACATCACACCACACAGCCAGCCAGGATATCTCCATCACGTTGGACGTCGACGCCAGCATGAAATTAAATATTATTGTAGGAACCGCACAATTCAAAACTTTATGTATTTTGGGGCGTATTAACCGCGGGGCAAGCTCGAGCAATTAATTATAAGCAATGTTTACTATTCCATCAAATCCCGAGTAATTTGTCTTTCGTTTTCATAATTTTTATATTTCAATAAAATTACATTTATTTAATTCAATTCAACTTCAACTTACACGCCATCAATCCAGACTTGCGTATCTTCATAGTCTTCAACCAGTTCCTCCTCCTCTCGTCATGATGACAGCAACTGTCACTATCCTCCCCGTAGCCACTCAGTCCGCTGAAACTCATAATATTAAAGGGCAAAAGCAATTGTAAATAACTCACGTCACCAGCACACACAGCCTTGCACTATTGGACACCTATTTACACTTCTATCACGACGATAAGACCTAGTAATCCATTCCTTATAACTCCGGGTGTTATGTTTTGTTCGGAGTTTGAAATCCTATACGTAGCGACCTTGCTATGCGAATATACAACGACTGTCAAACTAGATTTTATTTAATTTTCACTGAAACCGTTTGTAACCTCCGTACCCCATTTTTAATTATTGGTTTTAAGTTAATATATGGATTTCTAGGCCTTTTCATTGCGTTATCAAAGAATTTACATTTTATTTTATTTAATTTTGGTTAGCACATCTTTCTTTTCATGACACTTGACAACCCAATCCTTTCTCTTTTTTTCTTTTGACATTCTTGCTATCCACTTTCAAACAAAAATTTTTCCCAAAGAGGTTACTCATGATTAAAATAAATTCACAAAGTTTGATACACGAAGTGTGGGGTCAGTACAATCCCCCCCCTTAAATCTCTATTTCATTCTTTTAAATCGAGATTTAATTCTATACTTATCATATAATATTCATAAAGTTAATTTATTTTAAGCGCAATCACATTTCCACACCCTGTATATTTCGTCCATACCTCAGTTACACACACCCTGTATACTTAGCTCATCATCTATTCTGTCCCAACTCATAACACGTTAATTTCCCTGTCCCTAATGATCATTCATTCAACTGTCAGTAGCTATTCAATTACCTCACCCCCCATCTACCTCCCCCCCCCAAACTATACTTCCCTATAACTAACTTCTAATTACAATCAAACACCAAAATATTTTCAGTAACGTTTAATAATTCTACAAATCAATACATCCAATTTTATCCGCATTCTAAACCACCTTAATAATAATCTAAAATTATTACAATATTTTACAACTCAATATTGTTATTGAAATTATTTATCCCTTTCACAACTATAAGCAAGTTCCCTATTCACATGTCAACACAAAACTGACAACAAGTCACTATAAACCTCTAATGTAAGACTTCCCACTAGACATAATATCGTGCCAAGTGTACAGCATTAAACAACCCCTTTTCTACTAGTGTTTCTGGGTGCACGAGTACATATACATTCTCATAGTACCTATCTGCAACTATATAGGGTCCATCGTATATCAATTCAAATTTCTTAATCCTTCCACTCAACGAGTCAGATTTATTTAGTCTACGGACTTTAACCAAGTCCCCTATTTGGTATTGAATCAAGTTGTGATTCTTGTTGAATCTATCCTGACGTTTCTTACTAGCACTACGTAAATTTACCCTAACTTGTTCACGTATTTCATTAACGCTCTTATTTTTCGTAAAATTTATTAAAGATCGGTCTATTGAAAGTTGCGTCGAATTCCCGCTAAGGACCTCATTAGGGGTGAAACCCGTACTCAAGTGGAGAGTATTATTGTACAACTCCTCAATCTTTTTCAACCAACATCCCCAGCTCCTATGTTGTTCATGACAATAAATTATGAAAAACTTTCCTAACTGTTTATTCACCACTTCTGCAGTATTAGGTCTCGGGTTTCTAATAGAAGTATATATTGTCTTAACACCAATACCGCGCAATCCTAATCTCCATACATCCCCTATAAATTGCCTCCCTCGATCTGTCATAACCTTCTTTGGTTTTATTGTTAATGCAAAATCTCGCATCCTAGACACCACTGCCCTTGCTGTTGCCGCCTTCAACCCATATAGTTTTATATATTTAGTGAAAGAATCTTGTATGACAAATATATGCGAAATTCCTCCTCTCGATATCGGCAACGGCCCATAGAGGTCCGCCATCACTAAGTCACCTGGATTCTCGGATATAATTGACTTACAAGTACCTACATACTTAATATTGTCTACCTTTGACAATTGACAAAGATGACAACTCCTAACAAAATCTCTGATTGTTTCCCTCATCTTTAGCCAGTAGAATCTGTCCTGTAAATATTTTATCATTTTATAAACTCCTAAGTGCCCCAATTCTAAGTGAACCTGCCTACATACCTCCGCCTGTAAAATTTCTGGTAAATACAATACTCTGTTTGGACTATCCAGCCTATTGAAATAAAGAATTCCATTCTCTGTGATACAACGGCTTGCTATCCGCGCTAACCGATCATTTACTCCCTCTAGTCCTGGATTCGACAGCCTATTTTTTATGCCCTTTATCACATTATCCCTATCTTGTAGTTGGGCCATTTCCCCTAATTTATCCTGTAATTCTTTATTTTCTTGCACTCCCATGTACATTATACTCGGATACCACAATTTCCCCTCCTGTATCTCCCCATCATTCGGAAATCTAGATAAAATGTCTACCCCTATGTTCTCCGTCCCCTTGACATGTTCTACAGTATAGTTAAATTGTTCTAAATATAATATCCACCTAGTGATCCGACTGTTGTATAACCTAATGTTCTTAACAAACACTAACGCCTTGTGATCTGTCCTAATAATTAACTCGGCTCCCCGCAAGTATGTCTCAAATTTCTTTATTCCATAAATTATGGCCCAAAACTCTTGCTCAGTAACAGTCCATCTTAATTCCGAACCCCTTAATGATCTACTACAAAAGCTTAAAATTCGTATTTCTCCTTTTTCATCGTACTGATACAATACCCCCGCAATACCTACTCCTGATCTATCAGTTTGCAAATAGTAAGGTTTACTCACGTCTGGATGAGACAAAAGGATGGTAGTTGAAAATTCTTGTTTCAAATTCCAAAACGCCTTATCTAACTCCTCATCCCAATACCAACTTTGCCCTTTCTTCAATAATTTCGTCAGGGGAACTATTAGACTACTATAATTTGGAATAAACCTCCGATAATAATTACATAAACCTAAGAATGCCCTAACATGTTTCACCTTTTTCGGGGTAGGGAACTTTTGAATTGACTCGACCTTAGCTGGGTCCGTTCGAATTCCCTCGGTAGATACAATGTGACCTAACATCTTAACTTCCTGACATGCAAATTTACACTTTTCTAAATTACATGTTAATCCCGCTCTTTCCAACCGTTCTAATACCAGATCTATTTGTTCCAAATGATCCTCCCACTGACCGTCGGTTAGTATAGCTAGATCATCTAAATAATTTACACAGAAACTTCTAACACTCGGACCTAATATTACATCCATAGCCCGGCTAAAACTTCCAACTGACGTTTTCAATCCCTGTGGCAATACATTATACATATAAGACTTCCCATTAACAGTGAAACCTGTATACTGTCTACTTGTTTCTGAAATTGGGATTTGAAAATAAGCATTATTCAAATCTATAATAGTTATGTACTTAACCCCGTGAAATGCATTTAGAATATCTATCTGCATTGGAGGAGCCTCTGATTCCGCTACCATATATTTGTTAATTTCCCTGGCATCTAATAATATTCGAATAGTCCCATCAGTTTTGGAAGTAAATGTGAGTGGACTACTATACGGTGTTGAACCTCTCGAAATAATACCCATATCTACCATTTCCTGTAATTTATCTTCTACCTTGGATCGGTATGCATAAGGGATGGGATAAGACCGATTAATTCTCGGGACATGCTCATGCATACTAATGTGATGAGTATAACAATTTGCCCTACCAATTCGCTTGGTGAACACTATCCTATGGGCCTCTAAAATCTGCTTCAATGATTTCCTCATGTCAACGGTCAATTCTATACCCGCTTTAATTCTGTCTAAAAAATCTACCTCGCATACTTCGTGGTTAGCCTCACCATCGTTTTCCAACTGTAATGACCTAATGGCTGCAATTCTTTGGTCTTCCTCAATGAAAGGCACGGTAATTCTTCCCCCCTTCATTTCCAAAATTAGTGACCTAGGATCTTGTAATGTAATAATAGCTTTGTATGACAACAGCCAGTCGAACCCTAAAATTACCGGTACAGTCAACCTAGGAACAACTAACAGTCCCGTATCGAAAATTACCTCTTGAATTTTTATTTCTATGGAACATAATTGCTGTATTTTTAAACTCTTCTGCCCTACCGCCCCTCTTATTTGTATAGGCTTTACCGGCAATGAGGGTAGTTGTACATCTCCTCTCGACTGTAACCATTCAAATAATTCCTCAGAAATACAACTAACTTCACTCCCCGTATCTATTAGACAACGTATTTTATTCCCTAAAATCTCTAACCAAATTTCAGCTTTGATTTTATGCCCTATTTCCTCAAAAGAAACCTCTTCATCAAATAACGACGCTGTGACAAAATTCTGCATGGGTTCTACTACTACCGGCCTACCTGCTAAGTTAAGAGACAAGCTCGACAGCCCCTCAAAGTTGGTTGGTATCTGATCCTCCACGTCCGTGGGGATAAAGCCAAATCCTGATTTATCCAATTTCGTCCTCACGCCTGTTGCTACTACAGGGTATAATTTCCCATTTTCCCTTTTTCCTAACCCTACTCCTGGCACCCATCCCGATGACAACATCTGCCGTAGCGCAAACCTAAAATAGTTGCCCCTATGTTTATAAGCTAATCCCGGAGCATCTGGACTAGCTAACATTAGTTTAAATTCTTACCACTATCTTTACACCTCTCCTGCTCTTCTTCTTCGTTTATCTCCAAATTAGCGATTATTTTCGGCTTCTTATTTCCAAAATTTGATTTCCCAGTCGCAGGCATCCCTCGCTTCATTCCTGGTAGGGTTTGATTAGAGCTTCCACCTTCCACATAACGGTCCTGTTTATCCACGTCATCCAAATCTCTTAAGAATTCAGTGGCTTCTATTATCGATTCCCCTTTCCTCATCCTCCAGGCATACTGTACTTCTCTAGGGAAATGGTGCATTAAATCATTAACTAATTGATTTTCCATTAGAGGCGTACTCAACATTTTTGCTTGTCCTGCTAGTGAAATAAAGTAACCCATCATGGATTTATGAGTATTCTTCTCCCACACTCCACACACTATATTCCGTCTTAATTGATTTTGTTCAGACTCTCCCCAATAAGTATCCATAAAATCAGCTTTAAAATCTTCCTCGTTGTCCCAACGATCCTTATAAATTCTCGCCCACCGCCTGACATCTCCTTCTAAGCACCCGATAATATTGTCGATTACATGTTCTTTAGTCGGCAACCTTCTTAGGTACGAAAATAGGTCCTCTATGAAGGTAACTGGATGTACGTCGTACCTTCCGGGGTATTTGGGTTTATCCAACCTTCCATCTATCACTGGATACATTGCGAGTTGAGGCATTGTTTCTCTAACCTTATCCCGTACTGGTTCTTCCTGCAATTTTCCCTGCAGCTCCGATACCTTTAAATGCAGTTGCCCAATTGTCCTACGCATGTTCCGCATCATGAGTGCCATCGCAGACGAACCCCCAGTAGCAGGTGTTGTTTTCTTCACTATTCCAGGTGTCGCTCCAGCAGCCTTCGCCTTAGCATGCATTTCCTTGCCAGCTTGGATCATTTTGCTCATAGTTGTGTTTCTGTAATACATTAAAATTTTCTTTACTAATAGCCCCGATTGATCTTAATTCACCATTGTTGTTTGATTTCTTCTTCTATCGACATATATTGTTTTACAACATCCGCTATTCCTCTATCACCATCTATAATACGTAACTCTTGGAAAGAGTCCTTCCAAGCATTCCCCGTTAGCCAATGCTCATGTTTTTCGTGCAATCGGTTTATATAATCAAGTGTAATAGCACTTTCCTCTATTCTACCTCTAGTTTTTATTCTTTGTAAAACCACCTCCGGGGAACTTCGTACGTAAATTCCCAAATCTACATTAGCTAAAGCCTTTTCCTTGACAAACGAGATCCAATTCTCGAATATCTCCGCCTCTACAGGGTGTATCAACTCGTTTTCACGTAGTATTTTCATAAAACAATGCCTCGCACTAAATATTGACCTTTCTATTATCTTAATTGGCGTTTCTACTCGCAAGGTGTGATGTTCTAGCAGAGTCGACACCACATAATTTTGGAATACATAAGCCCACCGCTTGGGGTCTTCTACCATTAATTTGAAGAGGTTGACGCCCTTTACATTTTGCCATTTTTGGACAGGTTCTGGTAAAACGGTCACCATCTTATTGGTATGCAGAGACTCTAATAGGGTCGACTTCCCACAACCAATATTACCCTCTAACACAACGGTAAACGTTCCCTTTCCTTTTCTTAGCGTATTGGCCATGTCAAACCTGAAATTTCAAAGCTATGAATACAAAAAAAAAATTTTTTTTTTTTTTTTTTTTTTTTTTCGAAAAAAAAATTTTTTCTCTTTTTTTTTCTCAACAGCCCGCTACTTGAGACTCAGGATCCTGGTCACGGCACCAATTTGTACTGTTCCCAATAGGGGTAGACACTATATTTCTATTTATATACTTTTATCTAAGTATAATTACGGCCATCGTCTGTTTGTAGGAACCCTTAGTTGTATAATAATTTATAGTAGACCTAGGATCGAACCGAGTGAGAGGGCTATTTAGTAGAGTAACTACCTCTTTGAGAAAGCGTTGGTTATACATACAGGAAACTCAAAAGTTATTTCGTCTAATATAAGAAATTATTATTGCTACTATCTATTTTTGATTATATTTCCGCTTAATTAATATAAAAAGAGGTGATTTATGCCGTATAGGCCGGGCCCCTCCCCGCCCGGGCCTGTGGAGCTCGTCACCGTACTGGTCACTCCCCCACGGGCTGCCTCGGCACCTCGTGAGGGGATTGAATTAATGTCGTATGTCAATCACGTGCGTACCTCGTCTTCAAATGAATGAGTGGAGAACAAAATCATAGTCACTCCCGAGGCAGGCTTTGTTAATCCCTAACCTTTTCCTGAGTGACTATCCTATACACCTACGGTCTCCTCTTCCCCCCCCCCAACCTCTAACAGACTAGCGTCAGGAAGAACAACTCGGAATCATGTTTGTGTTATTACGACACGTTCCACAATTTGTGTCCACAACCAAGAGAGAAAGTCTCCTTCCCCCCACATGCCCCACAAGGACTCCCAACGCCACTATTAGTCGTTAGACCTTGTTTAACCGCAACCCCACTTTAGCCCTATTGCCAAGTGAGTAGTAAACAACCCCATCGGACAGAGTCCGTATTGCCGGGTGGTTAGTCCGACAAAGAGGATGCAACGTTCAGCGGCCAGAGGTGGAATTGACCCCTGGTGACCACATGTATCTGAAGACCCTCGGTCCCCAAACACAATTTTGAATAATCTACAGACTCCATTGTGAAACATCGATCATAATGGTTTGTGGAGTCTGTAAGGGTACTTTGTACAGTATCCATGCGCGCAATACCGACCATTAATACCCAGCCAGCTAGATTAGTACTCGTATCTGTGGCACACTAGTTCCATTCGCTCCACCAGCTGGATACAATAGTAAGTATAGAATTGTATAGCTATCCTTCCCGAGCTATCTGGGTTTCTATTAAAATCATTAGAATGGTGACAAAATTAAGTAATCAGGTTTAGTATAGATAATTGTAGAGACCGTGATACACCCCGGTTCTAGGTCCAAATAGCTTATTTGTAAAGTTAGGCCAAATACGCAGGGCAATTTGGAAGAAACATTGAGGAAATATAAACAATTACACAATAAGCTGAAGTCAATTATTAATATCTCGTTTCCATTAACTTTGGAGTTTCTAGCATGTTATAATATATAAGCAGTTTTGATATTCAATTTTAATTTTACTAATGTATTACTCACTGTCTTATATTTGTGCCACAAATATATTAGTTCTTCGCTATAGTATCCACACACCGATGGTAACTTCAGTACCGTCAATAGTAATATAGTTTAAATCAATTGAAGATAATGTTCGTTAAAAATATTCAACAATTCAATGTCTTCGTAACACTCCGTAACGTCAGCAGAACAGAACAGTAATGACCCGTATTTGAATCAATTCGATCATTTGAATTTGACTTCTAAATTTCAAATATTTAAATTTAGGTCTTTTGAATTTAGACTGGTGTTATTTATTCTTTATATTTTGAAAGTTTAAAATTTAGAACACGGATAAATTATTTATAAAATTATTGTATACGTTCGTATAGAACCAAAGACCGATTTGAAATGAGATCTCAGGAGTGTCGCGGTTCCATCTCGGTTTGAATTTATTAGACATTCTATCAAAATGTCATAGACATTATGTCTAAATGCTGGTCTTTCAAATTTATAACATTGTGACAACAAATGTCAGATTACGTGGAAATCATAATATAATTATGACCAACTGTACTTTACTTCTATCTACAAATTGTATAATTAGCTCAAATCAGAATACAATAACAGTGGTAGGATCCCGACATACTCCTCACTGTTCCGACGCTGTTATGTCGTAACATCATTAACTACTGGGATAAGGGAAGGACTTAGCTAGGGACATCCAGGAACCGCCATCAGCACTCGGACCGCACGCCAATACTCCAATCACGTCCCGTTGCACATCACACCACACAGCCAGCCAGGATATCTCCATCACGTTGGACGTCGACGCCAGCATGAAATTAAATATTATTGTAGGAACCGCACAATTCAAAACTTTATGTATTTTGGGGCGTATTAACCGCGGGGCAAGCTCGAGCAATTAATTATAAGCAATGTTTACTATTCCATCAAATCCCGAGTAATTTGTCTTTCGTTTTCATAATTTTTATATTTCAATAAAATTACATTTATTTAATTCAATTCAACTTCAACTTACACGCCATCAATCCAGACTTGCGTATCTTCATAGTCTTCAACCAGTTCCTCCTCCTCTCGTCATGATGACAGCAACTGTCACTATCCTCCCCGTAGCCACTCAGTCCGCTGAAACTCATAATATTAAAGGGCAAAAGCAATTGTAAATAACTCACGTCACCAGCACACACAGCCTTGCACTATTGGACACCTATTTACACTTCTATCACGACGATAAGACCTAGTAATCCATTCCTTATAACTCCGGGTGTTATGTTTTGTTCGGAGTTTGAAATCCTATACGTAGCGACCTTGCTATGCGAATATACAACGACTGTCAAACTAGATTTTATTTAATTTTCACTGAAACCGTTTGTAACCTCCGTACCCCATTTTTAATTATTGGTTTTAAGTTAATATATGGATTTCTAGGCCTTTTCATTGCGTTATCAAAGAATTTACATTTTATTTTATTTAATTTTGGTTAGCACATCTTTCTTTTCATGACACTTGACAACCCAATCCTTTCTCTTTTTTTCTTTTGACATTCTTGCTATCCACTTTCAAACAAAAATTTTTCCCAAAGAGGTTACTCATGATTAAAATAAATTCACAAAGTTTGATACACGAAGTGTGGGGTCAGTACAGTACCTTACCTACCTTGGAGTAACATATAGAATAGTCAAACATAGCCCAGAGTTGTACGACAAGCGTTTCTAAGATATAAAGTTAGTAATAATTTATTTTAAAATTAGAAATCTAGATGTAAATATGATTTTTTTATTTATAAAATTTGACATTTTTACTGTGTTTTATTTTGTTACTCCCATCAAAAAATCTTACGATTTGGCGCCATTCACGCGCATGTATTGTTCAAAAAGACTGGTAAGAGTGGTTTGACCTCCTAGAGGGGGTAATCTATGCCTATCAGCTAGCTAGGTACTGTGGCTAGGTATAGGGCAGTGGATTCGTACCCGGACTTGCGTCCTATCAGTATTTTGCTTTTCGAAGAAACATCTTGAGGAACCTGCATTCACTAAATAAGAGCCAAAAGAGAAAGTGTGCACTGAGGATGAACTCCACTTGAGTTCGAAACACGTCTATTTAGTTTGGTGACGATAGTTGGGTTTGTGTGATTTGTGTGTGTTCTTACAGTGTGGATGTAGAGGCACTGTGAACGCCAAGCAAATCCATACTAATATTATAAATGATAAAGTGTGTTTGTATGTTTGTGTGTTTGTCCGTCTTTCACGCCGTAACGGAGCGACGGATCGACGTGGTCTTTGGCATAGAGATAGTTTATGGGTCCGAGAGTAACAATAGGCTGCTTTTTATCCCGGAAAAATGCACAGTTCCCGAGGGAACAGCGCGCGATAACCGAATACCACGCGGGCGGAGCCGCGGGCAAAAGCTAGATGTTTATAATGTACTCCGTCTGCGTAGAAGTATGAAAAATAGTTTACATTCTATGCTCAGACCCACCGAACATACACAAAAAATTTCATAAAAATTGGTCAAGCCGTTTCAAAGGATCACACGTAGGTCACAAATTTTTTTTTTATTCGACTGGATGGCTAACGAACTAGTTGGTCTCCTGATGGTAAGAGATCATCACCGCCCTTAATTAAACATCTGCAACACCAGGGGTAGGTATTGCAGATGCGTAGCCAACCTAGAGGCCTAAGATGGAATACCGCAAATGCCAGTAGGTAATTTCACCGGCTGTCCGAAACACACAGTGCAAGCAAAAGTGCAGTGTAATATTTTTAACACGAGAATTTTATCTATTGAGATTATTAATATCTATTGAATATTTGTGTAGCCAACTATTTCAATTTGCAACTTATATTTTGTCGGACTTAGTTGCCAACTGCTACTAAAATCGTCATGATAATTTTCCTAAAGTCGTATAAATCGTATCATTGCATTATGAACTCTATTACTATTCTATTAAGTTCATTTTACAACTGAATTAGAACGATGCGCGCGCGCCAGTGGGAGGAGCTTCTTGAAGCCACGCCTAGGGAGTACTGAAATTTATTAAAATAGTAAAACTGGTTGTCCTGCTCTAAATGTTTAGGTTTTCAGCGGGATTTATTGTAAACATAAAGTATGCCCTTTCTTTCACACGCTAGGAAATTTTTAATAATCAGGTGGATGGGCGATTAAAAAAACGGGCAAGTAGGTATGTGTTGGGCCATGCACAGTGTAGAGTTCCGTTCTAACAAATACATAAGTGTGTACAATATTAAATTTTGATCGATTGTCATTCGTTAAATTGTAAAACCCAGTTAACTGTGATAGTTTTCCTTTTGAATTCGTTTTGTTTTACGGTATAGGGGGCAAACGAGCAGACGGATCGCCTGATGGTGAGCGATTACCGTCGCCCATGGACACCTGCAACACCAGAAGAGTGACAAGTGCGTAGCCGGTTGATTTATATTTTTGATTTTTGTTTGAACTTTTACAGATATTTTCAGCAAACGGTTTAGCTTGTGGAAAGGACAGGGGGGGACGGACTCACGGCTGTAACAAAAATTAACACTTTAATTTGTTTGGGCTGAACTATGTTATACTATATGTATTACGGACCCTCAGGGGGTTCATGGATTCCATTAAAAAATACCCTGGCTTATATACCTATGGGCTAGGTTTAAAACTCGTGGATCGGATCCGGAACACCGCCCTGCGCTCCATGACCCAAATCACTGATGTAGGTCGAACAGCGTCCAAGCTGAAGTGGGACTGGGCTGGCCATGTTTGCCGCATGCCAGATGAGTTGTGGGCCAAGATAACCACCGAGTGGACGCCCACCAACTCAAAAAGGCGACCTGGCAGACCTAGACGGCGATGGCGGGATGAACTAGACTTCTTCTTGAAGGACTGGCCCTTGTATGCAGGGGACAGAGAGCAGTGGAAGTATTGGGGGGAGGCTTTTGCTCAGCAGTGGGACAAAATGGGCTAACAATAATAATAATAATAATAAATATACCTATTGCAATACCACCAGTGTGACCACCTCATTTTTGTAAAATATGTAGAAAACTGAAAAAAAGTCGCTGAAATAAAGGGACCGATACAGCAGGCGGTGACGCCTCCGCATCCAAAAAAAATCCTGGTCTGAAAACAAATTTACTAAAGAAAGGTGGCAACACTATGAACTCCTTTTAAGTTAAGCGCGAAATGGAAAATAAATGTACTTAATGAATTTTATTGATGCCTTCAATTAAACTTTACAAAATTATTTACTGCAAAATATTTCGTCTTTCTAGACGCTTTTTCGTTAAATTATAATTTGTTTGGTTGGATGGGCTTTGTGTCTTTGCTTTATTCTAAAATGGTTAGAATGAGAAAATGAGAGTCATGTCAACTGTCAGTCAATGTCAAGTCAAGAGAAGTGACGCTTGGGTATGTAAGTTGTGACAGACAAAAAGTGTCGCAAATATATTTTGTTTATTGGGTGCTGCTGGTCTGCCATTACGTTATAAAAATGCTATTTTACTCTTTCTTCAAATCCCTGGTGGGAAAAGACGTTGTGGTTGAGCTGAAGAACGACCTAAGCATATGTGGAACGCTTCATTCCGTCGATCAGTACTTGAACATTAAACTATCAGAAATCAGCGTCATTGATCCAGACAAATATCCTCATATGCTGTCGGTGAAAAATTGTTTTATACGCGGCTCCGTTGTCCGTTATGTCCAGTTGCCGGCTGATGAAGTGGACACCCAACTACTGCAGGACGCGGCGAGAAAAGAAGCAACTGTTTCGACAAGATAAACATAACCTTAAAATTCTCGTGAAAGTGTATGGACTTAAATGCGTGTAAATAATAAGAATAAGCTTGAATAAAATGACTTTGTGATAGTTTTACTTGTTTTAATGTTAGTTTCTGTTAGTAGAGATACTTTAAAGTAGCTGTTTCTTTCATAATTGTATGTGTGGTATTATAATTATGTATTGCAGGTTTTACTAGTTCTTTTGATTTCAATCTCGTTAATTACAATTTGATTGACTTCATTGACTTGAAATTTGATACATAATGCAGGATGACAAATGCACAGTCAACAAAAAGGGCTCATTAAGCCAACTTGTGTTTAAAATTCTATTTTTTTTTAAATTCTCTACTAGGGAAAAGGCAAAGGTTCTACATGTTAAGTGAAAATAATGAAGAATTAAGTTACAACAGAAAGGCCATAGTTAATCACTGTAATGTGGTATTTGAAAGTTGCACCATGTTAACCAGTAGTTAATTTAACCATACAAAAGTACTGATCTTAAGATTTTGCTCTACAAATATGGTTGTTGTATGGTAGAATCATCTACAATACAATACAAAGACTCTTTATTGTATGTACACCAGAATAGTAAGCAATACAGAAACCATACAAAGAAAAAAAAAATTACAAGGTAAGTAATAGGCAGCCCTATCGCTTAACCTCTCGTATGCTAAATAAAAAAAAACCTGCATTCTAGTCTCGTTTGTCCCAATTAACAGCGATTTTACTAATTAAAAATAAAATGGAAAAAGATAGCTTTAAATTTGATGCAGATCTGCACTCAAGCATACAAGGGGTTAAGAGCGATCTCTTCCAGGCAATCTTTTTTACAGAAAAAAGGAAGGACTAGTTTACAACAGGTGGTGCATCAAAAGTAAATCAGAAAATCTAGTGGGTAAACTATTAAACAAATGATCGCATTTGAGACTTTATTGTCTAGCAGACTTGGCATCACAATTGTTTTCACCACTTCTTTCTGTCACATGGTATATCTAAGACAAGGGTAAAAAGATGGTGAATGGGATCACAAACATCAGCGCGTTAGACAATACAGCCTCAGACCATCATACAGATAGGCAGCTACTCTGGTTGGTATTTTCATGGGATCGAATCAGACATGGTCTGGAGACATTCTGGAATTCCATGTAAACAAATACTCAGTTCAGCAGTTAATGTGTGAAACTTGTCAAAGCAGGCGGACCTTGAGCAAGGTCCGCCCGGATTGCTACCACCATCTTGCTCGCCATTCCTGCCATGAAACAGCAGTGCTTGCAATGCTGTGTTTCAGCATGGAGAGTAAGATAGCCAGTGAAATTACTGGCACTTGAGGTATCCCATTTTAGGCCTCTAGGTTGGTAACGCATCTGCAATACCCCTGGTGTTGAAGATGTTTATGGGCGGTGGTGATCTCTTACCATCAGGAGACCGACTTGCTCGTTTGCCATCTAGTCAAATTAAAAAAAATACAAAAAAGCTAAAAAAAAGGTAATTAGGGATTTTTGAATGCTGTGTTTGTGGCTACCCTAAAACGACGGAACACCACACCCTCCGGCCAGAAGTTGGAGCGCAGGAACATCTGCTGGTGCTTGGCAGGCACTTGGAGTCTAAATGAACTGAAATTGCAAGCCCTTTGAGACTCGAGCGGGACGATGGACAGCTCTAGCTGGGCTCACTGTATCCGGCGTTTATAATATTAGTAAGAAAGCAAGGGAGTCACATAAAAGCTAGTTCAAGTCTACACCATCAAAATTATATTTTGCACTGGAAATTGAAAAATGGCTTTCCTTGCCATTTGGCGCTAACCTATCGACCACGTCTCTAGCTCTACTATCTTTTTGGTCAACAGTAAGTGTGATATGATACAAATGATTTCTCTGATCGGGCTAAAGCAATAAGTAGTATCACTGTATAGGCATTAGGATAAAAAAAGATATTTTAACGCCATCTTGTGGTGAGTAGCCGTATAAGAGAACCAAGTAAAATTATTTGATTGTAAAACGTGCTTAATTTTTATGTATATAAGAAAAACATAAAAATAAAGGATATTAAGTTATCTTGAGAAAATATAATGTTTATATTATACGCAGGTTGGTTGGAAAATTGCATGAATTGAAAATTGTGAAACGGTTTTTTATCCTGGCTACACAAATATGGTAGTAAATTAGGGTTGCCCTTGTAAATATATTGGTTTTCAAAATAGAAATATATTATATGGCTTTTAAAGAGTATTGTAACAATCGATTTTGATACACCGAAATGAAAAAAACACTAATTTTAAAGCTTTTTATGATTTTTAGCTGTAATTTAAATTTCCGATGATATTCCATAATTTTATATTGATAGCAAGCTTTTCTGTCGTAGATTTTTGCAGCAATAGATGTCAACATTGACTCATGTAGCTTTTAAAAAAAAGTTTTGTATATACTATACTATATCGTATCGTATATCTCTTCTGTCGTTTCATTATTTTATCTTCGTTCGTATTCTCTTGAAGGAATACTCTTGTCTATCAACTATAACGCCGCTAGTGAGTGTGAAGTGCCTCAATTATTTAACGAGATGACAAACATATTTACATGTCAGCTACACTAAAACACCGATACAGTCACAATTTAATACATCATTCATTTATCATCCCAACATGTGATTCCGAATGTAAATATTTAATTGATATTATCGCACAAAATGGACGTGAAAGGTTGTAATAGTGGGTGTGAAGTGATGTGACTTGTTTTCGTTTGTAATTCGACATTTTTTGTGGTGGATTTAAGCATATTTCCATCGCCTGGCTTCAGCTTCTGTAAAAAAAGTAAGTGGTTTATTTTTTTTATTTTACGATTAGTTTGTTTTCCGTTACACTTTCCTTTCGTACATCTGCGTGCAGTATGCCGCATAAAATGAGTCATAGTACTGCTATGTTTTTATCTTTGTTTATATGTATAAAGTGTTAAGTTGCGACGCCTTGCCCTTCCTCATTAGTCTAATTAACGTTGTGCTTGACAATGTTTATTATCAGTGTCTTAGATAGGCACTTGTCAATATTTTTAAACTGTTTGTAGTCTGCTGTTTCACCATTGTACTCAGAAACGACAATTAGTTACAATTTTCCATGATTGCAAGTCTCCCAAATTGAGGTAACATCTGCAAGTTTTTTTTTTAAATTAAATATCTAAGTAAAGTTTTTTCTAACCTACCCCCATGTCATTACTCAGGACAAGTCATCCTCAACATAGCCATTCATTTGTTACCTAAAAACATTGCTCGTAAGAAGTGTTATAACCCTTTACTTGCAAATTACGCTATCCAAAAGAACATCAACACAATTGCTTTGTGATGATTACATAAACAAGTAATTTAAAGATATCAAACCATAAATTTAAAAAACTAAAACTGGTTTTTTTGACATATTTCCTTGTTCTACTGGATGAGCGCTCACACCTAAAGGCATAATGACTTTGATGTATTTACAGTCACTTTGCTGACTACTGAGGTGTGAAAATACAAACTAAAATATAGATGCACAGAAAACCAGAAAAATAAGATCAGCACTGGGAATCGAACCCAGGTCCTCAGCATTCCGTGCCACATGCTATACCGCTACAACACTGCTGGACAACGGTACAGACATGAATTTCCCCTATGCACTACATATCTCAGCTTGTTTGTTTCTTATTTATCCACCTAAGAAAGATACCAGATGGCCTAGTGGTTAGAGACCCTGACTACGAAGCTTGAGGTCCCGGGTTCGATTCCAGTGTCGGGGCAGATATTTGTATGAAAAATATGAATGTTTGTTCTCGGGTGTTGGGAGTTTAATATGTATTTAAGTATGTATCTATCTATATAATTGTTTATCCATTGCTTAGTACCCATAACACAAGCTTTGCTAAGCTTACTTTGGGACTAGGTCAATTGGTGTGAATTGTCCCGTGATATTTGTTTATTTATTTAAGTAGCAATTATATAGAGGTGGACATCCTCAATGGTTCAAAGCCGATTGCATGATCTAATTTATAAAAAAAAAAGTTGGTCAGGGAATGGTTTGACTACATAATGCAAAAGAAAACGAAAGTGTGGGAATATCTTGCCAATGTATTATGCTAATTGTGATCCTACATAATGAACTGTTAAAGCTTGACATTATTATTTATTTACACAGTTGATTACATAAACTGGAATCATTATAGCTGCCTTTTGTTATGAGGTTATGACACTATTGTGTAACATTTGTGACAATAGATATGTCATTGAATTGGAATTAGCAAACGGCATGTAAGAAGCTGGAAGTTAATGAACATTTTCCTAAGACAAACTCAGGGGGGCATTTACTGAAAGGGTTTTTGGGCTGCAGCCCAGGGCCCCTGGATACAGAGGGCCCCCAACCTGAACTGAATACAATAGACAATATTGTTGATAATAAAAATTATCTAGAACTAGCTTATGCCCGCGACTTCGTCTGCGCGGATCTAGGTTATCGCGCGGTGGCGCCCTCTACCGGAATAAAAGGTATCCTATGTTGTTCCTTGGGGCTCAAACTACCTATACACCGTGGGCCCGAATAACCCGAGGGATTTTAACCATCGATTTTAGAGCCTAATTGGAGTATATAAAGTAGTATAACATGTAGTCCTATAACAACCCGTTTTTGAGATAATCGTTATTTAAGAAAAATCATAAGTAGAAAAATCTCAAGTGTAATACACCCTAAGTATGTGACGTAGTATGTTTAACCACTTAATATTTTTAAACGCAGACATACTAATGGCATGCTTTCTGGCCAGTTGGCAGTATTTAAGTTTGATATCCAACTACAAGTAGGTTTCATTATCATGGTTATTTCTACCGATATTGAAGATGCGACTTAAAACTGAGTTGAGTAACAGACTGCTGCATAACCGTGTAATTATAATATCTTTTTCTTGACTTAGTCACAATTAGTACTCCTCACTTATCGCTAAAACTTAAGATTGTTTGTATCGCGATAGGAATCGCGAGTTGCGAGAGTGCAAACTATTTGTATTTACCTATGCTATAATAACTGGCCGATATCATGAAATAGATGTTACTAAATGTCAACGTTAAAAATGATTACTGATTGTCACGTCAGATCAAATCACGGTCGGTGTTAAATCCTATTTTTGCTAGAACAGTCGGTATTGCAAATAAAGTGTAATAAATAATAAATAGCTATGCCGAATTATCCTCCTGCTCACTTAGCGGACATCCATTTCATTTATGGGTTTTGTAACGGCAACTCGCAAAGAGCAGTTGCTGAATACCGGAGAAGATTTCCCACTCGTCGCGTACCGCACCATTCCACCTTCGTGGATACACATAGACGGTTATTCTACCGGTTATGGTGAAGAGAATGAAATGTATTTTTCTAGAAACACCAAAAATAAAGTTTTTTTTAAATTTGTGGGTTATGAATGAACAAATTGAGATATTTTCATTTAATTCAGTTCAATACAAGCATGTTATGACATTTGTTGTCACAAACTAGTAAACAATAACATGTCACATGACATGAACCACACTGCACTCATTGACTCGGGCATCGTATGATATCGGAGCGACTCGTGAAGTGTCATGTTCGCTTACTCTGTTTCTCTACTAAAGATTGGTTCCTCTTACTCACTCTCTTAACTAAAGACTTGTTCACAAGGCCGTGCTAAGCTTAATTGAATTATTTTGTTCTAAAAAATAATTTTAATTAAAGTACATAATTGAACCTATGTTCATATAACATTTTTTACTCGTATTATCGTCAGAAATACCCTGTTAAAATCCCTCGGGTTTTTCGGGCCCACGGTGTATACTAAATTTCATCAAAATCGGTTCACTGGTTTCGACGTGAAAGCGTAACAGACAGACAGACAGACAGACAGACAGACAGTTACTTTCGCATTTATAATATTAGTAGGGATTAAAAAAAATCGATCATGAGGTTTAAGTAATTAGGTAGGGCCCCTAAGCAGTATTAGCACAGGGCCCCACAAATTCAAGATCCACCTTTGGACAAACTGGACCTCTCCTCTGGCAGGATCATCAGAAATGCACTTCCTATTGTACTATCTCTAGAGCTAAAGACTAACTACAGCCCTGAGCTCACAATTTGGGAGGACACCTGTTTCCACAGTGGCATAGCTTGGACTATTGTAGATGTTGCCGAAGTTGTATCAGTAGGCCCCTTTTCTATGGTCGCATCGCATTTAGAGAGGCCAAGTGAGGCCTTTTTATCTCGTGGGGCTCATTAGTTCCACCCGGCACCCGATCAGCACTTGGTCGCTGCGTGCGGTTAGTATTCTTAATATGGATTTTTTTACATAAAGGCGGGTTTCAGATAAGTATTTAACTTTCAAATGACAATGTCCCCTGACAACTTCTAAGTTGGTGGTCTTCTTTTCTAAGTTGGTTAGATTATGTTAATATTTATTAACAATAAGTAACTGTAACTGTGTTAGATAGAAAACGACACACAAACACCTAAACGACAAACTCGAATCCATACTAATATTAAAAATGCGAAAGTGTGTTTGTGTGTTTGTATGTTTGTTTGTTTGTCCCTCTTTCACGCCGTAACGGAGCGACGGATCGACGTGATTTTTGGCATAGAGATAGTTTATGGGCCCGAGAGTGACGTAGGCTACTTTTTATCCCGGAAAAATGCACAGTTGTCGAGGGAACAGCGCGCGATAACCGAATACCGCGCGGGCGGAGCCGCGGGCAAAAGCTAGTATAAGTTATATTTATATACAACTGTGTCATATATGCTGTTTATTTCCCAAATAAATAAATAAATAAATATACCGGCCACGCGCGCCCGCCGCGCGTTTGACAAGAACTGAGTACGTACCTCTTATTTACTTTATACCTTGAATGTCAAGTTGTAGTAATCATATTAATCATCATTTATATTCACTACACATGTGTTTCCTAAGTGCACAGTTTAGCATTGAATTTTGTACTTCCTCGTTCTCTTTGTTTTCAAGATTTAGACTGTGTAGAAGTCATTGACACCCGCGTTTTTAGGGTTCCGTCTCTTCAAAAAAAAAAAAAGTTTTTTGTTCGAAGTTTCGTTTTTTGTATAAGCTTTTTTGCGGACTGTACTTTTTGTTGACTGTATGCGTATCGTCATCCAAACTACATTTTCATACCAAATTTCAAGTCAATGCAATAAACCATTGAGGAGTTCCGTCCTGCAAAGACGATCCTGCCTGGACCACCGGGATGTCACTGCCAGATTATTGCATTGTGACCAGATTTACATAAGTATGCCAAATTTCAGGTCAATCTGACCACTGGAAGTGGGTCAAAAATTTGCAAGATTTGACCCAAACCCAAACTAATATTATAAATGCGAAAGTATGTTTGTATGTTTGTCCGTCATTCGCGTCGGAACGGAGAGACGGATCGACGTGATTTTTGGCATAGAGATAGTTTATGGGCCAGACAGTGACATAGGCTACTTTTTATCCCGGAAACATGCACAGTTCCCGAGGGAACAGCGCGCGATAACCGAATACCACGCGGGCGGAGCCGCGGGCAAAAGCTAGTAATTATTATAAATGCGAAACGTTTGTGTGTTTGTCCGTCTTTCACGCCGTAACGGAGCGACGGATCGACGTGATTTTTGGTATAGAGATAGTTTATGGTCCCGAGAGTGACATAGGCTACTTTTTATCCACCCGGGTGGAGCCGCGGGCAAAAGCTAGTTCATAAATAAATACCTACAAATTGTCACGGAACCCTCGGTGCCCGAGTCCGACTCGCACTTAGCCGGTTTTTGTTAGATAAAGAAAGAAATACGCGTCCATCATTTTCTAATAATCTGACGAAATGTGTTTTAGGACTAACTTATTATATAAAACTGATTTAAAAATACTAAAAGGTCTCGTGACAGCGGTGGGATTCGAACCCACGCCCTTTCGGACTGGTGCCTAAAACCAGCGCCTTAGACCGCTCGGCCACGCTGCCTCTGCCGTATTGTGCTGAATTACCATACCGGTCTAGGCGCGCAGCCAATGTATGACGTCAAAGATAGCAATTGTTATACTTTTATGTGTCATGCGTCATATATTATGTTTGCACGGGTACAGGCACGGGCTATAGATATAGTGCATGATTTATATGAAAGGTCCACGGAAAGAACATCTCTAGTCACCTAAGCAACTTTTTGAGTTATAGCGGTTTGAAAGTTAGTCATCACGAACAATTACTATGGTTACCATTTCTTTAAAAGTTAAAAAAATAAAATTTATAATGTTTTCAGATTATTTCATTCAATGGTAAGTTCTATAACTACTTTGCGAGCTCTACATTTTAAGATTAAAATCTCAATTAAAAAAAAAAAGTTACAAGACATGTTCCTTCCGTGAACCCTTCATATTTCACACGAAAACACAAGCTGAAATATGGATGCACAGAAACACCAGAAAAATAGACCAGCGCTGGGAATCGAACCCAGGTCCTTAAGTCAGGTGGTGGCGTAGGGGAATAGCACGCAGCACAGATTGCTGAGGACCTGGGTTTGATTCCCAGCGCTGGTCTATTTTTCTGGTTTTTCTGTGCATTCATATTTCAGGTTGTTTTCGTCTGAAATATATAGATTTTTACGGGATGGCCGTAAAAGTAACAAAAATTTGGAGTTGAAATAAAATATACAAAGACTCCAAAAAGTAATCTTATAGTGCATGTATTTTGATTGGTAAAATTCGGATCTCAGTCGAATTACGACGGTGTAGTCATCAACACCAATATCTGACACAACAAGCGTGTATAAATCTGATACGACTCTATTTCTAGGGCCGGAAGGACGTATCAGATATTTTTGCACGCGCCGCTGTGGCAGATATTAATGCTGGTGACTATACCCCTTCGTAATTCAATTACTGTATTAAAAATTTGGCATTTTCATATCCATTAATATGAAACTTTATTACTTATTCAGTTTCAAATATCTAAACGGGCTTAGCCTGTGTTATTCTAGACGTCTTGTTATTTGCCCATCAAATTTAATCAAAATCCGTCCAGTCGTTTTATCGTTAAGGCACATCAACATACACACACACAAGCACGCACGCACGCACACGCACACACACATACAAACTTTTTGCATTTATAATATTACCTACAAGCTTTTGCCCGCGGCTCCGCCCGCGTGGTATTCGGTTATCGCGCGCTTCCCTCGGGAACTGCATTTTTCCGGGATAAAAAGTAGCCTATGTCTCTCTCGGGCCCATAAACTATCTCTATGCCAAAAATCACGTCGATCCGTCGCTCCGTCGCTCCGTTACGGCGTGAAAGACGGACAAACATATTCTTCTTATTCTTTTTTAAAATATGGCTTCTGTCCTAATTAATAAGACAATTTCGCCAATGTCAAAGTGTTCTCTTTCGAGAGGCAACGTTGTACGGTGATTGTAGTTTTTGCAACTTGATAGCAAAATTCCAGAAACCACGTGGAGACAACTTGCGCATTAAAAAATGTCAGACACGAGAGCAATATTGAATATTGTGATCACTGTTCACTGTTAAGGTTAATCGCCGCATAAAACACTATCAAAATTATACTTCAACTAGCCAAAGAAACAGAAATATCAAAATTAGATATTGTCTACATCCTCCATGTAACACAAACATACAAACACATTTTCGCATCTTTTGATGATCATTCCCGTGAAGGTAAACTGCATACCATTGCGAAGAATTTCCACCAAAATAAGGTTTCCCTGCGCCCTGCAGAGGGGCTTGAAGGTCAAAATGATGATGATGATGGCTTCCTTGTTCGAACTACGGAACCCTAAATAGCCTAACCTAACCAACAAAAAGTTGGAAAACCCCCGACTTTGTCACTTTAAAGTTCAGTATCTCAAAAACGGCTGAACTGAATTTGATGAAACATATCTAAGAACCATCGCTGGAAAACCTGTTATCAAATAAAAAAAACCGCATTCAAATCGGTCCACCCGTTTAAGAGCTACGGTGACACAGACAGACACACAGACACACATACCGGTCAAACTTATAACACCCCTCTTTTTGCGTCGGGGGTTAATAATTTCAATAATGCCAAATGCCACAACTCGTCTACATACCGTGATCCCTCCCCAATTGGCCTAAATTATCCCCAGGTGAGTTTTAGCCGTTTATCCGTAGGTTAACACGCCGTGTTACTAATTTATGACCCCTAGAGGGGAGGGTGGGGTAGAGAGCTGAAGCGCGTCGGAAAAGCGTGACGCGGATGTAAAGAACTAGATCCGGTACCGTCCGACCACGCCCATCTTATAGATTTTATTAAATTCACGTGAAAATTCCCAAAAAGTACCATCCGTACTTCCATACTAAAATTATAAATGCGAAAGTGTGTTTGTATGTTTGTCCGTTTTTCACGCCGTAACGGAGCGATGGATCGACGTGATTTTTGGCTTAGAGATAGTTTATGGGCCCGAGTGTGACATAGGCTACTTTTTATTCCGGAAAAATGCACAGTTCTCGAGCGAACAGCGCGCGATAACCGTATACCACGCGGGCGGAGCCGCGGGAAAAAGCTAGTCAGCCAAATATGTGGTCTACCACCCTAAAGTTGATAATCGTTTGCATGTCATAAGACAATAATGACCAGCGCTGGGAATCGAACCCAGTGCATCCATGTTTCGGCTTGAGTTTTCGTGTGAAGTATTTCGGTATTTCCATGTCGGTGCTATCCGGGCTGGGAAAGAGTGTCACCTGATATAGCCACTTCTATAGCCATTACATCGCTGTCGGGTCTCCAGTACCCAGACAGGGTGGGCCGGCATTACGTATTTATATGAAGGCATTCGTGGGTTTTGCATTGATTGAGAGACGTCTAGCCTGCCCCTTTGAAGTTAAATGACACGGTGATATTTAGGCAAATGCCCTTATGGTTTTATTAGCTTATGCCCGCGACTTAGTCTGCGCGGACTTAGGTTATCGCGCGGTGGCGCCCTCTACCGGAATAAAAAGTATCCTATGTTGATCCTTGAGGCTTAAACTATCTGTATACCAAATTTCATCAAAATCGGTTCAGCGGTTTCGACTTGAAAGTGTAGCAGACTACATATTTATATTCGTGCAAAATTACAGCTTTCTAGCATTGATAGTCTCTGAGCAAAGCCGCGGACGGACGGACGGACAGACATGGCGAAACTATAAGGGTCCCGTTTTTGCCATTTTGGCTACGGAACCCTAGAAATACAATGATTGGAACATAGAACCTCCTTCTTTTTGAAGTCGGCTAAAAATGGCAATTTATTTTTTGATAGCTCTACCGTTTGCACGGAACCCTGCGCGAGTCCGTTTATCAGTTTCTAACAATCCAACAACCGGGTGTGTTCAAGTTGTATACAACATAGCGAAAGTTTGTTCAGTGTTGGAATAATTGATAAAAAAAGCTGAGCCTCCATTGTATAGTGTTTTAACCTCGCAGAAATCATATGGCATTTTAAGCCGTAAGTATTTAGCAGTACAGTACTTTTTTCAATCGCGACAAAGATGTAGTTACACCTTTGTTTGTTGTAAGATAGGTTTTGTGTAGCGTACAATTGATCGGGGTTTGTTTTGTTCGATTGTTTGTTCTTAGTTTTACCTACAGTTTGTTCGTTAGCGCTGGAATGCCAAAGTCAAAATCTCTTTATTCAATTTAGGCTATAACAAGCACTTATGAGGATTCGATTTGTGGCATTCGAACATGGCGGCTGTGGACAATGTATAATTTTGCTATTTCTGTTTCTTTGGCTAGTTGAAGTATAATTTTGATAGTGTTTTATGCGGCGATTAACCTTAACAGTGAACAGTGATCACAATAGTATATTTTTTATCGAGAGACTAAAATAAGCCAATATATACCCGAGGTGGTTAGCCACCCGAGCTTTAGCGAGGGTGTCTATTTATCCGAGGGTTAATATTGACTTTTAGTCTCGCGGTGAAAACTCTATTTTTCACTTCGATTGCGAGAAAAAATAGTCAATTTAGTACAAAAACATTTAACAAAAAATAAAAATAAATCTTTCTAGATTTCGGCGGTAAAAGATTATCAATTATGTCTATTACTCTTTGGTCAACATCATAATTTTCACTATCACTTGATGACATTGTGAGAATAATCAATTTATTTTAATCGTTTACGATTTACGCTCTACAACAATTTCAAAGTTTTCACGGTAAGTATTTTTTTCCATCCAGACACAGATACTACCAATACAGATACTAACAAAATAGCACCGGCGAAATGGTCCATACACAAACGGAAAAATAGAGTGGCGCCACCTTCTATGCGGAAAAAGCATAGAACTAAGACCACGTAGACTAAGAACGTAACATTTTCGTCATTAAAATGGTCCACACACAAACTTATTTTTTGCAAGTAACAGGCTGTTTGAGTTTATCTAAGTCGCTCGAAGTAAATTAAAAAATTAATTACTTTTACTCCCTAGGGAGTAAAGTGCTCACTTTACTCCCGTCTCGTAAGGCTATATTGACCCATTTTTAGAGCATGAGAAGTGAAAAAGTCTATACTGCTCTCGTGCTTGACATTTTTTAATGCGCAAGTTGTTTCCACGTGGTTTCTGGGATTTTACTATCAAGTTACAAAAACTACAATCACCGTACAACGTTGCCTCTCGAAAGAGAATACTTAGACACTGGCGAAATTGTCTTACTAATTAGGACAGAAGCCATATTTTAAAAAAGAAGAAGAAGCACTTATGAACGTCAAAAAAATCTACCACCGGTTCGAAAAAACCTCTTTTGAGAAGAATCCGGCCAGAAACTCAACGAGGTAGTTTTTTTTTCTTCAAGATTAAACCTTAGAACATGGGTCTTCAAACTTTTTGACTCAAGGGCCATACTGCATTTCATGTAAATTCGTGAGGGCCAAGACTTTGGCTGGTTATGGGGGTAATACATTAGTTGAGTAGACTTAGGGGCTGTTTCAACATCCATTGATTAGTGTTAACTGACGGGACGGTTATGTGTGATGCCGTCTCTATTTGTTTTGTTCGAATAGACGGAGACGGCATCACATTTAACCTTCAGTTAACACTAATCAAAGGGTGGTGAAACAGCCCCTTAGTCTTCAGGGGGTAAATTGTTTTTGAATTTTTCATTGTACCATTTTGTCGGCATAGTTTACCTATATATCCGTGTAATTACAGCTTTCTAGCATTGATAGTCCCTGAGCAAAGCCGCGGACGGACGGACAGACAGACATGGCGAAACTATAAGAGTTCCGTTTTTGCTATTTTGGCTACGGAACCCTAAAAATGAAAGTTCGTTGTATATACGGGGTTCGATGAGTTAGCGTCTATTTGCATTCAATGTTGCGTCGGCTTTCCTGTCTGTAAATGTACTTCCCATTACGTCATAGTCTATTGGGTGTGTTATGTAATGATTAGGCTGTGTTTTTAACCCCCGACGCAAAAAGGGGGGTGTTATAAGTTTGACCGCTATGTGTCTGTCTGTCTGTGGCACGGTAGCTCTTAAACGGGTGGACCGATTTGAATGCAGTTTTTAGGGTTCCGTACCCAAAATGGCAAAAACGGAACCTTATTTAGACCAGCGCGGGGTCCTCCATAGGAGTCCGCATTTTATGCTGAGGCGGGCGGGACCATTTCGGGCGCAAGTAAATGTGTATTTTCGTTTTCTTTTTTTTCTTTTTTTGCTCCGAATAATTTTTTTCATTTTCATTATTTTGGGCGTGTCCGACACACTCTCGGCCGGTTTTTTTATTTGGAAGCAGGTCTAGCGATGGTTCATAGACATGTTTTATCAGGATCGGTTCAGCCGTTTTTGAGATATCGAACTTTGAAGTGACAACGTCGGGGGTTTTCCAACTTCTTGTTGGTTAGGTTAATTTATTTTCACGTCGCTGCTCAGAGTACTTTTCTAAGACAATGTCTTCCTTAGCCACGCTCGAACGCTATTCCTTGAGATTGACGTGATCGTACCCCCCGTTACCCCCCAATCCGCTAAAAGCTTTGTCAGCTTTTGTTAGTCAGAACAGAAGCTATCTCTTTCGTCCCGAAAGGCATGGCCGACAGCTTTTCTATTTTTCTCTGTGATATATGCCAGCATTTAGGAAGGTCCAATGACTAGTAAAACATCGAGTCGCTTATGGGATATATAGAGAAAAACTTTTTCACTTCTCATGCTCGTATTTATGCATAAACAGCCACAAACAAAGAAGTTTCTAAATATTTAAAAAAAATGAAAATTAATTTAGCTTAAATTAAAAATCAATCAAATCAATAAAACTAAAAATTTGTAATTATATAATAATGCAAGTATGTGAACAATTATTTCCATTGTTGCTTTTCATATCCTCGCCATCGAAATGACAAGCAGAGTGTAAAACTCGAGCATTAAACTCATTTTTCCCTCGACGTATCTATCTACCCTCGCCGTACCGGCTCGAATGGCTATATGATCGTCTCGAGTAAAATGGCTCGTTTTATGCTTTTGTTGTACTTTTTTTTTAATGCGTTAGGTGATACGGAACGGTTTCTGAGTGAGTCCAACAGGTTTTAATTGTAATTAACAGTAAATCGTATCAGATAAGGAATTCACGCTGTCCCTGTTGCACTGTCGGCATGTCACTCCGTCTGACATAGTTCTGGATATCTATAAAAGCATCTATGCTGTTGAAACGGTGCTTCTAGTTGAGATTACCGTGAAATGAAGACAAACTAGCAAGTTATAGACGTATAGACAGACCTGCATTAATATAAAATATAAATTCACAATAAATTCTTATTATATTTGCATTAGTATTTTAATGACATCACTCCTCTAATCCGTAGATCAGAACAGAATAGAATAGTTTAGGAGAAGTCTCTTCGTTCCATTCTCCATACAAACGTAGTCCCGGTCTCATTTGAAAACTAGGCAACAGAAGTAGATGAAATTTTGTAAGTATGGACTAGACGTAATTATCTATGCCTGTGATTTTTCAGATTTTCATACAAATGTGTAATATTAGAATTACAGGAGCTCAAAAGTCGACAGAAAAAAGATGACAACTTTGCACGAGAATTACAGACTATAAAAGCATTTTTACAAAAATCGAAAAACCACAGGCGTATAAAATGTAATGAAGATTTTGATTGTAAAATATCATTGATTTTTGGGCTATACTTTTAGTATAATATGAGGACAACAAAACCCAAAATTCAACCGCCCAAATCTTGTAAAGCCTACAGCTATCTATCATTGGTTTTTGGTCACCGGTTCTATTGCAAGGATGGGTATTTGAAATTGTGGCTGGCAATCCCAGGGTTATCTTGTCGGGAATATTTAGTTCCCACGGGACCCTCGAGGAACCCGTCTTCGTTGAAGCGAGCTAATCTGGACCACGGCAGAACCGTTGTCTATCCGTATCGACCACGTGTGTGCTAAAAATACGATTGCTAATACAGCTGTGGTGTGTTGTGAATAGAGACGAGTTTGGAAAGAAATATTGCGCAAACGATAAATATATCGGTAGTTCCGTATGTATGTTTACTGTTAAAAAACCGGCCAAGAGCGTGTCGGACACGCCATAAATAGGGTTACGTAGCCATTACGAAAAAATTAAGTAATATTTTTCTAAGGTTTTCGTATTTTATGCGGAATCTTCCAAGTTTTGGTATATTGACCTTAGGCTGCTATTTACTCTTAAACTACTAATAATTTTCAAGCAAACTTAGCCGTTATAGTTTTCCTTGAAAGTTTGATATATTTATGACCATCCTAAAATATTTCAAATTTTTCCACCCACAGGTTTAGATTTTAGAAGAGGGGGGGGGGGGCGCTCTATATTAATGAAAATTTGCTCTTTAAAGTTGAATATTTCGCAAACAAATCAACAAATCGAAAAATCGTACTCAAAAAAAATATTTTCTCCTTTGTGTCGGCGTAGTTTACATGTACATTCGTGCAAAATTACAGCTTTCTTAGCACTGATAGTCCTTGAGCAAACCCGCGGACGGACAAACAGACAGACATGGCGAAACTATAATGGTCCCGTTTTTGACATTTTGGCTCCGTAACCTTAAAAACAAACTTTTTAACAAAAAATTAAACCATCTAAAAAACTGAAATACAATGTGCAAAATTCGAACTCCGTATCTTGCCGTCCCGCTGCCGCTTGTATTATTTAATACGAGAGTGAGAGGGACGGTGCGATACGAACTTCGACTTTCGGATTTCGTAGTAGCCCCCCAGGCAGCCTAAAAATCGATTTTTAAGGAGGAAACCTTATAATCTAAATCGTCTATCGATCGGCCATTGTTATCGGTCACTTTGCGAAATGATTTCTGCCTTTTATCTAGAAGTATGTGTCACTTATCTCAGTAACACTAGCACTGGACGTAAACAACAATTTGGGAATGAAACTAACTAGATAACAAGATTGCCGCTGATAATTTTGCAATTCTAGTTGTTTCTAGCTCTTTTTGATCTTTTTAAGAAAATCAATAACCCGACTGTCTTCAAAATCTGGTTTGTTTAAAAAAGTTTTTTAGGGTTCCGGAACCAAAATGGCTCATAATTATCTTTTTAACAGTGAGTTTGACCCTTATTATAGTGTCTTAGAGAAAACCTTCATTTCACTTACGCCCTTAAAGTTAACGCAAATAAAAAATAACACGATGTATCATTCCAAAGTACATTATTATTTTAATTAAACAAATGCATTTAAATTGCACCGCGTAGACATCGAGCGGTTCTCAATGCAAGTGCATGTGCATCTCATACATAGAGTCCTCATAATGTTGACCTTCTAACACCCCCCACTTGGGGAAATGAGGTGCCGCTAACACAATATGATTTTTTCTTCCATTCTTTTTTTTTCTAGCTTTGAAAAGGCATTATTGTTTTTTTTCAAGCTATTATTTAACTTGGAATATATATGTGCCTGTCTGTGTATTAAAGCATTATTATTTTCAATTACAATAGATATACGACTACAAACTTAAACTAATTATTCGGTAGGTAGTTCCCTCCTTCTTTAACTTAAGAGTTATACTCTTGTCGGTGGAGTATCTTCCACACATCCCTCCTTTGAGCCATGTTTTTGAGGTAGTTATTTGATGTATTCATCTCGATAATTTCAGAAATCATTATTTATTTATAAAAGGAAGTAGGGAGGGCACCGTTCCCATTTCGCAAAATTATTGCCTCAAACTTAGTGCCGTGCGGCCGACATACATCGCGTCGCGCACCCGACTGCTTTCCTGCGGTTTTCCTGCAATCTGCGCTTGAGGGGTGGGGTAACTCGAACCGGTACGGGGCGGAGCGTGGCCATTCTGTACGTTACGTTAGTACTACAATACAATACAATACAAATACTCTTTATTGTACACCAGAAATAGTAAGCGATACAGAAAACAGGTACACAGAGAAAATTACAAGGTAAGCAATAGGCGGCCTTATCGCTTAAGAGCGATCTCTTCCAGGCAACTATTATATATTCTGTGATAAAAAATATTTTTGTGCTAAAACTTATTTAACTCCACCATCCACCATGTACCATTTGCTACCACCATTTTGCTCGCTAATATTGCCGTGAAGCAGCAGTGCTTGCACTGTTGTGTTTCGGCGTGGAGAGTAAGATAGCCAGTGAAAATACTGGCACTTGAGGTATCCCATCTTAGGCTTCTAGGTTGGCAACGAATCTGCAATGTCCCTGGTGTTGCAGGTGTTTATGGGCGGTGGTGATCTCTTACCATCAGGAGACCCACTTGCTCGTTTGCCATTCAGTAGAATAATAAATAGAATCCCTACTATCCCTACTAATATTATAAATGCGAAAGTAACTCTGTCTGTCTGTCTGTCGGTCTGTCTGTCTGTCTGTCTGTCTGTCTGTCCGTTACGCTTTCACGTTAAAACCGTTGAACCAATTTTGATGAAATTTGGTATAGAGATAGCTTAAGCCCCAAGGATTAACATAGGATACTTTTTGTTCCGGTAGAGAGCGCCACCGCGCGATAACCTAGGTCCAAGCAGGCGAAGTCGCGTGTATAAGCTAGTAATAAATAAAAAAAAACTCCATTTATCTTTACCGTAAAGCAAACTAGTTCAGAAGTGGTCAATCGAACGGCACAATGTATCGCAACTTGCGCGATTTTGCTCGATCTAAACCGGGCCTTAAGAGTTAAGAGGAGTCTCTTCGTTCCATTCTCCATACAAACGTAGTCCCGGTCTCATTTGAAAACTAGGCAACAGAAGTAGATGAAATTTTGTAAGTATGGACTAGACGTAATTGTCTATGCCTGTGGTATTTCAGATTTTCATATAAATGTGTAATATCAGAATTACAGGCGCTCAAAAATAGACAAATAAAATATGTCAACTTTGCACGAGAGTTACATACTATTAAAGCATTTTTACAAAAATATAAACACAGGCATAGAAAATATAATGAAGATCTTGTTTATAAAATATCATTGATTTCTTTGCTATACTTTTTGTATAACATGAGGTGAGGACGACGAAACCCAAAATTCAACCGCCCAAATCTTGAAAAGCCTGCAGCTATCTCGATATAGATTAGCGGAAAGCGGGAGGGGATGTGCATGGGAGGACGGCTGCGAGCGCTTATGTCACGAGCGATAAAGACAGCAATATCCCAAACGAATACCAAACGCGGCCGCGCGGCCGGCAGGGAAACTTCTCTTAAGAGCCTTGCGAGGGTGGTACTTTGCCCACGCGTGGGCGGCCCGTCACTTTTACAAGCCATCGCGTTCTACCGGCTTTCTGTATTTGCATTATCTATTTATAACGCGGTCTTGAGCTTGGTGACGGAATAGGTCGGATCGCTTTAGGCCAGTGCCTTTAATCAATATTTAAGGGGGGCTCCCATACAACAGACGTGATTGTTTTGCCGTTTTTTAGGGTTCCGTAGCCGAAATGGCAAAAATTGAATTCTTATAGTTTCATCAAGTCCGTCTGTCAGTCTATCTGTCCGTCTGTCCGTATGTCACTGGCATTTTACTAGAAAACTACAAGATGTATATCAATGAAATTTTGAGTACAGATGTCTTGTCAAAGCCGCTATTTAGTTTTGTAGTTAAATTACAAAAATAAATATTACTCCATACTTACCTACACGTGACAGAAATTGAAAAAAAAAAAAAGAAATTTTTTTTGTAACTCGCATCAACGTGTCGTACATAGTTCGAAAGCTCTTTTGAAAAGATAGTACTTAAGGTTTCTCAAATTTTTTTTGGATTAAGTGAAGATTTCCGGAAATAATCGCTCCCAAAGTAGTGTCGCTCCAAAAATTGTGTCCCCCCCTCTATCTTGTAAACCATTTGTCCAAAAAATATGGAAAGGTAAAGCTTAATAAACACTTTCAACGAAAATTGGTTTCGAACATGATCGGATGTACCGTTTTTGAGTTATTGCCGAAAAACTGCGCTTCTCAACAAAAGTACATAAGTGCCGTGAAGATACGTTCTTTTTCTGGTAATAGATTTTAAGACTGTAGTGTTTTAGTTGTGTTGTGTGTGTGGGAACCCTATCTTGGGCGTGTCCGACACGCTCTTGGCCGGTTTTATTCATTACTCACGCACGGAACTACTAACATAAGTGCAAGAGACCTTGCACTTTGTCGCAGGCAAGGTTCCAAAGCTGCGGCAGACCTCCCGAGCGGCGGTTTACGCCTACACGCTGTTATAAATATTGTCGCTCGCTCACAACCTGCAGTAGGTACAGTCGATCGAGAAATTGGTTTACCACCCTAAGGTTTAATGTCATTTATAGAGCTTAAAACGACAAAGACTATTTGCACTCACAAGAAAGAAAGAAAAGACATTTATTTACTAACACAGAAGACACACATACACGGGCCAATCAACTTTTTTACCCACACTAATCTGTCCGCGACATTTTTCAAACAATTGCAGATTTTTGTGAGTAAACAATTTTTTTCTGTAATTTAATGGATGGTGTACATGAATACATGCCATCCTACGTAAGTCCAACCTATTAAACCGTGAAGTATCTTGTTGGAAGTACGATTTTTTGGGTAACGCCAGAGACAATTTTGGTAACGCAGGAGACTCCCAAAGTGTCGGTAAAATAGTTGATTGACCAATACAGCAAAATTTATAGACGAATAAACCAAAATAATAATAAAAATAAATCCACATGAAATATATACCTACACAATTTTGTGTGTCCCCGCGAAAGTGAAACGGTCGCTGACTCAGCATTATGCTGAAGCGTTAGACGCCTGCAGCGCTGATTTTCTGCCAGAACCGTCTGTGACTCACTGAACGATACACAAATATAATAAATAAACCACTAATCTATGTAAGTAAATAAAATTAAGAAAAAAAAATAACTATAAGAAACCAAGAAATAAATAAATTACAACGAACAATACAAAAATGGATTGTTTAAAAACAACAGGCTGGCATATCAACGTGGATGGCATGTGAAAGTGCTGGATAGGGAAAGGATTTTTGGAAAAAAATATGTCGATCCGTCGTTCCGTTACGGCGTGAAAGACGGACAAACATACAAACACACAAACATACAAACACACTTTCGCATTTATAATATTAGTATGGATGGTGTGTTTGTATGTTTGTGTGTTTGTCCGTCTTTCACGCCGTAACGGAGCGACGGATCGACGTGATTTTTGGCATTGAGATAGTTTATGGCCCCGAGAGTGATATAAGCTACTTTTTATCCGCGCGCGATAACCGAATACCACGCGGGCGGAGCCGCAGGCAAAACCTATTATTAGTATAGATTAAAGTTAACCCTTTTTTCAATTTTGCCCTACCGAAAATCCATACAAATTTGACAAAAACGGAAAACTGCAAGGGTTGAAATCTGCCAACTGAAAATACACCTTAACACAGCAGCTAAGAGTTAATTTCACAAAAACAGTCGCTATCTTTTTAAAATTGATGCCTTGTTCTAGGGCTTCCGTCAATTTAGAGAAGGAAATTCACTTAAACGTTTTCTGTGGAGCTGAAATGAGCTTTATTGTGTGAGGGATAGAGTCGGGGATGGCGGTGGTTGGCGGTGCGTGCGGGTACTTGTCAATAAAGTGTCGTGATCTCGTGATACTTTAAGCTTGGTGCACACGTGCGCTGTGGAATAAAAATGTAACTCACATAGAAAAGTTGAATGTCCATTGATAGTGGTAAGAGATTTCCACCGCCCATAAACATCTGCAACACCAGGGGTATTGCAGTTGCGTTGCCAACCAATATATTTATTATATTATATTATATATTCCTTTTATTATTCCTTCTGTAGTTTAGGGCGTATGCATTCAATCATAACAGTCAACCATACATTTAAAACATGTCAACGTCAGTGCTTATCACCTTGTAAATACTACTATCTCTTGAGGTCACGATAGTCATTCGTTACAGGCTGTCATACGCTGGTTATTTATGATATAAAAGGTCTAAATTTGACATTACATGTGTTAAAATACCATTCGAGAATGTGTAATTCTGAGTCTTCTTCTTCTTATCTTTTAAAATATGGCTTTCTGTCCTAATTAATAGGACAATTTCGCCAGTGTCAAAGTACTCTCTTTGAGAGGGACGTTGTACGGTGATTGTAGTTTTTGCAACTTGATAGTAAAATTCCAGAAACCACGTGGAAACAACTTGCGCATTAAAAAATGTCAGACGCGAGAGCAATATAGAATTTTGTGATCACTGTTCACTGTTAAGGTTAATCGCCGCATAAAACACTATCAAAATTATACTTCAAGTAGCCAAAGAAACAGAAATAGCAAATAGACATTGTCTACATCCGCCAAGTTCGAATGCTACAAATCGAATCGTAATTCTGAGTATTGCTTTCAAACTTCGCTGTGGAAATTTTTGAATGCCGATGACCAAAAAAGGTGAGGATAGATGCAGAGTTCTCGAAATATAGACAGACTCGTTGGTACGGAGTTCGGTCCACGATACTCCGAGCATTTTCTTCCAGCACCACATCCCTAGGGTGTCTATCTTCTTTTTCTCTACTTCCCGTAGAGTCCACGTTTCTGCGGCGCACAAGAATTTGAGGAATAATAGTGCCCGAACTAGCCGGTTTTTTTGGCTCTATATATACTGCGATTCCTTCATATTTTCCTTAACTTGTCCATCGCAGACCTAGAAATTTCCATACGCCTCTTCTTCTCTAGGAATCGAACCCAGGTCCTCGGCATTGCGTGCCGCGTGCTATACCGCTACACCACTGCTCACTGTGTGGGTCTTATTTTTCTGGTTTTTCTGTGCATCTATATTTCAGTTTGTATTTTCAATTTAGATTTCACGGGATGACCGTAAAAGTAAAAATTTGGAATTGAAATAAAAAATACAAAAAGATTCCAAAAAACAATCTTAATACGCCTCTTCACTTTCCATATTTTCCTTAACTTGTCCATCGCCCTAGAAATTGCCATACGCCTCTTCATTTCGTCGATACATCCACCGTTGTTTGTAATCAAGGCTCCCAGACATATGATTGCAACACATCACAATTGATTCTGATATTCTAGGAACACGTTAATTTATTAATAAGAAATTTGGCTAAAACGAACCGGAATAACTTAAGGAAAACTTTGTTTGTTTCAGATTAAATCCGACATGGCCGCGGCCCGCGTCCGATGAACTCGTGATAGACCCCGCAAACCGTTCCTCTAGTATAACGTCAATTAACCAAAGCCCAGTGCTATTTACCAAAGCTAGCTTAAGAATCGTCTCAGCCTACGATGTCAAATCACATGCCCATATACAGCCAGGTCGTACCCAAATCTCAGTATCGCAAGAAGACTAATACAAGAGAACGACCTCAGAACTTAGCTAGAACTGATTTCGACCCTCTGAACTACAATCACGGTGGTAACTTCCAGCTGTTGAATGCCCCTGTGGATGCTAAGATGGAAAGAGAAAGGGATAAGAAAGAGAGGAAGGAGACTAGAAGGCGCACGCAGAGGGTAGAGGGGAGTGATGGGAAGGTTGAGGCGTATTTGAGGCAGAATCAGGTCAGCATGAGGCAGCAGCAGCATAGGCATTCCGCTGTGAGGCAGGCCGAGCATAGAGTCAATTTAAGGTAAGACTATTGATGTTTATGTACTGGGTGACCTTAGCCTTTGGACAAATACGAATACTACTGGCTTAACAAGATATTTAAAACCAAACTGCAAAGTATCATAACAATCAGTTCAATATTTGCAGAAAAACTGACGGTTTTCAATGTATCAGTTTGGAGCAGCCTGTGTATTTGGATGATATGATTTCATAGTTTTTTTTTGTCTCATTAAGCAAGTAACTATTTTAAGATATTGCTGAGTATTAGTCTTATCCATGGTTTCATTATTTGTCCAGAGGCTAAGGTCACCTTGTATACTTCAAAGAGACCATTTTGAAACCCCCTACGCAAAAACTTGATTTCAAATAAAAAAACCGCATTCAAATAGCTCCACCCGTTTAAGAGCTATGGTGCCGTAAACATACACACAGACACATATAGCGGTCAAACTTATAACATCCCTCTTTTTACGTCAGGGGTTAAAAAAGATTGGTGTAATAAGTTTGATCGCTAAGTGTTTCTGTGTCTCTGTCTATGGCATCGTAGCTCTTAAACGGGTAAACCGATTTGTCTGCGGTTTTATTTATGTAAAAGTAGCGTTTCTACCGATGGTTTTAGACATGTTTTATCAAAATCGGTTCAGCTGCTTTTGAGATATTGAACTTTGAACTTTTGAAGTAATAATATCGAGGGTTTTCCAACTCCTTTAATCTGTTCGTGAAATCAGTCAAAAAAGGCAACTAGTTTTTTTTTTTAATTTTGCCAGATTTGTTTAGTGATTTGATGAAATCCCTAAAACACGTCAGTACGTTACCGAAATGAGGAGCAGTGACTTTACATTAACTTCGGAACATTTTATGGCTTTGTCCAAAATATACCTTATTGTATTATACTTGTATGTTACGGGCATTTTGTTTTGTTAATTCCAGATCGTTGCCTCTGAACGAGAACGCGCCAGCTCGCGGCCACGACCGAACTCCGACCGAGAGGCATCGGGGCGATCGGGGCTTGCACGAGCGAGAGCGGGACGGCAGAGAGCACCGGCGTGAGCGGGAAAAGGACAGGGATAGGGAGAACGCGGAGTTTGATGGTGAGTGTTACTGTTACCGAGTGTGTTACTGCTGGATACAGGATTGCTCTCAAAAATTTCGAATGAGAGAACTGAAGCTAGGCTGATCGGTATAGGGGCTTGCATAAGTGAGAGCGGGACGGGAGAGAGCACCGACGCGAGCGGGAAAGGGACAAGGGAATAGGGAGAACGTCGACTTTTATTGTGATGTTTGCTGCATGTTACTGACTGTGTTACTGTTGGACATACGCTTGCTTTTACACCGCTCACTATAATGCACTAATCACTGGAAGACGTCCACTGCTGGACCTTAGAACGCCATAATGAACGACAACTCGCCACTTGCATCCACCGGTCTCTGTTTATTAAGCCCCATTATATAACTACCATATAAAATAACTATTATAAAGGGGAAAATGCGTTTCTTTGTTTGTTTGCTACGCTTTCACGCCGTAACGGAGCGACGGATCGTCGTGATTTTTGGCATAGAGATAGTTTACGGGCCCGAGAGTGACATAGACTACTTTTTATCCCGGAAAAATGCACAGTTCCCGAGGGAACAGCGCGCTATAACCGAATACCACGCGGGCGGAGCCGCGGGCAAAAGCTACGCTAGTAACAGTAACTTTACAGAGTGTTGGCCACCAACTGGAAAAAGCGTTACCAGGCGTCCCACCGGACTGACGAAATCGTAAAAGTTGTGGGCAACTGGTGTATGCAAAGGGCGTGTCGTTCATTGAGGCCTTCTAATGGAGAGAGGCCTTTGGAGGGCGATGAACAGAGTAGTGAAATAGAGATTAAAAAAAAACCTCGTTGAGTTTCTTGCCGGATTCTTCTCAACAGAGGTTTTTCCGAACCGGTGGTAGATTTTTTTGACGTTCATAAGTGCTTGTTATAGCCTAAATTGAATATAGAGATTTTGACTTTGATCTTGACGTTTTTTTTTTTTCTTTTCCAGGCACCCCTCTAACCCCGCCTTCTTCTCGTCCTGTCCGCAAGTCGTCATCGGCGCATCGTGTGACAGAGACCATATCCACTGACAAGCGAAGGTTCTTCTGTCGCGAATGGGCCTTCCAAAAGATAGCACATTGCTTGGAGCAACGGCCTGTCAGCAAAACCTGCGGGGCGCTTATACTAGGTAAGACCTTAAGTCACTAGCGCCATCTAGTATTGAATAGATGAACTTCTACGATGAATTGAGAACTAGCGTATGGTCATGATTAGCAGAGACACTTCAGTGACAGTTCTTTTGCGACAGTGTCTCCAACTCACTCTATCAAAATTACGGTGTTGCTGGTCTAAAATTAAGGTAGATGGTTGAAATATTACGGTAGACAAAGAAAATCGCCTGTTCCCGGGTGCGGTTGGTGTACGACCCCGTGTTTGACGACCTGGAATGAACGAAACCGATGCGCGGTCGGAAAGTTGAAACCCTTATGTCAAGGACATGAAGTTATGAATTGTCAGGTTGAGCAATTTATGCTGTGCATTTCGGGTCGACAATTGAAGGTCGTACTTTAACCGCACGCCCATTGCAGTGTTGCCCTATGAAAATTGTAATATTTGACTAAATCAAGTGTTATAGAAATAAGAACACGGACAAAATTACGGTAGAATGTGGCACCATAATGTTAATGATGTGTCTACGGTAGGTGGTAGATCTAGAAAAATTACGGTAGATCTACCGTAATTACGGCGTGGTTGGAGATACTGTGTCGCGAAGGGAATGGGCCTTCCAAAAGGTAGCGCATACACTAGCGCCATCTAGTGTTGAATAGGTGCGCAAAAAGTGAAATCAATTTCAACTAAATGCATGGTTTTAGGTGATGCCGGTAGCGGTAAAACTGCTCTGTGCCAGGAGTTGAGTGAACCGGGCCAGGGTCCCCAGGCGAGACAACAGAGGGCGCTGAACAGGCGATTGCTCGCTCGCCACTTCTTACAGGTGAGCTATTTTAACCCCCGACGCGAAAAGAGGGGTGTTATAACTTTGACCGCTATGTAGCTCTTAAACTGGTCGACCGATTTGAATGCGGTTGTTTTTTATTTGGTGGCAGGTTTTCTAGCAATGGTTCTTAGACATGTTTCATCAAATTCGGTTCAGCCGTTTTTGAGATATTGAACTTTAAATTGGCAAAGTCGGGGGTTTTACTTTTTGTTGGTTAGGTTATTACAAACTTTTATTTAGTTTCAGCTGTCCCGTTGTCTGTCTGTCTGTCTGTAATCAAATCTTGCAAGTTTACAGTACAGTTTTGTACATTGTGTGACAATACAATAATCTGGTAGTGACATCCTGGTAGACCGGCCAGGATTGTCTGCACAGGACGGAACTCTTCAACGGTTAATGGCATCGACTTGTAATTTCGTTTCCTCACCATCGAAGTGAAAAGCAGAGTGTAAAACTCGAGCATTAAACCCATATTTCCCTCGACGTGTACGCCGTACCAACTTGGGTGGCTATATGAACGTCTTGGGTAAAATGGCTCGTTTTATGCTCTTGTTCCCAATCCGCACTGGGCCCGCGTGGGAACTATGGCCCAAGCCCTCTCATTCCGAGAGGAGGCCTGTGCTGAGCAGTGGGACGTATATAGGCTGAGATTGATTTTTGATTATGCTCTTGTTGTACAATCTATCATTTTAATGAAAATTGATCTCCTTCCTGGTTCCCTCCAAAACTACTATGACATCATATCATCCCTTAATTTTTGGTAATTCATCATCATCATCATCATCTCAGCCGTAGGACGTCCACTGTTGGACATAGGCCTCCCCCATAATTTTTGGTAATTGCCCGGGCAATTTAGTAAAATCTCTGAATTTTAGTTCAACTGCTGGATCTCTTAATGATTTACGCGTACGAAGCCGCGGTTAAACACTAGTTTAAAAAAAAACTTTTTTCTAGGGGCACAGCGAGAGCAGCCTCCGTCCGGGCGAGTTCATCCGTTCCCTGGCGATGCAGATACTGAGTCATTCGTCGCGCCGCGCCCGCGCCGACACCAGCGACCGGGACGCCTCGCCGCGCGACTGCGACGGGTGAGTGACGGGACGCGACTCGCGAGGCTAGTGACGAGACGAGGCGAGACTCGCGAGGCAAGTGACGAGACGAGGCGAGACTCGCGAGGCTGGTCCATCGATTTAGAATACTCTAGGTACATTATTTGTTCGTAGACTGTCATCTACAAATTCAAGTCGCAAAAATGTCCCATCGGTAAGTTACAAGTGCGTGCGTCTACTAAGGAAAATCAAAAACACATAATGTACTTTAGACTCTAATTTAGACAACCAGATGGCCCAGTGGTTAGAGAACCTGACAACGAAGCTTGAGATCCCGGGTACGATTCCTGTGTCGGGGCAGATATTTATATGAAAAACTAGCATCTGCCCGCGATTTCGTCCGCGTGTATGTGTACGTTAGTAGGGTATCCAGGATTCTAAATCGATGTGCGGGTCACGAGAAGTGTCGGCGCCAGCGCCGATACCAGCGACCGGGACGCCTCGCCGCGCGACTGCGACGGGTGAGTGACGGGATGGGACTCGCGAGGATAGTGACGAGACGAGGCGCGACTCGCGAGGCGGGTCACGAGAAGTGTTGGCGCCCGGGCCAATCAACCTTTTTACCGACACTAATCTGTCCGCGACATTTTTCAAACGATTGCAGATTTTCAAACTCACAACATTTATTGACAACAAAAACGCTCTACATCACAACAAAAACAGTATAAATATAAATAGGAGAAGAGAACAATTAGAGACGTTGTGCTGTAGTGTGATGCCAAAAGGACTCAGCTCAGCATGTGCCGTAGCTCTGTAGCCAGAACCTGTGTTTTTGTAAGTAAAAATGTTTTTTCTGTAATTTAATAGATGGCGTACATGAATACGTGCCAATCTACGTAAGTTCAACCTATTAAACCGTGAAATGTCTTGTTGGAAGTACAATTTTTTTGGTAACACCAGAGACAATTTTGATAACGCAGGAGACGCCCAAAGTGTCGGTTAAAATTTAACCGTTAAATAGTTGATTGGCCCGCCCGCGTCGTGTCCGTGATCGAGTGACCGAGACGCCTCGCCGTGCGACTGCGACGGGTGAGTGACGGGATGAGACTCGCGAGGCTGGTGACGAGACGAGGCGCGACTCGATTTAGAATACCCTAGATACAGTTACCTACAAATTCAAGTCGCAAAAATGTCCCATCGGTAAGTTAAAAGCAGTAATCATATCCATATTAAACTTGTATCGCTACTTCAAATCAAAGTCAAAGTCAAAATCACTTTATTCAATTTAGGCTATAAGCACTTATGAACGTCAAAAAATCTACCACTGGTGCGGAAAAACCTCTGTTGAGAAGAATCCGGCAAGAAACTCAACGAGGTATTTTTTTTAAACAGATTCACAATATTTATAAATGATATCTATATACTATACATTACTAGTATTTTACACAATTTTATTTTTAACACAGTAGGTTCGCTATTTGAAGGGATCGCTAATGCGGATCGGAATTATTTCCAAATGTCCCTGTCCGTGATATAATCCTTAGATATTAACTTTATTTTTCTTTAATTACTTCCTTAGATATTGACTTTATAATAAGCCTTAGATATTAACATCTTGACAGCATCCGTGTTCTTAGTCATCTCTGTGTGGTAGTGAAACAATATTTTCGTTTTCGCAGACGCAATTCCGAGGAGGAACGCCTGATAAACCGTTTCCAGGAGCTCGGGGACGACGGTGAAGAGAGTTCCAAGCCGCTGCTTGGCGACAGCGAGGACCAGCGCACGGACGAAGAGGACAGCTGCGGCCGTCGCACTCGCACCATAGACCGGATACACGAGCGGGAGGCCTATCTGGACTCTATGGTGGGGGACGCGCGGCTCGCAAGGGTCGAGGATGTGAGTACAGACAGACTTATCACTCACTGTGCATAAATTACTGTTCGCCTATCTTTGAGTTTTCCTTTCTAGTTTAGGTTAGCTTGAAAAGATCCCTTTTAGGGATAAGTTCGCCTTTGTACTCTTTTGATTTGTTGTTTTTTTCTCTTTGTATTACTTTGAGTTTTATGTACAATAAAGTATTTACATACATACATACATACATACATACTTATATATGTACTAGCTTATGTTCGCGACTTCGTCTGCGCGGATCTAGGTTATCGCGCGGTGGCGCCCTCTACCGGAATAAAAGGTATCCTATGTTGATCCTCGGGGTTCAAACTACCTATATACCAAATTTCATCAAAATCGGTTCAGTGGTTTCGGCGTGAAAGCGTAACATACAGACAGACAGAGTTACTTTCACATTTATAATATTAGTAGGGACTAGCTTTTGCCCGCGGCTCCGCCTGCGTGGTATTCGGTTATCGCGCGCTGTTCCCTCGGGAACTGTGCATTTTTCCGAGATAAAAAGTAGCCTATGTCACTCTCGGGCCCATAAACTATCGCTATGCCAAAAATCACGTCGATCCGTCTCTCAGTTACGGCGTAAAAGACGGTCAAACTTTCGAATTTATATATATATATATATATGTCCATGTCTCACTTTGAATGTTCGATATGGTTTTACGGGATGACCGTAAAAGTAACAAATTTGGAGTTGAAATAAAAAATACAAAAAGACTTCAAATAACCAATCACAATTTCGCTATGATTTCTAGCTGCAAACTACCAGAAAATATCAAGTTGCTGAAGGTCTTATCCATCTTAATGATTTCCTCGCTATAGTATTTTTCTGATAGGATGGGTGCGGTGACACTTGCGTTTTTTCCATTCCACGCCATGAACGTTTCAGGCCAATAATTTATAAAAAAATATACTTGAATCCCGAAAGAACAAAAAAAAGTATCGCTATAGCTTAAAAGATTTCGTAATAATAAACAAAAATCACTTAAAAATATATTATTATGGTTTAAAACTAAAAAAATAAATTTTAATGTCGTCAACTTTCATATCAGTATAAAAAAAAGGTCTTATCCATCTTATGACTTCCTCGCCACATGCATCTATCGATTGCTCATTGATCATTTGTATTCATTTTACAGCTGCCAGAGATCCTGCCCCGCACCAGCGTGAAACCAACGAACCCGTTCGAAACCGACGACAAAGAAAACCCAGATTTCCGCTTATACGAGAACCACGAGAACCTGTTCCTAAGAAACATATCCCAGCGTCAATCTAAAGAGATACGCAACTCCCGCCTCCTAAGGCAAAGTTCTGAACCATTATCTGAGAAGAAACCTAGTGTCTTACAGAAGAGTCTTTCCACAGAACAGAAGTCTGATAGCAGCGAAAACGAAAAAACGAACAGTCCGCCTAAATCTAGAATACCTATATCCAACTTCCGTTACCCGAACAAAAGCGAGCTCAAACCAAATTCAGTGGAGAATTCCCCGCAGAAACATAAAGAAGAGAAAGAGCTGCCTGAGTATCAGAACGTGTTAGAGAGAGAAGAGAACAAGGAGATAGAGGAGCCCGTGAGAGAGATAAAGAAAGAAGACGACCCTCCGCCGATACCTTCCCTCCCTGTCAGTCCTAGGACGTTGATAGCCAACGCGTATTACGACAAGTTATTGGCAGAGCCTGAGATTCAACAGGCGTTGTTGCCTCATAATCTTGAGAAGAACCCTGATGAGTGTTTCAAGAAGGCACTGCTGTTTCCTTTGTTGGAGATTGATCCGCCGAAGCAGTGTTTGTTTTTGCTGGTTGATGCTATTGATGAAGGCGCGTTGAATGGTAAGATTTGAATTAATAGGGATGATGACGCTATAAAAAAATAATTCGAAGGCACGACTCCAGTAAAAAAACGCTTTACTTTAGCCCTGAAAACCAGATTAATTTTCGATTTACTGTAAAATTTGATTTTTTGTTGCTTTAAAACAAATAAATAGTTAGTTGATTGAGTTGTCGGATAGTGACGTCATAATTCGCTATTGCCATTGGAACTCTATGGGAGAATTGTGTTTTGACAGCTCATTAAAAGTAAGTCAGTTGATTGGTGGTGTCAACATCCCTATTGTTAGTTTTTTTAACCCCCGACGCAAAAAGGGGTGTTATAGGTTTGACCGCTATGTATCTGTCTGTGGCACCGTAGCTCTTAAATGGGTGGACCGATTTGAATGGCGGCTTTTTTTATTTGTGTCTGGTAAAATTTTAGTGGTCTTACGTATAGAGTATAAGAATAAGAATAAGAAATCTTTATTTCGCATAAGTAAGGGTACAAACATTTTCATGCTAAGATGAAAAGAACATTGATTTCTAGGAGTTTTTATTTCTTTTAGTGCATATTTGAGAAAAGCACTGTACGGTGGGGGTAGAAAAACCTTCGTCAGTTATTAAATTGATTCCTTTACAAAGTCATAGACTCTTAGTACGTTTTGAAACCAAAGTACTAAGTAGACAAGCGCATATCAAATTATACTTGACATGATAACAAGGGTCAAAATAGTATACACCTCTAAAATATATCTAGTTTCATATAAATACGTAAAAGTATTAATCAAATAATGTTCTATTTAATTGTCAGTGTTTGTCAGTGCCAAGGTGTAGTTATAGGGTTGCTATGGTCACCTGATTATGTTTAGCAGGTTGACAGGTTGACGCAGTATGTCCTACTCAATCGGTAAAGCAGATTAGTGCTCATACTGATCAAAGGAAAATAGATCTTAAGGTGACAAACCTTTTTTTACTCCGGCTGTACGTGCCTTGGTGTGAAAGAACATGCCAGCCTCGTATACCTATCCTAGTCTATACATTTTTTTTTTAATTTAATTAATCAAACGGCACATGCATTACATAAAATTTTGGTATCGCCAAACTGTTACCAGTTTGTTAGCGATGAGGCGCTCAGTACATTTATAGAATCATGCACCATACAAAATTGTTCATACCTAAAAACTAACATGCACAAAATACCTACTTACATTCCTTATATATTATTTGTAAAAGGTTTTTTTTTTCAGTCTCTTTTTTAGGACCGGTTTATTACACTTAGGTTTGTCTCTTAACCACCCTATTTCGTTAAACAGCCTCGGCACTACATATTTATTTAACCTTTTCCCGTAATAATTGGCTGCTGGAGGCTGCATTAATTTACCCTCTCGTACCCTCCTCGTGTTGTATTTATTAGTTACGGGGCATACTCGGCCTGCAAGCCTTTCTTTCCCTGCCTCTGCAGTAATGTACTATTGTTGACAGGTCAATGCTGTAACGAGAGCGAGGGTGCCCGCACGGTGGCAGCTCTGCTGTCCCGGCACCAGCACTTGTTTCCCCAATGGCTTTTGCTGGTCTGCTGTGCCAGAAGACACTGCAAGAGTCTCACCAAGATGTTCACGGGTATGCCTTAGATACAAGTGCAAAAGCAAGGCCGCAAAGTAACGCCTGATTCCTTTGATGAATTATACCTGTAGATTCACAATCGCGCGCCCAAATATGTCCGAGCCAAATGAGCGCCACTTTGAATCACTTTCCTAAAATCACTGGTTCAGATCACCGGGATAGGTTAGGTCGATAGGTTGGTCGATAGGTCGATCGGTAGGTCGATAGTAGGTAGATAGGTTGGTAGAATGCTCGCCTGCCACTTTGGTAAAAGTGGCTTTCTTTTTTCTCAGTACGTTGTTGTCAAGTGTCAAGCGTTGTGGAGTTTTGCCGCTAGCGAAATTCGTCCGTAATAGAGTAAAGACTAGGTTCAAATTTCGTCTCGTATTATTTTAATTATTTTGTGTGAGATGATTTTATTTGTCACGCAAAAAAATCAATAATTCTGACATTCTTTGAAGGGGATTTTGTTCGGCAATGTGCGTCCTGGTTTAAATGTCATTGCCTGATTCAATAAATTACTTAGATACGGGGTAAAACCGGACAAACGCATCAAACTCGCCGCACGCATCCACCGGCCCGCAATTCTCACGATGTCGAGATTGGTTTTTTGGAATCTTTTTGTATTTTTTTTTATTTCAATTCCAAATTTTTGTTATTTTACGGTCATCCCGTAAAACCTGAATTGAAAATACAAACTGAAATATAGGTGCACAGAAAAACCAGAAAAATAAGACCAGCGCTGGGAATCGAACCCAGGTCCTCGGCATTCCGTGCCGCGTGCTATACCGCTACACCACCGCTGGACAACGGTACAGACACGAATTTCTTCTATGCACCACATATCACAGCTTGTTTCTTTTCTTTTTATTTAGCCACTTAAGCAGCGACACCAGCGACATCTATGCCGTAGCCCTCATCGAGAAACTTTTCGGCACTCCATCGGAACTAACCGCTCACCCGGACAGGAATCTTTTTGTATTTAAATACAAAATTCGATTGGTCTTATTTTTCTGGTTTTAGTGTGCATCTATATTTCAGTTTGTATTTTCGATTTAGGTTTTATGGGATGACCGTGAAAGTAACAAAAATTTGGCATTGAAATAAAAAATACAAAAAGATTCCAAAAAAACAATCTTGTATATTTTTGCTTGGCCAAAAATTATATATGTCCCATTATGTTTTTCAGGTTTCAGGAAGATAACTTTGGATGAATTGCAGCGAGCACACGTTAGTGCGGACGTCCAGCGTTACGTGCTGTCCAGACTCGATACAGAACCTAGACTCAGGTATTATAAAACGCAACAATAACCTAACCAACAGCAAAGTTTTTCATGAACCAATAGAAACGCTTAATTTACCTATCCTGGCACAGCACAGCTGAGCGGAGCGAGCTAGGTAAATAAAAAAATAAAAATAAAAATGATTTATTTCAGACCACATAAAGAATAGATATCCTCATTGTCCATAACATTGACTTGTTAGTAACAAAATAATCTTATATAACTATGTTAGTAACTAAACTTAAATGGAGAGAGGACCAGTGCCTGATAAGGCCACTGTCCCACCTCTCAGCCACGGCGGCCAGGAGACTGTGGCGGCTGTCGAGCACCCTGCGACGCGTCGCAAATAAATGAAGCGTTTCTATTGGTTCATGAAAAACACATTCCTCGCCACACAGGCAGGTCGTAGGACCTTGTGCAAGATCCACCCGGATTGCTACCACCATCTTGCTCGCTAATCCCGCCGTGAAGCAGCAGTGCTTGCACTGTGATATTCCGGCGTGGAGAATAAGACAGCCAGTGAAATTACTGGCACTTGCGGTACCCAGGAGACCCACTTGCTCGTATTCCATCCAGTCGATTAAAAAGAAAAGCACCTTGTACGTCTCTGGTGGAAACGGGTTCTAATTATGGTGAACTGTTCCCGTCATTTGGCATAAACTTAGCATGACATGTTTTTTGACAGAGCAAGGGTGTCAAGTGATTCGACGGCGGCAGCAGCCGCGGCGGCCGCGTTGGACCACCTCCGGATAAAGAGCGATGGCTGCCTACTCTACTTAGAAAAGGTAGGTTCTCTTAGATTTAGATTAAGAGCGGAGTATCAGAGAGTACATTTTTTCTACTAACTGTTGTGCCGTTTGGCAGATAATTTAAAAAACCCACTAATATTATAAATGCGAAAGTTTGTAAGTCTGTTTATTTGTTACTTCATCACGTCTAAACCCTCAGATATAGATTATACAAGATTACGCAAATGCATCTACTGCGCGTGTCCGAACCCCGACTAAACGTCATACGTAAACTGACTAATCATGACTAGTGACTGACTCGAGCCCCGCGGCGCGGGCGGGCGGCGCATTTGAATCGATTTTGCGCGGACATTGGGAAATTCACATGGCTAATTCGCTCTTGAGACGTCACTGTAGATATTAAAAAGTGACATGGTTGTTTTTCATACAGATTGAGGTGTTTGCGTTATCTAGTGTAATCTATATCTGTGTCTAAACCGCTGAATCGATTTAGATGTAATGAAGGTTATCGTTTTTTATCTCACTAGATGGCGCCACTGTTGCGTGAGGTTTTTAAGTCTGTTATAACGGGCGTGAAAACAAAGTTTAGATTAAAATCATATTTAATACCTCTTAAAACAGTATCTTAAAAATATCGAGCAACCACAGTATTGCGTAATCCCGTTTTGTTCGGAAAAAAAGGAGGACAAAAGTTTTCGAAAGACCAAACTGTCTCAATTTACAGACTTTCATTGCCCCTTATCGCATAATTGCCATAATTAATTTCAGGTAATGCGAAATATTCACAAAATTATTCTAATTATAAATAAACCCGCGTAGCTCACCCAAAAACTATGAGATTTGACATTTCGTTGACCTCACGCTACACTAGCGCCTCTAGCGGCGAATTCATACGCGATAGCCCCCAGTAGTATACAGTATCAGGTCGGGTAGTCATTTATAAGAACGTGTGTTGTAGGTGCTAGATGGCGTTGCAGACGGCTTCATAGCTCTGCGCGAGATCAAAGAGATACCGGGCACACTGAATGGGCTGTATCTGTGGCTCGCGCAACGGCTGTTTCACGGGCGGCGATTCACTAAGGTAAATTAAAAAATTAAATATCATGGGACACTTGACCTAGTCCAATTGACCAATTGACCTAGTCCCAAACTAAGCAAAGCTTGTCGGTACTACGGATACTAGGCAACGAATGAACATACTTATATATAAAAAAAAAAAAACTAGCCAAAATGGCAAAAACGGAACCCTTATAGTTTCGCCGTGTCTGTTGGTCTGTATGTCTGTCCGTCCGCGGCTTTGCTCAGAGACTATCAATGCTAGAAAGCTGTAATTTTCACGAATATATATGTAAGCTATGCCGACAAAACAAAAAAAATTTTTTAGAGTACCTCCCATAGACGTTAAGTGGGTGTCATTTTTTTTTCTCATCCAAACTGGTAGTGTGGGGTATCGTTGGATAGGTCTTTTAAAATTATTAGGGGGTTGCTAAAACAATTTTTCGATCCAGTGATTCGTTTGAAAAATATTTAACTTTAAAGCGCAAACTTTCATTAAAACTTAGCGTCCCCCCACCCCTCTAAAATCTAAATCTAAGCCTCTAAAGTAATAATAACGGTTAAGATTTCTTGAGAATTGTTAGTAGTTGAAGAGTAAATAGTAGCCTATGGTATAAATTATTTATTTATTTATGTATTTGGGCACAAACGATACAATAAAACTTACACTATAAACAATGACATATAACATCGACCAACAAAGTTGCCACAGGTTATTAGTTCCCAATAATAAAATATAAAACTGGTATAAAAGTAACAAACATACGAAGAAAAAAGGTTACGACTTGCAAAAAAGAGAATGTGCATATGACCCATTCTCGAGAAAACCTAAACTTGGAATATTCTGTACAAAATAGGAAATCCTTAGAAAAATATGACTTAATTTTTACGTAATGGCTACGGAACCTTACTTCGGGCGTGTCCGAGACGCTCTTGGCCGGTTTTTTTTTGTTGGTTGAAAAGAGCTACCCAATCTCGCACCGCTTAACTACCTCCCACTTCTCTGTTGTAAACGCTCACCCTAACCTTTTGTTTGCAGGTCCGTCTTTTACTAGACGTACTACTGGCGGCCCGGTGCGGGGTGACCGAGGAAATGCTGTACAAATGTCTCCTGACCAAGGAGTATAGTGTCACAAGGGAGGACTTCAATAGGAGACTGCATCTGTTGAGGAGGTATGTGGCTCGTAGGTCTTTGCGTTTGTTTTTAAGGTTTCGAACCCAAAGGGTGCCAACGGAACCCTATTACTGCGACTCCGCTGTCTGTCTGTCCGTCTGTCACGGGCTCTATCTCTTGAGCGGTAATAGCTAGGCACTTCCCTACACCACCGCTGGACGGGAGACTAGACACGAATTTTTCCTATGCACCAATATTTCAACTTGCATTCTTTTCATAGTCACTTTAGCAGCGACGCTAACGCCATCTATGTACTAATTTCTCATGGAGAAACATTTTACACACCCGTCGGAACTATCCGCTCATTCCGTGGTGGTTGTCCCTACAAGAGATGCTATTAAGCAATCAAATCAAGATTACTATTTGGAGTCCTTTTGTATTTTTTAAAAAATACAAGAAGAATTATGATTGTATTTTTGGAATCTTTTTGTATTTTTTATTTCAATTCCAAATTTTTACTTCTACGGTCATCCCGTGAAACCTAAATAAAAAAGGAATAATAATATTGAAGGCTTCTCGTTGAGAGTTAGACAATATAGATGGCGCTAGGTAACTGGTTAAGTTACAAAGTAAAGTAAAAACAAGCTGAGATGTGATGCATAGGGAAATTCGTGTCTGTGCCGTTGACCAGCAGTGGTGTAGCGGTATAGCACGCGGCACGGAATGCCGAGGACCTGGGTTCGATTCCCAGTGTTGGTCTTATTTTTCTGGTTTTTCTGTGCATCTATGTTTCGGTTTGTATTTTCAATACAAGAAGACTCCAAATAGTAATCTTGATATATGTATTTATATCAAGACACCCCCTGCCGACACCTGAGGCGAGACTGTTTAATGTTTAATGTTTATTGTTCTGTGTCCGCTTTTGTAATGTGTATTAATGTTGTTTTAATGTAAATAATTTAGTATGTATTTTCTTTGTATTTTGAGTATTTCTGTTTTTCTTTTTTCTTATCTCTACAGCACGTAATTGTAATTCTATGTCTATCCTCTATTATAATACATTGTCTTCTCGTAATTAGGTTAGCTGGAAGAGATCCCTTCTTAGGGATAAGCTCGCCTTTGTTCTCCTCTCTGTGTTTACATATTTTTATTTTTATGTGCAATAAAGAGTTTACATACATACATACATATATTCCTAGGATCCTGGTGATGGAGCGAGCGACAGGCTACTTGTCTATCTTCCACCACTCCTTCGCCAAGTGGTTGGTGGATGTGAAACATTGCACGCGGCGATACTTGTGTTGCCCCGCGGACGGGCACGCCGCCCTCGCCATGTACTACACTTTGGATGCTAAAAGGTATGATTAATACTCAAGCCTCTCAAGCTGAGGGTCGTGGGTTCAAATCCCGGCTCGCACCTCTGAGTTTTTCGAAATTCATGTGCGCAATTTACCACGAGCTTTGCGGTGAAGGAAAACATCGTGAGGAAACCTGCACAAACCTGCGAAGCAATTCAATGGTGCGTGTGAAGTTCCCAATCCGCACTGGGCCCGCGTGGGAACTATGGCCCAAGCCCTCTCATTCCGAGAGGAGGCCTGTGCCCAGCAGTGGGACGTATATAGGCTGAGATGATGATGATGATGATGATTAATACTCATCATCATCCCAGCCTGTATGCGTCCCACTGCTGGCCACAGGCCTCCTCTCAGAGAGGGCTTGGGCCATAGTTCCTACGCGGGCCCAGTGCGAATTGCTTCGCAGGTGTGTGCAGGATTCCTCACGATGTTTTCCTTCACCGCAAAGCTCGTGGTAAATTTAAAATGTAATTCCGCACGTGGATTTCGAAAAACTCAGAGGTGCGAGTCAGGGTTTGAACCATGACTCTCTGTTTGACCGGCGATAGGTCAAACCACTAGGCCACCACGGCTTTATAATACTCATATTCGTCGTCATTCTTAATCTCATACTCATTCTCAATGGCGTATCCGTTCTTATTCTCATTCTCATGCTTATTGTTGTTTACTATTCGTTTTTTTTTAACCCCCGCCGCGAAAAGAGGGGTGCTATAAGTTTGACCGCTACGTTTGTCTGTGTATCTGTGTGTCTGTCTGTGGCACCCTAGCTTTTAAACGGGTGAACCGATTTGGTTTTTTTTTCTAGCGAAGGTTCTTAGACATGATTAATCAAAATCGGTTCAGCGGTGTTCGAGATATTGAACTCAGAAGTCACAAAGTGGTCGGTTTTTTGTTGGTTAGGTTATTACAAACTATATTACTTAAGACGATTTTTTACGGTCCATTTTTCGATTACGACAATATGAAGTGTTTTTTTTTCTCGTTTGTGTCTGTTAGATTCCTAGATTAAGCAAGTCATTTTTCATCTCTCCTGTTCGGAAAGTTTAATTTTCATGGGTAGATAGCCGGGTGGAAAATTGCGTTTTCTCCTCTAGGGTGGAAAGTATTTTTTTTTAATTTTTCGGCTAGCCACGACATCGAAGATAATTGAGTTACGTCAATGACGTTTCGGCATGGCCATCTAGATGCACGTCGTGACCAACTCGAATTTTTTTTATAGTCGCCCGTGGCAAGTGGCCAGTCGAAAAGGTACCGTTGGAGGTTGGATAGGTATAAGTAAATTCAATTTATTATTATTCTCGTTTTTTTGTAGTATTTGAGTTTCCTCAGTCGAAATGAAAAGTAGAGTGTCTAACGCGGGTGAAATAATTCATTTCCCCTCGAACTATTGGCGCTCTCACTTCGTTCGAGCGCCAGAAATATCTCGGGTGAAATGGGTCACTTTCCACCCTTGGATATCAATCTACTATTTAGACAATCTCTGAATGCTGTATCACTTACTTTTATACATAAAAGTCTAGTTGTCTAAAAGTTAGTAACATCCCTACTAATATTATAAATGCGAAAGTAACTCTGTCTGTCTGTCTGTCGGTTACGCTTTCACGTCGAAACCGCTGAACCGATTTTGATGAAATTTGGTATAGAGATAGTTTAAGCCCCAAGGATGAACATAGGGTACTTTTTATTCCGCGCAGACGAAGTCGCGGGCATAAAGCTAGTAAACTCAAAAAATCGGAATCCATTGCTGGGAATCTTTGAGACTGTTACGATTTTGAATTCGTCCCGACTGTTGAACTTTATTTCTTCATTATTATTATCATCATCATTATTTAAATTCATTACTAACATAGTTATAAGATGACATTGTAAGCTAACAAAACTATGGATTCTTTGTGATCTGAAATAAACGATTTTTATTTTTTTTATTTTATTTTTATTTTATTTATTTAAGTTACTTATCAGAGTTCTAGACCACCAGACTTATTTTTTTCTTTTTAGTTGTTTTTAAGGCACTCTGTTTTTTTTACGCAAGTTAAGTGTAGTTCTCGAATTTGTCTCAGGTTGAGTGCTCTCGAGATTCACAACTACGTGTTTCATATGACGAGTCTGGAGCAACATATGTCGGCCCAGAAGAAGAAAACTACGTAAGTCCTAATACCACTGACATAAATGTGAAACTTTGTGATTTACCATCTTTTAATGCAGGTGGTAGGACCTTGTGCAAGGTCCGCCCGGATTGCTACCACCAACTTGCTCGCTAATCCTGACGTGAAGCAGCAGTGCTTGCTTGTGGGAATTTTGTAAAATCCCTGAATTTCAATTGTAACTACCAGATCGAATAGTTCACGCGTGCGAACACAGATATGGATTACACTAGATTACGCAAATGCATCTACTTCGCGTGTCCGAACCCCGACCAAACGACGGGGTTGGAACCATTCGAAGAATGACCACTAACTGACTAATCATGAGATCATGACTAGTGACTGACTCGAGCCCCACGGCGCGGGCGGGCGGCGCATTTGAATCGATTTTGCGCGGACATCGGGAAATTTACCTCGATAATTCGCTCTTGAGACGTCACAGTAGATATAAAAAACTGGTACGGTTGGTTTTCATGAGGTGTTCGCGTTATCTAGTGTAATTTATATCTGTGCGTGCGAATAATAAAATAAGCTCTAGTTTAAAAATAAATTAATGTACAATCAATAAGACATTCCTTTTTATCCACAGCGACCCGGAGGAAGTGATAGACCTGCACACATTGGTTCTCCTGTGGGTGTTGGACTCGGGCTGTGACGTCGAATCAGCTCTGAGGAAAGAGAACGACAATATACTGCAGTTGGAGGCCGTTGACGTTCAGGTAAACGGGCCAATCAACTATTTTACCCACACTTTGGGCGTCTCCTGCGTTACCAAAATTGTCTCTGGTGTTACCAAAAAATCGTACTTCCAACAAGATATTTCACGGTTTAATAGGTTGAACTTGCGTAGCATGGCATGTATTCATGTACACTATCTATTGAATTACAGAAAAAATATTTTTACTTACAAAAATCTGCAATTAATAAATAAGAAATAAAATAAAGATCACGGGACAATTCACACCAATTGACATACATAGTCCCAAAGTAAGCTTAGCAAAGCTTCTGTTATGCGTACTAAGCAACGGATAAACATAATTATATAGATAGATACTCGTACATACTTAAATACATATCAAACACCCAAGACCCGAGAACAAACATTCGTATTTTTCATACAAATATCTGCCCCGACACGGGAATCGAACCCCGGATTGAATTGTTTGAAAAATGTCGCGGACAGATTAGTGTCGGTAAAAAAGTTGATTGGCCCAAACATGACTTGTTTACAAGTATTGAATTTGTGGTGCGAACTGGATCAGGCGGGGCTACTGTGAAATTCGAAAATCGGAGTTCGCACCGTACCATCCCTCTCGCTCTCGTATTTAATAATATAAGTGTCAGCGGGACGGCAAGACACGAAGTTCAAACTTTGCAAACTCGATAAAGCCTCATTCATATTAAAAAAATAAATAAATAAAATATTGGCCACTTCGAATCCATCCAAAATTAAATTCGAAGTTTAAATAGTGTATTGTACTACAAGAAACGTTCATGTAGCCGCCCGGCGAGGGTGGATAGATACGTCGAGGGGAAAATAGGTTTAAATAAAGAGAAGAGATAAACTAAACCAAGAAATAAACTAAACTAAACTAAAGCTAGAATTTTACACTTTGATGGCGAGGATATTAAATAGCAACAATGGGAACAATGGTTATACCTTTTCATCATCATCATAATCTCAGCTCGTATACGTCAAACTGTCGAGCACAGGCCTCCTCTCAGAATAAGAGGGCTTGGGTCGTAGTTCCCTTAATTTTTAGCAAAAACTTACTAACAAAAGTCTTGTTGTTTCAGAAGAATGAAAGCAAAACTGAAGATGATAAAGGGGACCCCGAGTCAGAAGGCAAAGACTCTGTTTCTGGTAAGAATATACATTTATTCAGTTGCTTACCATCATGTGATCCACCTGCTAGTTTACCTCGATCCTCCTAAAGCCTAAAGTGTTGAAAAATGAAGGCAGTCGAAAAAACCCGGCTAAGTGCGAATCGACCTCGCACACTGAGGGTTCCGTAGGAATTTGCAGAGCCTCTCTATTTTAAGCAAAATATATGCAGTATTTGATATTCATTTCAGTTTAATACCTCTACACGTTCCTGACAAAAATGGTCGGGACAGATGGACAGACAGACGGACAGCAAAGAGATCCTATAAGGGTTCCGATTTTCCGAAAAAAAAACCGGAGAAGATGACCACGTATAACTTTTTACAGAGTAGTCCAATTTTGATAATTCTTTGTTTTGTGGGAAAGCGTATACCCTAAGGGCGGTCACATAAAATTTGGAAAAAAATCCTACCCTAAGGGTAGGAAAACAAGGATGATTGATTGTTCAGTCACTGATTGTTATGTACGACCCGGCATAACTTATTACAGAGTGTACCTTTTAGTTAGTTACTTAAAGGGTGGGAAAAAGTATAAAATATACCTGAAAATTCAGGGTTCTAGCTTTAGCCATAACAAAAATACAGGGTGTTGAAAATAGCCTGAATGGCTTCGAGAAAAGTATGGTACGGCCGTGCCTTTGTTTTGTTTTGCTCGACTTGGCGGGGGCACTGCCGTGCCCCCAGATTTTTTTAACAAAAATATTTAACCTTGTGCGGCCCAATGTGCATTAGAATGTACACAATAAGTTCAAAGGAATTAAGAATCCATGACACAGTAACTATTTGCGCGGTTGAGTGGACTGTAGTAGGTTGGCCTAAAACACTCCGTAGGTTTACCTATAAAGGCGGATGGATATACTTCGATAGAAATGATGGTACTCACTCACCCTTAACTCCAGAAGATTTGATAGCGTTACTGTTGCATGCGGTCTTGTATGATTCAGTCTTCAGCTGAGGTCTTCAGATGGTTTTACAATAATTAAAGATCTTGGTGGAAAATACGCAGCGAAGCGCTGCTGTCCCAGTTGACAGACGACTTATTTCTTTTTTCTGCTCTATAGGATTCGTCATAGAGCAGGACGTGCGCGGAGGTTGGATGGGTGGCGAAATACTTCCCATTTCAATACAAAATACTCCATCCAACTTTATAGGCTCAAACAGTAACAAAGTAAAAATTCTTCAGTTTTTCTATTGTTTTACACCATAGCAGTTTGACGGCAGTTTGTCTTTATTCACGAAACAATTAGATTCTAATTGCGTTGAATTTTTTTTCAACTCTTTCATTTTTTTCAAGAATATTTTCTTTCTTTCTTTTTTTTTTATTATTTATTTGATTGGAAGGCAAACGAGCAAGTGGGTCTCCTGGTGGTAAGAAATCTCCACCACCCATAAACATCTGCAACACCAGGGGTATTACAGATGCGTTGCCAACCTAGAGGCCTAAGTTGGAATACCTCAAGTGCCAGTAAAACAGTGGGTCTTTAAAACGAAAAAGCAAAAAATAATAGACCTTTTTTTCATTTAACCTTATAAGGTTAAAGCTCACAGAACCACTAGTACCTAGGTTAATGACACATTAGAATTAAAATAAGGTCGTACATTTTCCTCCTATGATATTATAATGAGTGTATTTACTTCTATATACAGACTTCCCTATTTCTTTGCACCTTGTAAATCCCTGATCGTCATTCGACAGTTTTGACCAGGCGTTTACCTTTTGGTTTTAACGGCACACTTTGTTCACCGAAGTTTCACGGCACACCACTGAAAAATAGTCAAGTGCGAATCGAACTGGCGTGTAGAGGATTCCGCTCGCGTCGTCATTCCTTCCGCTCGCATCAGTTGTTTTTGTACTACTTTTTAATTAAAATAGCTATTCATGATTTCAATGCACCATACCACAAAACATATAAGTACAGAAGTCAATCTCATGTATGTACTTCACTTTTCATACCTACGCTCGGCGGTCGCTCTAAGGTTGTCAGCTGTGGCTTATGCTCAAAAAACTATTGTGGTAGTGGCACTCGTATCTAGATGTTGGATTTATTGTTGAGAATGAAACGGGAAGAATGAAAATGTAAAATAATAATTACTAAAATTATTATTATTATTATTATTATCAGGTGGTAGGACCTTGTGCAAGGTCTGCCCGGATGCTACCACCATCTTGCTCGCTAATCCTGCCGTGAAGCAGCAGTGCTTGCACTATTGTGTTTCGGCGTGGAGAGTTCTTACTCAGCCGGTGAAATTACTGGCACTTGAGGTATCCAATCTTAGGCCTCTAGGTTGACAACGCTTCTGCAATGCCCCCGGTGTTCCAGATGCCTATGGGCGGTGGTGATCTCATACCATCAGGAGAACCACTGGATCGTTTACCATCCAGTCGAATAAAAAAAAATGTATGGTATAGGAAAACCATAGGTGTCCTTTTTTTTTTTGGAAGATGGTTTATATAAATGCCTTTATTTCTAAGGGTTTTTTATTGTGTTGCTGAACCCTAAAAATGAGAAAAGGAAAGTACACAATCACTATATCATTGTGTCATGAAGTTTTTGCATTTACATATCATTAGTCCTTCCCAAAACTGATATTAAAATTACTGCTAAATGCCCTTATCTCATCCTGTATATACTGAATAAACATACGACTTTGTACTCTATTATCAATGGTGTATAGGTGTTATTTAAATGTTTTATTTATAAGGAAGTATTGGTAGTATAATTTGTAAAACAGTTGTGGTTTCAGTGCGTGTGGAATCGGTTGTTTGTTTGTCACATGAAGTGAAGAATGTTGACGTTTTTTGTGTAGTTGTGATATTTTTTTTGGCATTTTATTCAATGGAGACTTTAAAGGTTGTAGATAAAGTTGGTTTCAAGTTTGAAATGGAGAAGAGTGAAATGATATTGTGTTGTAAGTATATTTCTAAATGATTTTACCCGAGATTTTACTTGCAACGTGATTTTACTTGTAGCTATATATTTGCGGCCTTTGCTGTTTATACTTTTGGACCGTGGATGCCAAAGTTCAAAAACTTCTTAATTTTTAGGATTCCGGAGCCAAAATGGCAAAAACGGAACCCTTATAGTTTCGCCATGTCTGTCTGTCTGTCTGTCTGTCCGCGGCTTTGCTCAGAGACTATCAATGCTAGAAAGCTGTAATTTTCCATGAATGTATATGTCAACTATGCCGACAAAATGGTACAATAAAAAATAAAAATATAATTTTTCTGGAGTACCTCCCATAGACGTAAAGTGGGGGTGATTTTTTTTCTCTCATCCAATCTTGTAATGTGGGGTATCGTTGGATAGGTCTTTTAAAACCACTTAAACGATTTTTCGATTTAGTGATTTGTTTGTGAAATATTCAACTTTAAAGTGCAAATTTTCATTAAAATCGAGCGTCCTCCCCTCTAAAATTTGTATTGTATTGTAATGTATTGTAACTCTTTATTGCTATAATGATTTCCTTTTACTTGTCTTCCTCTTTAATTTGTAAAATGTCACGAATAAATGTTTTTCTTTCTTTCTTTCTTTTCTTTCTAAAATCTAAACCGGTGGATGTAAAAACTTGAAAAAATTCAGGATGGTAGTCAGTATATCAAACTTCCAAGGAAAACTATAACGGCTAAGTTTGCTTGAGAATTATTAGTAGTTTAAGAGTAAATAGCAGCTTAAGGTATAAAATATACTTATAGTTAAGGTATAAACTTGTCACTGGTCAGTTTGTAAAAAGCCTAACAAAAGCCGGACATGAAACTACCGTGAGACTCACTCATATTAAATGATATTGACCGGATTACTCACGTCTTAAATCGAGTTTAGCTCGACATGTTTCGGGTTATTTCGAAACCCTTCATCACTGGAGCACGCGACTCGGCGGCTGCCGCAACACTGGCTGTCGGTTGGTGTGAACGTGCCTTCACGGAACGATGTTGTTAGTGTTGTGTGCTACCCTACATTTGATAGTGACAATAAAAATGACGATGAAAATGTGGGTAGTTGTGCGCCTGAGTTAGTTTCGTCGGACAGTCGCGCGATCAGAGCGGTGGCGCGTGGTGCGCGTGTTGCGGCAGCCGCCGAGTCGCGTGCTCCAGTGATAAAGGGTTTCGAAATAACCCGGAACATGTCGAGCTAAACTCGATTTAAGACGTGAGTAATCCGGTCAATATCATTTAATAAAAGTTGGACAGGCCGGACACCGTTTCATTTGGCCGGAAAAGCATTGAAAAGGCCTAACTATGTCCGGATTTAACCGGACGCCTGGCAACCCTAGCCATATTGGTGATAATGATCATCATCATCATCATCTCTGCCGTAGGACGTTCACTGTTGAAAATAGGCCTCCCCCATACTGTTGGACATAGGCCTCCCCCATATATATGATATGATAATTTATTGAATCAGGCGTTACTTTGCGGAGGTCCATATCAATGAACTAAAATAATTACTTTGCTCACCCGCGACCTTAAGATAGCTAAGTCTATGCAAATTATGCGTGTTCATGCAGTTCCTCCACCTCCACACTGTGAGAACACACACAAATTACACAAACCCATCTATCACCACCACCACAACACACTGACGCGTTTCGAACTCAACCAGAGCTCATCTTCAGAGTGACACAACCGTACACCATGCTACCAGTATTTCAGTGTTTGATAGATGGGTTTGTGTAATTTGTGTGTGTTCTTACAGTGTGGAGGTGGAGGAACTGCATGAACACGCATAATTTGCATAGACTTAGCTATCTTAAGGTCGCGGGTGAGCAAAGTAATTATTTTAGTTCATTGATATGATATGATGATATATAGGTGATAATGATATGATGACGTTAACGTGATATTGATGGTGATGTCCCACAGACCCGTCAGCGTTGGAGTCGATAATGCCTGAGCTGGCGGGGCGCGACGCGCGTTGGCCGCGCGACAGACGCGTGCTCCGCGCGCTGCTGGAGCTGAGCCGGGCGACGCCCGCGCCGCCCGCGATGCCGCCGCTGGTGAGAGCCCTAGGGCCCCTACCTACCAGGGGGAGGGAGGGATACAGGGTAGAAAGTTGCGATGGGGCAGTAGCTAATACATGTTTTACAATACAAGGTGACCTTAGCCTCTCTGGATAAGACTGATACTTAGCAATATCTTAAAATAGTTATTTGCTTAATTAGAGAAGAAAAAAAAAAACAAAGAAATCGGATCATCCAAATACACAGGCTGCTCCAAAGTGATACATTGAAAACCGTTAGTTTTTCGGTTAATATTGGACTGATTGTTAAGATACTTTTCAGTTTGGTTTTAAATATCTTGCTAAGCCAGTAGTATTCTTATTTTTCCAGAGGCTAAGGTCACCCAGTAGACTTGTCGGCGCTGGAGTCCAAAAGTAGGCAACTGCAACTACAAAGGCACAGCGCTAGCGAAAGTAGCGAGGAGCGAGAGTGTTTTAGACTATGATTTTTTATTTCTTTAAGCGACAAAAACATAAAATTTTCTTACTAAATAAAGAATTTAAAAAACGCGACTGCATTTAAAAAAGAAGAGTAAAACAAGTCTTAAGTCTTATATCTGTAAAGAGATTCCAAACGGATCATATTTTACTGCAATTTGTGGTCGGCAACTACACGACTGTCCTTCTCTGATACCGTACGCTAGAGAAAGATGCAAATAATGGCCGGGCACAAATTCCAGCGAAAATGTAGCCAGTTTACGATTTTGAAGGGGTCCCAACTGTTGAATTTTTAAGTAGACTTCCAGACCGCAAGACTTGATTTTTCCTTTTAGTTTTTTTAAGTCAGTCAGGTATCTTCAATTTTTTTTAATTATTTTTATTTTATTTTTGAAGTCGCTTGAAAAAGTACTGTCAATAGGGATGATGACGCCATTAAAAAATAATTTGAAGGCACAACTCCAGTAAAAAAAAAACGCTTTATTTTACCCCTGAAAACCAGATTAATTTTCGATTTACTGTAAAATTAGATTTTTTGTTGCTTTTAAACAAATAAATATTTAGTTGATTGAGTTGCCGGATAATGACGTCATAAGTCGCTATTGCCATTGAAACTCTATGGGAGCATTGTGTTTTGACAGCGCATAAAAAGTACGTCAGTTGGTTGGTGGTGTCAACATCTCTATTCAGTGGCGGCGCTAGGCGTCGGCGACGTCGGCCACCGACGACGGCCTCGCGCCTGAGGGGGCCTCGCAAAGTTTCGCCAATCATCCTGGCTTAGGTAGCCGACCGGGGTCGGCGACCCCAACAATTCGAGATTTTTTTTAGTGCGAAGTAAAAGGGGCCTCGCGAACTTGATGTCGCCTACGTCCACATGTGGTTCAGCGCCGCCACTGTCCCTATTGAAGAGTTTTTTAACATTTTCAGTTGCCGTCAGAAGAGACATTAGAGACTCTAGTCCTAGAGCAGAAGAGAGAAGAGCCGGTGGATGACGTCGACCCGAATGCGGTGTTTGAGATCGCGGCGCGCGGCGATGAGGACACTTTGAATGCACTTCTGAAGGTTAGTGATGTCTATTGTCTGGCCAGTGGCTACATGATGCAAAGAACTCATCAATTATGAACGTCGGAAATCGGAAAAAGTAATCTTTCGTAAAACTGACGAGCAGCTGACATTGAAATATTTTATCTTAGATTATTTATACAAAAAAACCGTGATAATAATTTTCTACCGGTCTGAAGTCGGTGTCGGTGGGGGTCTGAAGATGAGCTCTGGTTGAGTTCGAAACCCGTCAGTGTGATGTGGTGTTGGTGATGGATGGGTTTGTGTAATTTGTGTGTGTTCTTACAGTGTGGTGGTGGAGGAACTGCATGAACACGCATATTTTGTATAAGCTTAGCTATCGTAAGCAAGAAATAGTATTTTATGCAACAGTTGTATAATAGGGGTCAAAAAATGTGAGTGGCGTAAGTTACGATGTGAGCGAAGCGAACATCGTAAGAAAAAACGCCACGAGCTTTTTTTGACTTATTTATACAACGTTGCATACAATACTTTTTCTACGACTACCTACCTACTACGCTAGTAATACGTTCTCCGAAAATGACGAGGTCTGGTGTTCTAATCTCCACGACATTAAATTTTTGTAAGATTTGTCATACAGGTGCCGTGATTTAGAAGGCAACAAACTTTCAGTCACTACTTGGGCTGCTGCGGATATTTCTTCGGGTGTAGAAATAATATTTTCATCTGCATCCATGTTTAATAAGTTTCGCGTAAACTTGCTAAAAATCACTAGTTTCTAACTTTTAAAACTTTACTCAGACTAAAATATTAAGGCAAACAATAATGGCGGGAAAAATTTTAAATGTCAAAAGTTGTCTATGGTGAACTTTGTTTTTAATTGACGTAACTTACTAGCGACTACATTGAAAAAAAAATATGTGTTACTTATGTTGGCAGCTATGAATTATGTTCGGAAAGTTTTTGTTCTATATTAAAATCAAGTAAGTGGCTGCACTTTAGCTTGTCAAAACGGACGAATTAAAAAAAAGTAAGTGGCTGCAGTATCGTTTTAGCAACATTACGATACAGTGCTGTTATGGGGAATAGACTACAGATTTTGCCAGAGTCTTGTTAATTATGTTCTTATATTAGCGTTGGTGATTAAGTAAGTCACAGATAACAGTATTGGAGTAGAAAAATTCTTTTACTTCATTGAAGTCGGAGTAACCATTAGTCGTCTATCTCACCTACATACTATATTGGGCTTCAATCACTACTGCTGGCTTGTGCTGAGGCACCGACTTCAGACTGGTAGAAAATTATTCAAAAAAAGTGCCTGATTTAGGGTAATTTCGCGTAACGTTACTTAAAAAAAATATCTGAGGTGGCAACACTGTACCATCTAGTATATTTTCCCCAGCGTCACCCGGAGCTAGCGTTCGTGACGGACGCGACGGGCGGCACGGCGCTGCACGCGGCGGCGCGCGCCGGCCGGGCCGGCTGCTGCGCGGCGCTGCTCCGCGCCGGAGCGCGGCCGGACGCGCCGGACGCTGACGCGTGGAGCGCGCTGCGGGCCGCCGCTTGGGCCGGACACACCGAGGTCAGAAAGAGAGCCCATCAAATTTTTTCCCCAGCGTCATCCGGTGCTAGCGTTCGTTACGGACGCGACGGGCGGCCCGACGCGCCGGACGCTGACGCGTGGAGCGCGCTGCGGGCCGCCGCTTGGGCCGGACACACCGAGGTCAGAGAGAGAGCCCATCAAATTATTTCCCCAGCGTCACCCGGAGCTAGCGTTCGTAACGGACGCGACGGGCGGCACGGCGCTGCACGCGGCCGGGCCGGCTGCTGCGCGGCGCTGCTCCGCGCCGGAGCCCGGCCCGACGCGCCGGACGCTGACGCGTGGAGCGCGCTGCGGGCCGCCGCGTGGGCCGGACACACCGAGGTCAGAGAGAGCCCATCAAATTATTTCCCAAGCGTCACCCGGAGCTAGCGTTCGTTACGGACGCGACGGGCGGCACGGCGCTGCTCCGTGCCGGAGCGCGACCGGACGCGCCGGACGCTGACGCGTGGAGCGCGCTGCGGGCCGCGGCTTGGGCCGGACACACCGAGGTCAGGGAGAGAGCCCATCAATTTATTTCCCCAGCGTCACCCGGAGCTAGCGTTCGTGACGGACGCGACCGGCGGCACGGCGCTGCTCCGCGCCAGAGCGCGGCCGGACGCGCCGGACGCTGACGCGTGGAGCGCGCTGCGGGCCGCCGCCTGGGCCGGACACACCGAGGTCAGAGAGAGAACCGCCTGTCGCGAATATTGTAGTACGGGTCGCTAACATGCGCGCAATGACATTTAAACCAGGACGCACATTGCTGAACAAAATCCCCTTCAAAGAATGTCAGGACTATTGATTTGTTTGCGTGACAAATAAAATCATCTCACACAAAATAATTAAAATAATACGAGACGAAATTTGAACCTAGTCTTTACTATATTACGGGCGAATTTCGCTAGCGGCAAAACTCCACAACGCTTGACACTTGACAACAACGTACTGAGAAAAAAGAAGGCTACTTTTACCAAAGTGGCAGGCGAGCATTCTACCAACCTACTATCGACCTACCGATCGACCTATCGACCAACCTATCGACCTAACCTATCCCGGTGATCTGAACCAGTGATTTTAGGCCAGTGATTACCAAAGTGGCGCTCATTTGGCTCGGGACATATTTGGGCGCGCGATTGTGAATCTACAGGTATAATTCATCAAAGCATGCGCGCAAACATTTGACACACACATTTTCTAATGCTGGCACTTCACTTGGCATATACACCGAAATATTTGCGCGTACGAAAGAGATGCACTATTTCTTTTCTACCATGAGCGATGGAGAAGTCAATAGCGCAACGCGAATACGCAACGCCAAGTGAAGTACCACCATGAGTAACGCTGCGGGGCACATACAGTTCTAAGACACAGTTTATATATAAGCTAAAGCAGTATGGAAGCTACGAACAAATCGATCGAAATGAACACACTCACACTCGGTACTGCAGTACCGCGAAACCCCCTCGGAGGCCGTGTAGAGCGCGCGTCTGTGTGAGTGTGTTCATTTTGATCGTAGCTTCGTAGCTTCCATACCGCTTTAGCTTATATATACGAGTATACTGTGTCAGAGACGACGCGTTTCGTAGGAAAAAAATCTGTCACAGATAATGACAGTGACAATAAGAATGACGATAAAATGTGGGTAGTTGTGCGCCTGTGTTAGTTTCGTCGGACAGTCGTGCTCCTTAGAAGAAGGGTTTCGAAATAACCCGAAACATGTAGAGCTAAACTCGATTAATACGTATACGTAATTTTATGATTAATACGTATTGTTTCAGGTGGTGGAAGTTTTGCTCGAATTCGGCTGCGACGTGGATTGCGTGGACGCAGACAACCGAACAGCCTTGAGGTAATGCCACTGATATAAATGTGAAAGTTTGTTAGTCTGTTTGTTACTTTATCACGTCGGAACCGCTGAACCGGTTGAGATGAAGTTAAAGAATTAAAAAAACCCCTTTCCTGTCATAAAAAATAAATCATAGTTTTATGTTTTTTATCTATGAGGGATTAATTTAAAAACGAAAAATATTTTTAACGAGTTCAAATTCGTATTGTATACTTTGTAAGGCTAAATATCCGTATACATTCGCTAATCCTGCCGTGAAGCAGCAGTGCTAGAATTGTTGTGTTTCGGCGTGGAGAGTAAGACAGCCGGTGAAATTACTGGCACTTGAGGTATTCTATCTTAGGCCTCTAGGTTGGCAATGCATCTGCAATACCCCTGGTGTTGCAGATGTTTATGGGCGGTGATGATCTCTTGCCATCAGGAGACGCACTTGCTCGTTTGTCATCCAGTCGAATAAAAAAAAATGCTGATTGGCTGGTTTATTTCGCAGGGCGGCGGCGTGGTCCGGGCACGAGGCGGTCGTCCAACGCCTATTGGCGGCCGGCGCGGCGCCGGACGCCGCCGACGCCGAAGGGCGGACGCCGCTCATAGCCGCCGCTTACATGGGCCACGCCGACATAGTGCGGGCGCTGCTTGACGCGGGCGCGAGTATCGATCATGCGGATGAGGATGGTGACTCATTTATTTATTTAATAATAATAATAATAATATCACGGGACACTTGACACCAATTGACCTAGTCCCAAACTAAGCAAAGCTTGTACTATGGACACTAGGCAACGGATAAACATACTTAAATATTAGATAAATAAATACTTAAATACATATTATACATCCAAGACCCGAGAGCAAACATTCGTATTATTCATACAAATATCTGCCCCGGCCGGGATTCGAACCCGGAACCTCAAGCTTCGTAGTCAGGTTCTCTAACCACTTAGCCATCCGGTCGTCATTTGTCGACGAAAAATTACAGTATAACAGTTAAAACACCAATGCGCTGTATAATTCAAATTATACAAAACAAAAATACATAGTGCATAGTACATATTGCTGTCGGTGCATCGACACTAGAGATGCAACGGATATCCGGTCTATCCGGCCACTATTCTACTACTAGCTTTTGCCCGCGGCTCCGCCCGCGTGTTATTCGGTTATCGCGCGCTGTTCCCTCGGGAACTGTGCATTTTTGCGGGATGAAAAGTAGCCTATGTCACTCTCGGGCCCATAAACTATCTCTATGCCAAAGATCACGTCGATCCGTCGCTCCGTTATGGCGTGAAAGACGAACAAACACACTTTCGCATTTATAATATTAAGTATGGATCTACTCTCATATCGTAAAATTCTAATTATACAATTCAAAACGAGTTTATATTAAATTTGCGTGCGTGCGTGCGTGCGTGCGTGCGTGCGTTCGTGCGTGCGTGCGTGCGTGCGTGCGTGCGTGTGTGTGTGTGTGTGTGTATGTGTGTGTATTAGAATGTTTGTATGAAATCAGGTTTTCTAGTGATGACTTTTGAGATATTAAACTTTGAAGTGGCAGGCGTGGTTTTTCAACTTTCTGTTGGTTAGGTTAGTTTTAATTTATTATTTTATTTCAGGTCGCACCGCGCTGTCAGTTGCTTCCCTCTGCGCGGCGGGCGCGTCGTGCGCGGCCATTTTGTTGGAGCGCGGCGCGGACGTGTCGCGCGCGGATCGCGACAACGCCGCGCCTCTGTTGGTCGCCGCTTTCGAGGGACATACGTGAGTATGAATCTGCATATGAGTGTACAGTCGGAGTAAAAAAAGGTTCGTCACCCTAAGATCTATTATCCTTTGCTCAGTACGAGCGCTAATCTGCTTTACCGACTGAGTAGGACATACTGCGTCAACTTGTCAACCTGCTAAACATAATCAGGTGACCATAGACACCCTACAACTGCACCTTGGCACTGACAAACACTGACAATTAAATAGAACATTATTTGATTGAAACTTTTACGAAGTTGTTTATTAAAAAGGTTTTGTATTGATAATAAACTAGATATATTTTAGAGGTGTATACTATTTTGAATCTTGTTATCATGTTAAGTAAGTATAATTTGATATGCACTTGTCTACTTAGTACTTCGGTTTCAAAACGTACTAAGAGTCTATGACTTTGTAAAGGAATCAATTTAGTAACTGACTAAGGTTTTCCTACCCCCACTGTACAAGGCTGACTAGGGTTATAAAAAACTTCGCCATATTGCGGAAAACCAATAGAACTATTTTTTTGCACTGGTAACACTTTTTTTTATTCGGATGGCAAGCGAGCAAGTGGGTCTCCTGATGATAAGAGATCGCCACCGCCCATAAACACCTACAACACCAGGGGTAAGCAGATGCGTTGCCAACCTAGAGGCCTAAGATGGTATACCTCAAGTGCCAGTAATTTCACCGGCTGTTTTACTCTCCACGCCGACACACAACAGTGCAAGCACTGCTGCTTCACGGCAGAATTAGCGAGCATGATGGTGGTAGCAATCCGGGCGGACCTTGCACAAAGTCCTACCACCTGCAAAAGTATAAGCGTTTTAAGCTTGTTTCCTGTCATAGTGAAATCTGCGAGCTCCTTCTCGAACACGAGGCGGACATAGAGGCGTCCGACAGGGGCGGGCGGGCGGCGCTGTGGGCGGCCGCGTCCGCCGGACACGCCAGCACGACGCGCCTGCTGCTGTTCTGGGGCGCCTGCGTCGACTCCATGGACCGGGAGGGACGGACGGTGCTCAGCACTGCCGCTGCGCAGGGTAAGCCTACCTAGCGACCGACTGATTGTCTTGCCAACCTATCGGCTGCCACAACTACTACCGATCCACCGATCGACTTACTCAAAGTCAAAGTCAAAGTCAAAATCTCTTTATTCAATTTAGGCTATGACAAGCACTTATGAACGTCAAAAAAAGTCTACCACTGGTTCGGAAAAAAAACCTCTGTTGAAAAGAATCCGGCAAGAAACTAAACGAGGTTTTTTTTTAAACAGATTCACAATATTTATACATGATATCTATATACTATACACCGACCGATTGTCTTACCAACCTATCGGCTGCCACAACTACTACCGATCCAGCGATCGATCCACCGACCGACTTACTATCCCACCAACCGAATGGCTATCCCACCGACCCGACGATCTACCTACCATCCTCCCAAACCGATTGACTGGCCCACAGACCCAACGACCTACCTACCATCCTACCAACCGATTGGCTGGCCTACGTACCATCCTATCAAACCGATTGGCTGACCCACTGATCAAACTACCTACCTACCATCCTACCAACCGATCGGCTACCCCAACGACTATTGCTCCACCGACTGCCCAACCTATCCATTCACCCGGTCAACCTGCTGACTGACAGAGTTACTGACCCAACTACTGCCTCACCAACCGATTGACTGCCGCAACGACTACCGATCCAACGACCTACTTACCGTTTCACCAACCGAGTGACTGTCTCACCGACTACCAATCCATTCCTATCCAATTCTGATTTATTTATTGTTTTCATCAACGAAGCCACTTGAGACGTTTATTGTAAAAAGGTTCTACTGCAGGTCGGGCTTACAGCGGTTTATATATACATCATCATCTCAGATTATATATGTCCCACTGCTGGGCACAGGCCTCCTCTCTGAATGAGAGGGCTTGGACCATAGTTCCCACGTGCGCCCAGTGCGGATTGGGAACTTATTTTCGTTGGTGCTGTGGCATTACTGATGGTTACTGATGGCAATTGGTATTCCTACGAGTTATAACATTCGGTGTTGCTTGGAGTTGAAGCAATTGGCATTACTGATGGTTGAAGCAATGGGCTAGACGACAAAAAAAAACTGTTTAGTCCGTCAGGTGGATAATGTGCACATATTTTTTCTTTTGTTTGACAACCAAAAAATGACGAGGATACAGTGCTTAGAAGTTTCGAGTGACGTCACTATATGATACGATTTTTACCTTATAGTGACGTCACAAGCCCCCACACCGGAAGTTGATTATCTATGCCTTTGTCGATTTTTAATATATAGACAAACCAAAAAATACGTGTCCCATATTTTTCCATAATTTAACTGTTGGTATTACTGATGGTTGAGTAATAGTTATGGTCTGTCCCATAATTCGAGATAATAAAATGACAGTCTGAAATGTCAAACGTAAAAATAATGTGGCCAGCATAAAACGAACAGTGCGGCTCCGTGATTCCGGTTTCGTAAATAACCGATAAAAATGTATATTTTACGATAGCAAAAATAACATTAAAGTATTCAATATACTACTTCCTATTTTAAAAATATAAATACCTACACTTTTACGATAAAGTGATAAAATCTAAGCACAGGTACAGTCAGCTGCAGAGAAAAGGTACCCCCCTGTAACGGCGGTATCCATACTACCGCCATTACAGGGGGGTACCCTTTCTCTGCAGCTGACTGTACAAAACAGGTAAAATACAGTGTTCATCTTTTAGTGCCAACGTAAAAAAATATAATACAGAGAGGCTACTACAAAACTAGAAAAACGAAGTCCGTATGGCAGCGTCCCTTTTACTTGAGTATTGAATGAGAAAAGCGTCAGCGGGACGGCAACATACGAAGTTCGAAGTTGGAGGCCTACCGACAGCTCGTCTCCCGGTCCGCGGACGCCATTCGAGAACCTTCTGACCCCAGCGGCCATCAGTCCTGCGTGCAATGTGCCTCGCCCACTGCCACTTCAGTTTCGCAATTCTTCGGGCTATGTCAGTAACCTTAGTTCTACTGCGGATATCATCATTTCTGATTCTATCCCGCAGAGAAACCCCGATGAATGAATGAAATGGAAATAATTCTACAATTTGATAAGTTTGATAAAAAATTAAATGAGATTATAAAATTCATTGAATAGTTTTTCTATTAAATATGTTCCATTCAAGTTAATAGTCGTTAAAACAATAATATTCCAAGTAAACATACGAATAGCAAATATTATATGAAATATTTTCTGCGAAACGAAATTCTACGAAAATTCTGTCTGTGAAAGAAGGGAACACCTATTAAGTGTATTTTCAGCTTCTTATGGCAATGATCTTACTTAGAATTTAATTGAAACTTAAACATCAACATCTATAAAAAGTCGAAATATCTCCAAAACTGTCGCATTTTTATTAGACCTATTTTGCCTTTTCTAGAATGTCCTAAGTGTCCTACATGTTATTACATCACGGATCCGTTCATATCTTAATATTTTATGACATATATATATTGGTACACAGGTTACCTACAAAATCTTTCGGTGATTACCGGTTGCGGCACATCACTATTTATGAGACGCAAAAAACAGGTAACACATGAAACGTCATTTTATTATCTCGAATTATGGGACAGACCATAAGTAATGTCATTAGATAGTTACGTAAAGCGTTACTTTATCTTACAGCACATTTATATTGCTGTCTTGTCACCAGGTAACGTGGAGGTGGTAAGGCAGCTGCTGGACCGAGGATTGGACGAGAACCATCGTGATAATTCGGGATGGACCCCCTTGCATTACGCCGCTTTTGAAGGTATGTGTTTCTAGCCGGAACGTGAGACGTTGACAGGTCCCCACTCGATGGGTGGTCAGTGGATGCAGAAGGCGTGTTGCATATCGTCACTAATTTTAAAAATACTCGTATCTCAAATAAGTACGTCAACAAATTTGACCCTTAAAACAATGTTTATTAAGTTCACTCAGATTCGATTTGTGGCATTCGAACATGGCGGATGTAGACAATATCAAATTTTGCTATTTCTGTTTCTTTGGCTAGTTGAAGTATAATTTTGATAGTGTTTTATGCGGCGATTAACCTTAAGGTGGTTTGTCACGGTCAGCTAGGCACTACAGCGCCAGTAGATGACGTTAGTGTGCAAATTCCACGTATTTTATTTTTTTTAGGAATGAAAATGTGGATATTTTTATAAAATAATGTACCTAGCGCCCGTAGAGTGAAATTTGTAATATATTCTACCAAGTTTCAGATGTATTTTAATTCAGAAAATACTTTCATTTGGGAATGCTGCGGTTTCGACTGATATTTTCGCACACATGCTTGCAATTTGATGTAAACAAAAGTCTTTGTTAATTTCGCTGGCATGATCAAAGAGCAGAATGGCCTAGTTGTATATGGCTCGAGTTTACCCTAAGAATAGCTTAGGAAGTTCGGGTTCAAACCCGTTGAACAATTAAGCTTTTTTTGTTTTTTTTTTATAGTTCTCTGTTAATGACGTTAATGTTTATTGAAATGTGTAGCAAAAAATTAATAAGACCTAATTTAGGCACATTTTTTTTTAAATTTTAAGCGAATCTATCTATGAATATGCACAACTACAATACCTACTATGAGACTTATTCCTCACATCTACTCAAGGGTTGCTTGGTAGAGATCCCTTCGAGGGATAAGTTCCTCTTTACAAAGTCAAGGAAACCGAATCACGTACCAGGGTGGAACCTTTTCATATTCAATTACGCTGTGATTTCTTTGGCAGATGTATGGGATGTCAACAATACATTAGTAGCACATGGGTTGCATATGGGTTATATATTTTTTACAATACAGTTTACATACTATGGGAAAATTAGTCATAATCATTATCATTATCCCTATACATACATACAGGCCTCCTCTCACAATGAGGGCTTGGTTTGGGCATTGTTTTCAACGCAGGCCCAGTGTGAATTGAAATATAGCACACACCATTAATTATTTTACAGGGGGTTGCACGGTTCTTCACGATATTTTCCTTCTACGAAAAACGTGACCATATGAAATTAGACTTGTTTATTTTTATTTCAAATTTAATTGGTTGGGTAGTAATCGAAGGCCCTATTGAAAAACAAATTAAAAAAATCCATCACTAAGTCAGTTTTTATTTGTTTATTTACATCAATCAATCAAATTAGCCCACATACAACCACTGCTGAGTGCCTCTTGCATTTTCACGCCACTTTTCCAGTCTTGTGCCAGTCTCATACACATCTGTAATTAAATATTTTTTTATGAAAACAAAACATATTTTGAAGAAGCATATTTTGTCAAATGAACTTTTCTCTGAACTCCAAAATTACCGAGATATTAAGCTCAAAATTTAAATCCGCTACCAACGGTAAGGGTTCTGGAACTGTGCATTTTTCCAGGGTAAAAAATAGCTAATATTAATCTCTGACCAATAAACTATCTCTATGCCAAAAATCACGCCGACCCGTCGCTCCGTTTCGACGTGAAAAACGGACAAACATATAAACAAACACATACACTTTCGCATTTATAATATTAGTATGGAAGTAGGGATATGGTTTTCAACATTATCATCACCGTCATCATCGTCATATATTAGCCTCAGGACGTTCACCGGTGGACTTTAGGCCTCTTCCATACATATTTTCCCGAGTTGCCAATACTTAGGTAAGTACTCGCCACGCTTGATAAGCGGGTTGGTGAGCGCAGTATATGTATGTTGTACTCAGTCTCTACAGTACTTACTTTTCAATTTCCTTATAATGCGTCTTTTCCGAGACTAGAGTATCGAGTATTGATGCTTTATATGTATTTTATTCGCAAAATTCGTGGCTTCATAGTTTCCAATGTGAATTATAATTCAGGTCAATACTTGAAAATATAACTTCATTCACATTATAGATTATAGATAATTATAATTCCGCCAATTTCGAGGACAAATTACGATAATTTAATTTAGGAAAAAGTTACTCTAGTTTTTACAATGTCATGACAACTAACGAACAAAAAATTATGACTTGACATTTGACAATTGAGATACTTTATTTTATTTTTATTTTTTTGGAAAAAGCTAAAGCCACAAGCCATGCAGCTTTTGTCTGATTTTATCACTACTAATTTATAATCCGTTAATGCAATTTTCCGTACTTATTTATTAATTCGTTCATGTTATGTCATTTTCTTCCTAATTTCTGTCGAAAATCCAAAGAATTGGCAATGCATTTGTTCGTTGCGCTTCAGTCTTTCGACTGACGGACTTTGTACCTATGGCCAGCAAAAATATTAAAAAAAATAGGGAAACGAGCTTCAAAATGGTAATTATGTAATTTTGATCAGACAAATCGAACGAAATCTGGCAACGTCGCTTATCATCGAATTGTCGGCGAGTTGACAACGTGGCTGAAACGCACACTACTAACCAAGCCGTTGGTGGACGATACTGTCGGCTGTTCACTCACATATTGACAAAAATGAACCAAAATAATCATTTAGATTAAGCTATTAATCAAAAGCTTTCTTAAGGTAAATAAAAAATGACGCAACTAGATAACGAAATAAACGTCAAGAGATGTGGTTTTAGTTTCAAATAATCTTTCAAGCGCAAATGGTTGGGAAAATTAGTTAGTATGGAAGTCGTGCCACCTTAACAGTGAACAGTGATCACAGAATTCTATATTGCTCTCGTGTCTGTCATTTTTTAATGCGCAAGTTGTCTCCACGTGGTTTCTGGAATTTTACTATCAAGTTGCAAAAACTACAACTACCGAACAACGTCCCTCTCAAAGTGAGTACTTTAACACTGGCGAAATTGTTCTAATAAGGACAGAAAGCCATATTTTAAAAGAGAAGAAGTATGTTCACTCAGAAAGATCATCGATTTTGAGATACCAGCTTTTAAGATTGGTTTTTTGGGATCTTTTTGTATTTTTATTTCAATTCCAAATTTTTACTTTTACGGTCATCCCGTAAAACCTAAATTGAAAATACAAACTGAAATATAGATGCACAGAAACACCAGAAAAATAAGTAGCGGTGGTGTTGCGGTATGTCACGCGGCACGGAATGCCGAGGGCCTGGGTTCGATTCCCAGTGCTGGTCTTATTTTTCTGGTTTTTCTGTGCATCTATATTTCATAGTAAAAAAAAATATACCACAAACGGGACTTATGACGCTATTTTTAAACAAGAAATATTTACCTCGATGTTTCGCCAACGTTACAGTGGCCGTGGTCACGAGTAGACTGAAGTGTGGGGTGTGAAGTCTGCCTAGCAGCGAGAGTTCTTCGAACTACCCGCACTTGATCACTAATAGTACCGGCACTCGTATCACGAACTACCCGCACTTGGTCATTTTTATTTGTCACCCTATCACACCGATACACAACACCTATACAATACAATACAAATATTCTTTATTGATCACCAAAAACAGTACAGAGACATCACAAAAATAAAAATTATAGTTTAAAAAACTAAAAAAAACACGCTTTTAAAAGTAATTGAACTAAAAAGTCAAAAATAAAACTGTAATAATCAATTGAAAAATTCATATTATTGTACAAAAAGCGTGGGGTGCTTGTCATAACAACTATGGATATAATAAACTATCGATAAAATATTTGCAACAATCAAAATCAAGCCCCCCACGCTTTTTGTACAATAATATGAATTTTTCAACTGATTATTACTGTTTTATTTTTGACTTTTTAGTTCAATTACTTTTAAAAGCGTGTTTTTTTTTAGTTTTTTAAACTATAATTTATTTTATACTTTTTAGTTTGAATGGGAAACTGTTATGAAATTATTGCATTGTCATCGGTCCTTGATACGTATGCAAAGTTTCAAATTAATCAGACTTCTGGAAACTGGTGAAAATTAAGTTCAAAGATTCCGTTACATACATACATAGTTAGTTACAACCCAAGCTAATAAAAGCGTGTTAAAAAATTCAGGTTGACACCTATATTTATTTTTAGGGTTCCGGAGCCAAAATGGCAAAAACGGAACCCTTATAGTTTCGCCATGTCTGTCTGTCTGTCTGTCCGTCTGTCTGTCTGTCCGTCCGCGGCTTTGCTCAGAGACTATCAATGTTAGAAAGCTGTAATTTTGCACGAATATATAAGTAAACTATGCCGACAAAACAGTACAATTAAAAACTCAAAAACAATTTTTTTTATGGTACCTCCCATAGACGTAAAGTGGCGGTGATTTTTTTTTTCTCATCCAACCCTATAGTGTGGGGTATCGTTGGATAGGTATTTTAAAACCATTAGGGGTTTGCTAAAACGATTTTTCGATTCAGTCATTTGTTTGCGAAATATTCAACTTTAAACTGCAAATTTTCATTAAAATCGAGCGTCCCCCCCCCTCTAAAATCTAAACCGGTGGGTGGAAAAATTTGAAAAAATTCAGGATGGTAGTCAGTATATTAAACTTCCAAGGAAAACTATAGCGGCTAAGTTTGCTTGAGAATTATTAGTAGTTTATGAGTAAATAGCAGCGTAAGGTATAAAATATACCTATACTTCGAAGATTCCGTATAAAGTACGAAATCCTTAGAAAAATATTACTTAATTTTTTCGTAATGGCTCCGGAACCCTATTTTGGGCATGTCCGACACGCTCTTGGCCGGTTTTTTATTCTTATTCTCCTTAATGGCGGCCTTTAAGGCTTGGGCCAATGTCAGTTAAATAAAGATAAATATATTCTTCTTCACGTAGTACGGTGATTGTAGTTTTTGCAACTTCATAGCAAAATTCCAAAAACCACGCGGAGACAACTTGCGCATTAAAAAATGTCAGACACGAGAGCAATATCGAATTTCGTGATCAATGTTCACTGTTAAGGTTAATCGCCGCATAAAACACTATCAAAATTATATTTCAACTAGCGAAAGAAGCAGAAATACCAAAATTAGACATGGTCTACATCCGCCATGTTCGAATGCCACAAATCGAATCAAATTTGACTTTATTCTTGAAAGAATTAGATTCTAATTGCTTTGTCATTTTCAGTTATCTATATTTCAGTTTGTATTCTCGACATTAAAAGCAACTCGCATGTCAACCAGGTCACATAGAAGTATGCGAGGCGCTGCTCGAAGCGGGCGCCAAGATCGACGAGACTGACAACGACGGCAAGGGCGCGCTCATGCTGGCCGCCCAGGAGGGACACACCGCGCTGGTCGAGCTGCTGGTCGACGACTGGGGCGCGCCCGTGCATCAGCACGCGCACGACGGGAAGACTGCTCTGAGGTACATCATCAGAAATAGGATGTTCTACCTCAAAGGCCGGCAACGCACTTGTGACTCTTCTGGTGTTGCAGGTGTTCATGGGCGACGGTAATCGCTCACCATCAGGCGATCCGTCTGCTCGTTTGCCCCCTATACCATAAAAAAAAAAATGTTCACTGTCGGACATAGGCCTCCAATGTCCGGAGCTGTTTTTTTTTAAATCTACTGAAAGAAAGAAAGAAATACATTTATTCACATTGACAAAGACACACAAACACAACAACAACAAAAAAAAACAATAAACAGCAAACACAAACAAAACATAAAGGAAATATCAAAATAAAAATATACGATTTTGTGTGTCCCCGCAAAAGTGAAACGGCCGCTGACTCAGCATAATACTGGATGGCAAACGAGCAAGTGGGTCTCCTGATGGTAAGAGATCACCACCACCCATTAACATCTGCATTGCAAATGTGTTGCCAACCTAGAGGCTTAAGATGGTATACCTCAAGTGCCAGTAATTTCACCGGCTGTCTTATTCTCTTCGCCGAAACACAACAGTGCAAGCACTGCTGCTTCACGGCAGAATTAGCGAGCAAGATGGTGGTAGCAATCCGGGCGGACTTTGCACAAGGTCCTACCACCTGCATGGATGTCTTTAAAATTGTGGTGTCTCCGCCTTACAAGGTACTATGGATTATAATTCTTTAGAAGAGTAACGCTAATGGACTAAGATCAAAAGACAGCCAGTTCTTTATTATTTTACTAGCTTTTGCCCGCGGCTCCGGCTGCGTGGTATTCGGTTATCGCGCTCTACTGTGCATTTTTCCGGGATAAAAAGAGCCTATGTCACTCTCGGGCCCATAAACTATGTCTATGCCAAAAATCACGTCGATCCGTCGCTCCGTTACGGAGTGAAAGACGGACAAACATACAAACACACTTTCGCATTTATAATATTATAGTGTGGATTAAGAGCTAAAGTATTTTTTATATAAATTGTACAAGTTAATCATAATCATAATCATTTATTGTGCGTGGAATTTAGGTTACAGATTAACACAGATATGAACGATTCCCAACATGATATTTGGGTATGCGTTGACGAATCAGGTAGCTTGCTTTTTATCGGGTAATCAACTTTTTAGTCTTGTTATTTTGTCTCGTGACCCAGGAGACATCAGTGATACACTTGCTTAGAAAAATGTTTGCAATGTACATATTACATGGCTACTAGCATGCCTATAAGGAGAGCCATGAAGGAATTGCCTTAAAACTGTCACAACTCTTAACTTTTATTGGATTCGTACCCCATAACATCATAGTTTATAGAAGTGACCCAGGAGACGTTACCATGGCAACCAGCCACACTAAAAAGTTGGGTAACCTTTATATGTGGACGCTGTTTTGCAATACTGAGTCAACCATCCACTGTCATTTAGCAATACAATGTCAACTGTTAAAATTATTTTCTAAGAGTTGACATTGTATTGCAGAAATAATCAGGGTTGACACACTAATGCATAACAACGTCCATATATATGTACTCGTACATATGGCAAATTTAGGAGCTGTCAAATTGCGTTTTCCTAACTATTGTAACATTAAATTGAAATCTGAATATTAAGTGACCCAGGAGACATTGCTATATATCGAGCTATTAGCAATATATTGATAAAATTTTGCATTTTTTTTAAATCTTTCCTATTGACGCATTGTTTTTCAGACTGGCAGCTCTAGAGGGCCACTTTGACACGGTCCGGGTGCTCCACGAGCGCGGCGCGGACGCTGATGCGTTGGACGCGGACCGTCGCAGCGCCCTCTATGTGTTAGCGCTGGACAACCGGCTGGCCATGGCGCGCTTCCTGCTGACAGAGTGCGGCGCGCGCGCTGACACCACCGATTTGGAGGTGAGAGAGGGATGGGGAGAGAGTGGCAGGTTTGAGTCGATTATGTCCCCTGGACAAAGTTTCTTGCCAGCAAAAGAGCTGGGAGTTAAATTACGTGTAAAAAAGCCCTTTACCTTAGCACTAGTAATAATAATAATAATTATAAGATATTTATTCAATAGTTTGCTTACAATTTCTACACACATAGGTACATAACAAATAATAAGTAGATACAATCAAACTATCAAAAGGGAAAGTGACTCAGCTTATGCCTGCGCCTTGCAGAACAAAGTCCTTTGGCTAACAGACGGTGTTTTTCAGTCGCCCCCATAAACCATAATCATAGTAAACACCCTTAATTTACATGCGCATTTTTTTACATACATTGATGATTTTCTAAATCCATGATAATAATTCAATCAAAAGAAAAGAAGAAAATCATCTTCCCCATTACTCCCCATTCTGCACACCAAGTAACCAGGCATTATAACGTATTTGAAAGTCTGTCAGGGACCCACTACTTCTTACTGGAGGAGGCAAGTCATTCCAACATTTAGAAACAGCGTAACGAAAGTAGAATAAACGATTTGAATTTGAAGTGTTTAAAACCATGAGTTTCTATATTTCTATATTTCTATGTTTTCTGCAGTTAAAATTCATCGAGCGTGTATTTTTGTCGTATTTACTAGGGTTCTAGTTGTAGGGTTGTTTTATGAACCATTTCCTAAGCATATTAGTAGCGTAATAATATACAATGTAACAGTTTTTTTTAGTAAGCTTTATCGCTGTTCTCTTGGACAACGGTACAGAAAAAAAAACAAGAAAAATTAATTGACGCATTTACAGAGAGAGAGAAAAGTACATTGTTGTAGAGGCTGGAAAGTAAGCAATATATGAACGAGTTAGTTTGAAGGCCGACCCGAAGTCCCCTTCGGGCTTGTTACTGCATATAATAGCTATTTATGCAACTGTATCGCAATAGGGGTCCTTTTAATACGAGTGTGGTTTCATGAAACGAGGCGTAGCCGAGTTTCATAAAAGGGTCACACGAGTGTTATAAGGCCTAATTGCGTACAGTTGCATACAATATTTTATCTACGTTCATATATTAAATCCTCTATCATGTGTTCAAGAAACATTGAGAATTAATTACCTGCATTGCAACCAGAACTTATACTTGGACCTTCACTTTGCTGGTAAATTATGAGTCATTCCTTCGCCGAATCTAAAATATCGGGCGGAGTCAAATCTTCTTCGCATTCACTGATATCAGACATTTTTAAGCAAAAACAAAATTTTCTTACGAAAATTCGTACAACAGAATGACAACCTATGAACGGAATGGCGGTAAAACCCAGTACATCACTGCGCATGTGCGGGATGTGCGCGCATGCGCTAAAGCAGGCACTGCCACAGACAAGTGAATATTGGAATCAAAACTTGTTGATATAAACTTTTTGGATTTGCCCTGTATCGTAATGGTTTAAAAAATTATATTATAAAATTATTTTGTTAGAAGAGAAGTGTTATAAAGTAATTTTTTTTTAATATTTCGGTATTGTGTTTAAAAAGTATGTAAATATAAACTCGTTTTGAATTTTATAATTCGAATATTACGATGCGAGAGTAGATAAATAATTTTAAGTGTTTTTAAATTACGTTTTGTGCCAGGGTCGGACGCCGTTGCACGTCTCCGCTTGGCAGGGCCATGTCGATATGGTCAATTTGCTCATTAAAGTTGGTAAGTACTTTTACATACACCTCCGCACGCCTCCGGCGTCGCGCTTCTGATAGTAATCCCCTTATTAAGTCCAGAATGTACTATAGTTAGGCTACATACGTACATACTTACATTTTTGTCGTCAATTACAAGCCCAATATTTCTTAGACTATCCCCGGAACACGTTAGTAGCTTACACTATAACAGTTTTTATATGAAACTCTGTCACTTGTCTCTTGGACAGAATAACAAACAAGAAAAGGTTGATTCAAAGTCAAAGTCAAAATTTCTTAATTTGGGCTATAACAAGCACTTATGAATGTCAAAAAAAAAATCTACCACCGGTTCGGAAAAACCTCTGTTGAAAAGAATCCGGCAAGAAACTCAACGAGGTATATTTTTTTAAAACAGATTTACAATATTAATAAATTATATCTATATACATAACAAGTATTTAACACAATTTTAATTTTTAACACAGTAGGATCGCTATTTGAAGGGATCGCTATTTGAAGGGATCGCTAATGCGGATCGGAATTATTTCCAAATATCCCTGTCCATGATATAATCATTGACTTTATAATACGCCTTCGATATTAACGTCTTTTTGACAGTAGATTTAAATTTTGTATCAGTTTCTTTAGTAATATTTTTTGGAATTTTATTATAAAAACGTATGCAACTTCCCAAAAACGACTTTTTGGTTTTAGCCAGTCTGTATAAGATGGAACTATAAGCTTCCCTGTGTTTCTAGTAGCCTTTGGCTTATCGACGTTAGTGGAAAAAAAAAAAAGTCCATGATATAATCATTGTCTTTAAAATAAGCCTTAGATATTAACGTCTTCTTGACATTGATTGACCCAAATATAGGGTAGTCTAAAGATGATATAATTAACAGGTGGTGCGGACGTGGACGGTCGCGACCGCTGCGGTCGGACGGCGCTCCACGCGGCGGCGTGGCGCGGCAGGTCCGCTGTCCTAGCCTCGCTGCTAGCACACGGTGCTAGCACCTCCGCTGTCTGCACGCAGGGCGCTACGCCGCTTGGTAAATATAGGAATAGGAGCTCCGCGGCGCGGGGCGCTATCGATTTGATGACAATAGTACTAGCCTCGCTGCTAGCACACGGCGCTAGCACCTCCGCTGTCTGCACGCAGGGCGCTACGCCGCTTGGTAAGTATAGGAATAGGAGCTCCGCGGCGCGGGGCGCTGACGATTTGATGAAAATAGTACTATGGCGCTAGTAGCTCCGCTGTATGCACGCAGGGCGCTACGCCGCTTGGTAAGTAGGGGGGAATAGGAGCTCCGCGGCGCGGGGCGCTGTCGATTTGATGAGAATAGTACTAGCCTCGCTGCTAGCACACGGCGCTAGTACCTCCGCTGTCTGTACGCAGGGTGCTACGCCGCTTGGTAAGTAGAGGGGAATAGGAGCTCCGCGGCGCGGGGCGTTGTCGATTTGATGAAAATAGTACTACGGTGCTAGTAGCTCCGCTGTCTGTACACAGGGCGCTACGCCGCTTGGTAAGTAGGGGGGAATAGGAGTTCCGCGGCGCGGGGTGCTGTCGATTTGATGAGAATAGTACTAGCCTCGCTGCTAGCACAGGGTGCTAGCACCTCCGCTGTCTGCACACAGGACGCTACGCTGCTTGGTAAGTATAGGAATAGGAGCTCCGCGGCGCGGGGCGCTGTCGCTTTGATGACAATAGTTCTCACCTCGCTGCGAGCACAGATGTCGACGTACACGGCGTTACATGGCGTGGTAACTATTGAAAATAGGAGCTCCGCGGCGCGGGGCTTTATCGACTCGATACAGCTTTCTTTATTTTATTCGTTTGTCACAGTGAAATATAAATCGCAGGTATCGCCGCGCAGGAGGGACACGAGGAGTGCGTGCTCTGGCTGTTGCAGCACGGCGCGGATCCCCTACAGGCTGATCACTGCGGTGAGTTTTACTATAGCTACTAGCTTTTGCCCGCGACTTCGTCCGCGTGTACTTTAGTTCAAACTCAAACTCACAATATTTATTGACAACAAAAACACACTACATCACAGCAAAAACAGTAAAAAAATTTTATAACAAAAAATTGAACCGACTACAAAAAAACATGAAAATAATTTTCTACCAGTCTGAAGAGGGAACTATGGCCCAAGCCCTCTCATTCTGAGTGGAGGCCTGTGCCCAGCAGTGGGACGTATATAGGCTGGGACGAAACTGAAGTCGGTGCCTCAGCACGAGCCAGCAGGAGTGGACCTATAGTCGTCTTCTTCACCTACATACCTTATACATACCCATATACATACCCATACTTTATATATTAGACTTCAATCACTCCTGCTGTCTCGTACTGAGGCACCGACTTCAGTTTCGTCCCAGCCTATATACGTCCCACTGCTGGGCACAGGCCTCCACTCAGAATGAGAGGGCTTGGGCCATAGTTCCCTCTTCAGACTGGTAGAAAATTATTTTCATGTTTTTTTGTAGTCGGTTCAATTTTTTGTTATAAAATTTTTTTTTTACGCTTTTTAGTGTTAATAATCTAAAATACAATAGCTTAATGTCAACTGCTTGACACCTTTTACGAAAGATTGCTTTTTCTGATGCAGAGACGTTCATTATTGAGGAGTCCTGGTGCTTCACCACCCATTCCATTTTACCATATGCATTACGACGAGCATAAATTGCTTATCAACTGTGTTAAAGTAATTGAAATTCAACCCGTGAAGTACTTGTTATTGAGTAGTAGCTCTGTTGGTCAAATGTGGTCTTCATCATCAGTTCCACTTCACCAAATTATGATTTTCAAGAGCAAATGCACGAGTTACTGCAAAATATATCCAAATTACCACAGGTGTCCCTACAACATTTGAAGAGTTCCCTCGATTTCCTTAGGATCCAATCATTAGATCCTGATTTGGTGCTTATGGGACCTAATTGAAAGCATTCCTAGACGATCGCAAAAAAAAAATTTGAAATCGGTTCACAAACGACGGAGTTCTGAGGTAACAAACATAAAAAAAAAAAAAAAAAAAAAAAAAAAAAACATACAACCGAATTGATAACCTCCTCCTTTTTTTGAAGTCGGTTAAAAACATAAATAGGAGAAGAGAGAACAATTAGAGACGTTGTAGACGTTGTTGACGTAGTTATCAGGGCATATGTTTTAATTAAGAGCGTGCATACAAAAAGTTGGCCATTCGGTGATTTTGAGGTTTTTCAAACGCCTTATTAATGTCTAAATGCTTACATTTTTTCAGAAAAAACTAATGTAACGTATGGACAAACTCTTACTATGATGCATAGCGGTAATTTTAATTTGTTTCCATCAGCGATTTTTTTTTACCAAATTATTTCGTAGGTGAGGTTTTCCGAAAATACGCGTCAGAGCTGACTTTCATGCGAAATAATGCCATTATAACCCACCACAGACGATGTAAATTTGATATTTTATAAAAGAACATATAGTCTTTTAATGCATAGTGATGTCATATGTATCAAAATGCAAGCTATTATTATTCAAATACCATTCTACAAAATGTCTAAATCGGTCTATTTAATATTTTTTTTTCTCATTTATTAGAATGTATTTACCAATAAAACAATTTTATTATATATCTACAGGTAATGTTTAGTCTGTAATATTTTTTTCAGCGCTTAATAATAGCTCATTTAATTTTGACAATTTTCTAAACTTCGGTCCGAAATCGATTATATAACCCCGCGCGTCAATAGTTACGATTCAGAAAGCGCCGGGCTCTCCCAAGGAACGGACGTATCGCTCTGCGCACTCAGAAAGGTTAACAACCTTAACCAACCATTACTGTAAACATTCGATAGTTATAGCGCATCCGCAATTGCTTGATACTTGAAAGTAATTTTACCTGTTAAAATTAAATGTTTTAATTTTTTGCAATTTTCACTCAAACTTATACGGGTATATAAATTTTACATTTCACAAGCATTTTGTATAACTTGCCTTATTAGTATTATATGTATGTTAGTGTTTAAGCACCTATTGGTCAAACTTTTGTAGCTAAATTTGGCCCACTTCTCGATTTTCGATTGAGCTGAAACTTTGTATGGATGTGTGAATTAAATGACAATGTAATATTACTATGACATGAAGCTGATCTGATGATGGAGCTGGAAGGTGACCATAAGAACTCTGTAATAAAACGACATAACCCTATCGAGCTTGGGCTCATTAGATTTTTCTTGAGGAGTACTTTGGTTCTAAGTGGTAACAAAGGGACAAAGGTACAGTCAGCAAAAAAATATTGTCTTTTAATTTTTAAATCTAGGTAACTAAAAGTTGTTAAAGTTTTCATTTACCTTGCCCTGTTGTATACATGTTAGCATGATAGTGAGTTAGTATATAAAGTAAATAAAAGCTAGTTGTACAGTAAAAATCTTATACTTAATTTCAGATATGGGCAATAAACGAAAATATAAATTTAACACTATTTTTTGTTCCAAGATGCTGGATGACATTTCAAGTCCGGAAATCGTCATGGATGTTGTTTTCGACTAATTTGGCAGCGCTAAATGCGAATGTCATTATTTTTTGGATCCAAGATGGCGGATGACTTTCGTGGCAGGAAATCGATATGGGTGTCGTTTTTGACTAATTTAGCTGCGTTCGGCGTAAATATAACATTATTTTTTGCTCCAAGATGGCAGATGACATTTCAAGACCGGAAATCGTCATGGATGTCGTTTCCGACTAATTTCTTCTTCTTCTTCTCTTTTAAAATATGGCTTTCTGTCTTATTTAATAGGACAATTTCGCCAGTGTCAAAGTACTCTCTTTGAGAGGGACGTTGTACGGTGATTGTAGTTTTTGCAACTTGATAGTAAAATTCCAGAAACCACGTGGAAACAACTTGCGCATTAAAAAATGTCAGACACGAGAGCAATATAGAATTTTGTGATCACTGTCCACTGTTAAAGTTAATCGCCGCATAAAACACTATCAAAATTATACTTTAACTAGCCAAAGAAACAGAAATAGCAAAATTAGATATTGTCTACATCCGTCATTTCAATGTTCACTGTTAAGGTTAATCGCCGCATAAAACACTATCAAAATTATACTTCAACTAGCCAAAGAAACAGAAATAGCAAAATTATATATTTTCTACATCCGCCATGTTCGAATGCCACAAATCGAATCAGCGTAAATCTAACATAATTTTTTGTTCCAAGATGGCGGATGACATTTCAAGACCGGAAATCGTCATGGATGTCGTTTCCGACTAATTTTGCAGCGCTAAATACGAATCCGTCATTATTTTTTGGATCCAAGATGGCGGATAATATTTCATGACAGAAAAGCGTTATGGATGTCCTTTTTCCTAAGTTGGCAGCGATAAATGCGTTTAGACATTAATTTTTTAGATCCGAGATAGTGGAATGAACATCTTGGATCCTAAAAATAGTGTTAGATTAGTCGAAAACAACATCCATGACAATTTCCGACCTTGAAATTGAAATGTCATCCGCCATCTTGGAACAAAAAATGATGTTAGATTTACGCTGAACGCTGCTAAATTAGTCAAAAACGGCACCCATATCGTTTTTCTGCCACAAAATGTCATCCGCCATCTTGGATCCAAAAAAATATGACAGATTCGCATTTAGCGCTGACAAATTAATCAAAAACGACACCCATGACATTTTCTTAACTCGAAATGTCATCCGCCGTCTTGGATCCAAAAAATAATGACAGATTCACATTTAGCGCTGCCAAATTAGTCCAAAATGACACCTATGGCATTTTATTGGTTCGATATGTCATCGGCCATCCTATATCCAAAATATATTGTCAAATTCCCATTTAAGGCTGCCAAATTAGTCTAAAATGACATTCATGTCGATTCCCGGCCTTGAAATGTCATCCGGCGTCTTGATTCCAAAAGTAATGACATATTCTTGATAAAGTTTTCGTGAAAAAGTTTTTCGCGATTAAGTACTGACACGATAAAAACAGGACCCTACTACTAAGACTCCATTGTCCTTGACTGTCACTAGGCTGTTGGTATCTCATGAACCGTGATAGCTAGACGGTTGAAATTTTCACACATGACGTATTTCTGTTATCGCTATAACAACAAATATTAAAAACAATAAAATAAATACTTAAGGAGGGCTCCCATACAACAAACGTTTTTTTTTGACGTAATAACGAAAACGGTATTTGACAACTCCTGTATTTGTTGTCTTAAATATTGATATGAAAATATGAGCAATGATGAACTAAAATAATTTCTTTGCTCATCCGCGACCTTACGATAGCTAAGTTTATGTAAGATATGCGTGTTCATGCAGTTCCTCCACCTCCACACTGTAAGAACACACAAATCACTCGAAACCATCTATTACCGTCACCACACTACATCAACCCGTTTCGAACTCAACAAGAGCTCATCTTCAGAGCAACACAACCGTACACCATGCTACCAGATGTTAGACAACGTGGATGTTGTGTTGCTGTTGTGTGTGTGTTGTGAGTCTAACATCTGGTAGCATTATGAGCAATGATGATGAGATATTTAGCTATTTACTAAGTACTGCGTGCCCTCACACAATATACTATCATTATGTGCGCGAAACATTGAAACTAAGTAAATGTTTTGTGCGCACTGAAAAATTAATTTTTTATTACTAAGTTTTTTTACTGACTGTACATTATTATCCATTGTTAACATCTAGGGCCAAAGTACATTTCGAGACGAATCAAACGAACCCAAAGTCGATGTGGTTATAGGGATTTATTACAGAGTTCCTATGGCCACCTTCCAGCTTTTTCATCAGATCAAAGTCATCATAACAACGTCACTGGAAAGGCAAAATTACTTAACCGCCAAATTGGGCATATTGAGTTATATACATATTCGGAATCAGCGAATTTTTCTGCGTCGATCTATCTGGGTAACGTAGCTATCGGAGCACTTTTGTGGCGCTTCAGTAACCCGTAAAAAGGCGGTTCTTTTGTTTTTTCGTTTACTGAAGAGCCATACTTTTTGGTCTTTTTTGCACATGTGTCGCATAAGTAATATCTCTTTACCGTAAAAATACAAAAACTGCAATTTAAGTAAAACTGTCTTCTTATCTTGTGATAAATAAAACTCTTTCAGTATTTGTGCTTTTCTTACAATATAACAGTAGCTCTATTAAAGTAATTTTGTTTTATTTTCATTCGGATCGAGCATGGCGTCTAAGAAAAGTTGCCTTCGTGTTTTTGTCGAGTGAATGACGTATACGTAATTGAGCCATCCAGTTATTTTTAATTTTGGGAACTAAAAGCAGTTTTTAAAAAATAATCCTATCCTTGACAACATCATATCAGTATTATTTAAATGAATATGTTTTGCTATTAAGATAGTTAACGCGTAATGAAAATGCGCGGGCGCAAGCAGTTAAGTCAGTCTGCTCGAATATTTAGCATTTATATTTAGTTCTTCATGGGAGCAAATCCTCTTAAATATGCCAGAACTAAATGTCAAAAGAAAATTACTTGTATTAATTAAAGTATTTATTTTATAGTAGTTTTTTTTAAATACTGACGTAATATAAACACATTTTTTCTGATCTTATCGTAATTCCTGATACCCACAACAAGATGCATGTTTGTATTTACTGATATTGATGTTAAACATTTTACAGAACTGACTATGTCGGAGAACACCAAGTAATGTGTACATAATATAAAAGAAGAAACTGACTGACTAGGTAACATAAAGATCAACGCACAGCCAAGACCGCTGACAGGTCTTAAGTAGAAACTTGAAATTTGGAATATATATGTTCCTTAATAGGTGTAGACGCGTACTAAGGATTTTTTTTTCGAAATTAATCCCCTAAGGGGGTGAAATGGGGGCCCAAAGTCTGTATGTGGAAACAAGATTAGTTAGACAATTTTATTCTAAACCTCATAGGAGTACTCCTAACGATAAATGAATAAACACGTGTATCGGGTTTTTTGAGGATTCAACCCCTATAGGAGGGAAATGTGGTGACAAAGTCCGAAAATCAACATGGGTATGGTTACTATAGTTTATCGGATCGATGATTACGAAAACAATAACGATTTTAAAATCAAATGTGGCGGATGTGAAACACCGTAACCCCTGTTGGGGTACGACGGGGCTGAAATGTCAATATGGGTATGGGCAGTGATATCTTGGTAGTATGGCCACGGCCATCTCCGTAGGAGGGAACGCCTCAAACTTTAATGGCACATGCAAGAAACTTTGCGCGATCGTTCAATTTCAGTGATAATGCTTTTATATAATAGACACCACCTGATGCTGTATTCAGTCATGTGTTCTGCTCATAAAGGAACTCCTCAAAAGTTGATATCACAGATACCACATTGTTGCAAACGCAATTGTTTTTATTTTGTTATGTGTGTTACTTTTGAATCTGTACACAAGATTTAAACGCAATACAGAGGACATGACGTTAAATTTTTATTTAACCAATTACAGCTTCGCACGCACTTGAATATAAAGCTCTGTAACTGTCAATTTTTTTGGCATTTTCCTCTGTAAACCAACTGGTTTGGTAAACCTCTGAAAAATAAGTACTTTCAGTCGAATTTTTATCGAAGTTTTACTCAAGCATTGCCAGAACACCCTCTACTTCAGCAGCTTGAGTTTTGATGTTACAGATAACTTAATGAAAAACTAAAATATACCTAAAAAGCTATTACTTAAGCTTGTTCTAAAAAACGAAAATAAACATTAAATACCTACGCCAAATTAATCAATACATTATGTAATATAATGTATCTAAACTTTAGATTCTAAAGTATCATAGAGGTGCCCTTAGGAAGGATGTTTCGAACCATTAGATACCAATACCATTGGATATTGGTTTTTTGGAACCGTTGGATATAGAAATATGTAAACTTTATATGTTTTTTTTAAACTTTTGAAAACTGTGCTAATCAAAAAACAACTATTGGTGAAAGATTTATAAAAATTCAATTCCCAGAATAATAGAAACCTGTTTCAATTCAATCGCCAACAGTGTGGTTTTCTACGGAATTCACTTTTTCCTACACGCTGAAATGTGAATGAAGATGTGAAACAGTGGTTCAAAGTTTGTACAAAATTATGAGTGTTTAGGTTTATTTGTGAATTCAAAATTTTGCTAATATATTCCTCCAAAAAAGCAATTAAAACACGAAACAAAGAAAAGTCAATTTTCCGGGGGAAATTTAATTTTATATTTAATCGAAAAATTTCAATTTTTTTTTTCAGTAGAAGTTGTACTCAACTGATAATAATAGGTACCCACTCAACTTTATCTGGCGCCACAATTTTAGAAAGAAAGAAAGACAGAAGACATTTATTAACATTCAGAAAGACACACAAGTACAAGAAATAATAAAAATAAATAGCAAACACAAATAAAACAATAAATAAATAAAAAGACGAAAATGAAAAAACACGATTTTGTGTGTCCCCACAAAAGTAAAACGGCCGCTGACTCAGCATTATGCTGAGTCGTCAGAGGGCTGCAGCGCTGATATTCTGTCACAACCGTCTTTGACTCATGGAATGATACACAAACATACTAAACTTATCCATGTTAATAAAATTAAGAAATAAAAATTGATTCAATTGTAAATCGACAAGAAATAAATAAATTACAATAAAGAATACTTAATTGACATTATTATAAAAAAAATGTTCCTATTAATGTTATGAATACCATACTATGATACATAATGTGAATACCATACTATGGTAGGTAAACATCGAGATAATTTGTTAATATATTCAAAAAAAGTTGAAACTTTCTTGTTTTATTTGTTGCAAAATAACTTCTTCTTCAATCATTATGACAAGTGTAAGAAATAAAACGTTCTTACTGAGTCATACTAGAAGTAGATACCTACTTCACGAGGACTATTTTTTATTTAAATACCTTGTATTAAGAACTGATAATTTCAAATAAACTAATCATAGTTAAAAAACTGGAAGCATTCATTTGTGTTGCAGTTGTTACGTAATTTTTTGTTTATGTGATGATTAGATTTTAACTACTTCAGTATAATGCATGGCCTTTTTTGATTCAAACAAAGTTATCAGTAGTTTTATTGTACTTATAAAAAGAAAAATTTATCGCTGGAGTCATTTTCTTCGTATAAATAATTTTGCCAAACTTACTTTAAATGAATTTTGGCTCACTTATTAATTTATGTGTTTGCCTTTTAAGTAGTAATACCATACGTGTGAAAAAGGAACATGTTTAATTGCAGTCATTTTACTTCACCTGGACAGCAACCATACTACATTAAACGAAATTTTCACGTACTTTTATATCTACATGTATGTGTTATCAGTACTTTCAAACTACAAAGAAAGTTTAAGCTGATGGTACTTAAGAAATTTTGACTTACTAAAAAAGAAGTTATTATTACTCAAGCGCCACTTATTTCCTAAAATAGTGCACAAAATAATATGGAGCCTAATGATAAACATAGATAAATCAAATAGGTTTTCATAAAAACTTCTTTTATAAAAATCGGATGATTAGATGAAAAGATATCTTTTTTTTTCGTAAAAAAAAAACTTTAAATGGGTTTTTCTCGAAATGTCATTTTGGCGTTTCAGTAATTTGGCCTTTACAGTGACGACAATATTGCATTGTCATCTATTCTGATTTACACACGTATGTAAAATTCTCACTCAATCTAAAAAAATTAAACGCACATTTAGTCAAGTTTAGCTTCCAAAATGTAATCCATAAGTACTTACTAATTAACTAACGTACTAACAGGGCAAGATAAAAAAGAACTTGAAACAAAATACATTATTTTGTTAAAAAATTAAAATATTTGTATGACAACAAAACTTTAGTTTACTACGGTGGAAAATGTACAATGATCAAGTTGTGTCGCCAGCGCCACATCGCACGCACACATCAAACCGTGGTAGTGTGCGGGCGAATCACACCGCCCGAGCAGGAGATCGCGCAAGTGACGAGTTGGGACAAAATGTATGCGCGCTCTTAACCCCCGTTATAATTCCTAACTTTAACCCCCCCCCTCCATTTTACCCCTTTAAGGGGAATTTTATCCATTTCAACTACACAAAAAATTTTTCATTGTAATCGAGAACTTGTGTACCTATTTTCATACTTCGAAGTCCAGAAATGAGAAAATTTCCATACAAACTCTCCCCCCCCATTTTACCCCTTTAGGGGGTATTTTATCTATTTGACCTAGATAGATAATTTTCAATTGTAATCGAAAACTTATACACCTATTTTCATACTTCTAAGTCCAAAAATGACAAAATTGCATATAAGCTTCACCCCCCCATTTCACCCCCATTATTATTGACGGAGAAATTTGTATAGGTAAAAAACTTAAGTAAAGGACCTGTTGTATGTAGTGGTGCACAGAATTGATATGGAGCTTAAGTTATTTTGCGAATTTGGAACGTCAATTTGTTTATATGGACAAGTTACTATTACATACAACAGGTCCTTTACTTAAGTTTTTCACCTATAAACACTTCCTAACCAACAAAAATTCGGGAAACCGAAACGTGAATTTTGAGGAAGAGGTTGAAAATCATCATCTGGCGTGTGTCTCTAGATAACGCCTTTTGGCTCAGTAGGACAGAATAGAACATCGTTTTTTGAAAATCGTCGATCTTTATGTTGTATTTGATGTGTGTTCGTCTGTCGCAGGCCGCACGCCGGCTAAAGTGGCGTGGCGGGCCGGCCACGCCCACATTTGCCGGCTGCTGGAACGCTGGTCGCACCAGCCTGCACCTCACGAGGCCCAGTCGACAAGTAAGTCATCGTAGGACCTTGTGCAAGGTCCGCCCGGATAGCTACCACCATGTTGCTCGCTAAAAACCGTGAAGCAGCAGTGCTTGCACTGTTGTGTTTCGGCGTGGAGAGTAAGACAGCCGGTGAAATTACTGGCACTTGAGGTATTCCATCTTAGTCCTCTAGGTTAGCAACGCATCTGCAATGTAATCTATATCTGTGGTCATCATTATTTTATCATCATCGTCATGATCATTTTGTCATCATTCCAGCCAATACAGGGTGGCCCATTTAAATCGGTCATTATGGGAAAATCTGGAACTATAAGACATACGAAGAGCTGTTCTTAGGAATGATTTCATCGATTTTAGTAACAAGAAAAACTGCATTCATACATTAAAAAAAACTGGCAACGCATCTGCAATCCCCCTGGTGTTGCAGGTGTCTATGGGCGGTGGTGATCTCTTACCACCAGGGACCCACTTGTTTGTTTTCCATCCAGTCGAATAAAAAAATTAAAAAAAACATGAAATTCGATAAACTCAATCGGGCCGGGATTTGAACCCACGAAGCTATGCTTGAGAGGCGATAGGTCAAACCACTAGGCCACCACGTCTTAAAGATACATACATACATAAAATCACGCCTCTTTCCCAACGGGGCAGGCAGAGACTACATCCTTCCACTTGCTACGATTCTGGCATACAACTCTCGCTTCCTCTACATTCATCAATCTTTTCATGCATGCGCGTCGGTTTAGAGTACTCCTGACCCGACCTTTCCTCAGAATTGTGTTAAATACTTGTAATGTATAGTATATAGATATCATTTAAATATTGTGAATCTCTTTAAAAAAAAAAAAAAACCTCGTTGAGTTTCTTGCCGGATTCTTCTCAACAGAGGTTCTTTCCGAACCGGTGGTAGATTTTATGACGTTCATAAGTGCTTATCATAGCCTAAATTGAATAAAGAGAGTTTGACTTTGACTTTGAATGTCCCCGATTTGATCGTGGTACAGTTACCAGCACCAATATCTGATGCAACAAGCGTGCAAAAATATTTGACACGTCCTTCCGGCCCTAGAAATAGAGTCGTATCAGATATTTATGCACGCTTGTCGTGTCAGATATTGGTGATGGTGACTGTACGTTCGACTAGGTCTTCCTCTCCCAACTTAAAGATAACTATAGGTGAAAAACTTAAGTAAAGGACCTGTTGTATGTAGTAGTAACGAGTCCATATAAACAAATTGACGTTCCAAATTCGCAAAATGACTTAAGCTCCATATCAATTCTGTGCACCACTACATACAACAGGTCCTTTGCTTAAGTTTTTTACCTATATACCTGATATAATATCTGAGGGATAACCTGTTTAATAGTCAAATGCCTTAACGGGACTTATCACGCTATTTGACACAATTATTATTTACCTCGACGTTTCGGCAACATTTCAGTTGCCGTGGTCACGAGTAGACTTCAAAATAATAATTGTGATAATAATTGTGTCAAATAGCGTGATAAGTCCCGTTAAGGTATTTGACTATGAGTGGGAATCACGAAAGTTTAAAACGATAACCTGTTTAATTTCGCAGAGGAGTCCCCCGAGTACAAACGGCGCAGCGTGCACAGCAACTCGACGAAATCGTCCGCGTCCGTCCGCGACCACGACGCACATGAAAACGCGCACACACACGAAAAGGTGCCGTCCCTCTCACTCTCGTATCCTACTTCCTACTAATATTATAATGAATATTATGTGGTGTACGGTTGTGTCACTCTGAAGATGAGCTCTGGTTGAGTGCGAAACGCGTCAGTGTGTTGTGGTGGTGGTGATAGATGGGTTTGTGTAATTTGTGTGTGTTTTTACAGTGTGGAGGTGGAGGAACTGCATGAACACGCATAATTTTCATAGACTTAGCTATCTTAAGGTCGCGGGTGAGCAAAGAAATTCTTTTAGTTCATTATAAGACCGCCTTGCAGGTAAAAATAAATCTGGATTTAGTAGTTAAACTTGGCTTAAGCTTGACAGTTCCATACATTTTGACACTACTAAACTAAGCTTAACGCTAACTCGAGATTTATGTGTTTCCAGCAAGTGGCCATAAATGTGAAAGATGTTTATGGGCGGTAGTGATCTCTTGCCATCAGGAGAGCCACTTGCTCGTTTGCCACCCAGTCGAATAAAAAAAAAAGTTTGTGAGTTTTTTTTTACTTTTTCACGCTGAAACGGCTCGACGGATTTGGATGAAATTTGGCAAATTGTTTATAACCTGGATTAAAACATAGATACTTTTTATCTCGATATTCCCACGGGATATTCATGAAATTGCGTATGGGTGTTTTAATTTAACGTCAATGAAAACCACGATGTTTTTTAGGGATCCCTGAATTTTAATTCAACTGCTGTGTCTAATGATAATAATTTACGCGTGCGAAGCCGCGGGTAATTGCTAGTTAATTTATTTTAAAAATGTTAAAAAATATTAACTAATTAAGAAATGACCAGGAGAACCACTTGCTCGTTGCCTTCCAGTCGAATAAAAAAAAAATATATTGTAACTTTCTTTTTTTTACAATAAACAGCTTAATTTATTTGTATCCAGCAGTATTACGTTTGTTTCTCATGCTATCTGTATAATTTATTCGCAGCCGAACCGGACGAATCTGTCGCTCTCTTTCGCACAGCAAGTCGCCCGCTGCGGCCGCAGCAGGCGCGAGAAAGAGAGGGAAAAGGTCATCCCGGAGCATCAGGCCGTCGAGAAGGATTCCAAACTGAGGTATTGTCGCATTTTTAGAACGTTATCTGTTGCCCACGACTTATCCAATGAGGGCTAAAATACGAGAGTCTCAACGGCAATAGCGACATATGACGTCATAAGTCGCTATTTGTTCGCCAACTCAATCAACTAACTATTTATTTGTTTTACAGCAACAAAAAATCTATTACAGTAAATCGAAAATTAATCCGGTTTTCAGGGCTAAAATAAAGCGTTTTTTTTACTGGATTCGTGCCTTCGAATTATTTATTAATGGCGTCAAAATCTCTATTATTTACTAGCTTTTGCCCGTGACTTCGTCCGCGCGGATCTAGGTTATCGCGCGGTGGCGCCCTCTACCAGAATAAAAAGTATCCTATGTTGATCCTCAGGGTTCAAACTACCTATATACCAAATTTCATCAAAATCGGTTCTTTGGTTTCGCCGTGAAAGCGTAACAGACAGACAGACAGAGTTACTTTCGCATTTATAATATTAGTAGGGATTACTTCTTTTATCGTACTCGTATCAGAGTGTAGTGGCGGGTCAAACTAATAAAAAGGTTTAGTTCAAGTATTCATTATCAAGGAACAAGGTTCGACTTTGATGATAAAAATGCCGGTTTTTAAACTTTAATTGTGTATATTTAATACGGATTCTAGACATTTTATTCTCCTTGTACTTACAGGAGTTACGCGGCGAACGAGCGAGACGCCGACCTGCGCGGGTACGCGTGCGAGCGGGACAGGAGGCGCGACGAGCGGCACGGGCACACAGACAGAGACAACATGAGTCCCCTGTACGCTTCACCGCCGCGGAGCCCGGTCAGCGACGCTTGTAGCCCTACGCAGCCTTTGGGTCAGTACAGAATGGATGAAAAATTTAGAAAATTAAATCAATAGGAATAACTTTTCTAATTAGCAGAACAAAATATCAGATTTTTAAGTAGCTTCAATTAATTTAAAAGAATGAAAGAGTTTTCTTTACCATCAAATTACGACAGTCCGGTCGTTTACGGATTGTTCCGTAGTCCAGAATAAAAAACATTAACCCTTTCGTTCTGGATGACGAGTTAACTCGTCTTGTGCGATGTGCTCTCAGATCCGGTAGACGAGTAAACTCGTCTTAAAAAAATTGCATTACATCCTAGATTAGGGCAATCGACAGTCACTTGCACAACCGGACACATTGCTTCCTGTACTCTTAGTCTTGAGCTATATTTATTTGCTGCAGTTATGCAGTTAGTAATGTTGCCAACTAGTGAATAAACTTATTAGTCTACCCCAAGAATATTCGTTACGCATTTGTGTCTAAATACGTTTTGAACAAACAACATGGAGAAAAATAACTGTACCAAGCCAACGAGTTATCTCGTCTACCGGATCTGAAAAGTGTACGTAGCCGAGTTAAGTCGTCTTTCGGACGTAAGAGCATCATTTCTGTGAACGCGTTAACTCGCCTACAGGACTGAGGAGCAGGTATCAATTCACTGAATATGGAAAACTGGGTAGATTTTGTGTATGGCTTTGCCGGAACGAAAGGGTTAAAAAAGCATTTATGTGTCTTTGACTCGATAGTTTTGACAGGTGACACTCTTTACCGGGCCGAATAATACTGACATGGAAATACCGAGCCTGTTTTTCATGTACGTTGGGTCGCACGAGGTTATGTAAAGATTTTTTTCGACAGGCTCCCAGCCGCCCAGCCTGTGTTCCGTCCAGCCGATGGCCGACACTCATTTCAACCGGGACACACACATGCGCATCATACTTGGGCGGGAGACGAGGGCGGAGCAGGAACGCCACGAGAGGTGAGGGCTTTGGAACTTCATGATATATAACAGAAAAGTTTCCGTTTTCCACCATTTTGATGATCTATCTGTTGCATATATTAGTTTTATTTTGTTTGTAATATCGTCACTACTTTAAAAAAAAACTCGTATCTCAAAATGGATAATTTTTTAGAGTGCACTTTATGACCATTACAGCAAGGTTCAATTTTGTTGACGTACTGATTTGAGATACGAGATTTTTTCAAAGTAGTGACGATATGTGTAAAAGCAGTGACATGTGATAAAGCAGTGTATGTCACTGTACATAATATAATAACGCATTATGTAACGGTCACATCAATCTATAACGCTTTTGGTGTATTTTATGTTTTAACCACCAATGTATAAGTGTATTGAGCTATATCAATAATTATAACAAAAAAAATTACGGACTACAAAAACAACGAAAATATTTTTCTACTAGTTTTTAAGTCGGTGCCTCAGCACGAGCCAGCAGGAGTGATTGAAGTCCAATATACAAGGGACCTTAGCCCCTGGACAAATAATGAAACCATGGACAAGACTGATACTTAGCAATATCTTAAAATAGTTATTTGCTTAATTAGACAAGAACAAAAAATCTATGAAATCAGATCATCCAAATACACAGGCTGCTCCAAAGTGATACATTGAGAACCGTTAGTTTTTCGGTAAATATTGGACTGATTGTTATGATAGTTTGCAGTTTGGTTTTAAATATCTTGCTAAGCCAGTAGTATTCGTATTTGTCCAGAGGCTAAGGTCACCCAGTATAGTATGTAGGTGAGGTAGACGACTATAGCTCCACTCCTCAGGCCCTGTGGCACCGACTTGAAACTGGTAGAAAAATATTTTCATGGTTTTTTTTTGCAGTCGGTTAATTTTTTTGTAATATTTTTTTGATCTTAATATTGACGATATATTTATATATATGTTGCTGCTTTGTTGGTCATATGTCATATTCATATAGTATTGGGTAGAACTCATAATAAGAGAAACACGTGATGTTGGCTAATAGCGCGATTAAGCTTTAGTTTCCTAGGATCAGCGGTGCCGTCATATATAGCGGCCGCAATAAAGCGGTGAATGACGGCACCAGAAAGCTTGCTATGTTTTTTTTTATTCAACTGGATGGCAAACGAGCAAGTTGGTCTCCTGATGGTAAGAGATCATCACCGTTCATAAACATGCAACACCAGAGGTATTGCAGATGCGTTGCCAACCTAGAGGCCTAAGATGGGATACCTCAGGTGCCAGTAATTTCACCGGCTGTCATACTTTCCACGCCAAAATACTACAATACAAGCACTGCTGCTTCACGGCAGGATTAGCGAGCAAGACGGTGGTAGCAATCCGGGCGGGCCTTGCACAAGGTTCTATCACCTAAACGAAATGGCGTGGTAAATGGTGGAAGCTGCGCCATTTTGTTTACATAGACAACGTTCTACTGACGTCATTCATTGCTTTAATACGGCCGCTATATTACGGCACCGCTGATTCTAGGAAACCAAAGCTGTAACAAAAATTATATATTTTGTTAAAAATGATTTTCGACGTTTTCAAAAAAAATGTGTACCCTTTACGTTTTTGTGAAATTTTGAAAAAAATATGTTTTTTTCTGAATCAAGAGCACAATCAATTCCGATCGCTTAAAAAAATGTCCCCAGTTTTTCATACAATTTTTTTTGAGTCAGTTTTGTCACGCCCTGTATGAAAAAATCGTCGCAAAACTGACATTTTTTTGGGAGCATTTTTTTAAACGATCGGAATCGATTGTGCTCTTGATTCTGAGTAGGAAAACCCATATTTTTTCCAAAATGTAAAAAAAAGAAAGGGTACACTTTTTTTGAAAACGACCTTTTACGAACTTTTGTTTTACTTGCAAATTACTGGCACTTGAGGCATTCCATCTTAGGCTTCTAGGTTGACAACGCATCTGCAATACCCCTGGTGTTGCAGATGTTTATGGGCGGTGGTGATCTCTTACCACCAGGAGACCCACTTGCTCGTTTGCCTTCCAGTAGAATAAAAAAAAAAAAATTATAAGTTTCCCTAATCCTATATGAATGCCGTAAGCCTAAGAATGTATCGGGTTTACGTTTTTTTTATCCATGTAATATGTATGATGTACATATAGTGTGGCCGCGTCAAAGGGTCGCCTCGCGTACAACCGGCTTTTGGGGAGTCTCGGGAGAGCGAGAGGGCGCATATTTAAGAAAACGTGAGTGACAGGGATGGAAGGTTTCTATAGCCTGCGCTGTGAAGGTGGAATTCCAACTGGCATGCAGTTGTACAAACATTTAAAGTCCTAATGACATATGTCTTAAGATTATAAGATAAATAATGTCAGTGGTAATTATCATAAAGTCAAATGAAAATATTATAAAATCGATTAATAGGGATGTTGACGTCATTAATAAATAATTCGAAGGCACGACTCCAGTAAAAAAACATTTTATTTTAGCCCTGAAAACCAGATTAGTTTTCGATTTACTGTAAAATTAGATTTTTTATTGCTTCAAAACAAATAAATAATTAGTTGATTGAGTTGGCGAACAAATAGCGAGTTATGACGTGATAAGTCGCTATTGCCATTGAACCTATGGGAGAATTGTGTTTTGACAGCTCATAATAAGCACGTCAGTTGATTGGTGGTGTCAACATCTCTATTGTGACTTGTTAAATAGTCTTTGATATTAACCCCTGTTTCGATAAATATGATGCCATCTCTGTTTGTTTTGTTAGAATAGACAGAGGCGGTATAATATTTATCCGTCAAATAAAATTAATCAATTGGTGGTGAAACAGGCCTAATTATATAAAATAATCCTGAAGCCATTTTGTTGATTTCTTATTGAATGGAACTTTATTTTCAATTTTAATATTAATAGGCTATTCATTGTTCAAAACTATGCACTTGTAAGTTTTTTTATTGGTAGATGTGTGTGTATTGAGTCCGAATCTAGAATATATGTGGATAATTGTACACAAACAATTTCTTGCTCTCCATTTTGGAATTCCATCTTAATGATACAGGTTATAATGTAACATGGTTCATTCACACATTCATATCATTCAGTCACAGCGTTGAAGGCGATATGTGAGATTTAAAAAACTGGGTTTTGTAATAATAATGGGTTATTGTTTGACAATCAGAAACGAAAACTATTGGTTAGATTCCTGGTTTAAAAAAATGACAGTCAGTTAGATAATACTGTATTTGACAACTCCTGAATTTGCCATATCTTAATATTATTATAAAAATATAGATATACAGACAGTGTTTAGCGAAGAGAAAACTTAAATCGGTTGAAAATTGGATTTTTAGTGATTTTTTTGAAAAATCTATATACTTGTCTCTTTCTCAAACGCTTTTCTCTATGCAGCATGTATGGCGGTACTGGCGTGTGACGTCACATGCCAGTATGTCTTTCTCTTTCTAATCTTGAATTTCAAACCTTTATAACTTTGTTATTGGTAAAGATAGCTTAAAATTATTTCTCTATTCGGTGACAAGCATTGTGTAGTTTTAATTTATAAAATATATACAAAATATTCAAGTACCGTATTAGAACAAACTTCTTGAGGGAACTGTGACGTCACTAGAATCCTTAGTGAAAAATGTACGTAGTGATCATTGGCGTAACGTAGAAGTAAAATTTTCACGCCTCTCATACAGAAAAGTAACTTTTCCTCCTTGGCGAGAGGGAGCAAAGTGCAATTTTTCTGTTCAAAGCTTTTCTAAGTGTTTCATTTCAATTGCAATTTCTTAATGCTCGGTGTGAAAAGTTGTATGTGCCACTCGGGAGTAAAATTATTTCATCTTGGGCGTTGAAACTTGAATCCCTAATTACGCTCAGGATTCTACTTTAGAATTCCTCGCTATGCTCAAGATTATATTTTAAAATAATTCCCTACATTCTGGATCCAATGTACCGCCCTAAAAAATACGTCCGTTACCTTTTTGAAAATCTAACTGACATTCATTGTATATTTTTGGGAATCTATCTGATTTGAAATATAGTTGTGTAGTTTCGCTTACTAATGCTTTTTCTAACAGTTAATTTGTTCATCATCCAATCAAAGAAATACTTTAAAATACAACGAGTACAAAGGGGTTGTTTTATTCCTTATTTATGAAAGGCCCCTGCCTAGCAGAGGGAAATATTAAGGGCTACATAAATAAGGCTACTTTTTATCCCTAAATTCCCACGGGATAGGGATAAAATCTCGACATAACCATCGCTGAGCTTAGAGTCGTGAAATTTGGCATGTTTTTTTTTAATGCAACGTTAATGAAATCAAGATCTAATTTCCGGGAATTCCCACGGGAATTTTGTAACACGCTTTATTTTGTCTTAGTTTTGTAAACACTAGTTAATTATGTTTTGTTTATCATCAATCAGCGCTGGTGAGTGTACAAGGACTATATTATGTAGCTATCAAAAAAATATTGTATTTTAAAGCATTTTCAATTGTTACATTTTTAAACTAAGTACTAATCGGTTTTGGATAACAAACTAACTTTGTTTGGTAATGGTGATGGAATCCCACGAACCCGTGTGGTGTCGGGTTAGAATGACACCTCTCCATTTCTTCCGTGGATGTCGTAAGAGGCGACTGAGTATATGTTAAGGTATACCGCAGGCGACAGGCTAGCAACCTGTCACTATTGTACCGTTTTTGTCAAACATCAAACCTAAAATTGATAAAAGTGGCTCTGAAGCGGTAACGTTTCGTGTGCTCTGCCTACCCCATTTGGGAATACAGACGTGATGTGTGTGTGTGTGGTGCTAGTATGGAGTTTAACGATAATTAATTAAACCTCACTTTAATATTATAAATGTGAAAGTTTGTAAGTCTGTTTGTTACTTCATCACGTGTAAACCGCTAAACGGATTGAGACGAAATTCGGTATAAAGATAGTTTGGGTCCCGGGGACATAGAATAGTTTTTATCTAGATTTTTTTTATAGTTCCCGCCGATAACCGAGTTCTAAGCAAACGGAGCCGCGGGTAACGGCAAGTTATTAATAATTGGTATGTTGCGTGGGTAAAAAAATATTTATTTTAAGATTACTTTTTGGTGCCTTTTGTATTTTTTATTTCAACTCCAAATTTTCGTTACTCTTACGGTCATCCCGTGAAAGTCTATATAATTCACACGAAAACACAAGCTGAAACATGGATGCACAGAAAAACCAGAAAAATAGACCAGCGCTGGGAATTGAACCCAGGTCCTCAGCAATCCGTGCTGCGTGCTATTCCCCTACACCACCGCTGGACAGGAGACTAGACACGAATTTCTCCTATGCACCAAAATTTCAACTTGCATTCTTTTCATAGTAACTTTAGCAGCGACACTAACGCCATCTATATTACTAGTTTCTCATCGAGATACATTAAACACTCCCCTCGGAACTATCCGTTCACCAGGGACAAGAGATGTCGCTATTATGGATCCCTCTCACTCTCGTTTTAAATAGTATAAGCGTCAGCGGGACGGCAACATACGAAGTTCGAATTTCACTTCGTATAGGGCTTGAGACGCTTACGTATTTTAAAAGGAGGTAGATGTTTTAAAAGTGTGTGTTTGTTGACAGCAAAGGCAAGAGGAATGGCATCGTGACGAATCCGGCCATGCGGCTCGTTGCCAACGTTAGAAACGGACTCGGTAAGTTAAAAACGATCTTGTAACTTTAATCCTCATAACAAAATAACATCATCTTGATCTTGATCATCATTTTGATTGGATCTTGTCACATCATATTAAATGATATTGAAACGGATAACTCACGTCGTAAATCGAGTTTAGCTCGACTGTTTCGGGCTATTTTGTAGCCCTTCTTCAAGGGAGCACGCGACTCTGCGGCTGCCGCAACACGCGCAGTACGCGCCACCGCTCTGCTGCTTGAGTCGCGCGAGAATATTTTTTTGAACGTAAAGTGGGTGTGATTTTTTTTTGTTCACCTTGTGGTGTGGGGTATCGTTGGATAGGTCTTTTGAAATCATTAGGGAGTTGCTAAAACTATTTTTCGATTCAGTGATTTGTTTGAAAAATATTTAACTTTAAAGTGCAAATTTTCATTAAGATTGAGTGTCCCCCTCCCCCCCTCTAAAATCTAAACCGGCGGGTGGAAAAATTAAAAAAAATCAAGGATGGTAGTAAGTATATCAAACTTACAAGGAAAACTACAGCGTTTAAGTTTTCTTGAGAACTATTGGTAGTTTAAGAGTAAATAGCAGCGTAAGGTATAAAATATACCTAAACTTGGAGTATTCCGTACAAAATACGAAATCCTTAGAAAAATATTACTTAATTTTTTCGTAATGGCTACAGAACCCTATCTCAGACGTATCCGACACGCTCTTGGCCGGTTTTGATTTACTATACAGTTTTTTTTTTACCACAGATAGTGCTGCGGCCAACATACGTCGAACCGGCGTAGCGCTGGCAGCGAGCGCCAGCTCCGCCAACCCTGCCGTTAAAACTAACGCTTTCCAATGGCGGAAAGAGACGCCGCTATAAGAACAACGCGCGCGAGACGAGGACGGAAAGTCTCAAGGCTGTCACCGATGCTAACGGTATAAAAATAACGGTAATTTAAACCGGTTAAGGACTTTTTCGAAGTCAAGAATACAGGAGATTCGTTGACGTTGAGAAAGAAAAGGTTCTCAGATTGTTTAATGTAACCGTGGGCCAAGTGCAACGGTATTTGATATTCTTGTCAATCTCATCAGCAAAATGTCATAAAATAAAAGTAAAATCTATAGTCTTATACACACAGGTTTTCTATTGTTTGTTATGTGCAATTATGTATCATTAACCATAATTTCCATTTGTCATAAAGTTGTATACTTCTGAAAAAAAATTGTTCTAGTAACTTACTGGGTTCTATATATAAAATTACATTTCAAAAAATCCTGAAAACGAAACGCTTCCATATAATTTATGACAAACGTTGTTATGAAAAATAAAAGGACTGTCTGAATTAACAAATTGCAGAAATACATCTCGTCTTTATTTTTGAGTTTATTAAAAATTACCGGTATATGGAGTCTCTTATGTAACGGTAATTCGTACCGTTATTTTTTTACCGGTTTAATGTGAAATAACGATCTATTGAAACTGTATTAGGAGTTTCACAGTCCTTAAGTATAATGCTTAGTAGTTAAATGTCGTTTGTCCTATTCGTGACGAAATAAAATTAAAAAATAAGGTTAACTAATTGGCTAATAAATAAGTAGCACAGTTATGTCTCAAATAATAAAATTTGCAGCACACGAGCGCGCGACTATTGTGTGTATATTGGTCATCTTTAAACACACACATATACATGTTTTAACTCTACTATTAATAAAAATCTGCTCTCGTCATTTGCATTACTTTTAGGTACTCATTTTTAATCGCACATATTTAAAATCATCTGGCATGTACGTGTATGAGAACTCAGTTGTATCCTCAAAATATGTTTAGTACAAGTATATTTTAAGCCTAATGGTTTTATAATAGGCTAGACGACTAAAAAAAACTGTTTAGTCCTTCAGGTGGATAATTTTAAAATATTGAAAAAAAATGAAAATGAAAAAGTTTTATTGATGCAGAAACAGTATAACATAAAATACAGTGTCAGCGGGCCCCAAACTAGGCAGTGCCTGTATCTTGGGCGCCCTGAAGAGTTGGTACCAATATAATATAAACAATGTTAATAATAATAAAATAAAAAAATAATAGAAATGGGTGCACATATTTTTTCTTTTGTTTGAAAAACAAAAAATGACGAGGATACAGTGCTTAGAAGTTGCTTAGATTTTTACCTTATAGTGACGTCACAAGCCCCCACTCCGGAAGTTTGATGATCTATAAGTTGTCGATTTTTAATAAATAGATAAACCAAAAAATACGTGATCCATATTTTTCCATAATTTAACTGTCGGACTAAATAGAATGATATATTTTTAACCCAGTCGTCATTCCTATTCTAATGACAAGGTCCTAATATGTTTAAAAATATGACTGCAGATTAGATAATACTCGAAAAAAGCTGATTTTTTGATGAATGTTTTTTTAGGCATTTGTAACTTTAACTTGTTTATTTTAGTAAAATATAGCTTAGATAGCTGCTTGTTAATATAGCTATATTATTAAAACATTATTAGGTTTAATAGCCATCTTGCTATATGAAATATATCGCAGTGAGGATTTTTTTTACTTTTTTTCCTTAGAATTATTCCTAACGACATTCAAAGTATTACAATTTCTATATATACTTTTAACCACAGGTTTCTTATAAATTCAAATTTGCGTTGCCGGTTAGAATTAAATGCAACTTTCATACCGTTATTTCTCATGTAACGGTAACAAATAAAAATCTTAACAGAATTCTAGACCACTAGACTTATTTTCTTCCTTTTAGTTTTGGCAGTCGGGTTTTTTGATTTCATTATTTAAGAAGACCAGTTGCTTTTTAGACCTCTTGCTACTTAACCAGCTGTTTTTTAGAAGGGATATTAAACCCTATAATCCGTGTGTCAGTTTTTAAGACAGCCGAGTTATATACAAGCGGGGAAGTATGAAAAGTAGTAGTTAGTAGCTCTTTCATTTAAAAAAGCTATTAAATACAAAGGATAATTAACAGTTGAGTCAGTTTTCTTAATGAAAACTAGAGCTTTTAACTAAGAAATGTGCTTTGCTATGACTTAAGTGGAACAAATACATAGACCTCATCAAAAAAGTGAAATATTCATAAGTGATATTCCATCGCAGCTAAACTGTGTAACTGTTTCAGACTGTACTATTTTATAATTAACAATATGTCTCTTTAAATTCCGGTTATTTCTAAAATATTATGACGCATATTAACGGTTATTCTTTAACCGGTATTATACCGTTATTGATGGTTGACTTGCTGTTACTGGTAATGATAGTATATTTAAATTTGGTAAAAAATAATGCATCTATTTTCAGTATTAAATTGGCTTATGAGAACGCATTCGTTTATAGTACAATTTCAGTTGAATCCTGATCTCAACGCAACTGACAAGAAAGTTTCAAAAGTTGTGCATTTAAGTACGTAATATTATATGTATGTAATTATATGTAAAATTGAATAAACTAGTCGGTTTGGCCGGGTCCGGACCAACCGGGTAGCTGAGGCTGTGCGGCTAGTCCGGCCCCGACTTTGTGTAGGTGGGTATTTTTATGTTTGTAATCATTACCTTCTACAAGTCAAAAACTTACGTGTAATGAAGCTACACACGATCTATCAGCTTCTTAATACATCCGAATCCTATCAATAATAGTTTCCTATAATATCCAAATTTTATAATATCCAAAAATCCTATACTCTGCCTTTTATAATATCCAAATCTTAGAATCTGTCCTATAATAGCCAAATGCTTCTGTTTCCCATAATATCCGAATCCTAAAATTTTTTCTCATAAACTTAGGTACCAATCCAAATCCTAAAATTCTAGATTGTTACCCAATTAATGCAGCAAGTAAAGAATGTTACGGAAAAAGGTTTTTTTTTTTAAAAGGTTTATTGAGTTGAAACTTACAAAAGTGGTTGTACCTAGATAATGAATACAAGCAAAAAATCACCCAGACATTTAATAAAAATGTATACACAAGTTAATATATGGCAATATGTAATTTTAGGTATAAATTAATAAATTTAGTAGGATTTTAAAAACGTTTAAACGACGACACCAATTTTAGTGTAATGTGTGATTTTATTTTAATTTTGACTGGATGAGGTAAACTTTTTTTTGTATTTTTATAGTTTTAATCGCCAATGGAACGTAAAGTGAACAACTAAGAATTGGATGATCAGTCCTTTTTATTTTAGTCATTACCCGGTCATCAGATAAACCGTAGGATGTCCTCCACATAGAACAGTTGCTTTTTTTTATTCGACTGGATGTCAAACGAGCCAGTGGGTCTCCTGACGGTCAGAGATTACCACAGCCAATAAACATCTAGTAGTTGGAAATGTTCTGAAATGGAGACCGAAGCGCAGCGTAGGACGTCCACCAACGAGATGGACGGATGACCTGGTCAAAGCCATAGGCTTATAGTAAAAGCAGGCAGCTTCTTACCATAGCAACTGGAGGCCTATGGCCAAAAGTGGACCAACGGCTGATAATGACGGTAATGACACAGTATATATATAAGCTAAAGTAGTAAGGGAGCTACGAAGCTACAATCGAAATGAACACATAGTCAAAATACCACAAACGGGACTTATCACGCTATTATTAACGAGTAATATTTGTTTGTACCCAAATATACATTAAAACATTAAAACAATATTTACCTCGACGTTTCGGCAATATTGCAGTTGCCGTGGTCACGAGTAGACTGAAGTGTGGGGTGTCAAACACACTCAGACAAACGCGCGCTCGACACGGTATGGCAATGGCGGTACTGCAGTACCGCGAGACCCCCTTAGAGGCCGTGTAGAGCGCGCGTCTGTGTGAGTGTGTTCGTTTCGATCAATTTGCTGGTAACTTCCTTACTGCTTTAGCTTATATATGTACTGTGGTAATGATGCAATGAATGATGCCATTACGATGGGTTCACACGAACAAAGCCGCGAGTAAATGCTTGTTAACTTTACGTGCCGCAAGCGACATCTGTGTTTTTGTGTGATGAGCACTTTTTTGTAAATTTGAGCTGTTACTAACTTTGCATATTAAGCATAACGGGTCTCTCTAAGACCTTTATACGTTTATTTAAACGGTCTGTACGAGTATATGTAGATTCAGCTAATAGATTTGTGGCGATCAAAAATTATGCGAAACAATTTTATATTAACTTAAAATTATACGAAGCACTAATTATTATGAATACGGAAAGCGGTATGTAATGATATCTCAATGACTTCTATTTTAATGGATAAAACTGTGATTGAAAACACGATTTCTTTTTTATAATGAAAACCACAATAGGTATGTGTTGACGCCATTAAAAAAAATTCGAAGGCACGACTTCAGTAAAAAAAACGCTTTATTTTAGCCCTGTAAACCATATTAATTTTCGATTTACTGTAAAATTAGATTTTATGTTGCTTTAAAAGAAATAAATAGTTAGTTGATTGAGTTGGCGGATACTGACGTCATAATTCGCTATTGCCATTGAAACTGTATGGGAGAATTGTGTTTTGACAGCTCATAAAAAGTACGTCAGTTGATTGGTGGTGTCAACATCCCTATTTGTTGTACAGTGAGTGAGTTATATCAGGGTAGACTGTACGCCGTCTTATCGTTTAAAGGCGATCTCTTTCAAACAGACATTTAGATTAAGAAACGAAATATGATTGATGAAAGTATTCTTTCTTCTTTTTTATGTAAATAGAAATGAATTGAAGAAATATATGTTGGTACGTTACAACAAAATCAAAATCATTTATTCAGTAAATAGGCCGCAATGGGCACTTTTACACGTCTTTTTTTTTAACTACCAGCGCTTTCGGAAAGACCACCATTGTCAAGAATAATGCGCCGCAAGAAACTTGGCAGAAAGTCTTTTTTTTTTTCAAAATAAAATAATTACAAATAAAATATTTAAAAACTACAGTATACAATTCAAGAAAAAATTGCATATAATAATAATAATAGTACAAAACGGCTGCACCTGTTTGATTAATTCTTGTTTTGTTATGTTTGTAACAGTCACGAAAAAGTTTGTACAATTAAAAGAAAATTATACAAAAATAAAAACTTCTGATTTAAAAATCTCCAATATTTAAGACATGCATGGGTAAAGACCAAAAAGTTGCAATCCGCTAAATCTACGTTAGTTAGTTATAATTTCCACTAACTTTTTTCCATTGTGACACGAAAATTAATCGTATGATTAAAATCCATAGAAATGTATATTTATATGGATTAAACATTTGTATGGAAATTAAAACTACGTGCTAATTAGCAGCTTTAACGGTGTGCAACTTTTTGGTCTACAACTACATAAAGAAATTAAATGAAATTATGCAAAAGCTGTTTTTTCTTTTATATTTAGAACATATATAACTGTCCTGTGTTTTGTTCTTGTAATGTAGAAGTCATTGTAGATGTCATAATAGAAATTAGAATTTAAAAAAATCTCGATAGCATAGATGTGGTAGTGTTTCGGATTATTAGATTGATAATCGAATTATATTGAGGCTGAATCTTGGTAAAATTTGTATTTTTTTTGTCAGATTTTCGAGGCTATGTTTTATTTTATTTGAATACAAGAATCAATCAACTTTTTAGTGTATGTTATACTTTCCCGTAACTCAATTAATAATAGTGATAGTAAATATACCCTTACCAGGGTTCATGTTAATTTTAAGAGCTTTTGTTACGCATGGCATGCTCAGGGCAAAACTGTCACAACTCTTAACTTTTAGTGGGTTTGTACCCCATAAAATCATACTTGGGCCAATCAACTTTTTACCGACACAAATTTGACCGCGATATTTTTCAAACAATTGCAGATTTTTGTAAGTAAACATGTTTTGTGTGTAATTTAATAGGTACATGCCATCCTAGGTAAGTTCAACCTATTAAACCGTTAAATATCTTGCTGGAAGTACGATTTTTTGGTAACGCCAGAGACAATTTTGGTAACGCAAGAGACGCCCAGAGTGTCGGTAGAATAGTTGATTGGCCCACTTTTAAGTAACTCAGTAGAAGTTACCATGACAATTGTGTAGTGTAGCTTACACTAAAAAGTTGATTGTCAAAAATATAAGATTTAATACTTTTACTGACAGGGGCGAACTTTGTTCGGTTATTTTTTATATTTAATCATAAGTCCATTTCTTATAAGGACGAAAGTCTCAAGGCTAATCGAAAATATAGAACGAATGAAAATGTCAGATGAAGTGAGTCTTATATTATTATAATTAAATTAGGTTTAACAATGAATCAATACTTGCTTGAATACAGTCAATATTATGTAGTATTTAAATGATTTTTGAATGGAGTCATTTCTATTTATTTTGAATGTTCTAGTATGTAATTTTTTTGTTTGTAATTCAATCTCATATATTTGGATGTAATTTTGCGTTTATAAGACCGTCGGGAGACGAAAATAGGATACTTTTTTATCCCGGAAATTTTGAAAATATCGGTGAATAAATAGTCACCTTGCTGTTGTTTTTAGGCTTACGTTTAACAGTGCATTAGTATGTTAAATAACATCTCTGAGTGCAGGTTCACTCATCTGCGTTAAGTTAAATGTGGTCGCAGACAAAACTCGTTTTAAATAAAACATTACAGCATTAATACTAATAGGCGATAATAAGTCCTAATGAGGGTTTTCATAGAGGCGAAATATCGCCAGATGGCGATAGTGTCGTGAGGTCCGTTTGACGTTTGCTCGTGATTGGGTAAACAACTAAATGAGCCAATCGCAAGCAAACGTCAAACTGACCTCGCGACACTAACGCCATCTAGCGATTTTTTACCTCTGTGAAAACCGTCATTGCAGTTAATTTACGTCTTCTGAATATATGGCTCAGAATGTATGACCTAAAAATGCACGCCATGATAATTCATGTACTGAACTATTTCCATATAAATAAGAACAATAGCGCCCTCTTGACAATAGTCGTATATTTTTGGTTTACCTTTAAGATTTTTTTTTAGAGTTCTAGGGTTCCGTACTCAAATGGTTATCGTTATCTGTAGGTACAGCAGCAGAAGGGGGGGAGTGGTTACGGTGGTCAAAATGATCTACATACGTCTCTACTGCCAAGGTAATAAGAGTGTGTTTAGATCATTAAGCGCAAAACAACTGCTCATCTACTTCTGTTGCTGACTATACTTGAGAACAAAATGAGCAACATTCAAAAATAATTTAAAATTACTCCTTAGTTTTACGTATGTTTTGTATAAACACTAGTAATATTTATTTATTCAGTTGTATTTTGTGTGTTTGGGTGACAATGTGATTTAGCTATTAAAACCGACTTGTACGATATGTAACGTAGATGGTGCCGTGAGATATATGTTGTGAAGAAAATATATTGAAATATATATAATTTCTCTTACTTTTGCGTTTTATTATGAACATATAACCTATCCTCTGGGTTGACAATGAGTCTTTCGTATAGTATAGAGAAAAAGAGTAGCAACTCTGGCCAAACTTGCATCTTTAGTAACAGGCGCCAACTGGTGGCCGGAGGAGGAACTAAATCTACAATAATAACGGCACAACAAGCTTATAATGCCCTGCAGCTAACTCAAACGTAAACGGCTGAACCGATTTTGATAAAATATGCCTAAGAACGATCGATAAAAACCTGCTACCCAATAAAAAACCTCATTCAAATCGGTTCACCCGTTTAAGAGCTACTGTGACACAGACAGACACAGGGTTCAAACTTATAACACCCCTCTTTTTGCGTCGGGGGTTAGAAAACAGAAAACTCAAATGAATGAACTTCCGCGGAAGTCAGACATGTGAAAGAAAGTCCACGTATGACACTTTTGACAGTAGTGTTCATCATCCAAACATCAGAGGCGCTGTCTTACAAAAACAGATGTTTGGTTAAAATTGATAAAAGTGACATCTACTGGCGTAGTTACGTACTTCGTGAATTGCTTATTTACGGTTACTTATTACTGCTACTCACTACTAGATGGCGCTACTATTCTTTTACAATGGGAGCCAAGTGTAATAAAATATTATGATTATTATAATATAATTGGCGAATTGTATGCTAAGTTAAATAATCCTGATAATACAAGGCCAAATACTAACACTAAGTTGATACTCAAGATTTGACTTGGCTAGTTTTAGTAAAAACATTTTAGAAGAGTGAGGACCTTGAAACCTCTTTAGTCCGAAATGACGTACCTAAGTTTTAAAATTAAAGTTGGGAGAAAAACTATACGTAAATCTATAGTTCCCGCGGCAACAATGGAGGCCACTGTCCTTTAGTTTATACGCATGGAATAACATCATTCACGAGTGCGATGAAAAATAATCCTTACTACACTCGCGGTCAAAGAAAACGGGTCGGTACGAAAAACTAGAATATCTCCAAAAATAATAGAGCTAGGAGCATGAATTAAACTGTGTATTGTAGATAATTCTACAATTAATAAAACGACATGATAGGTGTGAAAGTTATTCATTTGTTTATTCTAATTACGTACAAAACAAAATATTTACAAATTTTACGTAGAAAAATTAACACTTGGTACCTCACATTACAACAGAAAAAACAAACTTTAAGCCAAATTAATTCTTCGTATTGCCTTCACGGGCTCTTTTTAAAGCTTCCAGATGATTGGGCATGCTCTTCATTAGGTTTCTTATGCGATTTTGCGGGATATTGATTCATCCTTCCACTAACGCATGTTTCAGGTCTCTAAGTGTAGCTAGAGCGGATTTTCGATTTCTTACATGCCTTCCAAGCTCGTCCCATACATGCTCGATCGGATTTAAGTCCGGACTTCTCGAGGGTCAGTTCATAAAAATGATACCAACGTCGTCAAAGTAATCATTTACAATCTGAGCTGTGTATGGCCTGGCGTTTTCATGCATGATCATGGTATTTTCACCCATATTAATTAAGTATGGACCGTCATGCTCATTAAGAATCTCTTCTACATATCTTGCACTAGTTAGCGTACCATTTTTTATGAAGACTTACTCCATGTGAGTCTCTGAAGAGATTACAGCTCAGGCCATAATAGACCCACCGTCAAACGACACTTTTTCCTCAAAATAAGCTCGAGTAAAACGTTCACCTGGCCGTTTGTAAGCTCTTCGCCGCCCATCATGTGCATAGAGCATAAATCTGGATTCATCAGAAAACATGTTTCTTGCCAATTCTTCGTCTGCCCACCATCTGTGTTCGCGGGCGTAAATCAATCCAGCTGTTCGCTGCCCCTTTTCAAGTTTTGGGCCATTTGCCGGTCTACGTGGGGTCAAATTAGCTTCTTGTAGCCGCCGCCTTACAGTCCACTCGCTTATGTCATCTTTTCGAGTCTCTCGAAGTTGATTTTGGACTTCAACAGCCATGAGGTGCCGATTTCGGAGCATGGTTGTAACAATAAATTGATCTTCTCGAGCTGCAGTACATCTCGGTCTGCTGGTTTCTGGTCTTCTAATGTTCTGCCCAGTTTCTCGGAAACGTTGGACGACTCTCTGCACGATAGAAAGTGACATGCCAACAGTTTTCGCTGTTCTTCTCTGAATTACGCCTTCTTCTAACATAGTGACAATACGTGTACATTCTTCTGGTGTTAGCCACATGATAGTAAATCAAGAATGATCAAGAAAGACAACAATGAGTGACTTTTATCATTATGCTTTGACAGATTGAAAATAAAAGTGAGAAAACAGGCAAAAGTAAAACAAGTGCAATTTTAATTTAGACCCTAATTAAAGTTTTTTTTAATTTTTACTTTTTCCAGCAACCATGTAAAACATTTGAAGGTTGTATTTAATACGATATTAAATTCTCTTTAATAAAGAGTCAGTTTCGTATAAGTAAACCTTTTCATTTTCAAAATTTTAAGGTTTTCGTCACTGACCCGTATTATTTGACCGCGAGTGTATTATAAAGGGGAAAGTGAGTTTGTTTGTTTGTTACGCTTTCACGCCGTAACGGAGAGACGGATCGTCCTGATTTTAGGCATAGAGATAGTTTATGGTGCCGAGAGTGACATAGGCTACTTTCTATCCCGGAAAAATGCACTATGTCCGAGAGAACAGCGCGCAATAACCGAATACCACGCAGGCGGAGCCGCGGGCAAAAGCTAGTATATAATAAGTTTTTATACTGTACGTTCGAAATGGTCAAACTGTTGAGACTTATTTACCTTTTGCAACCACCCTATTATGTATTATATATAAAGTTTATTTCTATTTCTATAAATAAATACTACGCGGCCGGATATCCTTCAATAGGTTGTATACCTAAATAAAAAAATCTTATCCCAAATCAAAACAACATGCACCACTGATTTAGCTTTGTATTCAAAACTGACGGATAAACGCAGAATGCGACACTATGCCTGGATAATTGGACCCCGAACATCCATCATAAGTTGACCCCTCAGAGTCCTCTAGCGCGTCTTATTCACAAACAAAATACACGCAAGGGGAGTTCGGATTATACTGGTTGATGTACAAAGGGTAAAACGGTGTCAAATGTCGCAAGGAGTTTTTTAGGGCAATTATCTGACGATTATTTTTGGTTTACGCTACATTTCATCAGGGGTTTTAGTGTTTAAAGAAGGGTGAACAAGCCTGCATATATCTTGTTGGTTAGTAACTATTGAACTTAAATACAAGTGAACTAAAGGCACTGTTACGCGTGCTCGTTACTAGCGTGCTTATGGACGTCATACGGCTGAGATGATGATGATTCCATAACACTCTTGTCCTAAGAGCTTTTCTTTAACTTGCCCTTATTTATATAAATTTCACACGAAAACACAAGCCGAAACATCAATGCACAGAAAAACCAGAAAAAATAGACCAGCGCTGGGAATCGAACCCAGGTCCTCAGCATTCCGTGCTGCGTGCTATTCCCCTACACCACCACTGGACAGGAGACTAGACACGAATTTTTCCTATGCACCCATATTTCAACTTGGATTCTTATTAGTCACTTTAGCAGCGACACTAACGCCATCTATGATCTACGTTCTCAACGAGAAACATTTTTCACTCCCATCGAAACTATCCGTTCACCAGGGACAAGAGATGTCGCTATTAAGCAATCAAATCAAGATTACGATTTGGAATCTTTTTGTATTTTTTATTAAACAAGCTGAGGACCTGGGTTCGATTCCCAGCGCTGGTCTATTTTTTCTGGTTTTTCTGTGCATTCATGTTTCGGCTTGTGTTTTCGTGTGAAATTTATATAAACTTTCACGGGATGACCGTAAAAGAAACAAAAAATTTGGAGTTGAAATTAAAAATACAAAAAGATTCCAAATCGTAATCTTGATTTGCCCTTATTTGTTTGGTTCAAATCTTGGAAGCTAAATTTGAGCCACTTCTAGGGGTCCGATTGATTTTAAATTTAGCATACTATTGTAAATTGGGTGACAGTACAATAATCTGGTAGAAACTCGAAACCGACTTGGATATACCCCACAGATATAAATTACCCTAGATACGCAAACACCTCAATCTGTATGAAAACCAACCGTGTCACTTTTTAAAATCTACTGTGACGTCTCAAGAGCGAATTAGCGATGTGGATTCCCCGATGTCCGCGCAAAATGGATTCAAATGCGCCGTTCGCCCGCAACGTGGGGCTCGAGTCAGTCACTAGTCATGATAAGTCAGTTAGCAGTCAGTCTTTGTCGACGTTTGGTCGGGGTTCGGACATGCGAAGTAGATGCATTTGCGTAATCTAGTGTTACCCATATCTGTGGGATTCCCCATCATCTTAATCACGGCAACGTCAAACCGCCTCAAAATGACGGGAAATCCTAACAATAGGCAACTTGAGAGCGCCACGCGCGCGCCACGCGGCGAGTAGCGGAACTAAATCCTCGAGAACAAACCCTAATTGTCAAGATGGGAAGTATCAGATTTGACTTTGTTTAAGTCTTTTGTTGGGGCATTGTTCACACCGGACATGTTTCAAGTGCGTCTTGATAGTACAACTAGCTTTTGCCCGCAGCTTCGCCCGCGTGGAACTCGGATATCGCGCGCGGTTCCCTCGGGAACTGTTTTTTTCCGGGATAAAAAGTAGCCTATGTTACTCGCTGGCCCATAAACTATCCCTATCCAAAAATCGGTCCAAAAGGCGGACAAACATACAAACACTCAGTATTTATAAATATACTAGCTTTTGCCCGCGGCATCGCCCGAGTGGAATTCGGTTATCGCGCGGTTCCTTAGGGGGTTGCTAAAACGATTTTCGATTCAGTGATTTTTTTGCAAAATATACAACTTTAAAGTGCAAATTTTCATGAAAATCGAGCCTCCCCCACCTCTAAAATCTAAACCGGTGGCAAATTTAAAAAAATTCAGGATGGTAGTAAATATATCTTTCTTATAAATATATATTTCTTTCTTTCTTTCTAAACTTACAAGGACTTGCTCGTTTGCCTTCAAGTCAAATAAGAAAAAAAAAAAAGGAAAACTATAACGGTTATTGAGAATTATTAGTAGTTTAAGAGTAAATAACAGCATAAGGTATAAACTGCCAATGCCAATGTATGGTGAATTGTGTTGATCTACACTGATTTCTTGTAACACCTTTTGTACCAAATTCGAGCAAATAAAACTTTGAACTTTGAACTTTAAAAGATACCCAAACTTGGAATATTCCGTGCAAAATACGAAATCCTTAGAGAAAAAACCAGCCAAGAGCGTGTCGGACACGCCCAAAATAGGGTTCCGTAGCCATTACGAAAAAATTAAGTAATATTTTTCTAAGGATTTCGAATTTTATACGGAATCTTCCAAGTTTAGGTATATTTTATACCTTACGCTGCTATTTACTCATAAAATACTAATAATTCTCAAGCAAACTTAGCCGCTATAGTTTTCCTTGGAAGTTTGATATACTGACTACCATCCTGAATTTTTTGAAATTTTTCTACCCACCGGTTTAGATTTTAGAGGGGGGGGGACGCTCGATTTTAATGAAAATTTGCACTTTAAAGTTGAATATTTCGCAAACAAATGACTGAATCGAAAAATCGTTTTAGCAAACCCCTAATGGTTTTAAAATACCTATCCAACGATACCCCACACTATAGGGTTGGATGAGAAAAAAAAAATCATCGCCACTTTACGTCTATGGGAGGTACCCTAAAAAAAAATGTTTTTGAATTTTTAATTGTACTGTTTTGTCGGCATAGTTTACTTATATATCCGTGCAAAATTACAGCTTTCTAGCATTGATAGTCTCTGAGCAAAGCCGCGGACGGACAGACAGACAGACAGACAGACGGACAGACAGACAGACAGACAGACAGACAGACAGACAGACATGGCGAAACTATAAGGGTTCCGTTTTTGCCATTTTGGCTCCGGAACCCTAAAAATGTTCCTTAATTTTTTCGTAATGGCTACGGAACTATTTCGGGCGTGTTCGACATGCTTTTAAAAAAGCTTTTGATAAGCCATGCTTTCCCGTAATTAACACTTGACTAAGTACCTGTTGATACTACAGCGCGAAACGTTCACTATCTACATCATGGCTTTGTATGGGTTCTATGGATTTCGAGTACGTTTGATGGGACGCGGCGTGGGAAGGCGGCGTAAGCAAATTGTTTAATTGGCAATCTCTTCAGTGGACAGAGAGTCTGTCTGTATTTTTAGGGTTCCGGAGTCAAAATAGTAAAAACGGAACCCTTATAGTTTCGCCATGTCTGTCTGTCTGTCTGTCTGTCCGTCCGCGGCTTTACTCAGACTATCAATGCTAGAAAGCTGTAATTTTGCACGGATATATAGGTAAACTATGCCGACAAAATAGTACAATTCCAAATTGAAAAACAATTTTTTTTAGGGTACCTCCCATACTCCCATAGTAAAGTGGCGGTGATTTTTTTTTCTCATCCAACCCTATACTGTGGGGTATCGTTGGATTGGATAGGTATTTTAAAACCATTTTTAGGGGTTTGAAATACGATTTTTCGATTCAGTAATTTGTTTGCGAAATATTCAACTTTAAAGTGCAAATTTTCATTAAAATCGAGCGTCCCCCCCCCTCTAAAATCTAAACCGGTGGGTGGAAAAATTTGAAAAAAATCAGGATGGTAGTCAGTATATCAAATTTCCAAGTAAAACTATAACGGATAAGTTTGCTTGAGAATTATTAGTAGTTTATGATGAGTAAATAGCAGCGTAAGGTATAAAATATAACTTGGAAGATTCCGTGTAAAATACGAAATCCTTAGAAAAATATTACTTAATTTTTTCGTAATGGAACCCTATTTTGGGCGTGTCCGACACGCTCTTGGCCGGTTTTTATTTTTATTCGACTGGATGGCAAACGAGCAAGTCTCCTGATGGTAAGATATCACTACCACCCATAAACGGGTCTATATCGGCTCGCATACTTATTGAAAGTCCGATTTTTTTTTGTCAGAATGATCGTTTGTTATAACTCATTATTCTCTGAATCCAGTGATTGGTTAGAATTCTTTAAAGAAAAGAAAAGAAAAGAAAATACATTTATTCACAACACAAGACAACAATACTATTTGGTACAAATAAACAACACAAAGGTATGTGTCATTGCGATTGTGAATCGGACACTGGCTCAGCATAATGCTGAAGAGTTAAAAAACACCCCAGCGCTGATTTTCAGCCAGCACCGTAGGCAACCCTCTGAGCGTTATAAAGACACACTATACACACCATTAACTACATAAGACTACATAAATAAATAATAAATAATTAGTAAACTAGAAGACTAATTTATTGTGCGACTTTAAAAACAATAAAATAAGTTTATTAGATACGTAGATATAATTAATTTTACAACTATTATTATTATGCACTCTCCTGCCAAGTATACATCCTTACGCGGGCTTAAACGAAAAATTAACTTAAAGAAAACGAAACAAGAAAGCAGTTTTGTGAAATAGTACTGGAAAGGAGAGGAATTAAGATTTTTGAAATGCCAACAAATAGCCTTTAAGCTTTCGCCCAAAGGTGTACCTGCTAGTCACTCCGAGGATGGGAGGAGGAATGTCATTCCAGCACTTAGACGCTGCAAATCTGAAACTGCCTCGAAACGCCGCCGTTCTGTGCGGCGGCACAATAGCCTTAGATCTGCGCACACTTTAAAATAAACCTAACCTAACCTATTGTTTTCCATAGGATGACTATTTACAGTGGTGTAACTATACCATTTGGGGCCCGTGGCAAATTCTTTTGATGGGACCCTATCAGTAAAAGTCGTCAAGTACTTACTTAGTTTCATCATCATCCCAGCCTATATACGTCCCACTGCTGGGCATAGGCCTCCTCTCAGAATGAGAGGGCTTAGGCCATAGTTCCCACGCGGGCCCAGTGCGGATTGGGAACTTCACACGCACCATGGAATTGCTTCGCAGGTTTGTGCAGGTTTCCACACGATGTTTTCCTTCACCGCAAAGCTCGTGGTAAATTTCAAATGTAATTCCGCACATGAATTTCGAAAAACTCAGAGGTGCGAGCCGGGGTTTGAACCCACGACCTTCTGCTTGAGAGGCGATAGGTCAAACCACTAGGCCACCACGGCATGGCACTTACTTAGTTTAATTTTAAGTAAAATAAAATACTCGAGTACAATGTTTAAAAAATCTGAGCTCGCTGCCTTTTGGGGCGGGGCCCTCTTGGGTCTTGGGTTTTGCCAGCCCTGCCACCCTATAGTTACGCAATTGACCATTTAAATTTTTTAGAAAAATGGTGTCAGTGCGAAGAAAATTCGGACAAACAATAATTCGGAAAAAATTACGGTATGTCTAGCGAAGAGTATGCGAACTTTGGCGCTCCCCCCATAAACATCTTTATACTTATGTTATTTATGTATTATATGTGTATTTATTTATTTTATATTTGGTAACAGGTATATTAAGGTTATGTATTCTGTGTAATACTGTATATATTTAGGTACTTAGGGTTTATATATGCATTTATATTTATTCAAATGTTTTGCTCTATTTGTCGATCCTTATCTTTTTAGGGTTCCGGAGCCAAAATGGCAAAAACGGAACCCTTATAGTTTCGCCATGTCTGTCTGTTTGTCCGTCTGTCTGTCTGTCTGTCTGTCTGTCTGTCCGTCCGCGGCTTTGCTCAGAGACTATCAATGTTAGAAAGCTGTAATTTTGCACGAATATATAAGTAAACTATGCCGACAAAACAGTACAATTAAAAATTCAAAAACAATTTTTTTTAGGGTACCTCCCATAGACGTAAAGTGGCGGTGATTTTTTTTTCTCATCCAAACCTATAGTGTGGGGTATCGTTGGATAGGTATTTTAAAACCATTTTTAGGGGTTTGCTAAAACGGTTTTTCGATTCAGTCATTTGTTTGCGAAATATTCAACTTTAAAGTGCAAATTTTCATTAAAATCGAGCGTTCCCCCCCTCTAAAATCTAAACCGGTGGGTGGAAAAATTTGAAAAAATTCAGGATGGTAGTCAGTATATTAAACTTCCAAGGAAAACTATAGCGGCTAAGTTTGCTTGAGAATTATTAGTAGTTTATGAGTAAATAGCAGCGTAAGGTATAAAATATACCTATACTTCGAAGATTCCGTATAAAGTACGAAATCCTTAGAAAAATATTACTTAATTTTTTCGTAATGGCTCCGGAACCCTATTTTGGGCGTGTTCGACACGCTCTTGGCCGGTTTTTCGATTGCTTTTCTCTACCACTCAAAGGTTGACTGGCAGAGATCCCTTCAGGGATAAGTCCACCTTTGTACTTAGCACTTTCTTTTGTGTGTTATTTTTGTACCTATTTCCTTTTTGTACAATAAAGAGTTTAAACAAACAAACAAACAAACATCTGCGACACCACGGGTATTGCAGATGCGTCCAACCTAGAGGCCTAAGATGGGATACCTCAAGTGCTAGTAATTTACCAGACGTCTTACCCTCCACGCCGAAACAACAGTGCATGCACTGCTGCTTCACGGCAGGATTAGCGAGCAAGGTGGTGGTACCAATCCAGGCGGACCTTGCACAAAGTCCTACCATTTGCAAAATATATGTATGTAAGCAAACTCTTTATTGTACAAAGTTCAATCTCTCAAAAACGGATAAACCGATTTTGATGAAACACATCTAAGAACTATCGAATTTCAAATAAAAAAAAATCATATCCAAATCGGTCCACCCGTCTAAGAGACACACAGAGAGACTCACAGACACACATTAGCGGTCAAACTTATAACACCCCTCTGTTTGCGTCCCTCTGACACATATACTATTTAAATACGAGAGGGAGAGGGACGGTACCATACAAGCTTCGATTTTCGAATTCCGGAGTAGGCCCTCAGTTTTGTGAATGGCACACGTAAACACACGCGTCATAACAATAGCAGCAAATTGTTCGTTAAATCACTAAACTGTTTGGATCTGCGTTCTGATTGTAAGGGGGCCGCCTTGATGCTATAGCGTAGCGATGGCTTTATAGACGCCACGAATAATAATTTAGCTAAAAACCGTAAAGGCCGCCTAAAGGATTTTTTTATTGAGAAATCTCATTATTATATATGGAACGAAGAGGCTCTCTTGAACAAAACTATGGTCCCACCGGAAGACCAGCGCTGATTCTATCGCAGGAGTCCGCATTTATGCTGAGGCGGGACGTTTTCACTCACACATATAAAATTATGTATTAGCTTTTGCCCGTGGCTCTGCCCTTGTGGTATTCGGTTATCGCGCGCTGTTCCATCGGGAACTGAGCATTTTTCCGGAATAAAAAGTAGCCTATGTCACTCTCGGGCCCATAAAATATCTCTATGCCAAAAATCACGTCGATCCGTCGCTCCGTTGCGGCGTGAAAGACGGACAAACATACAAACACACTTTCGCATTTATAACATTAAGTATGGATTATTATTGTTTCTAATACCAGGACTGTATTATTATTGATATTAATACTATAATTATTCATAAAATTACACATGCACTACGATTGCTGTGCCATGGCTGTGCCCTTATAGGGTTCACGTTTGACTTGTATTGACTTAATCTTAAGAACTATGTACCTACAACGTGAAATGCAATAAAATTTTAATTTGAATTTGTATATTTGGCCAAGCTTGACCGAAGCGCCGAATTTTCCTTATTTTCTTTTTTTTCGTGATGTAAAAGGGTAATTAAAGAAAGAAAAAAAAAAAGATTGTACAACACGAGCGTAAAACGAGCCATTTTACTCGAGACGTTCATTATAGCCACCCGAGCCGGTATGGCGAGGGTGGATAGACATGTCGAGGGGAAAATGGATTTAATGTTCGAGTTTTACACTCTGCTCTTCACTCGATTGCAAGAAGATGAACAACAGATGAAACATTGTTCACCTACTTATTTGCGACATGAAAATACCTACCGACCTGCAAACAAATAAAAATTAAGAACCAACGAAGAATGTAAGGTACTTAACAAAGCACAAATTGTTTATAGGATAAATAATTTTATGCATTATGGATAAAACAAAACATAAGTGGTGATCACCCTCTTGGGCCTTTTGGCCCATATGACATTGCTGATATGGTACACAATCCTAAGGAAGAGAAAGGTTAATTAATCTAATTCATCGAAATGGATGCCGTGGTGGCCTAGTGGTTTGACCTATCGCCTCTCAAACAGAGGGTCGCGGTTCAAACCCAGGCTCGCACCTCTAAGATTTTAGAAATTCATGTGCGGAATTATATTTGAAATTTACCACGAGCATTGCGGTGAAAGAAAACATCGTGAGGAAACCTGCACAAACCTGTGAAGCAATTCAATGGTGTGTGTGAAGTTCCCAATCCGCACTGGGCCCGCGTGGGAACTATGGTTCAAGCTCTCTCATTCTGAGAGGAGACCTGTGCCCATCAGTGGTTGCAGGTGATAGGACCTCGTTGCGCCTCGTTCGCCCGAATTGCTACCACCATCTTGAACGCTAATCCTGCCGTGAAGCAGCAGTGCTTGCACTGTTGTATTTCAGCGTGGAGAGTAAGACAGCCGGTGAAATTACTGGCACTTGAGTCCCATCTTAGGCCTCAATTGGCAACGCATCTGCAATCCTCCTGGTGTTGCAGGTGTTTATGGACGGCGGTGATCTCTCACCATCAGGAGACCCACTTGCTCGTTTGCCATCCAGTCGAATAAAAAAAAAGTGGGACGTATATAGGCTGGGATGACGATGATCGAAATGGACCACCGCAAAGTAACGTTTGAGTCAATTGATTATTTATAATAACTCTTAATGAACTATAACAACGTGCCCTAATATTATTTTGACAGTTCAAATTGTGCTGACGAACTTAATTTGATTTATTAAAGGCATCAATAGATCCACTAACCCTACGCTTAACGCGGTGGGGTGACGTTTATTACATTTTGGAAAGGCATTTTATTAATAGGTAGCAGTGATGGGAATGAGACACTCGTACCATGTTGGATTTACCAAAACATTTAACCGACTACAAAAAACTCGTGAAAATAATTAATAAAAAACCAGCCAAGAGCGTGTCGGACACGCCCAAAACAGGGTTCTGTAGCCATTACGAAAAAATTAAGTAATATTTTTTTAAGGATTTCATATTAATTGTAAGGAATATTCCAAAATTTGAGCGTGGGAGAGACGTGTATAATATGGTTGACGTTTAAAATTATGTAATATTATGTTGTCATTAAAAATGAAACACATTTTTAGGGTTCCGGAACCAAAATGGCAAAAACAGTTACAGTTTCGCCATGTCTGCCTGTCTGTCTGTCTGTCCGCGGCTTTGCTCAGGGACTATCAATGCTAGAAAGCTGTAATTTTGCACGGATGTATAGGTAAACTATGTCGACAAAATAGTACAATTAAAAATTGAAAAACAATTTTTTTTAGGCTACCTCCCATAGACGTAAAATGGCGGCGATTTTTTTTTTTCTCATCCAACGCTACAGTGTGGAGTATCGTTGGATAGGTATTTTAAAACCATTAGGGGTTTGCTAAAACGATTTTTCGATTCAGTAATTTGTTTGCGAAATATTCAACTTTAAAGTGCAAATTTTCATTAAAATCGAGCGTTCCCCCCCTCTAAAATCTAAACCGGTGGGTGGAAAAATTAAAAAAAAATCAGGATGGTATTCAGTATATCAAACTTCCAAGGAAAACTATAACGGCTAAGTTTGCTTGAGAATTATTAGTAGTTTATGAGTAAATAGCAGCGTAAGGTATAAAATATACCTAAATTTGGAAGATTCCGTATAAAATACGAAATCCTTAGAAAAATATTACTTAATTTTTTCGTAATGGCTTCTTGGCCGGTTTTTTATGTATGTTCATCGATCAGTCAATTGTGGACCGATTTTTAAAACTTTTTTTTTTCGAAAGAGTATACTTCTGAACAACCCTAAGTAGACCCATGATAAATGTACATAAATACAGCTGTACGAAAGGGTACTAAATCCACGTTGTAATTTTTTGGGAATTCCCATCAGTCAGAATCTAATAAAATCCTGGAATTTAAATTCAACTACAGGATCTAATGATTTACCGTGCAAAGACGTGGGTAATAGTTTGTAAGTCTGTCTGTTTGTTTGTTACCTCATCACGAATAAACCGCTGAACCGATTTAGATGAAATGCGGTATACAGATAGTTTGAGTCCCGGGGAAACATGGGATAGTTTTTATCCCAGAAAATTGCCTAGTTAGGTATAGGTAGATAGATAGATAGAATCTTTATCCAAAACAGCATACAAAGCTAATAGAAAATATACAATAATACCTTTTAACTTAAAACTAGTACCAAAATAAAGTTCACGTTCCCGTGGGATAGGGATAAATGAATTCTACGCGAACGGAGTCGCGGGGAACAGATACCTAGTAATAAATATTTTGCGAACGCTAACCTCAAGTTCGTAGCTTATATTGGTTATTTCACCTTTTTCCCTTATTACACTAATTAGTGTGAAAGGCACGGCGTCAACAGTACTGAAGGAGGAGAGGTACAGTCGCCCCCAAAACTATTATAACCCTAAACTTGGCAAGATGAGACAAGCGTACTTAGGACAAGTCTTGTTGGATTCTTGTAGAGCTAACGAAAATAACTTAAAAAAAATACAAAAAGATGATCTTAAATCATGTATCTAATTAGATATGCTAATAATTTTAGGTTTAAAATAAAAAAAATACCTTTTGGCTTCTTAAAATAGTATATTTTTATCGAGGGACTAAAATACGCCAATTTATACCCGAGGCGGTTAGCCGCCCGAGCTTTCGCGAGGGTGTCTATTTATCCGAGGGTTTATATTGACTTATAGTCTCAAGGAGAAAACTCTATTTTTCACTTCGACTGCGAGAAAATAAAGTCATTTCTGTAAAAGAATTTATGCTTTTGTTATTCCTCCAGTCCATAAAACTTTCATATGTTTAAAAAAACATGCTAGATTTTGGCGGCAAAAAATTAACAATAAGGTCTTTTGCTTTCACAATCACTAAACGAATTGTGAGAATAATCAATTTATTTTAATCGTTTATGATTTACGCTCTACTTACAATAATTTCAAAGTTTTCGCGGTAAGTGTTTTTTTCCAGCCAGACCGCATTCAAATCGGTCCGCCCGTTTAAGAGCTACGGTGCCACAGACAGACAGACAGGCACTCTTAGCGGTCAAACTTATAACACCCCTCTTTTTGCGTCAGGGGTTAAAAATGGACTAAAACAATCGGTTTGGCCGTTTTTGAGATAACTAACTTTGAAGTGACAAAGTCGGGGTTTTCCAATTTTTTGTTGGTTTCCAATTTCATATCATATCATATTATATCATATTATATCATGGGACACTAGACACCAATTGTCGTAGTCCCAAACTAAGCAAAACTTGTATTATGTACACTAGGCAACGGATAAACATACTTATATAGATAAATACGTACTTAAATACTTACATATTAAACATCCAAGACCCGAGAACAAACATTCGTATTATTCATACAAATATCTGCCCATGCCGGGATTCGAACCCGGGACCTCAAGCTTTGTAGTCAGGTTCTTACACTTCGCCATCCGGTCGTTTTTTTTTCAAAAATATATTCTTTTTCTAATGAAAAGCCCTCTGTTTTGGGCTCTACACGACCGAGGACTCATTTATCGCTGACTGTACGCTAAGTTACTCTGATCTCGAGATACGGCACGTCCTCATTACTACAAGGGGGCTGTCCACTTGACCAAGTGACAAGTGACAACACGAAACGTTTTACAAGGGGGCTAACAGAGGGGAGGGAGAGCGGTATCAGCTAACAGGTAAGCAATATTTTCGTGGCGTGTATTTTTTATACAAACGAAAATTGAGACAGACGTTATAATAATAAATAATAATAATTTATTTATTCAGACAACTTGATCCAAAATTTTGTTAGTATTATCCTTACTTATATACAGCGCGTATTTTTGATACTACCTCAAACTATAACCAGACGAAGAGTTAAGTGCTGTGAACCGATACCAAAACAAATTGTTAATTTTTTAACTGCCAAAGCGTAATTAATTTTGAAATATTTTCGAGCAGCAATGTAATGCGTACAATAATTTTAATATACCTAGTTTCATCTTAGTTGAGGTCACGCACACAACAACATTGTCATGTAATGACAGCGAGATTTTGAAATTACTGTTCCTTTATTGTACCGATAGCAAGCTCAACAGCGAATTGCAAGATAGACCAAAAAGTTTATTTAACCTCTTTTGTTAAGAATTATATAGAGCATTTCGTCGACTTTAAATAAAACAGAAAATGCAACATTTTGATTAATTTTATTTACATTAATTCAAATAAAGGTCACATTTGCGTAGGTAGGTACATGAATATAATATTAATCGTAGAAACGAAAGAGAATAAGTAGTAAATTGCATTGTCTTTATTTATGTAGCTATTAAAATTCAAAAGACAAATTGCAAAGAGTTTTTTTACAGAAACAAATCATAGAGGGTGCGTTATACCGTACTTAACTGCCTATCTGAGACTTAACAACACAATGTCATCCAGCCAATCCTGCGGGACAGTAATTGTTTCAAAACTTAAAATTTATATATGTTTAGGTATTTTTCTCTTTTGCTTTAACTATCGGTAGAATATTGTTTTTTTTTGTTTGCATGCATTTGTTAGCTTCACCTTGTCAATGTAACTTTCTATTTAAGTAAAGTCCTACCTGTCTCGTGTAATGTCTGTACGCTGTGTAGAGGTGCAGGCTGAAAATCAGCGCGGTGACGCATAGTCCTCACCGCACATGCTGAGCCTGAACCTTTTGCCACATATGTAGCTGAGCATATATGTACTTCTCACAAATATGTTTTTTTCTATGGGCAATAAATGTTTTTATTATTATTTATTATTATTATAAAATTGTATTCACATATAAGCGTATAAGCGTTTTTGTTTACATTCACTCACTCATTTCATTCATTTACTTTTTTGCAATGAGTACTTCATGTAGCTGTGTGTGTAATCATTCACCTCAACTAAAGTGGAATTATCTTATACGGGAGAGAAGCGTTCTGTGACAGCTGTCACGTCAACAAGTGCGATGTTTTGAATAAAAACAAAGTAGTATCGCGTAGTGATACATTGCGTGCTAATTAATTTTGCAAGGGAAATAATAAGTCTAATTTTTTTTCTAAAATATAATAAAATGTGATTATTAGGGCCTTCACTAACTGCCCTTAATGTTTGAGGTAGTATCTAAAATACACGCCATATACTATACTATGTTCATACTAATATTATAAATACCGTAGAACTTTCTCACAGTAAGCTTCATATAAACGCTCTTGTTTAGTTCATTGTTTTTAGGGTTCCGTAGCCAAAATGTCAAAAACGTACCAAAATGTCATATTATACGAACAGAAATCAATGATATTTTACAATAAAGATCTTCATTAGGTATATTTTCTATGCCTATGCTTTTTTAGATTTTTGTAAAAATGCTTTAATAGTCTGTAATTCTCGTGCAAAGCTGACATCTTTTTTTTGTCGTCTGTTGAGCTCCTGTAATTCTGATATTACAAATTTATGTCAAAATCTGAAAAACCATTGGCATAGATAATTACGTCTAGTCCATACCTACACAATTTTATCTACTTCTGTTGCCTAGTTTTCAAATGAGACCGGGACTACGTTTGTATGGAGAATGGAACGAAGAGACAACTCTTAATTTCTGAATAATAATAATTAATACGCAGCCAAAGCCGTGGGCGCCAACTAGTATTCCATAAACGCCACCAAAACGACAAACTGCGCAAAGCGACCCGTAATCTGCCTTTATGATCCCTCAATTCCCTCCCCTGATTGGCTGAAATGCGCCGGGGGTGAGAAACGCAGGCATCTGATTGGTCGGGGCGAAAGGCCGCGCCCACCGCGGATTAGGGAGGGTGCACGATGGGGGATTAAAGGATAATGAGTCTTGATAGTTGGTGGCTTAAAATAATTTGATGGTTAATAAATTTTCAGTCAAAAAACTGAATATCTTACCAAGAAACTTTTCATAATAAATTTCGGTCTGTATCTGTTTTAACATTTTACCCTGTGTATCGAATATGTTTAAATAAATGTACACTCTCTCTCTCTCTCTCTCTCTCTTTCTCACCTTGATTTTTTTGACAAATGTACCTATGGGATGTCAACATGACATTTGTAGCACAAGGATTGTGGTTAGACAAGACGGAACTCCTCAACGGCTATATACTTACTACGACAGGAGTAAAGGTTTTTCAAGATTTGGGCGGTTGAATTTTGAGTTTCATTGTCCTCATATTATACGAAAAGTATAGCACAGAAATCAATGATATTTTACAATGAAGATCTTCATTATATTTTCTATGCCTGTTGTAACGTTGTGTTTTCTTCCATGACTCGAACTGCCCGAGATTCGATTAATCTGGCAATTATTTCAATATATTTTTTCCAGCTGGTAACTGGAGGAAGGATTGTATTGACGGGGTCATCTCTGATTGGAGCATTTAAGTAAACAATTTTGTAGGGATGTCAGTTCAGGGATTTTTATCGGATTTCGGGGGAAATAGAACTTATTTATTTATTTGTGGAATAACATTTATTTAATTTACATTCATCAGGATTTGATACAGAATCGAAGGCTAATAACATCTAGTCATAATTTGGCATAGTAAATGTTTTCCCCACAATTGGTGGGATTCGGGGGAATTTCTTAGGGGCTTCTCATAGTCCAAGCGATGTTCATACAGACTTTGAGTAGGACTGTACTGGAGCCTCCATTCCTCTTGACTTAGGCCTCCATCATGCTTGAGAGCTAGATCATTTTCCATCGAAGAAGAGACGAGGGTGACAGCCCCCATTCCGAATTTTAGTGGCCTCTATGGCACAAACGCAGTCCATTTAAATTTTATTTTTGTGCAGCAAGTGAACTGTAAGTAAATTTGGTTAATGAAATATTGGTTAGATTCAGTGTAGTTCATGCGGCCTTGTTCTCATCCATGTGGTTAATTTCAGCACATGATTCCTTGCATGCGGCTGAGGGTGGGAAGACCAGCGTCGAGTTAATCCTGGGCTACAGTTGATTTACTCCGGTAAGAATCATCCAGATCACTTAACCTCTTTGCCACATGCTTTTGACTTTTTTTGCAAGTATCTAATCGAAGCAATTTCTTCTTCCTTCCAGCCGGTTAGGGTTTTCAGTTAATATTTTCATTTAATATTTTCATTTAATATTTACATTAATTCTTCAGTTAAAATTAAGAGTTTCATTAGAATTCCATTTAGAATTTTTCTAAATTAATTTTGTGGCATGATGATGCACATCATTTGGGTTTAGACCTTATATTTTGCACCTCCAGTTGAGAGCTTAAGGTTTAGATAAACTCTAATTTCCGGGCTAGGTTTTCATTTCTGTGTTCTGAGAACTAGCCATTTTTCTGTTGCATCATTGCCTTGGCTGTGCCTTCTGCACCTGCTTTTGCCACGTCTTTTCTTCCGTTGCTGAGACCAGAAGACTGTTCTGCATCCTGTGGGACCCGTGCGGCCAGCACCAGGGTCAGCGCATAGAGACGACGCCCCAGAGCATCGCGTTTGTCTCACACTGTGGTCGTCCTTCGGCTGCCGGACTGGTGTCATAGGGAGGTAGCTTCTGGCCAGGTCTGTAAAACATTTATGTATATTAATTAGGGAAGTTATGATTTAAATTCAGTAGTTGAAAATTGAAATTGATGGCAAGTTTTGATTTCCTTAGGGACTAACACCATTAGGCTTAAATAAATTGTGAAACTAGAATATAAGAACCGCCTTCTGCATCACACCCGCTTGCGGCTGAGCTAAATCTATTTTTGTAAATTGTCTGGTAATCTACTACAAGTGGTTTCACATATTTATAAAACTTTACGCTGTATAGAGTCGAAAGAGCAATAAAGATTGTGTTTACATACTAACATTTTTAATTTATATCCTTTAGATAGAGCCCTAATTATTCAGAGCACGCCTCCAGACAATATTTATGTATTTTCAGTGTAGCAACAGCTACTTTCAGTTTTATTCAGACATTCCGCATTGCCCCTTGGCTGTAACCCTGTCCGGGCTTATTTTCCGTTTTTTCTGATAAAAGTTCAGATTTAGCTTGAAGCTTATCTGCATCCGAGTGAACCTGTATTCTAAACAAGCGATGATATAAATGATAACCCAAAGCCTTTGACCTATTTAATGAGTACCTATCAGATGTTGCAGAGTACCTGTTAACACATGACCTCAGTTCAATCAACTTGTCAGTGATTGTTTTTAACTTGGAATCAACAGCAAAGTCAGTCTCCAAAATAGCCTCCGAAGGACATTCAACAATCAATTTCTTAAGTTGTTTTCTCAAACCATCAACAGTACTAAGTGGCGTTTCTGATCTGATTTTAACTTCATAAATCAACTCATCTTTCAAAAGTGAATAAAATTGTATAACTCTTTCCATAATTTACTGAAATTTGTGTACTAAATTGAATTGAAATTAATGGCTTACAAACTTTAATTACTATTGTTTAATATGTTTCAACAATTGTTTTATATTTGTTATTTACAGAATATAAGTTCTTATTAAAGTACTATTGCAAAATTTATAAAGTGTTTTATTCCCCAAATACTTATTAATATCACAATTAGCTGGCACAAATGTAGCATTTAACACAATTAAATAGCATAAAATGGCAGTAATTATGCTGATATAAATAAAAGGTAAGCATGTAGTCTTTGAAGGTAAATACTAGTAATAAACTGCTAGTAGGTAGAAAATGCAGTAAGAAAAAAAAAATGACACTGTCTAAGCACTATGCACACACAATTTATAATTCTAGGCCATAATTTTGTCATAAAGTTGTAGCATAAATGATTACAAAATTAAATATGCAATATTTCACAATGATTTTGTTTTTCAATGTATATTTTTCACCATCAAAAAAAAATTAAGTTAATGAGGGCTATCGTTTTTTCTCTCACTAGATGGCGCCACTGTTGCGTGAGGTTTTTAAAAGTCTGTTATAACGGCCGTGAAAACAAAGTTTAGATTAAAATCATATTTAATACATTGTAAAAAAGTGCCATAAACATATCGAGCAACCTCCTTTCATAGATAATCTGGAATATAAGTGTATAAAAAGCTATAGGTATACTAAAAGTGATGATGTGACACTTTAATTGTCAAAGAAAGTTCGTTTACTTTCGCAAATTTATAGGTTACTTTTACTATGAAAATGTTACTAAATATCAATTTATGGTGAAAATATTGGAAACAATAACTACAACTGTGAAATTTTTAATAAAATAAGGCATAAATGTGCTTGACTACTACATTCAAAGGTAAAATTTGGTTTCAACCTGACAAACTAAACCTTAAGTATTGAAAATTGATGGCAGTTGATTTCTACACAAAAAAAATTAGCCAAAATTACTCAAAGCACTCAAAATAACTCAAAATTAACGGTTGGGCGCCAATTGCCACCTTGTGCCGTACGGAAAATAAGCCCGGACAGGGTTACAGCCAAGGGGCAATGCGGAATGTCTGAATAAAACTGAAAGTAGCTGTTGCTACACTGAAAATACATAAATATTGTCTGGAGGCGTGCTCTGAATAATTAGGGCTCTATCTAAAGGATATAAATTAAAAATGTTAGTATGTAAACACAATCTTTATTGCTCTTTCGACTCTATACAGCGTAAAGTTTTATAAATATGTGAAACCACTTGTAGTAGATTACCAGACAATTTACAAAAATAGATTTAGCTCAGCCGCAAGCGGGTGTGATGCAGAAGGCGGTTCTTATATTCTAGTTTCACAATTTATTTAAGCCTAATGGTGTTAGTCCCTAAGGAAATCAAAAATTTGCCATCAATTTCAATTTTCAACTACTGAATTTAAATGATAACTTTCCTAATTAATATACATAAATGTTTACAGACCTGGCCAGAAGCTACCTCCCTATGACACCAGTCCGGCAGCCGAAGGACGACCACAGTGTGAGACAAACGCGATGCTCTGGGGCGTCGTCTCTATGCGCTGACCCTGGTGCTGGCCGCACGGGTCCCACAGGATGCAGAACAGTCTTCTGGTCTCAGCAACGGAAGAAAAGACGTGGCAAAAGCAGGTGCAGAAGGCACAGCCAAGGCAATGATGCAACAGAAAAATGGCTAGTTCTCAGAACACAGAAATGAAAACCTAGCCCGGAAATTAGAGTTTATCTAAACCTTAAGCTCTCAACTGGAGGTGCAAAATATAAGGTCTAAACCCAAATGATGTGCATCATCATGCCACAAAATTAATTTAGAAAAATTCTAAATGGAATTCTAATGAAACTCTTAATTTTAACTGAAGAATTAATGTAAATATTAAATGAAAATATTAAATGAAAATATTAACTGAAAACCCTAACCGGCTGGAAGGAAGAAGAAATTGCTTCGATTAGATACTTGCAAAAAAAGGCAAAAGCATGTGGCAAAGAGGTTAAGTGATCTGGATGATTCTTACCGGAGTAAATCAACTGTAGCCCAGGATTAACTCGACGCTGGTCTTCCCACCCTCAGCCGCATGCAAGGAATCATGTGCTGAAATTAACCACATGGATGAGAACAAGGCCGCATGAACTACACTGAATCTAACCAATATTTCATTAACCAAATTTACTTACAGTTCAGAAAATTCTAAATGGAATTCTAATGAAACTCTTAATTTTAACTGAAGAATTAATGTAAATATTAAATGAAAATATTAAATGAAAATATTAACTGAAAACCCTAACCGGCTGGAAGGAAGAAGAAATTGCTTCGATTAGATACTTGCAAAAAAAGGCAAAAGCATGTGGCAAAGAGGTTAAGTGATCTGGATGATTCTTACCGGAGTAAATCAACTGTAGCCCAGGATTAACTCGACGCTGGTCTTCCCACCCTCAGCCGCATGCAAGGAATCATGTGCTGAAATTAACCACATGGATGAGAACAAGGCCGCATGAACTACACTGAATCTAACCAATATTTCATTAACCAAATTTACTTACAGTTCACTTGCTGCACAAAAATAAAATTTAAATGGACTGCGTTTGTGCCATAGAGGCCACTAAAATTCGGAATGGGGGCTGTCACCCTCGTCTCTTCTTCGATGGAAAATGATCTAGCTCTCAAGCATGATGGAGGCCTAAGTCAAGAGGAATGGAGGCTCCAGTACAGTCCTACTCAAAGTCTGTATGAACATCGCTTGGACTATGAGAAGCCCCTAAGAAATTCCCCCGAATCCCACCAATTGTGGGGAAAACATTTACTATGCCAAATTATGACTAGATGTTATTAGCCTTCGATTCTGTATCAAATCCTGATGAATGTAAATTAAATAAATGTTATTCCACAAATAAATAAATAAGTTCTATTTCCCCCGAAATCCGATAAAAATCCCTGAACTGACATCCCTACAAAATTGTTTACTTAAATGCTCCAATCAGAGATGACCCCGTCAATACAATCCTTCCTCCAGTTACCAGCTGGAAAAAATATATTGAAATAATTGCCAGATTAATCGAATCTCGGGCAGTTCGAGTCATGGAAGAAAACACAACGTTACACTGTGTTTTTTTCGATTTTTGCAAAAATGCTTGAATAGTCTGTACTTCTAGTGCAAAGTTGACATCTTTTTTTTTGACGACTTTTGAGCTCCTGTAATTCTGATCCCACCAAAAACATTACATGTAAAAAGCTGCAAGTCTCGCAACGCAATGCAGTTCTTGTAATGCTAAAAAGGTTTGAGATGCAATGTTATACCAAGTCGGTTATTTTTGTCAGTACCGGGGGGTTTCCATAGAACTCAATTTTCACCAACTTGCTTATTTTAAAACCATAGAAAAATACAGTTTATAGTTCTCAAATAAAGAGTAAACCAAATTATTTTTTAAACACATAAATGACTTGGCCATCGCAAAGCTACATAAGAATTATAATCATCAACGTCAGCTATTTCAAGTAATTATAATTAAAGATAGCGATAGCCCCAGCCTTGCAGTTTGAGTGATACACATAATACGAGAATGACTAAAGGTTGAGTGCGATGGCCAAGTCATTATGTGTTTAAAAAATAATTTGGTTTACTCTTTATTTGAGAACTATAAACTGTATTTTTCTATGGTTTTAAAATAAGCAAGTTGGTGAAAATTGAGTTCTATGGAAACCCCCCGGTACTGACAAAAATAACCGACTTGGTATAACATTGCATCTCAAACCTTTTTAGCATTACAAGAACTGCATTGCGTTGCGAGACTTGCAGCTTTTTACATGTAATGTTTTTGGTGGGATCTCATCACTTTTTGTAGGCAGTTCTTTTTTTTTCGGGTACTACTTCTTGTAATAACACACTACTATCTTCATTTGTTTATCCTTCCTTGTCCATCGTCCATCGTCCATCCTCGTCTATCGTCTATCGTCCATTCTCGTCCATCGTCCATTCTCGTTCATCGTTCATCGTCCATCGTCCACTATCATCCATCGTTCATCCTTGTCCATCGTGTGCCATCCATCGTCTATCCTCGTCCACTATCCATCATCCATTCTCGTCTATCGTCCACCGTCCATCGTCTATCCTCGGTTATCGTCCATCGTCCATCCTCGTTCATCGTCTACAGTCCATCGTCCGTACCGACTGTCGTCGTCGTCGTCGTCGTCGTCGTCGTCGTCGTCGTCGTCGTCGATCGTCGGTCGTCATCCGTCGTCCATCGTCGCCCATCGTTGAACTTCCGTCGTCCGTCTACCGTCTGTCGTCCATCGTACATCGTCCATCGTCCACCCTCCATCATCCGTCGTTGATCGTCGGTCATCGTCCGTCATCCGTCGTCCGTTGTCTTGTCCGTCGTCGGTCGTTGTCTTTTGTCCGTCGTCGCCATCGTCTATCGTTCGTTGTCCGTCGTCTGTCGGCGTTCGTCTTCTGTCGTCGTCCATCGTCTGTCATCGTCCGTTTTCCGTCATCGTCCGTCGTCGAACTTCCCTCGTCAGTCATCGTCTGTCGTCCGTCGTCGAACTTCCGTCGTCATCCATCGTCTTTCGTCGGTCGTTCGTCTTTCGCCCGTCTAACTTCCGTCATCCGTCGTCGTCCGTCGTTTTCTGTCGTCCGTCGTCGTCCGTCGTTCATCCTCCACCATCCATCTTCCGCACTGGGCTCGCGTGGGAACTAAGGCCCAAGCCCTCTTATTCTGAGAGGAGGCTTGTGCCCAGCAGTGGGACGCATATAGGCTGGGATGATGATGATGATGATCCATCGTCCGTCGCCCATCGTCCATCGTCCACACTCCATCGTCCAACGTCCATTTTCTACCCATCGTCCATCGACCATTATCCATTGTCCATCATCCATATTCCAATTTCCATCGTCCATCCTCGCGTCCACTCGCATCGCACACACATTCACAAACAAACGAACTTTGGTACTTATTACATTAGTAAGATAAACAATTTCATTTTAACCCTTAATACTCAGGTATTAAGACTCAACATTAATACGTATACAATACGACTACGTTCAATAAAGTCATTGCTGTGTAACTTTGTAATCGCTAGTATTTATATGGGATTACAAACTTACTTGTGCAGTTTATATAACTTTGAAACGTGACTGAAATTGCAACATTTTGGATTTTTCTGTGACCATGTAGGCTAAAAACTAACAGCCTTATTCATAAAAAATCCTTAATTGAGGTTTGATCGGTCTGTTAGTTAACAGACTGATTAAGCTTGTTTGACGTTTGTCAAGAAGTATGATTCATAAACGCTTGCTAACAGTCTGCTAGTTGATGAGCTGCTGATAGACTGATTAGACGCGTTATGTTGGCACTCTTGACAAATCAAAGACAAAAAATGGCCTTATCGAGAATTTAAAAAAAAAATTGACAGCAGTGACGTTTGTTTTCCCGCCATTTTCGATCCGCGTGTTTTAGTAGACCTAAATTAAGTGCAAAAAGCCATAACTATGTTAATCATCGTAATTTTATTTTTTTAATATTATTAGAAGATTTTTAAATACAAATGCCTGAAAATAAATTTTCCTGATTTTTTTTTAATCTTTGCGTAAACCTCCATTTAAATATCTTCGGTATGGTTTTTTGCTCTTGCCAAAGTCAGTTGTTCAAATTTGTGGCGGCCATTTTGTGACTTAGCAGGGAGATAAAGGAGGGTCTACGGTCCACTAACTTTAGCAGAGCCTTGATCGACTGATTAGCGCTAACAGACGTTTATGAATCACGTTTTTTAGCATCGGGACATCAAGGAGCCTTCAAGGAGGCTCTAACTTTTTATGAATAAGGCTGTAACTATGTTTAAAATTTGGAGCTTGTGGGTCTGCTAGAAGTACCTTAGAATTATGATGATCAAAAGTCAGTGTATAGGTATGTCAGTGACAAAACTGAGGAACTTTAACATGTGATAGTTCTTAATCTACGTGTTCGAACTGAATGTAATTGATAATATATCTAAGTCCCATTAGGCCCTATAGGTAACTGAAAATTCAGGGTTCTAGCTTTAGCCATAACAAAAATACAGGGTGTTGAAAATAGCCTGAATGGCTTCGAGAAAAGTATGGTACGGCCGTGCCTTTGTTTTTTTTTGCTCGACTTGGCGGGGGCACTACCGTGCCCCCAGATATTACACATTTGTACGAAAATCTGGAAAACCACAGGCATAGATAATTACGTCTAGTCCATTTTTACAAAATTTCATCTACTCCTGTTGCCTAGTTTTCAAATGAGACCGGGACTACGTTTGTATGGAGAATGGAACGAAGAGACTTCTCTAAATGCTGGTATGAAACAAAAACAGACTGAGATATGGGATGCATAGGGAAAATTCGTGTCTGTGCCGTTGACCAGCAGTGGTATAGCGGTATATCACGCGGCACGGAATGCCGAGGACCTGGGTTCGACTCCCACGGTTGGTCTTATTTTTCCGGTTTTTTCTGTGCATCTATGTTTCAGTTTGTATTTTCAATTTAGGTCCCGAAGATGCTGGCTCTTTGAATAGCTAGGCTAATTCTTTGTCCGAGGAAGCTTACGGACTTTTGGACGACCGGATGGCCGAGTGGTTAGAGAACCTGACTACGAAGCTTGAGGTCCCGGGTTCGAATCCCGGCCGGGGCAGATATTTGTATGAATAATACGAATGTTTGTTCTCGGGTCTTGGATGTTTAATATGTATTTAAGTATGTATTTATCTATATAAGTATGTTTATCCGTTGCCTAGTACCCATAGTACAAGCTTTGCTTAGTTTGGGATTAGGTCAATTGGTGTCAAGTGTCCCATGATATTTATTTACAAAATTTCATCTACTTCTGTTGCCTAGTTTTCAAAGGAGACCGGGACTGCGTTTGTATGGAGAATGGAACGAAGAGACTGTTAATGCTAGTATCAAGGCGGCGTGGTCGGCGCCACTTAGCATGCAGGGATGATCCGGCGCCCCGGCTAACCCGCCCGCCCGACGCGAGGGCGGGCGTAGCGCTTGAGGTTAGAAGAGACCGGAGGTCTAGGATTCTTTTTTATTCGACTGGATGGCAAACGAGCAAGCAAGCCCGTAAAAATCTGCAACACCGGGGTATTTCAGATGCGTTATAGCACAACCTAGAGCACAATATTAGTTTTCTTTTATTCGACTGGATGGCAAACGAGCAAGTGGGTCCCCTGATGGTAAGAGATCATCACCGCACATAGACACTTGCAACACCAGGGGGATCGCAGATGCGCCAACCTAGAGGCCTAAAATGGGATACCTCAAGTGCCAGTAATTTCACCGGCTGTCTTACTCTCCACGCTGAAACACAACGGTGCAAGAACTGTTTCACGACAGGATTAGCGAGCAAGATGGTGGTAGCAATCCGGGCGGACCTTGCACAAGGTCTTACCACATGCAAAAAGGATTATCTAGGATAAAGAGGATTTTTAATTTTTGATATTCTACTCTAGTAATTTGTTGTGTTCAATAGCTATGGCATCCTACGGCATTCCTAGCCTGTTGCCTGCGTCCTTTTACGGTACTTAAATTTGTATATCGAATGTCATCTAAACCGGTTCAGCGGTTGACGTGATGAGTGCCCTTAGACCCACTTGCAGGTAAAAATAAATCTAGATTTAGTTGTTGGCTTAAGCTTGATAGTTTTTGATAGTTTTTGACACTACTAAGCTAAGCTTAACGCTACCTCGAGATTTATGTGTTTCCTGTAAGTGGCCATTAGTGTAAGTTTTCGGTTACAAAATACATCTCGATCGCGTTCGCGTTAAAATCTCAATTTGTATGAAAACACGAACAGCGCCTCTGGCGGAACGTTTGCGATATTCATGTTTGCTTACAAATTTACATTTTAACGCGAACCCGATCGAACGTATTTTGTAACCGAAAACATAAATTAAGGGCAGCGGTAACAAACAAACAAAAAGACTTAGAAACTTTCGCATTTATGATATTTACATTGGTTTATATTGTAAGCCTGTAAATGTAAATTATTATCAACTAGCCTTAACGCGCGACTTCACCCGCATTAGAAATAGCTTAATTCAGTATTCACTATATTTATTTCCATAACAATTTACATTCTGTCGGACAATATACGAGTATATATGTCTATAAACGTGACACATGTCTATTACAGTATGAACATAACACTTAATTCTAGCACACAAATTAAATACATAAAATTCGAGCCACTTTGGGACCACTTACATGTATTCAGACACTAATTAAAATAATCTGAAAAAAAAACAACAAAAAGAAAACAAACAAAAGTCAACATTCATAGATACAACTTTTCTTAATAAAATAAATTATATTATGTTGAAAAACCATCAAGACTTAGTTTAAGGGAATTTAAGAAAAAATAACCATATAAAACATAATTACAAATAAATAAAAGTTTTTAAATAAACCCATTTTTCACGCAACAGTGTGCACTAAGCCCAACACGTCGCGAATTCTCTGGAATCTTCAGATTTGATTGAATTTATCGGATGAACGGGCAAATTTCGCGTATTTGTTATACACAATATGTTGCTCTACGTATGTCTGGATGGCTCAGTTACTTCTGTGAAAGGCGGCGGGTTTGGTTCCCGGTAAAACTAGGTACAAATTTTACCCGAAGAAGGGTAATGTTTGTCTTTTTTTAAATCCCGACGCAAAAAGTTGCTCTACGTGTCTGTGCCCTTAGTGTAATTTTTCGGTTACAAAATACGTCTCGATAGCGATCGCGTTAAAATCTTAATTTGTATGGAAACACGAACAGCCGCTCTAGTGGAACGTTTGCGATGTTCGTGTTTCCATACAAATTGAGATTTTAACGCGAACGTGATCGAGACGTATTTTGTAACCGAAAACTTACACTAAGGCTACTGGATGGCTCAGCGGTTGTAGTTTCTTCTGTTAAAGGCGGCGAGTTTGATTCCCGGTAAAACTAGGTACATATTTTTACCTGAAGTAGGGTTATGTTTTTCTATTTTTAAATCCCGACGCAAAAAAGGGGTGTTACAGTTTGACACCAATTTCTGTCGTTTGTGACAAACGGAAGAATGCGATGCGATTTTTTTTACGTATGTTTAGTTTTTTTTAACCCCTGACGCAAAAAAGGGGTGTTATAAGTTTGACCGCTATGTGTGTCTGTCTGTGTGTCTGTCTGTAGACCCGTAGCTCTTAAGCGGGTGGACCGATTTGAATGCGGTTTTTGTTATTTGAAAGCTGGTTTTCTAGCGATAGTTCTTAGACATGTTTTATCAAAATCGGTTCAGCCGTTTCAAGATCATCAGCTCTTTTGTTCGCTGCGGTAGGAATCTTTGACGCATAAAATTTGAAACACCAGGATATCCAGCACACCAGTATACTCTTGAAAAAATTATAGCAGATATGTTGTGTTTGATTCCTTTTGATCAGTATCTGATTCTACATACAATGCAATGATGGCAACACCAGCTGAGTTGCAGCCAGGATATTCAACACACTAGTACACTTTAAAAAAAATAATATAGCAAAGTTTAAAAAATATGAAATAAAGAAACTAAAATTAAAAATTAAAAAAACCCCCGAAATATACCTATGCGGTTTAGATGTTAGAGGGACGCTCGATTTTATTGAAAATTTGCACTTTAAAGTTGAATATTTTGCAAACAAATCACTGAATCAAAAAATCGTTTTAGCAACCGCCTAATGGTTTTAAAAGACCTATCCAACGATACCCCACACTACAAGTTATTTTTACCCGACTGCCCAAAGGAAGGATATTTGCTTATAACCTAACCAACAAAAAGTTGGAAAACCCCCGACTTTGTCAATTTATAGTTCAATATCTCAAAAACAGCTAAACCTATTTTTATGAAACATGTCCAAGAACCATCGCTAAAAAACCTGCTATCAAATAAAAAAACCGCATTCAAATCGGTCCACCCGTTTAAGAGCTACGGTGCCACAGACGCACACAGACTTATAACACCCCTCTTTTTGCGTCGGGGGTTAATTAAAAGGGCTTTGCGAACATTGAATATTTATACCTACAAATATCTAAGCAACCCTCGGCGCGCGACTCCCACTCGCGCTTAGCCATTTTTTACCCACCATTTATGTAATCACCAGACAAATACGGGTGGAAAAAATCCGACCAATAACAACGCGGGGTGGCCGCCCCCTGAGTTTCTCCATCCCTATCACATTTAAACGTCACCCGTCGACCAGAAACGATGTGCGGATTAACCCGTTAAGCAACCGGTTAACCGTTATTTTACCGTCGTTAAATGTGGTTAAGCGTTAAAGAAATTATTTTAGATATTTTACTGTTTTAAACAGTGCGTGTTTGTGTGAAATTTGTGATTGTCGATTTTAAATGTTAGTCCAATTTAACAGTGAAAAGTGATTTGATAATTTAAGGGGTGATTTAAGAAGAAAATAACGCAATATCAAATACCTATTGAAATTAATGCGACTTTCATAAATCAGTTATAATTTTCGTGCTATTTCAAAAATACATTAGAAACGAATATCAAAAAAAGAACTATGAATTTGAAAAAGAAAAAGTGCAACGTGAAATGCAGTGTCAAATAAAAAACCGTTAGAAAAAACCTTTTTCTGTGAATCAATTTAAATTTAAACGAAACTGTGAGTGCTTAAAAATACACAGTTACTTTAAAATTTATAATTTGTTATCGCATACTAAGAAAGTTTACGCTAATTTCAAACCACACATTACATCCAACTCTCTTTTAAAAAAAAAAACCTAAATTAATTAAAAAACAAGCCGTTAAGTACATTACTGGAAGCAAAAACAGCCACAACTGCAAAAAACAATGTAACAACGCCCCATCAAAAATGGATACAGGTAGCGAGAGTCCCACCGACTCCAACCGACAAGAAGGTTCTAAAACCTCGTTCCTCATAGAAGACATACTCTACAGAGGCCAAATAAAGCCCCAAGAGCCGAGAAGATATGAGTTTGATAGAGAACCTAAGCCTTTTTTCCCGGTTCCGGGTGAATTAAGACCGGTCCCAAGAGAAGGGTCGTATCTGCAGGTAGCAATGGGTGCCTTAGGGGCGTATCTACATGCTCCTAACACGTATAAGGCCGTGGAGACACCTTATTTTTTGTCGCAAGGTAAGTTGAAAGAAAGAAAGAAAAAAAGGCATTTCACATACCTACACTTACAAAAAGGCAAAAAAGCTTAAAAGGCTTAAAAGTAGGGCATATACTTGCAAAATTTAAATAGCACACGTAAAGAAAACCAAAAAAATACAAAGATGAAAATATTAGGATACACCTACATTTACGATAATAATAATATACAAGGAGGCCCTGTGACAGGAGCAAAAAATCGGCCAAGAGCGTGACGGACACGAAAACTATAGCAGTTCAGTTTTCTTAAGAATTATTAGTAGTTTAAGAGTAAATAGTAGCCTAAGGTATAAAATATAACTAAACTTGGAATATTCCGTACAAAATACTAAATCTTTAGACTAAATTTTTCTTTATGGCTATGGAACCCTATCTCGGGCGTGTCCGACACGCTCTTGGCCGGTTTTTTGACAAATACAACGTCTCTGACGCTCGCGATATACCAATATTCAATGGCAGTTTTTTCGTGAGTGTTGTAGTGTAAGTACCTTAGACTTAGATAATTATATGTCTATAATTATTATAATAATTATAATTATATCTATTTATCTAAGTAAGATAGTGTACTAACAATTGTGATCGCGAGTGTCAGAAACTTTACGCAATAGACCCTCAGGTTTAAATATACTCCATTTATTTTAACATTTCAAATTTAACGGTAAAATTTACACACGTTTTTAAATGAAATAACGAAACTATTAAAAATTGTGCTTACTTCTATAACAAAAACATAATAAATACCGCTAATAAATGTAAATACATGCAGGTATTTTTAATCCAGTTGTGTTCGAAATACCGAGAAACGTGTGTTACGATTTGACCGTTAATTCAAATCTTAAATTAAAATGAAGTAAGTATATATAAGTATGTTAAATTCCAAGTCAATCACTGCAATAGGGATGACGACTGGGTTAAAAATATATCATTCTATTTAGTCCGACAGTTAGATTATGGAAAAATATGGGACACGTATTTTTTGGTTTATCTATTTATTAAAAATCGACAAAGATATAGATCATCAATTCCGGAGTGGGGGCTTGTGACGTCACTATAAGGTACCATGTAGTGAGGTCACCATGTAGTGACGTCACTCGAAATTTCTAAGCACTGTATCCTCGTCATTTTTGTCTTTCAAACAAACAAAAATATGTGCAAAATATTTTTAAATTATCCACCTGACGGACTAAACAGTTTTTTTTTTAGTCGTCTAGCCTATTGAGTCCAATTTGATTTGCGAGATTTAACCCGTACTATGTACACCTACATACACCTACCACACATTGAAAGTTAAATAAAAGACAATAGTGTGTAATATTGTAGCCTCTCCCCACTTTAAAGTAAACCAAAGTGTCACAATATATATTTATAGCTAAAGCAGTATTGAAGCTACGAAGCTACGATCGAAACGAACACACTCACACAGACGCCCGCTCTACAGTATGCTTAGTGTATTTTCCCGTTCACAAAATACGCCTCGATCGCGTTCGCGTTAAAATCTCAATTTGTATGGAAACACACGGACAGAAGGGCTACTCCGAAACACGAAATTCGAAGTTCGTATCGTACCTCTCACTCTCGTATTAAATAACATAAGCGTAGGCGGGACGGTACAATACGAACTTCGATTTTCGAATTTCCTGGTAGCCTTGCAGTGCCTCTAGGGGAAAGTTTGCGCAACAACTTTTGTGAGTGTAGGTTTGCTACGTAAACTATTTCGTCCGCGTATCGGAACGAAAACGGGTGACGACGCCGCACCGTGGACATGTGGCGGCTACATATCGACGATCGAACGCTCGATTTACGTTTTCGAATAGTAAACAAATGTTTTGTGAAAACGCCAAACTAGAGGCACAGAAGTACCACGAGACCCCCTTAGAGGCGGTGTAGAACGCGCGTCTGTGTGAGTGTGTTCGTTTCGATCGATTTGTTCGTAGCTTCCGTACTGCTTTAGGTTATATATATATACTGAGAAAGTGTGTTGTCTGTAGGGGTGCCCTATCACGCGCTGTTCACGCCATCCGAGTTGTCGCTGTCTGCGCTCAAGCACTGCCGGCGGCGGAAGGCCCGCACTGTGTTCTCAGACCCGCAGCTTACTGGTAAGGGTGTACTGCCTTTTCGGCGAAATATGTTTCGCCAAATTTCACTTAGCAACCAATCTTTCGCCGAAGTTTCATTTGGCAAACCAATCGTTTGCATAACTTTACTTCGCATTTTTCTTATTTCGCAACATTTTTATATTATAAAATTTTACTTCGTCACACTTTTATGTGGCAAATAATTATGTAGCAAATGATTGGCTTAGACTAATAACAAATTGTCAAATAACATTAGACCAATTTTTATGTTAGAAAGTTTTATTTCAAAATTTGTGCGAGCGAGCGAAGCGAGCGAGCAAGACGGTTCAGAGCAGAAGCGACTTGGATAGTTTAGGTTCCGGTTACGCTCCGCTTCGCTCCCGCCTTAGCCTTCGATGTTATTAGGGTTCCGGAGCCAAAATGGAAAAAACGGAACCCTTATAGTTTCGCCATGTCTGTCTGTCTGTCCGTCGGTCTGTCTGTCTGTCCGTCCGCGGCTTTGCTCAGGGACTATCAATGCTAGAAAGCTGTAATTTTGCACGGATATATAGGTAAACTATGCCGACAAAACAGTACAATTAAAAATTCAAAAACAATTTTTTTTAGGGTAGGTACCTAAAGACACTGGCGCTGTGCCGCACAATACAAATATTGTACATATAGCACAAGATCCGAACTTGAAAAGATCTTCACCAGTCTGATAATAGAATTTATTTTACAATCAACTAGCTTTTGCCCGCGGCTTCGCCCGCGTGGAATCCGGTTATCGCGCGCTGTTTCCTCGGGAACTGCATTTTTCCGGGATAAGAAGTAGCCTATGTCACTCTCGGGCCCATAAACTATCTCTATGCCAAAAATCACGTCAATCCGTCGCTCCGTTACGGCGTGAAAGACGGACAAACACACAAACATACAAACACACTTTCGCATTTATTTGGACATGTTTCGACACGTTTACTTCACCAAAAAACTCCCTCCCAGGCCTGGAGAAGCGTTTCGAGACCCAGCGCTACCTGTCGACGCCGGAACGCGTGGAGCTAGCCGGAGCCTTGAACCTCTCGGAGACGCAGGTCAAGACCTGGTTCCAGAATAGACGGATGAAGCACAAGAAGCAGATGCGAAAACAACAGCAGCAACGGGGTGAGTAACAATCCATCAATCCATGGTAGATGATGATGATGATGTGATCCTGTTATCCCTCACTAGGGAAATAGGGCTCGTAGAAGAGTTTTCCATTTGGCTCGATCTTGCGCGGCTTCTTCCAGCTCTTCCCAGTCGAGACCAATTGAGCCAGCCTCCTTCTCAACTGATCGCCTCCACGTGGTCCGAGGACGTCCTGGCCGTCTTCTGCCAGTAGATTGCCAACGGAGACCCTGCTTGGGCAGGTGATCATTCGACTCTCGCCGTGTGTCCGATCCGTCGCCATTTTCTTGTCAGAATTTCTCGGCTTACTGGCCTCTGGTCAGTCATTTGCCACAGTCTTGCGTTTGAGATAGTTCGAGGCCAAAAAATTCTAAGGATACGCGTCAACTATAATTATTTTTTTAGCCTATTTTTGTGTCCCACTGCTGGGCAAAGGCCTTTCCTCTCTTGCTCCACTCCTACCTATCTAAGGAGAGCTCCCGCCATCTCACATTATAGGCATCTAAGTCGTGCCTCCATCTCCTCTTCGGTCTGTCTATTACGGTATCCGTCACTTGGGACCCATTCCGTAACCATTTTGGCCCAACGTTCTGGGTTCATTCGATAGACATGTCCAGCCCAGCCAACCATAAATTAATTCAGATAATTAGAGGAGGGGTTTAGGTAGTTTGTGACACAGGAAAATGTACAAATATGACGACCGGATGGCGAAGTGGTTAGAGAACCTGACTACGAAGCTTGAGGTCCCGGGTCGATTCCCGGCCGGAGCAGATATTTGTATGAATAATACGAATGCTTTTTCTCGGGTCTTGGATGTTTAATATGTATTTAAGTATGTATTTATCTATATAAGTAATAATAATAAATAAATAATAAATATCACGGGACAATATTCACACCAATTGACCTAGTCCCAAAGTAAGCTTAGGAAAGCTTGTGTTATGGGTACTAAGCAACGGATAAACATAATTATATAGATAGATACATACTTAAATACATATTAAACACCCAAGACCCGAGAACAAACATTCGTATTTTTCATACAAATATCTGCCCCGACACGGGAATCGAACCCGGGACCTCAAGCTTCGTAGTCAGGGTCTCTAACCACTAGGCCATCTGGTCGTCCAATGTTTATCCGATGCCTTGTATCAATAGTACAAGCTTTGCTTAGTTTTGAGACGAGGTCGATTGGTGTCAAGTGTCCCATGATATTTATTTATTTATTAAATTTACTTTATCATTTAATTCCTACATCAGTATTGCAAGTAATGACTTTATTTACCAATAAATAAATGAAATAAAAAATATCCTAAAAATAAAAAAAAACTTACATAAAATAAGAATTATAAGAATAAGAATAGAACCTAAAACTGAACCAAATTATCTAAAGAGTACCCCTTAGGCAAAGTCCCGAAGATGCTGGCAGCTTTTCCTCTTTGAATAGCTAGGCTAATTCTTTGTCCGAGGAAGCTGCCAGCTCTTCGGTCACCTGTGACGTCTTACTAATATTTTAGAAATTTCTTTGAAAAGTTTTAAAGCGCTAGGAACCCACGGACCAAGGGACACGACACCGAATGGGACAAAGTCATATTCGGTGCCTAGACCCCTGTATTTGGATGATTTTGTCTTTTCAGTCGCTTAAGTTATGATTGCAACTTTGTTTCCCACAATAATTACTCTACGAACAGCAACCGAATAGTTGCGAAACTTAGTTTAACAAGAATGTCGGCATCGGCAAGTTTTGTTGCCAATTAGAAGCAATTATCTGACAACCAAAGTTGGGCAGCAGCTCCACAATGTTTGTGCATGCAATGTCAGGGGTTTACAAAATTATGTTCCACACTTTGGTGCGATTTTCACAATTTTTTTTACTACACCCGGAAGGTACTTAATCTCGGCGTAATATATCCATACTAATATTATACTTTATACTATTATGTTCTCTGTGTCCATACCAATATTATAAATGTCAAAGTGTGTTTGTATGTTTGTATGTTTGTCCGTCTTTCACGCCGTAACGGAGCGACGGATCGACATGATTTTTGGCATGGAGATAGTTTAGATGGGCCCGAGAGTGATATAGGCTACTTTTTATCCCGGAAAAATGCACAGATCCCGAGGGAACAGCGCGCGATAACCGAATACCACGCGGGCGGAGCCGCGGGAAAAAGCTAGTTCCTAATATACCCCCAGGCCTGCCACAACGTGCGGTCGGAGCCCGAAATTTTGGAGGGGGCCAGGGGAAAAAATACTTTTTTTTAACTCGTATTGTGGAGGGGTGGGGGAGGGGGCATGTCCACTGTTACGGCCTCTTCGGACTGCGCCGTGCCACAATACGTGCTTTAAAGACTAGATAACATTAAATGCAAGTAATAAGTATATTTTTTTTTGTAAAAAGTACCCCTTAAAGTGCCAAATACACTTAAAACATTACCATCTTTAGGAGCGTAGTCGGCAAAATTAATTCTCCTAAATATCGCGTAATTCAGTGTTTCCCTTCTCTCAGAGTGGAATAATTACGTTTTAATGAAAATGGCTGTTCATATTAAATGGGATGTTTCACGACGTAACGTTAATAGGTATTCTATCTGTATTAATTAATGACTAATTACTGTAATTATGTCGCAGGAAAATCGTAATTACGTATAACGACATTTAACCTTTGCTAGATATGTTTAAAATTTGAATAAATAATGCTGAGTTTCACTTTCGCGGGTCACACAAAGTTGTGTATTATTTCATGTGTAATTTTTTATTTTTATTTTTTTGGTTTATTTGTGCAAATTTTGCTGTATTTGTGTGTCTTCTGTGTTAGTGAATAAATGTCATCTTTCTTTCTAAATATCACGAGACACTTGGCACCAATCGAGCTAGTCCGAAAGTAAGCAAAACCTGTCTTATCGATGTTGAAAATGGCCTGAATGGCTTCGAGAAAAGTACCATAGAATTATGATGATCGTGAGTCAGTGAGTAGGTATGCAAGTGACAAAGGAAGTTTAATATAACAGTTCTTAATCTACATGTTCAAATTGAATGTTATTGATAATATATCTTAAGTTCCATTAGACCCTACAGATAACCGAAAATTCAGGGTTCTAGCTTTAGCTATTAAAAATTACAGCATGTTGAAAATAGCCTGAATGGCTTCGGGAAAAGTATGGTATGGCTGTGCCTTTTGTTTTGTTTTGTGCGACTTGGCGGGGGCTTTGTCGTGCCCCCGGATATTAGGCAACGGATGGACAATATACTTAAATCCTACTAATCCAACTTAAATTATAAATGCGAAGGTGTGTTTGTATATTTCTCCGTCGAAACGGAGCGACAGATCGACGTGATTTTCGGCATAGCGATAGTTTATGGGCTAGAGTGACATAGGCTACTTTTTTATCCCGGAAAAATGCACAGTTCCCGAGGGTAAGGAATTCCACGCGGAATACCGACGACGACCGGATGGCTAAGTGGTTAGAGGACCTGACTACGAAGCTTTAGGTCCCGGGTTCGAGTCCCGACCGGGGCAGATATTTGTATGAATAATACGAATGTTTGTTCTCGGGTCTTAGATGTATAAATATGTATTTAAGTGTTTATTTATCTATATTTAAGTATATTTATCCGTTGCCTAGTATAGTACAAGCTTTGCTTAGTTTGGGACTAGGTCAATTGGTGTTAAGTGTCCCATGATATATTTTATTTACTATGCCGCGGGCAAAAGCTAGTAAAAAGATAAAGCAATGTAATAGACGGATGAACGAGCATAAGGCTCGGTTTCAAGAGCACAAACCGTAAAGCAAAAAGCTGCCTTCCACAGTTACCAAAGAGTCTATATCTATCTCGTGCCTCCCTTGTCTCAAGCAACCTCAAGATGTGCAAATTGGATTTCGAACGGTCGCTCCCGAGCCGCAATTCAAGACGTTGCTTGTAACCAAGTTAGGAAGCCAAGATGGCCGTCTTGGTTGCTAGGCAACGGTCTAGCAGACTTGTTAGGGGAGTAACGATTTGTTGAGGTTGTGATAGGGTTTAAAGTTGAATGAGATTGGATAGGGGGTGGTAGGTAGGTATTTTGGAGGCGTATTTTGTCGATAGAATACCAGTGTTTACCCGCGGCTTTGCACGCCTAAATCATCCATACTAATATTATAAATGCGAAAGTAACTCTGTCTGTCTGTCTGTCTGTCTGTTACGCTTTCACGCCAAAACCGCTGAACTGATTTGGATGAAATTTGGTACAAAGATAGAATAGACCTTGGGAAAGGACATAGGCTATCTTTTATTATCGCGAAAAAGAGGCTTTAAGGGGTTAAAATAGGGGGTGAAAGTTTATATGGTGGAAGTTCGTCGCTGTCGAAGATAAAACTATGAAACTTGGCATTTAGGCATTTAATATACTATCCATATCCATACTAATATTATAAATGTCAAAGTGTGTTTGTATGTTTGTATGTTTGTTCGTCTTTCACGCCGTAACGGAGCGACGGATCGACGTGATTTTTGGTATGGAGATAGTTTATGGGCCCGAGAGTGATATAGGCTACTTTTTATCCCGGAAAAATGCACAGATCCCGAGGGAACAGCGCGCGATAACCGAATACCACGCGGGCGGAGCCGCGGGCAAAAGCTAGTTATACTATACATATACAGCAGTTGAATTTAAATTTCGCGACTTTACAAAATTCCCGTTGGTACATCGAGGTCTTCAGTGTAGTTGTATTTTAAACAATAATGCCAAATTTTGTAACTATAACTACAGAATAGATAATAGTCCTATAACCCAGCGCCGTGGTGGCCTCGTGGTTTTTGACCTATCGCTTCTCAAGCAGAGGAAAGTGGGTTCAAATCCCGGCTCGCAGCTCTGAGTTTTTCTAAATTCACAATTCCCTACAACTATGCCAAAATTCGCTTATACACGGTTTTTAGGGTTCCGTAGCCAAAACGGCAAAAACGGAACCCTTATAGTTTCGCCATGTCCGTCTGTCTGTCCGTCCGCGGCTTTGCTCAGAGACTATCAATGCTAGAAAGTTGTAATTTTGCACGAATATATATGTAAACTATGCCGACAAAACAGTACAATAAGAAATTAAAAAAAAAATTTTTTTAGAGTAGGTAAGTACCTCCCTTAGACGTAAAGTGGGGGTGATTTATTTTTTCTCATCCAACCTTGTAGTATGGGGTATCCTTGGATAAGTCTTTTGAAATTATTACGGGATTGGTGAAACGATTTTTCGATTCAGTGATTTGTTTGCAAAATATGTAAGTATATAAAATATTCAAAGTGCAAATTTTCATTAAAATCGAGCGTCCCCTCTAAAACCTAAACCGGTGGGTGGAAAATGTTGAAAAAAATCAGGATGGTAGTAAGTATATCAAACTTACAAGGAAAACTATAGCGGATCAGTTTTCTTGAGAAGTATTAGTAGTTTAAGAGTAAATAGCAGCCCAAGGTATAAAATATACCTAAACTTGGAATATTCCGTACAAAATACGAAATCCTTAGAAAAATATTTCTTAATTTTTTCGTAATGGCTACGGAACCCTATCTCGGTCGTATCCGACACGCTCTTGGCTGGTTTTTCCTTCGTTAGGTAGCCTATAAGTGGCCTAACTTTACACTTGTCGCAATTCGATTTCGATAGGTTTGGTTTCCATTGCTGCCAAAGACTCGCTGGTCCTATTTTTAGCCATCTCCATTGCTCTTTGAGTGATAATTTTATTGATAGTACCTATTTTGACAAGCTTTTATTTGGTTTCACCTGTCCCGTTGTCTGTTGGTCTGTCTGTAATCAAATCTTGCAAGTTAAATTCGACCAACTTCCAGTTGTCGCATTGACATGAGATTTGGTATATTTATGTAAATTGCGTGACAATACAATAACTTGGTAGTGACATCCTAGTAGTCCGGCCAGGATCGTCTACACAGGACGAAACTCTTCAACGGTTAATGGCATCGACTTGACTTTGGTATGCAAATGTACTTTAGGGTGACAATACAAGAACAGTCAGCAAAAAAGTTTGTATGAAAAACGAATTTTTTAACAAATCTTTTTTTTTTTAAGGTACTGCGGTCGACTTCACGAAGCATGCACCCCAGCAGTCAGAATGTAGAAAGGTACCTAAATCTAAAAGGACCATATCGGTTCGCGTACTTATCAAGAGTCCGAATGTTATGTTTGTTCGAATGATCGTTTGTCATAACTCTTTTTTCTCCGAATCCAATAATTTATTTATTTATTTCAACAAAAAATACAGTATTACAGTTACACCAATGCGTTGTAAAATTTAAATTATACAAAACATAGTTATTATTTAGAATTGTTATAAAACAAGCCTAACCTAGCCTATAGTATTCTATAGGATGACCATTTAAACAATTCAGAAAATGTTATAGTTTCAATGGCAAAAAAATTATCCCACCAAAAACATTCTGTAAAAAAGTAGCCAAGTCTCGATGGAGCTGGGCTACTACGAAACTCGAAACTCGAAGTTCGTGTCGTGCGGTCCCTCTGACAACTTCGAGTTTCGAGTTTCGTTGTAGCCCTGCAATCCGTAACTCCGCTTTGCATTACCCCGTCGCTTCACCGCTGCTTGTCCACTCGTGTCCTGTCCAAGATTTAATTTCTCGCTCTGACATACGACCTAAAAAAAAGAACATAAAAAATTTATCTTTTTTTTATAGGCGGACGACACTCGTCTCACACAAACTTCGGATTCAGAGAGCGAGCATAGCGATAGCGATATCGATATCGTCGGCGAAACGAACTACAGCCGCTACAACACGTAAAGGACTGGCGTGTAGTACCCCCGTCACTGTACCAGTGCTCGTCACTTCATGCAATATCCTTGTAAGGCCTAATCAAAGATTTTATGCAGCTCAAGTCAAATTTCTGATTCATGAACATGAAACGTTGTCACTTATGAGACAGTAAAATGTCAAATCATGTCCTATGTAAAGGACACTGTGTCGTAGGAGGTCAGAACAGTGGTTATTAACCATTTTGGCAAATATATTTGCCGCTAAAATTTGTATTAGTATAGATGACGGCGCCAGTTATGGACAAGGAACCAATAATAGAATATTTTTTCCGCTAACCCAATATTAAGAAAAGTAGGCACACTACTTTTTCTAAAACTAATAACAGTTATAACAGATAACTGATGATCATAGTAAAGTTCATGAATGGTGAGCTATAAGGCATTGAATCATGCTGTCCATTACTGGATACCTACTGTGCTTAATATGTCCATGATTGGTGCCGTCCTATAAAAAAAAATTACCCCACTGCCCGAAATGGTTATTTTTAGGACAAGTCTTATTTAGAAAATTCTGGCACCTCATTCCGATACCGCTCGTGACCAAACGACCCAAATTTGGGTCGCAACCCGAGGTCAAGAAACACTGATTTAGAAGTTAAGATACGCCCTTACCATACTTTAACTCAACCGCACTGAAATGTGTCAACTTGGAATCATGACAGAGAAAGTAGTGTTGGCAATTAATGTAAGACATAATTAAGTAGATAGAGATGCTACACTACTTTCTCAGTATCGTGCCGGTTGCGTACAATGTTACTATACTTTTTCATTGCGAAGGCATAATCGAAACTTCTAAATATTCGGGCCCATTGTGCTATATTTAGGACGCAAGTTAAAGCAAATGTCAACTTTTTTTATTGACGCCAATTCCATTTTTTTTTGTACCTCAACATGTGGTATCCGATGTGTGGTATGGTATGGGATCCGAGGGATGGGCATAGGAGCAGAGGCAGACCCAAGAGGAGATGGCGGGACGACAGGGAAGAGTGGCGGAGGAAAGGGGAGGCCTTTGCCCAGCAGTGGGACATAAAAAACAGGCTACAAAAAAAAATAGGCTACATAAAAAAAACATGTGGTAAATAGTTGGGTTTTTTAGCTGTTTTTTTAGTTTTTTTTTTAACTGTGGATTACAGTTATTTTTGAGTCAATGTGTAAAAGTGTACCGAATGTACATAATCAAAGTCGATCCTAATTGTCTTGGATCAAATTCCCTGGATGGAAATGGGTTTAACTCCTTTAGGGCCTATACGCTATCAGCAGGGCTACTACGAAATTCGAAACTCGAAGTTCGTATCGTACCGTCTCTCTCGCTCTCGTATTAAACTGTATTAGTGTCAGAAGGACTGTACGACACGAACTTCGAATTTCGAGTTTCGTAGTAGCCTTGCTACAATCCCATGCACGTGACGCGCGCAGTTAGCGCTCCTCATACTGATGTACCCTTAGTGTAAGTTTTCGGTTACAAAATACGTCTCGATCGCATTCGCGTTAAAATCTCAATTTGTATGGATACGCGAACAGCGCCTCTAGCGGAACGTTTGCGATTTTCGCGTTTGCGATTGAGAAATTGAGATTTTAACGCGAACGCGATCGAGACGTATTTTGTAACCGAAAACTTACACTAAGTGCACAGGCCAACTACAAAACTCGAAACTCGAAGTTCGTGTCATACGGTCCCTCTAACACTTATACTATTTAATACGAGAGCGAGAGGGACCGCAAGACACGAACTTCGAGTGCAAACGTCAGCCAGCGTAGGGCCTTAAAAATTTATAATCCCGAATCTATTCATAATTTATTTCTAGGCATGAACTAGCAGACATTAAGTGCAATAATAGGTTTATTTGTAAATAAAAGTGTTACAACGTGTGTTAGTCTTATATACTGCGATTTTTTTCATTTTTTAACTATTTTAAACTAACTAGGTACAACTCAAAGAATATAAAAGTAAGTTTCAGATTGTTTTTTTTACAATGATTGTTCCAAAGTCTAGATGGCGCTTGTATCGTTAAGTACGCGAGTATAAATGAGCCAATCGCAACCAAGACTGTAACGTCAAACCCTCACGATACTAACGCTATCTATATTTAGTCAGCTTAAAAACAGTCAGCTAACATTAGGCTGAAAAGAGACAGCAATAAAAACATGTTTATTTCTGTATTTTATTACGATATCGTCAAAGTATGTTTAAAAGTATTTAACTCACATGGGCGTACCCAGGGGGGGCAAGGAGGGGCGGCTGCCCCCCCTTGGATCTTGTTTACCTCCCTACTAACTATCTACTGTTGTCGATAATTGTTTATCTATTTGACTAGGTCCTTATAAGATTTAATTTGCCCCCCCCCCCCCCCCCCTGGGTACGCCCATGTTAACTCATGTAAATATATTAGGTAACTTAGTCTACATTGGGAGCTCAATAATAAATTTAATGGCAGTATCTTCTTAAATATTTAAGGTGATTTATACATAATCTAGGAAATATGATACTTGCACAGTCGTCTATGGTGTTTAGTGTCAAAATGACAGACGGACAGACCTACAACGATATGATAGGGGTTTCTGTTTTTTCCATCGAGATGCTGAAGCACAAAGAAATGAAAAACATTCCAATTTTGATGGCCGTTTACGTTAGACACGTAGAACGGCAGGCGGGTAGGAAGCGGGTCTTATGGTGATTTTCCACCGGCGAGGCGAAACGAGAAAATTTGAAATTTGTATCCTACAAAAAAAAATCATGTTAAATGTTGCCAAGACGAGACCACGTAGCTCGCACTGTCAAAAATACTTTACTAAGACATACTTACATTACTAACACAAAATATCATTACGCGCTCAAAGTGATGTGACCTTACTAGAACAACGACGAAAGTGCGAGTCCGCCGTAGGAATATGCATGGTACAACGACGGAATGTCAAACGAGTCTATGTTCTACGACCAAAAATCAAATCCGTCGGTATTCAAATTCGATAATGCCGTAATTAGTAAAAAAATAAAGAAAATAAAAATGTCAGCTCATAAATTACAATGTTTTAGGAAAGATTTCGCAAAAAAACGATTTTTGAAAAATTGTTGGAACCGTCGTTGTTCTACAATCATGACGAAGTAATCAGATCTCTTGCAGAGCCAAGTTTCTAACCCTACGTGCCCACCTCTAAGTCTATAAGCCCTAATTTTACACTAAAGTTGCGACGAAATACTACAGCAGTAGCTCGTAGCGAGTAGTTCGTAGCGCGTAGCAGCGTTTTCCCGCTATTAATCTCGTAGGCGTGCAAACCGTGGAATAAACTGGCGAATCGGCCGCACGGAAAGAGTTTAAAAGATTGAATAGATTTTTAAGTTCAAGCCCATATGGCGAATTGCAAAAGGTTCGTGCGGTCGCACTCACAAGACTCACAACCGACCTGCTTCCGACGGTGTACTGCCGTTTCGCCAAAATATTTTTCGCCAAATTTCACTTCACAAAAAACTTATCGCAATAGTTTCATTGCCCAAACGAATCTTTGGCATATTTACATTTCGCATTTTGTTCATTTCGTCAAATTATCATTTGGCATAATTTTAGTTTGTCAAATTTTATTACGACAAACGTTTATTAAGCAAACGTTTAGTATTGGCAAATATTGTATTCCAAAAAAGTTTGTTCAAAATGACATTTCGCTCAAAACAACTACAAAAACCAACTGCTACCAGAAAAGTAGCTTATGTTAGAACTGCGTCTTCCACAGAAACGAACTGCTATCAGAAAAGTAGATGAGGTTAGACTGCGTCCCCCACAGAAAACGGACTGCTACCAGAAAAGTAGGTTAGATTATAGGTTAAAACTGCGTCCCCCGCAAAAACGAACTGCTATCAAAAAAGTAGGTTAGGTTAGGTTAGAACTGCGCCCCTCCACAGAAACAGCCTGTTCCCAGAAAAGTAGGTTATTATGTCATGCGATATTTTGGGAAGAGTACATTATGCCAAACGATACATATTACTTGGCAATATGAAACATGACTACGTAATTATTTGCGAAACATTAATTTGCCAAATAAAAATTTATTAACTGTAAATTTGCGATAAGATTTTTTGCCAAATGATAATTTGGGTAAAATTTTTTGAGATGTGATATTTTGGGAAAAGTTTTTTGGTCATACATTAGTAATCCGCTTCCGACCCATTGTCGTTCTATGTGTGTTCTAACCTTAAAGTAACTGGTATCTTTTGCCGTTAATTTTAAATAAAAGTAAGTGACATAATTCCGGCCAAAGTCGGTTATTAAAAGTAAGTGACAATAGAAACTTATATTAGAATAAAAAATGTTTCGGGTCATTCTTCGTTTATTTTTATTTGACTATTATAATTGAATTTTAATCCAATCTAATCCTGATTGCTAAACAAAGAATTGATATACCAGTGCAATAAAAAAAACAATAATAGGGCTGTTGACACCACCAATCAACTGACGTACTTTTTATGAGCTGTCAAAACACAATTCTCCCATAGAGTTCATGGCAATAGCGAATTATGACGTCATCATCCGCCAACTATCAACTGACTATTTTATTTGTTTTAAAGCAACAAAAAGTCTAATTTTACAGTAAATCGAAAATTAATCTGGTTTTCAGGGTTAAAATAAAGCGTTTTTTTACTGGAGTTGTGCCTTCAAATTATTTTTTAATGGCGTCAACATCCCTATTATTTTTTTTACATAAATTAATTATTAATTTATTAATCAAGGTCTATATATTTGACCCCCTTCTGCTTATGTGGTATTTTTGTAACATTCTTTACAATTAATTGATTTCTAGTCATTTGTATTGTAGTCTAGTCATAAAAATGCTAGTCTTTATTACTTTTTTAGTTTATTTAAAGTAATAAATAACTGTTATAACGAGGTTTGTACTTCACCAAGTCAATGAATAAAGTTTTAAAAACATATTGTTGTTTTATTTGTTTGAATATCTGATGTAATCTTGGTACAGTCACCTGCATTTATGTCTGACACAGCGGAGCGTGCAAAAATTTGACACTTTTGAAAGCAATAGTGTAAGGTTTTAGAGGGAGCAGTGGATTTTAGTGATTTGCCCTATCGCCTCTCAAGCAGAGGGTCGTGGGTTCAAACCCCGGCTCGCATCTCTGAGTTTTTCGAAATCATGTGCGGAATTACATTTGAAATTTACCACGAGCTTTGCGGTGAAGGAAAACATCGTGAGGATTTTGCACAATCCTGTGAAGCAATTCAATGGTGCGTGTAAAGTTCCCAATCCGCACTGGGCCCGCGTAGGAACTACAGTCCAAGCCCTCTCATTGTGAGAGGAGGCCTGTGCCCAGCAGTGGGACTTATATAGGTTAGGATGATGGTGATGAGAGGATTTTAATGAAAATTTACATTTTGAGGTTGAATATTTCGCAAACAGATCACTGAAACGAATAACCTAACCAACAAAAAGTTGGAAAACCCCCGCTTCAATATTTCAAAAATAGCTGAACTGATTTTGATAAAAAATGTCGAAGAACCATCGCGAGAAAACCTGCTTTTAATTAAAAAAAAAACTGCATTAAAATCGGTCCACCCGTTTAAGAGCTACGGTGTCACAGACAGACACACAGACACACATAGCGGTCAATCTTATAACATCCCTCTTTTTGCATCGGGGGTTAACCAACGATACCCCACACTATAGGGTTGAATAAGAAAAAAAAACACCGCCACTTTACGTTTGCTTTTCGTCTGTCCAGTGGTAGTGTAGGGGTATGGCACGCAACATGGAATGCTGAGGAACTGGGTTCGATTCCCAGCGCTGGCCTCTTTTTGTGGTTTTTCTGTACATCTATGTTTCAGTTTGTATTTTCAGTCTTGGAGAGCTTAAAAACATATATTTTTTATTTTTGTACCATTTTCTCGGCATGGTTGCCACGTTTATCCGTGCTAAATTACACTGATAGTCTCTGAGCAAAGCCGTGGACGGACGGACAGACAGACAGACTTGGCGGAACTACAAGGGTTCCGTTAAAATTGGCCAAGAACTCGTCGGAGATGCCCAAGAGAAGGTTCCAGTGGTTACGAAAAAAAAAAACAACTAATGTTGAATATTTTCATTTTTAACCCCCGACGCAAAAAGAGGGGTGTTATTAGTTTGACCGCTATGTGTGTCTGTGTGTCTGTCTGTGGCACCGTAGCTCTTAAACGGGTGGACCGGTTTGAATGCGGTTTTTTATTTGATAGCAGGTTCTCGAGCGATGGTTCTTTTCTTAGACATGTTTCATCGAAATCGAGTCAGCTTTTTTTGAGATATTGAACTTTAAAGTGACAAAGCCGGGGGTTTTCCAACTTTTTGTTGGTTAGGTTATACCTAAGTTGTGACACAAAAATCTGTAAAGACCATTATGCACTATTGCTTTCCATGGGACAAGCCGCTTGATAGTTTTCAACCATCTTATCTAAAAAGCTAAATGCTACGATAATGATGCTAAATGGCTAAAGAATTAGCTGCAAATGTCAAGCACCGGCGGGGGAATCGTTGACATTCAACACAAAAGGACCCCTAACGACATAGTTATATGAAAGTTAATGAGCTGCTGCACTTACAGATGTCAATTAGTTACTCCGTTCATTAAATCAAGACACAAAAATCATCGGTATTGATTTTTACATCATTAGGGTTCCGTAGCCAAAATGGCAAAAACGGAACCCTTATAGTTTCGCCATATCTGTCTGTCTGTCCGTCAGCGGCTTTGCTCAGAGACTATCAATGCTAGAAAGCTGTAGGTAATTTTGCACGAATATATATGTAAACCATGTCGTCAAAACAGTACAATAGAACCTTTACGGGGATTCTAAAACTAATTTTCGATTTAGTGATTTGTTTGCGAAATATTCAACTTAAAAAGTGCAAATTTTCATTAAAATCGAGCGTCCCCCCCCCTCTAAAATCTAAAACGGTGTGCGGAAAAAGTTGACAAAAATCGGGATGGTACTAAAATATCAAACTTTCAAGGAAAACTATAACGGTTCAGTTTTTTTGAGCATTATTAGTAGTTTAAGAGTAAATAGAAATAGAAATAGAAATAGAAATAGAAATATTTTTATTCACGCTTCGCACATAAAAAATAACAGGGCAAAAAAAAAATGAAAACAAAAAATATACAATATGCGAAGGCACGAAACGGTCGCAGCTCAGCATAGTGTTGGCCGTGTAAGCCAACGCTGGTCTTCCGCTGCGACCGCTTGGCGACTTCACGGAAGGCGACAAAAATTAAACAAATAAAAGAAACAAAATCGAAATATAAAACTAATTACAAAAAATAAAATAAAAAATAACAATATAGTAATAACAATAAAAACAAACAATAAAAACAAAATACACCCAACAACCACCTCCAACTCGCATCATCCATAGACCACCGACCTCGATATGACATGCACAATATCATATCCGGTCTGCGGCCCATGGCGAATGTCAGTGTCACATCACTGTCATTCAAAGAGACATTGGTTGACATGACACTGTTTGCTGAGTGCTCTGCATAACCTTAACTACACACAATAAATACAATTTAATCAGTCTGGTAACAAATCAAAGTTAATTATAACAAACTCCAAAAATATGAGTCACAAGCCGTTAATTGTTTGTATCTGGCATCATTCAAAAGCTCATGAATGCGAAAACAGTTTCATCCGCTCCGATGCATGTGGGACAAAAACTCAAGGTATGTACTACACCTATTTTAAAACAGCATAAAAACACTCAAATTATACTCGTATCATGGCGCAGCATTTCTTGAGCCATTTGGTGTTCAAACATCATCTTTTTAATCTTTAATTTAAAATTTTGTTTGCATTTTAGGTCTCGGATTGGGGGCGGAATATTGTTCCAGCATTTCGTGGCTGCATACCTGAAACTGCCACGAAAAGCAGCTGTTTTGTGACGAGGCATAAGCAGTTGTATGGCACGCCTTCGCTCTGCACTTGACCTCAAGCAAGACGAAAATGTGAGTTTGTTTACAAGATACATTGGAGCTTTGTGCTTAAGTACGTCAAAAAGTAAACAAGCCAGGTGAAGTTTACGCCGGTGGTGCATTTTGAGCATTATGTGCTTATTTAGGAAAGGAGTAACGGGGGCCCTTAACGGAACATTGAAACAGAAGCGTGAACATGCATTTTGGACTCTCTGGACGAGTCTTTTAGTTTTTGCAAGCAAACGCGGTCCATAAACTACATCCATGTAATTTAATTTTGACAGCACCAGTGACTCTACCAGCTGTACTCTCAACTTCTCACTCAAGAATGCTCTAGCTCTATACAGCACTTTCAGCTTATAAAAGCAATTTCTTATTGTGTTTGCGATATGTTTTTCATATCGCAACTCACTATCAATTAAAATACCTAGATTACGTGCCTCATACACCCGCTCTATACTTTCATTTTGTATTTTAACATCTACAGTATATTTTAAAGTGGACAACTGTTGCTTACTTCCAATAACCATATATTTGGTCTTTGTAGGGTTGAGAAGCAGGGAATTGTTTGACGCCCAAGTAGTTATTCTATTGAGATCCTCATTTAGTTTATTTATCGCGGAATCAGCCTCTGAGGGCTTGCAAGATATATAAACCTGTATGTCGTCAGCATATATATGGTACTTAGCATTCCTAATTTGTGTTTTTATATCTGCCAAATACAGAATAAAAAGAATTGGGCCGAGGATCGAACCTTGCGGTACGCCTCTTTTTACTGCCTCTTTTTCAGAAATCTGTGCGGTACCATCATTTCGAGTCATATTTACATACTGGCATCGATTGCCCAGGTAGCTGTCAAACCAACGCAATGAATTACTGTCAAACCCGTAGAAACTTAATTTAGACAATAATAGGTTAACATTTAGCGAATCAAATGCCCTTGAAAAGTCCAATAGTACCAGAAATGTACACATCCCTTCATCCTGTGCACAGATAATATTGTCAGTAACATCTAGTAATGCAGTTACAGTACTCCTGCCTTTTCTAAAACCTGATTGGAGCTCTGGCAGTATTTCATTTTTCTCCAAAAAATTGGTTAGTTGCCTACATACAACTTTTTCTAGTATTTTAGAGAGGCAGGGCAAAACACTAACAGGTCTGAGATCCTTCAATTCTGTAGGATTTGTTACCTTAGGCAAAGGTCGCACAGCTGCTATTTTCCATACATCTGGGACTATACATGTAGTGATTGATTTGTTTATTATTTTTGTAATTATGTCAAGTGTGTATGGTAATGTCAATATTAACATATTTAAAGTAATGCCATCACAACCTTCTGCATTTGTTTTTAAACTCCTAATAATTTGTATAACTTGGTCCACACTAACAATGTCCATTTTAAAGATAGTGTCACTAAACCTAAAAAATTCATAATATGTCAATTGGGAAATAGTCACATCTCCAGTACATGGCAATTCAAGGAAGTGATTGTTTATCACATCTGGGTCACTGAAATTGGGAGGTAATTCATTGTCACTTTTTGGTAATAAGGTAGATTTGAGATTGTTCCAAAGGGTCCTAGGGTCATATATTTTGCTATTAATTTCTTGCTTAAAATAAGCGATTTTTTCTGTGTAAAGTGCTTTGTTTACCATGGATTTCAAGGACTTATAATATTGTTTTTTACTGTCCGTTTTTGTTCTGTGATAATCGGATAAGGCTTTGTCTCGCAACTCCATCATTAATTTTACTGTGTCTGTGATCCAGGGATAAGATTGATGTCTGACTACAACTGATCTCACGGGTGCAAAACAATCAAATAATGCTAGCATGCGTTGGCTCAGACTGCTAACCATAACATTTACATCGCCATCTACATTCCAGTCCTCACTCTGTAAAATCATGTCAAAGCTATTTGTAATTATATGTTTTAAAGGTCTGTAAGTTATAGTGTATGGCTTAGGCTTTTCGTAGCGGATATTTAGTTCACATACCACAAGGCAGTGCCCATGAAGGGAACCTCCTACATGTTCAACAACTATGTCCCTGGCTGTCAAGTCCGTACATACCACATCCAACAGTGTCTGGCTGGTCTCAGTAAAATGTGTAGGTGTTGTTATTAATTGCGTCAGATTGAAACAAGATAAGAAAGTATGTAACTTTGTGATATTATTATCCATTTTTCCTAATAAATTAATGTTAAAATCCCCTAACAATATAATGTGATCATATTCAGGTATAGAGCTTATAGAGTCACTGAGAGCATCAAAGAATAAATCTGTATTCATCCACGGCGGACGATATGCAGTACCTATCACAAGTTTCTTTCCGTTAAGGGTGCACGCGACCCACATCTGCTCAACCAACCTGTGAGCAGGGTCAATTGGGTGAGGCCAAGTACGAAACTTCAATGCACGATCTGTGTAATACCCAACCCCCCCACCACGTACTCGCTCACCCTGTGGTCGCGGGCTATGACGGAACCGGTAACCCGGCAGCACAGCGGCACGCCCTTCCTCCCCCGCTCTGATCCATGTTTCATTTATTGCCAGCAATGCTAATTTATGCCGAGCGCATGATACAAGAATATTATCGTGATTTGTACACAAGGAACCTGCATTATACAAACCAATTTTCAATTTCTCCTTATGCATTTCTAACTTTATTTATAATTTCAAACATTTGTATCCATAGTATAATAATAAACAGTATAAAGTAACGGTAAAAGTATAAATAGTAATTCAGCAATAAAAAGCAGCAGTGTAACTCATATAAATAATATTTAAAACCAGAAAATAAAATTAAAATTAGAATTAAAATTAGAAATATAATATTAAGTTTGTTATGTGCATGTATGTATCTCTTGTTTGTCATCATAAGCATTCCTGTTTCGTATACCTGGTCTAGTCCTTTCTGTTGCATTGTAAATGTTTTTGGTGCAATGAAATAAACGTTATACAATTCAGTTTCAGGGAAATAGCAGCCTAAGGTATAAAATATACCTAAACTTGGAATACCTAGTCTGTACAAAATATGAAATCCTTAGAAAAATATGACTTAATTTTTCGTAATGGCTACGGAACCCTATCTCAGTCGTGTCCAACACGCACTTGGCCAGTTTTTTTGTATTGAGATAAATCTACCTATTTAATACAAGCGACCGAAAAGGACTAGCCTATTTAATTATATTAGTCTTTATCAAACAATGTTTATTAAGTTTGGGAAACAATTAACGGAATAGTTTCTATAATAAACTATTGAGAAGGGAACGATGGTTTATCTCCCCTATTACAGAGGCGCCGTGTGTAGGGTTGCCACCTTTTTTTAGAGCGAATAAAGTATTTTTTCATTTTGGAAGGACAAAAATAAAGTACACAGAATAAAAAAAGAGTATCGCCAAAATTTGGTGGCTGTGGATACCAGTTTATTTAGTCTCATAAGTACTCATAACCAGTAACGAGCCAGTAAGAATAAGTTTTACGTAAATAGAGTATTTTAGCGTACTTTATTGGTGTCGTAGATTATAAAGTACGCCTACACGAAAAAGAGGACAATACTCTATTTTAGAATACGGGTGGTAACCCTAGCCGTGTGTACTGACAATTTAATTTATTACATTCAAGAAATATAATAGGAGCTTTAAACGTCGCACAGCAGGGCCAGAAGGGCTACTCCGAAACACGAAATTCGAAGTTCGTATCGTACCGTCCCTCTCACTCTCGTATTAAATAACATAAGCGTAGGCGGGACGGTACGATACGAACTTCGATTTTCGAATTTCCTGGTAGCCTTGCTATGTCGAGTCGAATCTTGTCCTTGTCGTATTTTGTTCCCGCAGAATGAAATGGCGCCATTTTATGATATGCCTAAAAGTTAACCAGGCATATTACGATGTGCCTGAGAAACAATAGGTACCTACGGCAGATCGATCAGAGCAACGCATTCCTCGATATTCCTAGCTTTATACCGGGCATATCGTGATATGCTGAAAAAAAGAAAAAAATAGGTACGACGAGCGAAGCGAGGAGTGGTTAGTATGAATTGTGGCCACTACGCACGAGCCGAGCGAGCGAAGCGAGCGTGCCGCGGCAGCGGCCGGTGAAGTGCCAGAAACGATATGGCGGCGTTTCACGATATGCCTAGGAATTTCATGATCTGCCTAAACTAGCCAATTCATGAAATGGCGGCGTTTCATGATATGCCTAGGAATTTCATGAACTGCCTAAACGTCACCAGGTAAATCGTCAAACGATGAGTTTGGAACGATATGCCTAGGAATTTCGTGATCTGGCGGATTTTACGATCGGCCGCCGACATAATATGTCAGGGATGTAATAGTTATCTACAGAAAATATTCTTTTGCTAAAAAAATACATAAAATACAATACAATAGCTATTTATTGCACACCTATACAGTATATATTTATGTATTTTTTAGCAAAAGAATATTTTCTGTAGATAACTATTACATCCCTACTAATATTATAAATGCGAAAGTAACTCTGTCTGTCTGTCTGTCTGTAACAGACAGACAGACAGACAGAGACAGCTGTTCACGTCGAAACCACTGAACCGATTTTGATGAAATTTGGTATATAGGTAGTTTGAACCCTGAGTATCAACATAGAATACTTTTTATTCCGGTAGAGGGCGCCACCGCGCGGTAACCTAGGTCCGCGCAGACGAAGTCGCGGGCATAAGCTATTTACATTATAATTAAACCTTTTTGCTCTTTCACTTAATCCATTTAGGTACTCATAAACCAGTAATAAACTCTAAATTATCACATAATTGGATCAAAAGCGAAAAAGGTCAAGTAATTTCGTCTACTACCGCCTAAAACCAGTTCAAACCTGTTCAAAGCCGATCAAAGCGAATTCTGGCTTGTAATAACTATGCATTACTGTACTGCCAACTTACAAACAACCCTTGGATACTTACAGCACAAAACATGAACTTTATACCGTTGGTTTAAGGTCGATAGTCGTGGTGGTTGGTGATCGGGGTGTAAGTGTCAGTTGGCTTTTTTGACAATAGCCGGCCATATTGAATTGTCGCAAGGGAGGGGGTGGAATACAACTCTTTTAATTTTAGAACAGAAGCTTCAATATTGGCGTGATTTGATTAGTAAGGACGGGTTTGTACAGTAGTGAAGTATTTTTTACCCACTGACGCAAAAAGGTTTTATTAGTTTGATGCAATGTCTGTCTGTCTGTGGCATTGCAGCTCTCAAGTCCGTTTGACTTTCAATGCCGTTTTTACGACAATTTTTATATTTAGTGATCTGTATGCGGAATATTCAACTTTAAAACGCAAATTTTCATTGAATCGTGTACCTACTTGATTATTTCGTACGGGGTACGGGGGTACGGGGTACCTACGGAACCCTATTTTGGGCGTGTCCAACACGCTCTTGGCCGGTTTTTTTTCAAATAAGCTCATCATATCTATAAGATTTTATTTATTTTATTTATTTAATTTTTTGTCGCCTTCCGTGAAGTCACCAAGCGGTCGCAGCGGAAGACCAGCGTTGGCCTACACGGCCAACACTATGCTGAGCTGCGACCGTGTCGTGCTTTCGCATATTGTATTTTTTTGTGTTGTTATGTATTTGTGCTCTGTTTTATTTTATGTGCGAAGCATGAATACAAATATTTCTATTTCTATTCTATTTCTATTTCTATATCACGCATAACGCCATCCATCCTTTTACCGCGAGCGTTTGATCTCTTTCGCGCCAATCTGGCAATCGAGCAGGAGCGCCAACCTAACCCTGTTAGCCGCCCTGTAATGTTGGCATTACGACTATTATACCGTCTGGCAGACACTTGTGATATATTTTTTGGGAACAAGTAAGATTAAATAATAATAATATCCCACCAAAAACATTACATGTAAAAAGCTGCAAGTCTCGCAACGCAACGCAGTTCTTATATTGCTAAAAAGGTTTGAGATGCAATGTTATACCAAGTCGGTTATTTTTGTCAGTACCGAAGGAAGTTTAAATAATAATAATAAATATCATGGGACACTTGACACCAAATGACCTAGTCACTAACAAAGCAAAGCTTGTACCTATAATGGATACTATGCAACGGATAAACAGACGACCGGATGGCCAAGTGGTTAGAAAACCTGATTACGAAGCTTGAGGTCCCAGGTTCGATTCCCGGCCGGGGAAGATATTTTTATGAATAATGCGAATATTTGATCTTGGGTGTTTAATATGAGAGAGAGAGAGAGAGAGAGAGAGAGATGGTAATACTGCTGGACTTCAGTGCTATTTAATTGTATAAAATAAAGAACTGGGCACGGAAACGTAAGTTGATTAACTATGTATTTTTATAATTGTTGATACAGTGTCAAAGCATCCCTTTTAGATACTTAAGACCGCGTCTGTTTATCCCCAGGTGCCCTTTTATTATTGTCTTCAATAAATATTACTTGTCTGCCCTGTTCCTGCCTTCTTCATTACACCTACAACTTCCCCGGTCACTACATCGTGACAACTGGCGCCCAATGTGGGGCTCCAAAAACAACAACGGATTCTACTGTACATCATCATCATCATCATCAGCCTATGTTCGTCCACTGCTGGACATAGGCCTCTCCCATGGCACCTGCCTTCTTACCTACAACTTCCCCGGTCACTACATCGTGACAACTGGCGCCCAATGTGGGGCTCCAAAAATAACAACGGATTCTACTGTACAACATCATCATCATCAGCCTATGCGCGTCCACTGCTGGACATAGGCCTCTCCCATGGCACGTCACTGAGCACGATCCTCGGCCACTCTCATCCAGCTCTTGTCACTTGTCAGCCGCCTTGCAAAGATCATCGCACCATCCAGTCTGAGGACGTCCCACGCTACTGTAAAAGAAAGACAATTTTTTTTTAACAAAATCACTTTCCCCTGTCCCCGTTTGGTATTCTGTAAGCACGCACGCACACCCCGTGGGAATCACTTATATTTTGATTCCCCACATTGTGCCAATAATTGGCAGTTATTGGCACAAACTAGGTGTAATCTAGTTTGGCACTGTTGATTTGTTTGTCCGATTTGATTGCTTGGCTTGGCACTTTATTAAATTATTCGTTGTTAAAAGAAGTCGGGGTTGATTTTAGTGTGGATTCTTCTGCTAAAAAGAAGGGGTGTCTTTTTTTATCGAACAGCTGGCAAACGAGCAAGCAGTTGGTAGGACCTTCTGCAAGGTCCGCCCGGATTACTACCACCATCTTGCTCGCTAATCCTGCCGTGAAGCAGCAGTGCTTGCACTGTTGTGTTTCGGCGTGGAGAGTAAGACAACCGGTGAAAATTTAATTACTGGCACTTGAGGTATCCCATCTTAGGCCTCTAGATTGGTGACGCATCTACAATACCCCTGGTGTTGCTGATGTTTATGGGCGGATCTCTTACCATCAGGAGACCCACTTGCTCGTTTACCATCCAGTCGAAAAAAAAGGCGAGTCACCTGATAATAAGTGGTCACCGCAGCCCATGGACACCTGTAGCATTTTTAGGACTGCGGGTGCGTTGCCGGCCTTGCAATAGACGATATACCTACTCGCTTTTTGAAGGTACCTAAAACATAGCTAGATGGAAAAACCCAAGCAATGAGTCCATTCTATTTTTTTTAATTCATTTTATTCTCAAAAAAAGGTACATAATTTTAATTACATCACTAATTTCGCCAAACTATGACGTTTATTGGCGATTTACACGTGCGAGGTAGAAAGGAACGTCAAAACCGCACAGTGGAAGAGCACCAATCACCGAGATGTTATCAAATATGAAAAAAACCGGCCAAGAGCGTGTCGGACACGCCCAAAATAGGGTTCCGGAGCCATTACGAAAAAATTGAGTAATATTTTTCTAAGGATTTCGTACTTTATACGGAATCTTCCAAATTTAGGTATATTTTATACCTTAGGCTGCTATTTACTCATAAACTACTAATAATTCTCAAGAAAACTTAGCCGCTATAGTTTTCCTAGGAAGTTTGATATACTGACTACCATCCTGATTATTTTCAAATTTTTCCACCCACCGGTTTAGATTTTAGAGGGGGGGGGGACGAAAAACAAATTACTGAATCGAAAAATCGTTTTAGCAAACCCCTAATGGTTTTAAAAGACCTATCTAACGATACCCCACATATGGTCCTTGCTCACACTATAGGGTTAGTCACCTTTACGTCGTACCCTAAACATTTTTTCATTTATTTTTATTTTCCACTTTATCGGCATAACTTATGTATTCATACAAAATAACAGCTTTCTAGTACTAACGGTCTCTGAGTTTAGCCACGGACGGACGGACAGACAGACGGACAGACATGGCAAAACTATAAGGGCTCTTAGTTCACTACGGAACCCTAAAAACGTTTACAACTTAGATGGATGCCCGTAAAAATACCCAATTACATGCCAATTACCAATAAACGAAAATCGTTTCGTCGTCGAGAGCTTACGTCAAAGAGCTTATCCTACTCGCCGCTAGAGGGCGCTCCCTGGGGGCTTGTTAGCGTCGACGGCGTCCGCAGACGACTCGTATTACCAGTAGACATGGGAAAATTCGGAGAAACGATATTCGGGGAAAAAATCGGTATTTTTTTTTATAATCAACTAGTTAATTTAGCTACTTTTTTTCACGGCCAGATAACCTAGTGGTTAGAGAAGCACCAAGCTTGAGGTCCCGGGTTCGATTCCCGTGTCGGGGCAGATATTTGTATGACAAATACGAATGTTTATTCTCGGGTCTTGGGTGTTTAATATGTATTTAAGTATGTATCTATCTATATAATTATGTTTATCCGTTGCTTAGTACCTATAACACAAGCCTTGCTAAGCTTACTTTGGGACTTTATTTATTTACTAGCTTTTGCCTGCGGCTCCGCCCGCGTGGTATTCGGCTATCGCGCGCTGTTCCCTCGGGAACTGTGCATTTTTCCGGGATTTTTTTTTTGTAGTAGTAGTAGTAGCCTATGTCACTCTCAGGACCATAAACTATCTCGATTTGGTCGACGTTTTGGTTTTTACTGTAAGTCCACAAGATAATCTTTTTTTTAAATAAATAAATAAATAAGTCTCTATCTGTCGGTCCAATATGACATGAAAGCATAACAAACAAACAAATTCACTTTCCCCTTTATAATATATTTGTTTATTTATTATTTATTTTACTTGACAGAGTTTTAGACCACGACTTACTTTCCTCCATTCAGTTTTTAAGGCAGTCGGGTTTTTGATTTTTTTGATTTACATCTTTTCAAAATCATTCCCGGAAGCGCGAAGCGCATTATTTTGATTGTTTTAACGATTGCTAAGAAATTTTGTCGATTTCAATGTAATTTCTAGATATTCTAGATAACGTAGAATTCAGCAGAAATGAGCTGAACAATTTTTCAAACTGTATCAAAGATATAAATACACTGTTATTAAGTGCCTACATTGCAACCGATTGCTGCTTAGTATAACGTCGTATCTGTATTTTTTGCAAATTATCTACACCGACGGCAGTCGCGGTAGATTTGGAAAGCACAAGACATCGGCCTGAGTGTAGCCTTGGAGGAGGAACTATAAATAAATAAATAAATAAATAAATATCATGGGACACTTGACACCAATTGACCTAGTCCCAAACTAAGCATAGCTTGTACTATGGGTACTAGGCAACGGATAAACATACTTATATAGATAAATAAATACTTAAATACATATTAAACATCCAAGACCCGAGAACAAACATTCGTATTATTCATACAAATATCTGCCCCGGCCGGGATTCGAACCCGGGACCTCAAGCTTCGTAGTCAGGTAATAATAATAATAATATGTTTCCCTTAAAAAATGACACACGTATACATAAAAGAGATGTCTGGCGGACCCCAAACTAGGCTGAGCTTGTATCTTGGGGTCCTGGAGTGTATTTCGAGATACAATCATATTCAAAGTGAATTTCCATTATTATAAGAAAGGTACATATTATAAGAAAATGACATATAGTACATAGAAATTAGTATATATACATGCGAGTCTGGGCGTATGTGTATGTGTATGTGTGTGTGTGTTGTGTGACCGTACGTTTGCGTGCGAGTGTGTGTAATGTGTGTTTCTGAGGCTGTGTATAGATGGGAACAGGAATTAGTAGGAAAGAAGGGCCTCCGTTTCATTATATGAACTAAAAGAATTTTTTGCTCACCCGCGACCTTATGATACCTAAATTTATGCAAGATATGCGTGTTGATGCAGTTCCTTGGGAGAGGCCAGCAGTGGACGTTTTTCAGCTGACATTATAAAAAATCTACTTCGAGGGATGGTTACTTATAACTACTTTAGGCTAGGTACTTGATTGATTTTTAAAATTTGCAAAATGCTTCTTTTATTAATAAGAAACTAACACTAGGTACTATTACTATTTGAAGACTTTCTATTTCTGGTAAAGAATAAAGAGTTATGTACCTACTTATATTTATATTGTACTATAAATATATAAATATATATATGTATATTGTATTGTAAGGAAATAAAAATTATTAAGGTATGTAAACTCTTTATTGCAGAAAAAAATAAAAATAAAAGTACCTACAGAGTAATAGAAAAAAAAGTACAAAGGTGATCTTAAAAAAAGGATTCATACTAGCTAACCTAGTTAACAAAAAATAGAGTTATAAAATTACGTGCTGTAGGATTATTACATATTTTTTTTCTTAAATAAACTAAACTAACTTAAACTAACACAGTATAAATACATCATAGCTAAACTAACAAAATAGCAACCTGTAGGATTATTTATATGTAAAAATCATATACCTTTTCCCAGACGTCGCCAACCACTGATAACACTAACCTGGTGATAACACTGATTAGATATAACGTCGGCCATTTTGCTTCAGTCGTCGTAGTGTCTATAGATCTTGAGCACGTTTTTGTACAAAAAAAATTGATGTGATTATAAGTGTGTATACAGTGTCAAGACTGGTACGTTTGTAATTATTTTATATACAATGCAACGTTAATGTTAAATAACCCTCTTTTGAGCAGTCGGGTGAATAAATATTTTGCGTTTTTTATCATTTTAAGAGGCGACCTAGGTAGTTGATAAGAGCTATGTACATAAGATACTGAAAAACAGATATCACGAACCAGTTATGTTGGGTTTACGCACGACAGTTTTCCTGTAAATGTGTAGAATCAAAATAATACGCTTTAAAACATAAAAACATCCAGAGTTTGTATTGTATTAAATATACCGGGTGTGGGCTGTAATATAAGCAAAAAATTAAAACATAGATCATACTCCTCAAACTGAACAACATTAGTTCAGCGAATTTTAAAAATAATTAGTTTTTTATTTTTTATTACACTTTTAAGTTTATTCGCAGAAGCAATGTAAAGCAAAATGCTTGATGTTTGTAGCGTGACAGGCGACGTCAGTTGTGTTCTAGGATGGCGTACATTGATGGCAGTATTTAATTTGTGTGAAAAAGGAAAATTCAAAGACTCCATTATTTTTCAAAGGCGCTGAACTAATATTGTTCAGTTTAACGAGGACGATCTATGTTTTAATTTTTTGCTCGTATTACAGGCCACACCCGGTATCGACCCGGATCTATCTATGTTGTATGGTATTTTGCTGAAGTTAATTAACTTCAGCAAATTATACTAAGCAGGTTGAGAAAGCAAGATAAATGGGCCAATCAACTTTTTTACCGACACTAATCTGTCCGCGAAATTTTTCAAACAATTGCAGATTTTTAATTAATGAATAAACATGTTTTTCTGTAATTTAATAGATGGTGTACATGAATACATGCCATCCTACGCAAGTTCAACCTATTAAACCGTGAAATATCTTGTTGAAAGTACGATTTTTTGGTAACGCCAAGGACAATTTTGGTAACGCAGGAGACGCCCAAAGTATCGGTAAAATAGTTGATTGACCCAAATACGAACTTTACGGACAAGATAGGTATGATGGAAAAACAATAAAAATTTCGTCTGTACCTGTAACTTGGTACACTCACACTTATGGATCTAGGTACGGTTATTTGTTACTCGATTCGTCATTACGTTTACTTCATAAATTCCTATAACCTACTGATAAATACTGATTCTGCTATCTCTCTGATAGTCTTTATCTACGCCCCAGTATGGACAAAGGCCTAAGTAACACCGCTACAATAATAATATACTGTATTTAGTGCAAGTGCAATAAAGTTGGGAATTTTTTACCATTTACGAATTTATTTTCAGCCAAAATGGGTCGTTACGCATACTACATTGTTTTATGCTGTATCTTTATCGGTGCCCAATGCCAAGAAGGTAAGTTTTCTTAGTAATTTTGCTTTTTTTAACTATATTTTGTACCTGTTATCACAATAAATATATTATGATTGATTATATTTGTCGAAACATGGAGCGCCATCCGTGGTTGAGTAGCTGAACTATTTAACTAGTGATTGTAAAAAACTCTTTAAGCGAATATTAGCAGGTCTTACTTGCAGCAACTAATGTAACTATGCACGATATTCATTCAACAAAAATATGCTATATTCGTTACTAATTTAAAACCTAAAAGTAAATTCAATAATTTCAGTCTATTTGCCGAACTAAATTATTTGTAACGCCATCTATCGCTAAGTAGCAGTATTAACTTGCAGTTATTTCAGGTGCTAAGGTTGAAGCCGATAACAATGTAGCGAAAGAGAGTGGAATCTGCAGAGTTTGCGTCTGCAAGGATGGAAAAGTTAACTGCAAGGACCAGAACTTGGTAGATTTCTTCACTCTTGAAGAATGGGGCAGTAAGTTACCTTAAAATAAGCTAGTTTTCTATCGCTTTTACTACTTTAAAGCTTTTCTGTGACGTGCTAGATGGCGCTAGTATCGTGAGTTCCGTTTGACAACTTTGATGCAAGCAACGTCAAACTGATCTTGCAATACTAACACCATCTAGCGATATTCAGACTGCTAGAAAACCATGATGAAAATATGGTTATATATATACTGTTATCTCTTTCGGTGAAATAAATTATTTTGTATTTTTGTATTTCAGACCTGACTGACTACAAGCCGACCTCAGTTGACCTCAGCGACAACCTTCTAACAAACGTCACACCCATTGCCGACCTTCAAATCGAAGTGTTAGATCTATCCAACAACAAGATAGAGATCATTGAAAACGCCAGTTTTAGGGATCTGCAGGAGATGAGGGTTCTGGATTTGAGCCACAATAAGCTGACTAGCAAACTGAGTCCGCATGCTTTTGAGGTACCTAAGCACAGTATATATATAAGCTAAAGCAGTATGGAAGCTACGAACAATCAATCGAAACGAACACACTCACACAGACACGCGCTCTACACGGCCTCTAAGGGGGTCTCGCGGTACTGCAGTACTGTAGTTAGCTTATATATATATATACAGTGACCTATGTTTATCCCACCATAAACACTAGCTTTTGCCCGCGGCTCCGCCCGCGTGGTATTCGGTTATCGCGCGCTGTTCTCATGGGAACTGTGAATTTTTCCGAGATAAAAAGTAGTCTATGTCACTCTCGGGCCCATAAACTATCTCTGCCGAAATTCACGTCGATCCGTCGCTCCGTTACGGCGTGAAAGACGGACAAACACTCTGAAACACTCTAACGTCTGACTGGGCAAGGGAACTGGCTCATGCATACATATTTACCGTCTGGGCTCCACAGAAAACCAGCGTCGCTGCACATAATGTGCGGCAACACATGCTGAGTGGAGACCCTTTTTGGTATCCTGTCGTGTCACCAAGTACCTAATATAGTTTTAGTGCTAGTTTTAGTCTTAGTCTTAGGTGGTACTTATGGAGCCAAAATAAATCTTTCTTTCTTTCTTTCAAACATACAAACACACTTTCGCATTTATAATATTAGTATGGATTTTTTTTTCTTTTAAAAATAATAATGAATTTATTTATTTAACTTGAAATATAAGAATTTTAGAAAAAATAACCATATAAAACTTAACTATAAACTAACTACCTAACTTAATACCTACTAAATTAAATCTAAAAAAAGGTCCCCGTGGCATGGTGCCCAAGAGGCTGGCAGCATTCCCTCGTTGAATGGCGATGGCGATTCGTTGAGAGAGATAGCTGCCAGCCCTTTGGTCTCCAGTAGTGTCGACCAGGCGCTTTTGCACTTCTTTAATAAAATTTTGTGCGCCGGGACCCCAAGGACCCAGGGTCTCAAATCCAGTATGGATTTAGTCTAATCATTATATGTATTCCAGGGCCGCTACTCCGCCGAAGAGTACGAGCCTCTCGCCTCCATGCGCGAGCTGAATCTCGCCTACAACGACTTCCACTCGCTGAACCAAGACCTCTTCGAGCACCTCCCGGAGCTGACCTCTCTCGATCTCACGGGCAACCCCTTGACCACCATAGACCACGTCACGCTGATTGCCATCTCCAGTTTACCAATGCTCCGGGTAAGACAAAGACAACTACGAAATCTATCTTAATCTTAATGAGAGTTTTTAGCCGTAACAGGTCATATTTTAATGTAATGTGTATACTTAGTTATAATGTATGTGCATTAGTTTCATTTATATAACATGCTGCATGACTTAGTGCCAGCTATTTTTGTATGCCTTATGGTGAAGCATAGCGATACCACCCAATTTTATGTAACACCTGTAACACTAATGACCTATGTTCACAAATAAATTATATTGATTGATTGATTGATTGAAGCTTGAGGTACCGGTTTCGATCCCTGGTCGGGGCAGATTACGGATGTCGAAAATGAAAAAAAAATATCGATATATCGATATTTATTAAAATATCGATATTAGCGTCGATATATCAAAGGAAAAATATCGATATATCGATTAAATCTCAATAAACACTCACTAAAGTATTTTACCAGTATTCCTTTTTTTTTAGACGAAATTACAAAAATATCAAGAACTAAAAGGCTACCTTCTACAGTCATAGACAAAATAGTTCTTTTTTTTCGTTCGTTCCTATCTTCTACAGTTTCAGATTTCAGCGACTTCAGTGCCATATGAATTAAAAAAATATCGTTTTTGATACAATTTTCGATACTGGATATTTTCTATCGATATATCGTTACGAAATATATCGCCCAAAAATATCGATATATTGAATTGAAAATATCGATATATCGATGTATCGATATTTATTCGACATCCCTAGGGCAGATATTATTATTTAGTTTCACCTGTTCCGTTGTCTATCTGTAATCAAATCTTGCAAGTTGAATGTGACCAACTTCCAGTAGTCAGATTGACTTGAAATTTGGAATACTTATGTAAATCGCATGACAATACAATAATCTAGTATTGACATCCTGGTAGTCTATCCGGGGTTGTTTCTGCAGGAAGGAACTCTTCAACGGTTAATAGCATCGACTTGAAATTTGGTATGCAAATGTAGTTTGGGTGACAATGCAAGTACAAACAACAAAAAGTACAGTCAAATTAAGATTGGTTTTTTGAAATCCTTTTTTTGTATTTTTTATTTCAATTCCAAAAAAAAAGAAACAAGCTGAGATATGTGGTGCATGGGGGAAATTCGTGTTTGTACCGTTGTCCAGCGGCACGCAGCCGAGGAACCGGGGTTCGATTCCCAGTGCTGGTCTTACTTTTCTGCTTTTTCTGTGCATCTATATTTCACTTTGTATTTTCAATTTAAAAGTAGTAACAGTGAGCAAGCATGTATTAAAAATTCAATATTTATGGTTAGGTTATTTTAGTCCCGTGTGGTGTCGGGTTAGAATTACACCTCTCTATTTCTTCCGTGGATGTCGTGAGAGGCGACTGAGGATATAGGTTAAGGTATACCGCAGGCGACAGGCTAGCAACCTGTCACTATTGTACCGTTTTTATCAAACTTTAAACCTAAAATTGCTAAAAGTGGCTCCGAAGCGGTAATGTTTCGTGTGCTCTGCCTACCCCATTTGGGAATACAGGCGTGATGTTTGTGTATGTGTGTGTGTTATTTTTATGAATAGAGTGTTTGTTCTCAAGTCTTGCTCTGAACCCAGGAACTGCGGCTGCGCTCCTGCAAGCTCTCAGACATCCCGGACAAGTTCCTCCACACCCCTCGCTACTTGGAGCGCCTGGATCTGAGCGACAACCAGCTCACCATGGTGCCCCAGGAGTTGGAGGAGACCAAAAACCTGGTCTACTTGAACTTGAACCAGAACCCGATCGAGGAGTTGGATATGACCAAGGAGGATGCTATGTAAGTCTAAATTAAAATTTCGACTCTAAGGTCCACTTGCAGGTATAAATAAGTCTAGATTTAGTTGTTAAGCCTGGCTTAAGCTTGACAATTCCATATATTTTGACACTACTAAACTAAGCTTAACGCTAACGCGACATTTACATAGGTAAATGGTGTTTGATGCAAGTGGCCATAAATTATTTATGAACTGCGATTTTAAGAAGAAGAAGTCGATTTGGTTTATTTGCCAACATGAACAATGCATGATAGGCATATAGAATACAAATAAACAATAAACTAATATAGCATGTGTTTGACAGTCCGTTGCACTGTGTGACAAAATTAGCAGTTTTTAGGGTTCCGTAGCCAAAATGGCAAAAACGGAACCCTTACAGTTTCGCCATGTCTGTCTGTCTGTCCGTCTGCAGCTTTGCTCAGGGACTATCAATGGTAGAAAGCTGTAATTTTGCAAGAATATATATGTAAACTATGCCGACAAAATGGTACAATAAAAAATTCAAGAGAATTTTTTTTTAGAGTACCTCCCATACTTAAAGTGGGGGTGATTTTTTTTAAATATAACCTTGTAGTGTGGAGTATCGTTGAATAGGTCTTCTAAAATCATAATGGGGTTGCTAAAACGATTTTTCGATTTAGCAATTTGTTTGCGAAATATTCAACTTCCCGAGTAAAGTGTAAATTTTCATTAAAATCGAAACCGGTGGGTGGAAATTAAAAAAAAATCAGGATGGTAGTAAGTATATCGAACTTACAAAGAAAACTATAACTAAGGGACCTGGTAAAACTTTATTTATAAACAAACTATAACTGTTCAGTTTTATTTAGAATTATTAGTAGTTTAAGAGTAAATAGCAGCCTAAGGTATAAAATATACCTGAACTTGGAATATTCCGTACAAAGTACGAAGTCCTTCGAAAAATATTAGGTACTTACTTAATTTTTTCGTAATGGCTACGGAACCTTACTTCGGGCGTGTCCGACATGCTTGGCCGGTTTTCTTACCTAAAGCTTAGTTAATGGTGTTAATGGTCCCATGATATTATTCTTACATTTTCCATCGTGACTATTTCCATTTATTATTATTTCCAGCGGCTTCCCAATCCTCAAAAAGCTAAAGGAGCTCCACATGTGCAACATGCCAGAGTTGAAGCGCATCGGCGCAGGCGCACTCGCGGGCCTGCAGAATTTGGTGAAGCTGCACTTGAGCTACAACCCTAAGTTGGAGGAGATTGATCCGAAGGCTTTAGCGCGTGCTGATGACAGCGGAGAGACATATGACTGGCCTATGATCAAGGAGGTAAGATTTTATTTAGTTAATTTCAGCGTTGTAAGTCTAAAAGTACGAGTATCTTCAATGACTGCCCGTGGAGAAGTTGGTGAAACTGCACCTAAGCTACAACCCTAAGTTGGAGGAGATTGACCCTAAGGCTTTGATCAAGGAGGTAAGATTTTGTTTAATAAATTTCAGCGTTGTAAGTTTAAAAGTACGAGTATCTTCAATGACTCCCCATGGAGAAGTTGGTGAAACTGCACCTAAGCTACAACCCTAAGTTGGAGGAGATTGATCCGAAGGCTTTAGCGCGTGCTGATGACACCGGAGAGACATATGACTGGCCTATGATAAAGGAGGTAAGATTTTATTTAGTTAATTTCCGCGTTGTAAGTTTAAAAGTACGAGTATCTTCAATGACTGCCCGTGGAGAAGTTGGTGAAACTGCACCTAAGCTACAAACCCTAAGTTGGAGGAGATTGACCCGAAGGCTTTGATCAAGGAGGTAAGATTTTATTTAGTTAATTTCAGCGTCGTAAGTCTAAAAGTACGAGTATCTTCAATGACTGCCCGTGGAGAAGTTGGTGAAACTGCACCTAAGCTACAACCCTAAGTTGGAGGAGATTGACCCGAAGGCTTTGATCAAGGAGGTAAGATTTTATTTAGTTGATTTCAGCGTTGTAAGTTTAAAAGTACGAGTATCTTCAATGACTGGCCGTGGAGAATTTGTTGAAACTGCACCTAAGCTACAACCCTAAGTTGGAGGGGATTGACCCGAAGGCTTTGATCAAGGAGGTAAGATTTTGTTTAGTAAATTTCAGCGTTGTAAGTCTAAAAGTACGAGTATCTTCAATGACTGCCCGTGGAAAAGTTGGTGAAATTGCACCTAAGCTACAACCCTAAGTTGGAGGAGATTGACTCGAAGGCGCGCCCTGATGATATTGCAGAGACGTATTTACGACTGCCCCATGGGGCACCTTACCATCATGATCAAGGAGGTAAGATTTTAGTGTCGAAGCACCAGGACTTAGTAAGTTTGAAAGTAATTTAGCTTCTAGGAGAACAAAAAACAATAAAAAAAAACTAAAAAGAAAAACAAGTCTAGTGGCCTAAACTCTATTAATTACCTGACTTAAAGTTATTTTTTTTGTCATCATCATCATCATGTCAGCTGAAAGTCCACTGCTGGACATAGGCCTCCCCCAAGGCTCTCCACCCAAACCGGTCTTGTGCTTTTCGCATCGGCCTCATCGGCATCCCCATCGGCCATCAGTCCTGCGAGCAATGTGCCCCGCCCACTGCCACTTCAGTTTCGCAATTCTTCATTTTTTGTACATAGTCATATTTTTAAATGTTCAATGTATTGTGTTTTATTGCTTATTGTCATAAATAATAGCTATTTATGCAACTGTATCGCAATAGGGGTCCATATAACACGAGTGTGGTTTCATGAAACGAGGCGTAGCCGAGTTTCATAAAAGGGTCACACGAGTGTTATAAGGCCTAATTGCGTACAGTTGCATACAATATTTTATCTACGTTCATATATTAAATCCTCTATCATGTGTTCAAGAACATGCTGGTGAAGAATTACCTGCATTGCAACCAGAACTTATACTAGGACCTTCACTTTGCTAGTAAATTATGCGTCATTTCCTTCGCCGTATCTAAAATATCGGGCGGAGTCAAATCTTCTTCGCATTCACTGATATCAGACATTTTTAAGCAAAAACAAAATTTTCTCACGAAAATTCGTACAACAAATTAACAACCTATGAACGGAATGGCGGTAAAACCCAGTACATCACTGCGCATGTGCGGCATGTGCGCGCATGCGCTAAAGCGGGCACTGCCACAGACAAGTGAATATTGGAATCAAAACTTGTTGATATAAACTTTTTGGATTTGCCCTGTATCGTAATGGTTTAAAAAATTATATTATAACATTATTTCGTTCAAATTCAAATTCAAATTCAAATTGTCTTTATTCACATAAAATATGGTACAATAGGTGATAAATTAACATTTCCAGTACAAAAACATATTTTGCTACATAATAGCATGCAAAGTTATCTTAAAACTAAACATAGGCATCATAACTAATCATAATCAGAACACAAAGTAGCATAGTTATGTGTTTGTGTTAAAGAGGGCATTTGTTGAATAAAACATTTTTTCCTTGAGCCATCTATAAAGTTTCCTTTTAAATAAATTTCGTTAGAAGATAAGTGTTAAAATGTGATTTTTTTTTAATATTTCGGTATTGTGTTTAAAAAGTATGTAAATATAAACTCGTTTTGAATTTTATAATTCGAATATTACGATGCGAGAGTAGATAAATGTATATTTAACTCTAAGTAGGTAGTGTAATCTCAGTAAAGATATTTTTCAATCTAATTCCTTTTCTGCATCTTTGGGTCCATGCCGCGGGGGGTTCCATTTACTATTTTTTTCTAAGTTATAGTTTAGTTATTAGTTACTTTTATTTTACTTTTAGTTATAATTTTAACTTAGTTTAGTATAACATGTATAATGAAGTTTATTATTAAATTCCTTTTGTTCTAGTTATACATCACCTCAAACAACCTGTCGGAGATAGATCGCCGTCTAGTCGCCCGTTGGGATCTGGTGGAGAAGATGGACTTCTCCGACAACCCTTACCTCTGCGACTGCTCCACGCAATGGATGGTCGACGTGCTGGTGCCCATTGTGGAGAATAAAGGAGCCAATGAGACAGAGAAACTTGTGTACGTATGAAGTTGGAGAAATTCGTGAAGTGCACCGACTGGGATGTTTGGATAATTCCGATCAGAAATAATTAAATATATTGACCCTGATAACTCACGTCTTAAATCGAGTAAACTGATACCGGCACACAACTACCCACGTTTTCATCATCATTTTCACTCTAACTGTCAAATGTAACACAACACTAACAACATCGCTCTGGATTCGATTTGTGGCATTCGAACATGGCGGACGTAGTCAATGTATAATTTTGCTATTTCTGTTTCTTTGGCTAGTTGAAGTATAATTTTGATAGAGTTTTATGCGGCGATTAACCTTAACAGTGAACAGTGATCACAAAATTCTATATTGCTCTCGTGTCTGACATTTTTTAATGCGCAAGTTGTCTCCACGTGGTTTCTGGAATTTTACTATCTAGTTGCAAAAACTACGATCACCGTACAACGTTGCCTCTCGAAAGAGAATACTTAGACCGAGCTATGAGAATGTATGGATGCGTCCAGTCCTTCGCTGACGGAGCGGACGACCTGTGAACTGTACACACGCGTCGCAGTTCGCCGTCAGCGTAGCTCTGAATGAATTTTCACAACCGACGGTCAGCGCTGACGGTCAGGACATACCGTCGGTCGAGCACTGTTTCTAGCCTTAGCTATCTCTTTCAGTTGCCAGGAGCCGATAGAGATGCGAGGACTCAACATGAAACATCTTCATGACACTCATCGTATCATGCGCTGCGTGGACAAGTACGGCAACAGGCCAGAGCGAGACGGTGCTATACTACTCGGCACGCTAATTGGTTAGTACTGCCACAGTATATCAAGTTTTCCTGTAAAAACCCAAGTCATTGCATAATATTATTAACTAACTAATACCTTAGGGAAACTTGTTATACTGTGGTACTGCAATACAAGACTTCACGTACGAATATCTTTACAAATGTAATCTTTTGCCATCGTCGAAATTCGAAATACACTACTTCCAAATACTGCCGACGTGTCTATGGATTACTGAATTAATTTAAGCCGTGTTTCTATGAAATAACAATAGGTTAGGTATAGGTTGTATTGACGATCAGATGGCCAAGTGGTTAGAGACCCTGACTACGAAGCTTGAGATCCCGGGTTCAAATCCCTGCCGGGGCAGATATTTGTATGAATAATACGAATATTTGCTCTCGGGTCTTGGATGTTTAATATTATTTAAGTATGTAAACCGTTGCCTAGTAAGTACCCATAGTACAAGCTTTGCTTAGTTTGGGACTAGGTCAATTGGTGTCAAGTGTCCCATAGTCCCATGATATTTATTTATTACCTTTCTTGTATTGTGTTAATTATTTATTTATTTCAATACAGAGTCAGGCTTAAAGTTTGGACCAAAACGCCTAGCTCGTTAATCCTTAAGAGAAGTTTGCCGTTTCATTTGGGATATTGCTGTCCTTATCGCTCGTGACATAAGCGCTCGCGGCCGTCCCCCCATGCACATCCCCTCCCGCTTCTTCGCTTCCCGCTAATGTATATCGAGATATCTTTAGGCTTTTCAAGATTTGGGCGGTTGAATTTTGAGTTTCGTTGTCATATTATATTATACGAAAAGTATAGCATAGAAATGAATTATGTTTTACAATCAAGATTTCATTATATTTTCTATGCCTGTGGTTTTTCGAATTTTGTAAAAATGCTTTAATAGTCTGTCGTAAAATTCTCGTGCAAAGTTGAAATCTTTTTTTTGTTGACTTGCTGAGCTCCTGTAATTCTGATATTACACATTTATATGAAAATCTGAAAAACCACAGGCATAGACAATTACGTCTAGTCCATACTTACAAAATGTCATCTACTTCTGTTGCCTAGTTTTCAAATGAGACCGGGACTACGTTTGTATGGAGAATAGAACGAAGAGACTTCTCTTAATAATGCTTAAAATAACATTATTTTAGATAAACGTGCTTCCAAGCCACCGGGTAACACGTCAGCATCCTGGATTTCAGACAAAAATTCATTTAGCAGCGCAATTGCCCTGTCTGTACAGTTTCTAGCTCTACGAGTCCTTAGCTCCGCCAGGGCAGGGCTGTGAATAAGTGATGGTGACGGCGCGCTCCCGCCCGCACTTAATAGACACAGAAGTTAGGAATATTTAGACATGAAAATTACACCTAAAAATGTACAGTACCCGGCGATAAAGATTGCATATCGATCTTTGAAAAGAGACAATAGGGATGTTGACACCATTAAAAAATAATTCGAATTACTTTAGCCCTGAAAACCAGATTAATTTTCGATTAACTGCAAAATTACATTTTTTGATGCTTTGAAACAAATAAATTGCTAGTTGATTGAGTGTGCGGATAAGTGACGTCATAGTTGCTACTGCCATTCAAACTCTATGGGAGAATTATTTTTTGACAGCTCATAAAAAGTACGTTAATTGATTGGTGGTGTCAACATCCTTATTGGCTGCTTACAACGATTTCTGAACACTGGCGGCCGTCCATCAATTATCGTATTTATTAAGTGCGTTTTCAAATACATACTGGACTCTATAAACTTAATTAATTTTCGTCAAATTAATGACACGTAAACTTCGGATATCTATAGAGAGCTGTTGCAACTACTAGAAAGAGGATAGTTCCCTCTTTTTCCTAAAGATGCCATCGTACAAATTTAAAGCTGATGGGTTTCATTAACTCCATATTATATATTTTCATCTAAATGCGTCCGTACTCTATTGCACCTGTACAACGACTGACAAACGTCACCTAGGTAATAGTGTGTGACAACGCTCTACAACCTGAAATTATACCCGTCTCTTTCCAAAGACCGACGTGCAATCTTTATCGCCGGGTAGGTACTTACTGTACTGCTGGGCTAAACGAAACTCGAAACTCGTGTCGTGCGGTCCCTCTGACACTTATACTATTTAATACGAGAGCGAGAGGGACAGTACGATACGAACTTCGAGTTTCGAGTTTCGTAGTACCTAGCCCTGCTGTTGCGGGACGTATAGAGTAATTTTTTGCAGCACCAGAATAAGAGGAGTGTTGTGTTTTGCTTTATTGAGGTGTATTTTTTGGGTCTATTCCTAACTTCTGTCTATTGTAAAAGTTGCCTGGAAAAGATCTGTCTGAAGTGATAAGGGCGCCTATTGCTTACCTTGGAAAATCTCCATAAACCTTTTTATGTCTTTGTATTGTATTGTATTTAATCTCTATGTATATACCTGTGTTTTCTGTATTGCTTACTGTGTGTTGGCGTGCAATAAATAGTTATTGTTGGTATTGTATTTTACTGTATTGCATTGCTTTGTATTTTTAACCGACGAAAAAAACGGACGCGTATTTTTTTTATGTATGACCAATCGTAGCTTTTTACAGAGTCGTCCGATTTTGATTATTCTTTTTTTATTGGAAAGGGTATACCCCCAACGTGGTCCCATATAAATTTGGGACAAAAATTCAAACCTAAGGGTAGGGAAACAGGGGATGATTGATTTGTCACTCACTGATTGTAATGTATGACCACGCATAATTTTTTACAGAGTGCCTAGTTCGATTTTGGTAATTCTTTTTTTATTGAATAGATTGGTATACTTTGAAGTTGGTCCCATATAAATTTGGATAAAAAATCTTACCATAAGGGCAGAAAGAGATATAAAATAAAAACTTTTTTATTAAAATAATATAAAATAATAATAATAATAAACAAATAATAATAATACAAAAATTATATTGTTGTGACTTGTGTAGGGTTCTCTATTGCTGTGTTGTGAATAAAAGTATTTCTTTCTTTCTTTAAATATAATTAAACCACCAAAAGAAATGAAAAGTCGGTGCCTCAGCACTAGCCAGCAGGAGTGGACCTACAATCGTCTACCTGATGGGTTTCCATCACTCCTGCTGGCTCGTGCTGAGGCACCAACTTCAAACTAGTACCTAGATTAAGGTTAAATAAAAAAAAGTTGATCATTTTTTGCTTTTCAACGTTTTCGGTGCTTTCATTTTTTTGTATATTGTATAGTTTTGTGTTGTATTGCATTTGTGTAAATTGTGTTGCTGTTGTTGCTTTTGTGAGATGTGAATAAATGTCTTTATTCTTCCTTTCTTTCTTTCTTGTGTACACTGAAACTATTCCTATTCATTTTCATACCTAAAGAGGTTCGTACATTTCTGCGCAAAAAATTGATCAAAAATATCTGAGCACGCTTCTACGCCGTTAACAAAAATAATCATGTTCACATATTTTTAACCCCCGACGCAAAAAGAGGGGTGTTATAAGTTTGACCGCTATGTGTATTTGTCTGTCTGTGTGTCTGTCTGTGGCACCGTAGCTCTTAAACGTGTGAACCGGTTTTTTATTTGAGATAGGTACTACATAGATGACTTGACGACCAGATGGCCTAGTGGTTAGAGAACCTGACTACGAAGCTTGAGGTCCCGGGTTCGATTCCCGTGTCGGGGCAGATATTTGTTTGAAAAATACGAATGTTTGTTCTCGGGTCTTGGGTGTTTAATATGTATTTAAGTATGTATCTATTTATATAATTATGTTTATCCGTTGTTTAGTACCCATAACACAAGCTTTGCTAAGCTTACTTTGGGGCTAAGGTCAATTGGTGTGAATTGTCCCGTGATATCTATCTATCTATCTATGTATAGATAATTGATTGATACTTCTTCAGATTAGGGATGTCGATCTCAGATCGATTAATCGAAGAATCGATTATTTCAACTGAAAAAATCGATATTTAAGATCGATTCAGAGTACTGGATCGATCTAGTGAATCGATATTTCTATATTGCAGATCGAGAATCCCGAATCGAGATTCGGGTTTAACTATTTTTTGTTGAATTTCGTAATTAGAACTTCTTATCGTGCCGCCCCGCTTATGCTAATAGCATTTGATAGGAAAGTAAAAGATGCGATACAAACTGCGGATTTCGATTACAAGGTCATTTCTTCCATAATTTGATTTATATATTGAAAAATACGAGCTAAAAAAGCAAATCTAGAAAAGGGTCGATCTTTTTGACTTCGATTTTTTCCTGAATCGATTTTTCAGGGCTCGATTCAGATCGATTTGAAAGTCGATCTTTTCTGGAAAGAATCGACATCCCTACTTCAGATGCCGTCGTGTTCGATTGGATAATTGGTTAAGGTAGGGATACGGCTTTGTAGACTTGCATTAATTTCCCAGTTTATGGTAATTTGTACTAGTCTAAAAAGCCATATCCGATACTTGATAAAAGTTAATTTGTTCTTATATATTTCACAAGGCAAACCAACGCTAGCGTGTTTTAAAGTAACAGCGCCATCTAGCGACGAGTAGTTGAACTAAAGTATTTTTCACAAAAAGGTCGTACAATGCGAGCAGTAGTAGTAGACGCCATCTAGCGATGAGTAGACGAACTTAACTGTTTTTCACAATGTGTGTTGTGGAATGAGGGTAGTAGTAAAACTTTTTATTAGGCCTAATAGAAGTATAAAGGATGGGAAATGTATCTACAGTCTGTAGGCCAAATTGGTAGGTCACTCGAATGTCAGTATAGAAACAAAAGGCTACATTTTTTAGATTCTCGGGAGGGGGCAACGCCCTTGTTTACGATACAGAATATCGAGAATACAAACTGAAATATAGATGCACAGAAAAACCAGAAAAATAAGACCAGCGCTGGGAATCGAGTCAGGTCCTCGGCATTCCGTGCCGCGTGCTATACCGCTACACCACTGCTGGACAACTGTACAGACACAAATTTCTCCTATGTACCACATATCACAGCTTATTTATTATTTAGCCACTTAAGCAGCGACACTAGCGACATCTATGCCGTAGCCCTCATCGATAAACTTTTCGGCACTCCCCCCGAAGATTCCAAAAATCTTACGATACAGAACTATAAAAATCTTACAACCTTACCCAACAATTATATTATCTACTTTGTGATTGGGACAACAAGCGACAACCGTATCCGTAGTGTCTCACTAGATGGCAATACGTATCGTGTTATTTGTGTTCTCACTGGTGCCATCTATTGGAAAATTAAGAAAATAAAAATAGCCAGTATTAGGGTGATACCATTTGCTTGTACTAGGTGGTGACTCTGTTGTATTATCTACTTTGTGCCCAACACACTCCATCTCATTCCAGGGGTCCTCCTGGCTGTTCCAATCATGCTGTCGCTGGTGCTGCTCTGGAGACGAGGCTACTTCGGCTGGCTCGGGCTGCGCGGGCCCGTCGATGTCTCCCGGGCCTTCTACAAGAGGGCGCCCGCTGACGACAATTACATATAAGTCTTTTATAATCAGAGGGACTGCTACGAAAATCGAAGTTCGTGTCGTCCGTCCCTCTCACTCTAGTATTAAATAATATAAGCATAAGTGGGACGGCAAGATACGAAATTCGAATTTTGTACTTTTTTGTAGCATAGGCTCAGGGGAAGGCCGGATACCGGTCAAATTTCCAAACAGTTATCATGTACTTAGCGCAAAACCTTTTATTTTGGTTTCGTTAACGAAACCGTTATTTTTAAACCAGTTTTTAAGGGAACACATCCATAAATTTCTTGTCAGATTTACCGGTTTAGAACAATAAAAACCGATTTATTCCGGCGCAGGATAAAGATTGCCGCCCGCCGCCGGCGGGCCAGCTGTCACTCGTCGAATAAACCGATTTATTTAGGTTATAGTTAAGTTCAGGGTTCGGACGAATTAGTGTCATTGTTCACAATAATGGGGATATGACTCCAAAACCACACTGAAAATAAAAAGTATAGTTGCACTAGTTTGGATATTTGACGCCAAAATTTACAAATTAGAAACCAAAATTATGCTAATATAGTAAAACTGATTTTGTAAGACATCACATAACTTTTAGCTAAGCCTTAGTTATGTTACAATTTTGTTACTCAAGTTATGTTACAGGTAACATTTTTGTTACTGTTACCAAATCTTTTTTTTTTTCAGTGAAATAAATAAACGTCCGATAATTGTCAACGTCATGACGATGGCGCTCAAAAAAGACTAGTGTGTGAGACCCTGAAAGAAAGACTAATGTGTCCGATAATATGTCGGAAACCTATGGGTCCGATTTAATTTGGCGAATTACTTAAAATTAGCAAAGGACGTAAACTGTCCTGTTTCAAGTGCGAAAGAGACAGTAAGTGCTGTGTATTTGAATTGTTCATCCAATTATTGTTTACTTTATTTTGGTCGAATTTTTAATATTATTTGTAAAAAATTACGTACCTAGTTACCTACCACAAAAAATGTTGCTAGCGCAGAGATATTTTTTAAGTTTACTTACTACCTTGTCACTGTCACTACATCATTTATGCTGTTCTTGAACTTCTGAATTGTAGCTCTAGAATAAGTTTTTCATCAAGTATTAGTTTACTATTCGACATCGTAAATTGAACGTACGCGTACCACGTGACGCTCGATCGTCGATACGTAACGTTCAATTGTTGATACGTAACGCTCGCTCGTTGATGCGTAACGCTCGCTCGTTGATGAGTAACGCTCGATCGTCGATACGTAACGTTCAATCGTCGATACGTAACGCTCGATCGTCGATACGTAACGTTCGATCGTCGATATGTAACGCTCGGTTGTTGGCACATTTTTTTTCTATAATAAATATTATTTTATAAGCTTCTATGATAGGCTTAAGTGTAAGGATGTATTTGACCTTTAAAGACTCTACTCAGTACACCGTGTTATGACACGGTAATCCATAATCGTAATAGTAACGTGTCAGGCAAAATATTATTATTTGTATCGAAAAGTATGAGACTGTGCCCACTGGCACGTTTCGTAACCAACCGTCACCGTCGCGTGTCGTGTATGCGCTTGACACTCCGTTCCTGACATATTCCTATTACGGTCATTGCATGATACGTTGTAGTGGGAAGAGACCTTTACTGTAAACGGTTTAGCTATAAGTGGGCCAATCAACTATTTTTACCGACATTTTGGGCGTTTCCTTTCCTGCGTTACCAAAATTGTCTCTGGCGTTACCAAAAAATCGTACTTCCAACAAGATATTTCCCGGTTTAATAGGTTGAACTTACGTAGATTGGCATGTATTCATGTACACCATCTATTAAATTACAGAAAAAATATGTTAACTTTCAAAAATCTGCAATTGTTTGAAAAATGTCGCGGACAGATTAGTGTCGGTAAAAAAGTTGATTGACCCAAGTTTCAATTCTAATGGATGAGTTTGTTGTAATTTACAGTATTTTATAAATTAATATATTAATTGTTTCAATAAAAGTGAATTTTATGACAAAGAATTTTTATTTCAGTTTGAACGATTTATTTATTTATTTATTTATTCCAAGAAAAATTACAGCATTACAGTTAAAGACCAATGCGCTGTAAAATTAAAATTATACAACAAAAATATTTAAAGAAAAAACTATCTATAGTTAGGGATTTTTGAAGATAAGTAAACTTATCCTATACGCCCAAGTTAAATTACTAATGTTTTATGTTATGAAATTTTATATTTCTTCTGAGAGAGTTTAAAGTCAAATTACTGACAAGTCCTTTATAAAGGATTTTGGGCATTAGGAGGTTAATCCTATTAAATAAAACATAAGCTACGATCCGCAAATAGTGTACCTAATAGGTCATTTTCAGTAAAATTTATACAAAAAAAGTCATTAATCGAACCCAGGTCCTCGGCATTCCGTGCCGCGTGCTATACCGCTACACCACTGCTAGACAATGGTACAGACAAAAAACAAATAAAAACAAAAACAAAAGTAACAAAAATTTGGAATTGAAAATAAAAAGAATACAAAAAGATTCCAAAAAACAATCTTAATGCACGAAAAGTCAACAAAAAGTGCAGTCTGCAAAAAAGCTGGTGTTAAAAATTATTTTTTTAACAAAAACCTTATTTATTTTAATTTAATACTCTGCGGTATCGAAAATATCATTCGAATCTCATCACTCACTCAGCCACAGGCTTTAGCGGGAGAAGCTCGCGTCACTCCTCAAAACATGTCTGCGCGAAATGATCGCTGCGCTATTTTTTTTATAAATAAATACTTAAGTGAATTATAATGTAAAGTGAGTGCTGTGTACCATTTTCGGGTAAGTGTTTCACCTATGATTATTATTTACGTAGATTAATGCTTAGAAGCAGCAACTAATTCATATTTTGGCAAAAAAACGGTAGACAATCTCTCGCAGCACTCATCTTGTGTGCGCTAGGAACACTCTAGATCACATTATGCATTTTGACGTAGACACACACTATTTTTGATTACCATTTCTTATTAAATCGGCAAGGAAAATGCTGTGTTTTCTGTTAACTAATTTTACTCGTATACCTCCAATGGTTGCAGTTTTCTAAACATTAATTATACGTAACAAATATTCTACATAAGTTGATTTTGTCTGCACTGTTAGGTATGAGTTGTTTCGAACAAAACAAATAGTGACGGCATCACATTTAACCATCAATTAACACTAATCAATGGATGGTGAAACAGCCCCTAAGCTTTAAATTCTAATGATCAAAACTTGACGTTGGCATTACGAGGCTAATGCTAGCACTAACAATACAATCACCTCTCAATCTCTTACCATCAGGAGACCCATGTGCCCGTTTGCCTTCCAGTCGAATAAAAAAAAACAATACAATACAAATATTCTTTATTGCACACCATAAATCAGTACAAAAAAGTTATAAACAAATATACCTACACTAAGTATTGTTTACCTTCGGTATAGCTTGTGCATTTCGAAATTATTTTTCAAAAAACAAACTATTACTTATGATACCAAAATAATGCAAATGATCATAATACGTCCTTTCTAATTGTTAGGTAAGGTAGGTACATACCTATTTGCTGTGACTTCTTTTTCAAAAGTGTTTTTAACCCCCGATGCAAAAAGAGGGGTGTTATAAGTTTGACCGCTATGTGTGTCTGTGTGTATGTCTGTCTATCTGTGGCACCGTGGCTCTTAAAAGGGTGGACCGATTTGAATCCGCTTTTTTTCATTTGAAATCAGGTTTACTAGCAATGGTTCTTAGATATGTTTCATCAAAATCGGTTCAGCCATTTTTGAGATATTGAACCTAAAAGTGACAAAGTTGGTAAAGTAACCAAGCCAACAAAAAGTTGGAAAACCCCCGACTTTGCCAGTTTAAAGTTCAATATCTCAAAAACGGCTAAACCGATTTTGATGAAACATGTCTAAGAACCATTGCTAGAAAACCTGCTATCAAATAAAAAAACCGCATTCAAATCGGTCCACCCGTTTAAGAGCTACGTGTCACAGACAGACACACATAGCGGTCAAACTTATAACACCCCTCTTTTTGCGTCGGGGGTTAAAAAGACACGTCAAGATCGCTTACATTCTTTTTCATGCTAAAAAAATTAAGTATAGGTCTGATCTTGTGCTAATGAGGACTATTGGATGTGTTCCAGGAACACCCTACCGGGTGAAGAACCCGCTAAGAAAAAATATCACCGTCACGGCACCTACTAACCACGTAATCGTACGGCCACTTCACCGCCCCGGCCTTCCGAGACGCACCGTCGGCCGTACGGTACCAAGAATGGGCTACTCTCACACGTACCAGACGTCCCGATAGTCACAGCCCTGCCTAGAAACAACCGAACTCTCCCTGAGCTGGCGTCTAAGAAAAAGGAAGAGAGTGTCAGATACGCCTATAGGGTTTCATAGTGTTGAGAGGGCTGAATCACCACGCGAATATGTCAGCGCAGGTTGTGGTAGACATGGGGAAAAGCGTAACATTTTGATATCAGTGACTGACGATCCCGTTCCAAAAAAGTAATAGTGAAAAGTTACTGTGACTTTATCACACCTGATACTCGTGTCACTGCATTATTGTGACACGTCACGGTCCTGTAATGAACGTGTTTTTGACACACTGTTATTTCAACGTGACTATATCACGCCTGTTACTCATATCACCATATGATATTGTCGCGGTGCTATTATGACCGAGTTTTTGTCACATCGTTAACAGTCACAGCACTCCACAGCGTCGTGATTTGAGTAACAGAGCTGCGCTAGGCGCTAGGAACAGTAGGAACGTATGTGATTTTGTAACGTTGTTCTTTTGTGAAAAGTCACAGTGATTCCTTTTGACGGCGAGTCACGGTGACTTTGACACCTTGACGTTATTTATCCCCCATGTCTAGGTTGTGGTTGGATATCCTCGACAAATAAACTTCAAAAATATGTTGTGATAACCACTGTTTATTTACCATAAATAATGGTGGCAATCTTCCTTAACGATTACAAATATAAAATAAAGATTTAATCCTATAAGAATAAGTTTTGCTTGCAGCCATTGCAACGGAAGGAAGAAGAGAAGAACAGCGTTGTCACACATGACAGTTGTCAAATATCAGTGTTGCATGCATACAAATTCCAATACATGACCGTAACGGAAGAAATCAATATTTTTCTAAGGTTTTCGTATTTGTATGGAATCTTATTAAGCAGGTACATATTTATTTCAAACAAGAAAAAGGCGTGGAAAAAAATTCTAAATCTATACCTAAACGACAAATTTATAAAATCTAAAAATTGATATTATTGTTGGTACGCCTTTTATAAATTTAATTCAAAGATTTTCTTCGCCGTTAAGAGTTCTGGTTTCCATCTCTTTCTTTAGTTGTTTCATATATTTTTGCTGCTGTGGAGTGAGATCATTAAATATTTTAACACAGCCTAAGTTGATTCTTGATTTATTCCTTAAAATATATTTCACTATATCCGATGACGGGAAAATAGCTTTAATCCATCTCGTTTTATTCGGAATTAATTTTCCAAGCCGAAATACTTTCACGGGTTCCGGGCACTCTGGGTATATATTTTTTATAATTTCCATGGTCTCTTTCAGGTCATGGTCATTTTTTTGTTTGATACCTGTTGATAACAGCTCTGGTATGCCAGTTATTATTATATTTCTTTCTCTCCTACAACGATCTTGCACTTCAGATACTATGACTTCATAAGGAATTATTTGTTGACCTGAAGCGATCATAGTTTCTGCTATAGCTTTCACACCTTTTATATCATTTTCAGGAGCACGCATTGTAGACATAGCTCTGTCGACACTTGTTTTTAGCTCAAACACTTCTCCACTCATCTCATTGTGTTCTAACATGAAACAATCACTCTTGTTTTGTACGGTGACAATCTGCTCTTTAATTGTGGTGACAGTTTCAGTAATGCTATCCATTGCGTCACTTTGCATAATTGTCATATTTATAAGAATGCGCGCAATCTCCTTTCGGAAGTGTTTACAGTCACTGCCGTGTTTTCGCTTGTGAAAATTATATCTTGCTGCTGAATCTTCTTGGTAGCGAGACGGGTCTGGATGCCATTCTGAGTCTCCATTGTCATAAGACTGCTGAGGAATATTCCCACTCATTTCGAAATAGGGTCTAGTAATTTACTAGAAACAGTCTGCAATAAATACAACAAAACAAATACAGCAGTCACACTTCTGTAGTCTTCGCTCCTATTTTTCTTTTAGCTTCACTATGTTTTACTTTTTTGATTTTGTTGAGTTTTTTTACCAGATATCTTCAAACACCGCCGTCTTCTTCAATTGTGCTTGTGTTAGGATCAAAATCAGTTTATATATGCGACTTGAACGCTGGAAAACCAGTTTATTAATGAGAATCGCTAATATAATGCAATTTTAAGTGGTATTGTTTATTATCAAGTACCACACCGACAGTAATCGTTTTTAAATGCAACTGATTTTCGTACTTCATTATGTTCTTCTTCTTAGTCGTTCACTCTTGACATGGTCGTGGTCATGCTTCGGTCAATCGATTCCTGTGCCACTGCTGCTCTCGCGACACGTCGCCAAGTAGCCCGATGTCTAGCAGAGTGGGAGCAATTGTTACATTATGTACGAGCAAGAATATTGGTTTAGTCATTTCTACCCTCAAAACTTTCATAACCGCGGTACTTGGAACGTCGCAAATTACACTTCGTTTATAAAACGATCTACTGCCAGGAAGCTATTGTCAAGAAGATATTAATATCTAAGGCGTATTAAGTATAAAGTTAATGATTATATTATGGACAGGGATATTTGGAAATAATTCCGATCCGCATTAGCGATCCCTTCAAATAGCGAACCTACTGTGTTAAAAATAAAGTTGTGTTAAATACTTGTGATGTATAGATATCATTGAAATAATAATATAGCAAATCTGTTTAAAAAATATAATATTCTTCTCAACAGAGGTTTTTCCGAACCGGTGGTAGATTTTTTTTTGACATTCATAAGTGCTTGTTGTAGCCTAGATTGAATAAAGATAATTTTGACTTTGACGTGTCTTTTTATTGAAAAAACCTTTTCGAAAATAAATTATCACAGCAAATTATCACAGCAAACTATCTACACTCGCTAGACGCGTGCTTACCGAGTTACCGACCGAGCGGCCGAATCGAAATCTACCGTCAAATTACGCCTATCTCTACCCACATCTACAAAGTGCTAATTATTTGTATGTAATTTACTCATTTTACTTTTCTGTGATGTATTTCTCGTGTTAAGTGAATGTTAATTCTTATGAGAAATAAATGTCTTTAATCTTAACCTTAAATATGTACCTAAATAAAAATTATATAGCATAATAGATTTCATAATGACTCTTCAACGGGTGGACCGATTTGAATGAGGTTTTTTATTTGATAGCAGGTTTTCTAGCGATGGTCTAAGAAGACATGTTTCATCAAAATCGGTCTAGCCGTTTTTGAGATATTGACTTTAAAGTGACAAAGTTGGGGGTTTCCAACTTTGTGTTGGTTAAGTAATATGTTTTAGGTTTAGGTTTTATATGTTAGTATTTAGTGTAGACTAGTTTTATGTAAACAGTTTTAATTTAATTACTTACATTGTTTTTCTGTGTATCGAATATGTATAAAGTAAGGTGTATTACAGTTTTCATTTTGACTTACGTGTATAATTTAATTACCTGACACCTGTAGCTAATTAATTAATGATTAATCAGTACAGCCACACCTGAAATAGAAGTACATAATCTATAGAGATGTGCCGACTAGTCGGTAAAGCCGACTATCCGGCCACTATCGTAGTAGGCGAATAGTCGGCAAAAAGCGCCGTCTATCCGGCTTCTTACTTTGTATGTATTTTTCAATAAAATATACATATTCTTGATTATTTATTAATATTTGAATTTTATAATAATTCTTATTCATTTTTAAACGTAAAGCAAAGCACGCATTGATGCACATATTGATGACTTCTTTGCGAGTTTGCGTAAACGGGCGGCATCCTTGGTGCGCCGGGTGCGGGCTAGCCCCAACAGTATCCTGCGCATGATAGCGGGCAGGGTTGACTGCCCTTACATGGCTCACTGCAGTGGCCTGCACCGCCCTGCTACCGTCATCATGTGGTGACCCTCATTGTCATTTTTATAGGTATTTTTATTTGTGTATGTGTTGTTGTGTTACACAATATTTGCACACACAATAGTTGTTTTAAATCTTTTGTATTACTAACCAAATGTGTCAATGTTACACGAATAAACAAGATTTTATTATTATTATTTATTATAAAGCAACTTTCACGTGACCATTGTACATCAATTTTTTTGGCATTTGATTTTTTGGGAATCACTAGCTTTTGCCCGCGGCTCCGCCCTCGTGGTATTCTAAAATACGTTATAATAAAAAGTAGCCTATGTCATTCTCGGGCCCATAAACTATCTCTATGCCAAAAATCACGTCGATCCGTCGCTCCGTTACGGCGTGAAAGACGGACAAACACACGAAACACACAAACACATTTTCGCATTTATAATATTAGTATGGTTTAATTGCTTTTTGTTTACACTTTCTTTTTGAAATTAAAAAAATCATTAAAGTCACTTTAATGAATAATAAGAGTAGGTATAATATTTTCGACAAAAACACCGCTTTGATAGGTCTGAATCAGCTGATTAAAGAAGCGTCATAGAAATCCCAGAAACTGTGATCGGCTTGGCCGACTAGTCGGCTTCTTTACAACCGACTAATCGGCTAGTCGGCCAAAGTCACGATCGGCACATCTCTAATAATCTTTATGAATCATCACACTCCAACGTCATGTGTGTTATCTTTAAAATGATTTGTGTCCAGGATATTACGTAAGTAGGTACATTTTAGAAACAGATGTTTTTTTATCTTTTTATCTTCGGGACCTTGCCAAAGGGGGCTATTCTCAGAAATTCGTGTTAGTTTTAGCTTTTGTTTTTATTTCGCTTGTGTTCATCCTATAAAGATTTTGTTAATTTCGTAGATTTTTTTTTTCTGAACTGATACTGAACTTCAAAGTTCAATATCTCAAAAACGGCAGAACCGATTTTGATGAAACATGTCTAAGAACCATCGCTAAAAAACCTGCTTTCAATTAAAAAAAACCGTAATCAAATCGGTCCACCTGTTTAAGAACTACGGTGCCACAGACAGACACACAGATACACACACAGACACACATAGCGGTCAAACTTATAACATCCCTCTTTTTGTGTCGGGGGTTAATATAAAATTGTAAACGGAGGTAAGCACAGATTGGAAACCTGTACAATCCTGCAAAGTAATTTAATGGTGTGTGTAAAGTTCCCAATCCGCACTGGGCCCGTGTGGGAACTACAGCCCACGCCCTTTGATTCTGAGAGGCCTGTACCCAACAGTGGGACGTGTATCCTGGGATGTAATACCGTTGATGAAAACATGCTCGGTGGTGTCACGACTAAATCGCGTTATCTCACCCGGAAATGTCTAATCTTACACATGGTTTCTCTAATTTTGATAAATTTTATGGCTAAATACTATTTACTTGTCCATTGATATAGCTCTGACGTCATTATAATACTTGATGGAAGGTCTGTTGGTGTCGCTACCAACGTCATTACAAATTGACCAACAACAACACGCAACACACAACTACACCACACCACAACAACAGATTCAAAACAACAAAATGAATAAATAACATGGGACACTTGACACCAATTGACTCCTTGTTCCCCGTACATAACCAACTTCCATTATCAGCACTGGGAGAGGACAAATAATTCCTACTTCAAAACCGGGTTTTGGAGTAGGAATTATTTGTCCTCTCCCATTTGTATTTATTTGTATTTCTCTGTCGTAATGGAAGTTGGTTATGTACGGGGAGCAAGGGCAATTGACCTAGTACCAAACTAAGCAAAGCTTGTACTATGGACACTAGGCTACGGATAAACATACTTATATAGATAAATACATACTTAAATACATATTAAACAGCCAAGACCCGAGAACAAACATTTGTATTATTCATACAAACATCTGCCCCGGCCGGGATTCGAAACCGGGACCTCAAGCGTAGTAGTCAGGTTCTCTAACCACTTGGCCATCCGGTCGTCAAAAAAAGTGAGTTTCTTTTCTGTAGTTTATAGTTATTACTCATCAATGGTTACTGCATGTTTATATTTAATTTAAATCCTTTAAAATACGGCTTATTAGGAAGTGGTCTTGTTTTTTCAAAGGAAAATGACCTTAAAATTTAAGGTAATACGGTCGTTTTCTTGTGAGAAAGATAGTGCGAAATCGTAATGTACACTGACTTATCTCAAGATAGCCAAATCAATAATTCTTGGACAAAGAATAAATTATATTTGAATCGTAGAAAGGACAGAGTAATTGTTTTAGTTTCTTATAACGAGAGATTTTGTTTAATAAATTTTTAGCCCGGGCGCTAAAAGAGGGGTTTAAGCTTGACACCAATTTCTGTCTATCTGTCTGTGGTATCGTAGCTTTCAAACGAAAAGACCGATCTCGATACGGTTTCATTAACGTCAATGTGAGCTATAGTTTCATTAAAATCTGTTCAGCCGTTTTTGAGGTATTGAAATTTGCAACGACAATGTCGGGACTTTTTACGGGAGGGTTATGTTTTTCGAGCGTATGCGATGTATGTACCTACCTATATGTGGGTATGTATGTATGTCTATTTCTTTGGTCCTCAATGCAGCTTAAAGGTCAATGCACACCTGATGCGTGTGCATGACGTGACATGTACACGCACCAGTTTGTAGTTGCATCTGTTGTGCATCGGCCTTAAAAGGCTGGATGGATTTTAACATACGGAGATAGGGTGTAAATCTAAAAACACTTTTAACTATTTTCACAGAAATAACAAATAGTACATTACTGTAGAGGCCATGAAGTAAGGGATTGATGGACGAGTTCGGGGTAGACGGCCGAGTCGTAGACGAGGCCGGATAAAACGAGTCCAGCAATCCCTGTTCTGGCCGAGGCTTGTATAGTGCTTTTCTCAAATAATGTGAGGAAATATTTCATCCATCCATCCATTCATCCATGTATCCATCCATCCATCCATCCAACCATCCATGCATCGCATCGCATCGTATCGCAATATCGCAAATGCTTACAGAGTAATAATAATAATAATAATAATTAATAATAAAATCATTTATTTCCACAGAAAATAAGACTACACATTAAAAAAAAAAACAATTTCTCGTAATCAGGTGACAATGAGTCGTGGTGGTTGGCTGTCTGCAATTTTTCCATTGTCATTTTAGTGTTAGTAAGCCAATTTAAAAAGTTAGAGCAGCGGACAATAATAGATTTTCATACAAACTTCATGGACTAGGCCATGAAGTTATGTAGGGAGGCAGTAGGGAGCCATAAATGAGAAACTTCATGGATCCATTTCGTGACATTAAAGCATACATTTCCGAGCATGTTTGAGAAAAGGGTATTAAATATAGTATCCATATGGATATGGATACTATATTATACTATATATAGTATGGATACTAATGCATCCATATCCATACTAATAATATACCTAATATAATGTAAGAATTGCGAAAGTGTGTTTGTGTGTTTGTATGTTTGTATGTTTGTCCGTCTTTCACGCCGTAACGGAGCGACGGATCGACGTGATTTTTGGCATAGAGATAGTTTATGGGCCCGAGAGTGACATAGGCTACTTTTTATCCCGGAAAAATGCACAGTTCCCAAGAGAACAGCGCGCGATAACCGAATACCGCACGTGCGGAGTCGCTTGCAAAAGCTTTAAAAGAATTAAAAAACTGAAAAAAGAAAACGCGATGTGTTCAAAAATTCTCACCAATAAGTCTCGACTATTGAAATTTAAGTTTCCTTAAAATTTTAAGTTTTTTTGAGCTCAAGATATTCTGCTGATATTGTGGATAAGTTTTTATGCGCAGCAATAAAATGTATGCTATCTATTCAATATTTAATCTTTGCCAAGTTTTTTTATTTCAAACTGTCGTTATCGCAAAGAACTTCACTAAAATTCCTCAGTGGAAGTGTTCGAGTGATGCTATATTTATGACGAATCATGGATCTTATGTATTTTTATGTAGTTCTATTGTTTAGTTTAGTTAACTGTCAAGATGCTACAGGTATGTACCTAAACATTATTATTTATTCTTGTTTTTTTATAATTATTTTATGTTTTCAAATTTAAAAAAAAATATCGGTGGCCAGCCAGGAAATCCTTTGTTTGGTCTATTTAATATTTTTTCTCATATATTTTGCGCCTAATCGTGTTTGTTAATCGTATTTTTTGTTGAAACTCTGACATCGTATGTATTTGAGAATGTAATAGATTTGGTTAGGTTAGGTATTTGTCTTGTAAGTTCGTGCAAAGCTTAGAGAAACGAACTTGGGGCCAGTAATACATTATGTAGGTATACCTATTTGTAACAAAATTTACGAATGGTCTTCTTAAGTTTCGAATATTTTTTTTACTTCTGTTGTTATACACGCAAAGCACCACTTACAATCGCAATTTATATTAATTGAAAAAAAAATGTTGAGTAAAAACAGAAAATTTTCATTTTTTTTATGAGCCACGGCGAGCGCCAATCAGCCACTTATACTCCATTTAATTTAAGATTTGAATTAACGGTCAAATTGTAACACACGTTTCTCGGTATTTCGAACACAAATTGACTAAAAATACCTAGATACATGTACATTTATTAGCGGTATTTATTATATTTTTAGTATAGAAGTTAACACAATTTTAAATAGTTTTCTTGTTTCATTTGAAAACGTGTGCAAATTTCACCGTTAATTTTCAAATGTTAAAATAAACGGAGTACCTATAAATAAAGAATGTAAAAATAAAATAAAAAATTCTGCATCTAAAATATATTTGCACAGATTCATCCGTTATCAATTAAATGAATAAATGGTTTAGTAGAGAAGTGGTTAAATTTATTATTGTTTATTTATAGTTTTTTTTTTAATTTTAGAATCCACGGCACTGTCCGGCGTGGTGTGCAGTACTTGCACCTGCGTTGATTCAAGAGTGGACTGCGCAGAGAAAGACATACGGACTGCCTTCTCTGTCGACGAATGGGCAGGTAAGAAACGCATCTTTGCAGGTTGCTTAAAACAAAAACCGGCCAAGAGCGTGTCGGACACGCTCAAAATAGGGTTCCGAAGCCATTACGAAAAAATTAAGTAATATTTTTCTAAGGATTTCGTATTTTATACGGAATCTTCCAAGTTTAGGTATATTTTATACTTTACGCTGCTATTTACTCATAAACTACTAATAATTTTCAAGTAAACTTAGCCGTTATAGTTTTCCTTGGAAGTTTGATATACTGACTACCATCCTGAATTTTTTCAAAATTTTCTTCCCACCGATTTAGATTTTAGAGGGGGGGACGCTCAATTTTTATGAAAATTTGCACAAGTTGAATATTTTGCAAACTAATCACTGAATCGAAAAATCGTTTTAGCAACCCCCTAATGTATTTTAAGAGACCTATCCAACGAGACCCCACACTACAAGGTTGGATGAAAAAAAAAAAACACCCCCACTTTACGTCTATGGGAGGTACTCTAAAAAATTTTTTTTAAAATTTTTTATTGTACTTTTTTTCGACATAGTTTACATATATACTCGTGCAAAGTTACAGCTTTCTAGCATTGAGAGTTTCTGAGCAAAACCGCGGACGGACGGACAGACGGACAGACATAGCAAAACTAAAAGGGATCCGTTTTTGCCATTTTGGCTACCCTAAAAAGTCCAATGTATACTAATATGCTAATATACATAAACGAGCCAGAACTTTGACTTTGACTTTATCAACCTTTGAGTGCTGGAGTGACTTTTTGAATATTAAGTACCTAAATGATTTTGTAACGGAGAACTCACGTCTTAAATCGAGACTCGGCACGAGTCGCGTGCGCAGAGCGGAGGCGCGTAATGCGCGTGTTGCGGCAGCCGCCGAGTCGCGTGCTCCCTTGAAGAAGGGCTACGAAATAGCCCGAAACATGTCGAGCTAAACTCGATTTAATACATGAGTTATCCGTTAAAATATCATTTAATATGAGTGAGTCTCACGGTAGTTTCATGTTCAAAAGACTTTTTGAATGTTGTAATTTTTTCAGTTCCTCATTATTTATTATTTTTGCAGGTGGTAGGACCTTGTGCAAGGTCCGCCCGCATTGCTACCACCATCTTGCTCGCTAATCCTGCCGTGAAGCAGCAGTGCTTGCACTGTTGTGTTTCGGCGTGGAGAGTAAGACAGCCGGTGAAATTACTGGCACGTGAGGTATCCCTTAGGTTGGCATCGCATCTGCAATACCCCTGGTGTTGCAGATGTTTATGGGCGTGATCTCTTACCACCAGGGGACCCACCTGCTCGTTTGCCAGCCAGTCGAATAAAAAAAAACTTACGAACGAATGTTTGGTGTTTGAGAATGCGATCTCAGACTCTAGTTTCTATTTTTAACCGACTTCAAAAAAAGGAGGAGGTTATCAATTCGGTTGTATGTTTTTTATTTAACTTTCGAAAATTGCTTTGATCTATTAAGAGCTACTGGAGCTATATCAAACTGTACCTACCCATGATTCTTAAAAAAAAAGAATTATTTATTTCTGCGCAAAAACTTTCGCACAGCCAAATCTACATGACAATGAACAAAACCCTTTTTAAATAGTACATTGATAACCAAGGGTGGAAAGTAACCCATTTCACCCGAGATATTTCTGGCGCTCAACGAAGTGAGAGCGCCAATAGTTCGAGGGGAAATGGGTTATTTCACCCGAGTTAGACACTCTACTTTTCATTTCGACTGTGAGGAAACTAAAATACTACAAAAAAACGAGAATAATAATAAATAGAGAATAAATTTAATTTACTTATACCTATCCAACCTCCAACGGTGCCTTTTCGACTGGCCACTTGCCATGGCCGACTATAAAAAAAAATCGAGTTGGTCACGACGTGCATCTAGATGGCCATGCCGAAACGTGAAAAAAAAATGTCATTGACGTAACTCAATTATCTTCGATGTCGTGGCTAGCCGAAAAATTTAAAAAAAAATTACTTTCCACCCTAGAGGAGAAAACGCAATTTTCCACCCGGCTATCTACCCATGAAAATTAAACTTTCCGAACAGGAGAGATGAAAAATAAAAACCATATATTTCCAGCTCTCCAGCCGCTATCTCCAGCTGAAGTGGACCTCAGCGGCAACCGCCTGACCACCTTGTCGGAGATTGCCCCCCTCCCCATCCAGAACTTCACGGCGTCCAACTGCGGCATCGAGGTCATCGACCATGGGGCCTTCAAGCAGCTCGCTGAGAGCCTGGTGACCCTGGACTTGGGGTACAATAAGCTGTCCACGTCGGCTTTGGATTTTAGGGTCTTCATTGTGAGTTTCAGAAAAGTTTCTAATAATTACATCGGAGTTTTCAACGTCGTATTAAAAAAACACGACAAAATTCATGAATCTAAAGAGAGGGCAGAAATTGCAAGATTTTATCTCGAAACCGTGGGAATATCAGGTTTTTTTTTATAAGAAGTGGAACCGGCTACAAAAACCTTGCTAATAATTTTCTAATAGTTAGAAGTCGGTGCCTCAGCACGAGTCAGCAGGAGTGGACCTATAATCATCTACCTCACCTAACCTACATACTACAATAAGACTTTAATCATCCTGCTGGCTCGTGCTGAGGCACCGACTTCAAACTAGAAGAAAATTATAAAAAAAAATCATAAAAAGGGTGTGTCCGTTACACGGATATATAGTATTTTGTGAACACATCGGAGACCCTGATTATACAACATGGAATCATCTCCCAAAATTTTGTTGGAATCGGAGAGATCCGAGATAAAAAGTAGCCTTAGCCTATGTCACTCTCTGGCCCATAAACTATCTCTATGCCAAATATCACGTCGATCCGTCGCTCCGTTTCGACGTGAAAGACTGCCAAACATACACTTTCGCGCCTATAGGATATGGATTGCAAATCAAAGTTCCTCAGTTTGGTCACTGACACACTTACTGACCCGCCATCATTATAATTTCTAAGGTACTTCTAGCAGACCCAGGAGTTCCAAATTTTCAACCGACTTCATAAATATAATTAGTTTTTAGCCCACAACCTTTGATGAATTATAACTGTAGATTCACAATCGCGCTCCCAAATATGTCAGGTTGGTAGAATGCTCGCCTGCCACTTTGGTAAAAGTGACCTTCTTTTTTCTCAGTACGTTGTTGTCAAGTGTCACGCGTTGTGGAGTTTTGCCGCTAGCGAAATTCGCCCGTAATAGAGTAAAGACTAGGTTCAAATTTCGTCTCGTATTATTTTAATTTTTTTGTGGAGATGATTTTATTTGTCTCGCAAACAAATCAATAGTTCTGACATTCTTTGAAGGGGATTTTGTTCGGCAATGTGCGTCCTGGTTTAAATGTCATTGCCCACAACCTTTATTTTCCAGGGAAGAGTAATTAGCAACAACGAGCCACAACGTTTCACCAAGCTCAAGTACCTAAGCTTATCCAACAACGATATACACTCGATACCGAAGGACCTTTTCGTGTGCATGCAAGAAATCACGCATCTAGACCTTAGTGGAAACCCTATGGCCTATATAGACCCTGTCACGCTTGCCGCCATCAGTGATTTGACGAAATTACGTGTAAGTCAGGACATACTAAACACAGAATAAAATAGAACTAGAATGAGAGCAAGAGAATTCTCATTCTGATTCTTATTACCACTCAAATTGCCATTCTTATCATCTTTCTCACGATCTCTCTAAGCATGCTCAGTCTCATTCACATTCTCACTCTCATATGCATTTTCATTCTCATGCTCTTTCTCATTCTTACTCTTTCTTTCACTGCCATTCTTGCTCTCTCTTATACTCATTCTCACTATCATGCTCTTTCTCATTCTCACTCTCACTTTCATGCTTATTTTCTTTCTCATTCACACTTTCATTCTTGTTCTCGCCTATCTTTCGATACCGAAGGACTTTTTTGTGTTCATGTAAGAGATACACATCTGGACCTTAGTAGGACCCTGTGACCCATTTGCCGCCTTCAGCGATTCCACAAATTTTCCAATAAGTCAGAACAAGCTAAAGCCTATACCCACAGATGTAGAAGACTGCTGATTCGATCTCATTCTCGTTCTCTTCTTCATTCTCAATCTTATTCTTATTTTTATTCCTATTACATTTTTATAACTATATTTCACTGTGTATTATCAAATCTTTTTTAAAATAAATTATTTGAATTGAAACATTACCAGTCCCATTGCCATTTCTCCTTTGCTCTCAAGCTCATCATCACTCTTTCTTCGCACTCTCATGATCATTCTCATTATAATACTCATTCTTATTCTTACATTTATTCGTTTCAGAATTTAACTCTGAGCTCGTGCGACCTGGAGACCATTCCTGAAGGCTTGTTCCGTCGCCTGCGCAAGTTACAGAGACTGGATCTCAGCCTGAACAGATTCACAACAGTACCCACCAGGTGAATACTTTACGATCTCGAAAATACAAACTTAAATATAGACACAAACACATAAAAACTAGAAAAATAAGACCAGCGCTGGCAATCGAACCCAGGTCCTCGGCATTTCGTGCCGCGTGCTATACCGCTACACCACCTTTTTATGATTTTTTTATTATACCTACCATGTTGTCGGCATACTTTACAGCATTGATAGTCTCTGAGGTGAAACTATAAGGGTTCCGTTTTTGCCATTTTGACTACGGAACCCTGAAAACAAATCACTTAAAACAACATTTTTGGATTTCTTGCAGGATATCTGAGGCCACTAATTTGCTGTACCTGAACTTGGACAAGAATCCAATCGAGACCATCGATGATAATACGTAAGTCGTAATGTATCCATATCGGCTCGCATACTTATTGCAAGTCCGAATGTTATGTTTGTCAGAACGATCGTTTGTCAGAACGATCGTTTGTCATAACTCTTTTTTCTCCGAATCCAATAATTGTTCAGAATTGTTATAAAACAAACCTAACCTAACTTACAGTATTCTATAGGACGAACATTTGAAATTTTCAGAAAACTGTAAAGTTTCAGTGGGAAAAAAATTAACAAGATATTTAAAATCAAACTGCAAAGTATCAACAATCACTGCAATATTTACCGAAAAACTAACGGTTTTCAATGTATCAAGTTTGGAGCAGCCTGTGTATTTGGATGATCTGATTTCATAGATTTTTTTTCTTGTCTAATTAATCTAATAACCATTTTAAGATATTATTATTGCTAAGTATCAGTCTTATCCATGGTCTCATATTTGTCCAGAGGCTAAGGCCACCTTGTATGATTATATTTAAGTGGGATGACAGTACAAGTATAGTCAACAAAAACTACAGTGAGCAAAAAACTTGCATTACAATTTTTTCACACAAACTTATTAACTAAGCACATTTTTATTTTCAGTCCATTCGCAACGCTGGCCAAGTTGAGAGAGCTTGAAATTCGGCGTCTCAGCAAGCTAAAGGCTATAGCGGCCAATGCCCTCGGGGGTCTAGAGAGCCTGGTCAGTCTGGACATATCGTACAACCCTCGGCTGACCACGGTGGACCCCAAATTCCTGGCCTGGGAGGACCAGGATGAGGTGGAAAGGAGACCTTTGCTCAAAAAGGTGAATTTCTTTTTACAATGTTTTATTTAAAAAAAAAATGAAAATAGTTTATTGAAAAAGTATCGCATTACAAATTGCATTGCCGTTGGTACCACACTAGATGAAGCCTTTCACGTGGCAACCGGGATTCGGGTACAAAACACTACTTAATTTTACTTAAACTTAAATTAAACAAACTTTGGTAATTTCAAAAAATTACAAAACGGAAAAAAAAAGAGAAAACAACTTAAGTGACAAAACAGGGTTAAACCAAAACAGTAAGTGTGTATGCGTATTTAACTTGCATATAAGGTATAAAATTCTAAGTTCCCAATCTGCACTGGGCCCGCGTGGGAACTACGGCCCAAGCCCACTCATTCTGAGAGGAGGCCTGTGCCCAGCAGTGGGACGTACATAGGCTGGGATGATGATAAAATTCTCGGGTCAAAAATGTGACCAAACTCCTTCGAAACGAGTTGACCGATTTTTATGTTTTTTTTTTGTATATTCGGTAGGTCTGAGCATAGGTTGTAGACTATAATATAATATTATACTTCTACGCGGACGGAGTCGCGGGCAACAGCTAGTATACTTATATGTCTGTTTGTGGGGGTGAAATCATGCAAGTTGAATTTGACCCTCTTCAAGTGGTCGGATTGACTTGAAATTTCGCATATTTATATACTAGCTTTTGCCCTCGGCTCCGCCCGCGTGGTATTCGGTTATCGCGCGCTGCTCCCTCGGGATCTGTGCATTTTTCCGAGATAAAAAGTAGCCTATATCACTCTCGGGCCCATAAACTATCTCCATGCCAAAAATCACGTCGATCCGTCGCTCCGTTACGGCGTGAAAGACGGACAAACATACAAACATACGAACACACTTTGACATTTATAATATTAGTATGGATATGGATAGTATATTAAATGCCTAAATGCCAAGTTTCATAGTTTTATCTTCGACAGCGACGAACTTCCACCATATAAACTTTCACCCCCTATTTTAACCCCTTAAAGCCTCTTTTTCGCGATAAAAGATAGCCTATGTCCTTTCTCAAGGTCTATGCTATCTCTGTACCAAATTTCATCCAAATCGGTTCAGCGGTTTTGGCGTGAAAGCGTAACAGACAGACAGACAGACAGACAGACAGACAGACAGAGTTACTTTCGCATTTATAATATTAGTATGGATTTAAAGAAGCTCGAAGCTGTTGTTGTGGGCAACTTGTTAGAAAGACGGTAGATCCTGTACGTCCGATTTATATTATTTATTCTGTGCTGACAGTTATACCAGCATACCCATAATTCTCCAGTTGTCCCGTGATCATGGTGCATGCACTGTGCCGAAATATCGTGCTGTTCTAAAATGAAGGTTTTTAATTTTTCCAAATTGGTTACTTCAACAAAAATTCCGGTACTTCCAGTTCTTCCTAAACAATAACAACATCTCGGAGATCAGCCCATATTATCTGGACCGTTGGACGCTGCTGGAGCAAGCCGACTTCAGCGGGAACCCGTACTGGTGCACGTGTGAGACACAGTGGATGGTCGACGTGCTTGTGCCCCTCGTGAGGGACCTGCCTGGTGGGAGCGAGGACACTGCTCATATGACGTGAGTATACTTCAGCGGGAACCCGTACTGGTGCACGTGAGAAGCAGTGGATGGTATTGTGCCCCTGGTGAGGGACTTGCCTGGCGGGAGCGAGGACACTGCTCATATGACGTGAGTGTACTTCAGCGGGAACCCGTACTGGTGCACGTGTTGCACGACCAAGTTTTTGTGAAAAATACTTTAGTTCACCTACTCGTCGCTAGATGGCGCTGTTACTTTAAATCACGCTATCGTTGGTTTGCCTTCTGAAATATATAACAACAAATTCATTTATAAATAACGCATGTTTGACTTCTTAGACTAGTACTAATTACCATAAACTGCGTAATTATTGCAAGTCTACGAAGTCGTATTATAGCCAATTATCCAATCGAGCACGACGGCATCTGAAGAAGTATCAATTAATTATCTATTTAGTCCCTTTGAATGAGAAATTCTTGCATATATATTATGAATACTAGCTTATTCCCGCGGCTTCGTCTGCGCGGATCTAGGTTATCGTGCAGTGGCGCCCTCTACCGGAAGAAAAGGTATCCTATGTTGATCCTTGGAGTTTGTGCCATGACCTATCTGGATCGTGCCGATTAATTTGAAATGCAGTGATATCTATCTCACGCGCGATTGGTCCAGGTAAGCCACGCCACCATCTCAGTGCCTAGAGATAGTTTAGTATATAAGCTAGCATGTAAGCACAGAGAACATAATATGTAAGTAATGTAATGGGGGCTATCGCGTATGAATTCGCCGCTAGAGGCGCTAGTGTAGCGTGAGGTCAACGAAATGTCAAATCTCATGGTTTTTGAGTGAGGAATAATTTTGTGAATATTTTGCATTACCTGAAATTAATTATGGCAATTATGCGATAAGGGGCAATGAACGTGTGTAATTTGAGACAGTTTTGTCTTTCGAAAACTTTTGTCCTCCTTTTTCTCCGAACAAAACGGAATTACGCAATACTGTGGTTGCTCGTTATTTTTATGGTACTGTTTGTAAGTATTCAATATGATTTTGATCTTTTGTTTGCTGATTTGGGACCATTTCGTGACATGCATAACTATTTTTTGTTTTTGTTTTTTATTTTTTTTTGGTATTTTTGTTTTTGTCACGAATAAATGTTTTCTTTCTTTCTTTTCTTTCTAATCTAAACTTTGTTTTCACGCCCGTTATAACAGACTTTTAAAAACCTCACGCAACCGTGGCGCCATCTAGTGAGATAAAAAACGATAGCCCTCAATAGATCGATTCCCAGCGCTGGTCTTATTTTTCTGGTTTATCTGTGCATCTATATTTCAGTTTGTATCCTTCCTACTAATATTATAAATGTGAAAGTTTGTGAGTGAGTGAGTATGTTTGATACTTCTTCACGCTGAAACGGCTTGACAGATTTGGATGAAATTTGGCAAAAAGTTAGCTTATAACCTGGATATAAAGCATAGAATACTTTTATCTCGATGTTCCCACGGGATAGGGACAAAATCTCTCAACAACAACAGCTGGACTTAGAGTCATGATATTTGGTACATAGGTAGCTAGACGTTTGGAATAACACATAGGCTACTTTTTATCTCAATGTTCCCACGGGATAGGGATAAAATCTCGAGCTAATAACCGCTGAGCTTAGTCATGAAATTTGACCATGATTGTTTTTATTGTAACGTCAATGGAAACGATTTAATTTTCGGGAATTCCTACGGGATTTTTTTAAATCCCGGAATTTCAATTCAGCTGCTGCAAATGATTTACGTGTGCGAAGCCACGGGTTGACACCAGTTTCCTATAAACTACAGTTGTAATTGCAGGTGTAATGGGCCGGAACCTGTGAGGGGCATGCTGTATTCCCAGCTGACGTCCACAAACCGCAGCCTGCCGTGCTTTGAAAGGATGGAGGAGGCGCCGCAGGTGCAAATGGACTCGGCCATCATGTTTGGAATAATGATAGGTAACTAAAGTACAATTCAATAGAATCTGATAATTTTCTACACATTTATCACACCCTAACGTGGGCACGCTTGATTATTAGAGATTCTTAGATCAGATTCTTAGACATGTTTTATCAAAATCGGTTCAGCCATTTTTGAGATATTGAGCTTTAAAGTGACAAAGTCGGGGGTTTTCCAACTTTTTGTTGGTTAGGTTATCTTTATTTATGTATCGGGGTTAAAAAAAAATGTTTGATTGTTTGTAGGTGTGTTCGTCACGTTTCCCATGGTGATACTCATCGTCTTGCTGTGGAAGCGAGGGATCTTCTCCAAATGCAGAAAGAAGACAATGGATAAAGAATACGAGGAAGATATGTTTTGATGATATTTTTTTAGAATAAATTTAGTTTTAGTTATCAAGTCTTTTCGTTTGCTTTTTGAATGCTAAAAAAAGCTTCTACTACACATGCTCTTAGGAACGACATAATTATTCATTTGATACATATAATTACTACAATAAAAATTCCCTTTCCACATTTTTACAGGGACGCCATTTTGAAATATTGTAAAGTAGGTACCTAGTTAAAGTGTTCAGTACTCGTCGGAGGACAATTTTGACAGTGTCTAGTAGGTTTTTTATTTTTTGCCGTTGTATGTATGGTAAAAAATTGTAGAAAACGAAATATTATACACTCAAAAATTAACTTCATTCAAGAAGTCTGTTAAGAAAAACAAAACAGACGCGAAATCATATTTTTATTACAGACTAACGGTTTTGTACATTACATCAGACGGATTTGATACTCGAAGGGTGATCTGCCTTCCCGCTCCCACACCCTTCTGACGTCATAACAGCGTTTCTTTTACCTGTAAAAAAACATAAACTTAAAACGTTGGCTGCCATGAGCATCACCAGTGGGATCAAGTAATACTTATTCTCTGTGTGGCGATGAGCATCACCGGTGGGATCACGTAATATTTTGTGTGTGGCGATGAGCATCACCGGTGGGATCACGTAATATTCTGTGTGTGGCGATGAGCATCACCGGTGGGATCACGTAATATTCTGTGTGTGGCGATGAGCATCACCGGTGGGATCACGTAATATTCTGTGTGTGGTAATGAGCGTCACCGGTGGGATCAACTAATATTCTGTGTGTGGAATGAGCATCACCGGTGGGATCACGTAATATTCTGTGTGTGGTAATGAGCATCACCGGTGGGATCAAGTAATATTCTGTGTGTGGTAATGAGCATCACCGGTGGGATCAAGTAATATTCTGTGTGGTAATGAGCATCACCGGTGGGATCAAGTAATATTCAGTGTGTGGTAATGAGCATCACCGGTGGGATCAAGTAATATTCTGTGTGGTAATGAGCATCACCGGTGCGATCAAGTAATATTCTGTGTGTGGCGATGAGCATCACCGGTGGGATCACGTAATATTCTCTATGTGGCCATGAGCATCACCGGTGGGATCACGTAATATTCTGTGTGTGGCGATAAGCATCACCGGTGGGATCACGTAATATTCTGTGTGTGGCGATGAGCATCACCGGTGGGATCACGTAATATTCTGTGTGTGGCGATAAGCATCACCAGTGGGATCACGTAATATTCTGTGTGTGGCGATGAGCATCACCGGTGGGATCACGTAATATTCTCTGTGTGGCAATGAGCATCACCGGTGGGATCAACTAATATTCTCTGTGTATTCTTTGCACAGTCAACTACGTAGAGATCAATACGGCCAAAGTTACATCCCTACTATAATATTATAAATGCAAAAGTAACCCGTCTGTCTGTTACGCTTTCACGTCAAAACCACTAAACCGATTTTGATGTAATTTGATATAAAGGTAGTTTAAGCCCCAAGGATCAACATAGGATACCTTTTATTCCGGTAGAGGGCGCCACCACGCGATAACCTAGATCTGCGCAGACGAAGTTGCGGGCATAAGCTAGTTATGTATACTTTGACCTCATTGGCTTAGCCTTAAGGTAGTGTACTCGTGCATGAATAGTTTTGTAACTTTGGCCGACTGTACCTAAATGCTTATAATAAAATACTTACTGGTAAATTCTATCATTTTTATCAAAAATGGGGGCACGACGGTATTCTTTATTTTGTTTCCGACACATCTAATCCTGAAAATAAAAGATTTCATTAATTTATTAATTCAATTTATCCCACTAATATTATATTATATGAAGAAGTTTGTCACTAAATCATGCAGTAACGTCTAGACGAAATTTGGTATGAAGATAGTTTGAGTATTTTTAACCCCCGACGCAAAAAGAGTTGTTGCGTAAACTTTCCGCTAGAGGCGCTGTCCGTGTTTCAATACAAATTGAGATTTTAACGCGAACGCGATCGAGACGTATTTTGTGAACAGGAAAATACACTAAGCGTAGAGTAGGTATGCTGAGTGTGTTTTCCCGATCACAAAATACGTCTCGATCGCGTTCTCAATTTGTCTCAATTTGTATTGAAACACGGATAGCGCATCTGGCGGAAAGTTTGCGCAACAACTTTTGCGAGTGTAGGTGCTGCTACGTAAACTATTTCGTCCGCGTATCGTAACGAAAACGGGTGACGACGCATAGTGGACATGTGGCGGCTACGTATCGACGATTGAACGCTCGATTTACGTCTTCGAATAGTAAACGAATGTTTTGTGAAAACGCCACACTAGAGGCACAGGTTGTCACTCCATCTTGTTGGAGGCCTACCGACAGCTCGTCTCCAGGTCCGGTCCGGTCTGAGGTGCTAGGAAAATTATCAACGTATTTATGAGACACTTACTCGCTTTTCGTGGGCCCCGCGGACCGCATCACCTGTTCTCTCATACACCGGTAGCTGTGCGACATTCTGCAGTGTTTGCATCTGTAAAAAATGTTTCGACAAATCGATGGACCGATTCCAATGCGGGTTTTCCTCGTGAAAGTGAGGTTGCTTACGGTGGTTCTAAACTATGTTCAATTAAAATAGGTTCCACCATTTTTCAGATATTGAACTTCGAAATAACGATCATCATCATCATCATGTCAGCCGAAAGACGTTCACTGCTGGACATAGGCCTCCCCCAAGGCTCTCCACTCGGACCGGTCTTGTGCTTTTCGCATACACCGCGATCCCGCGATCTTAACCAGGTCGTCGCTCCATCTTGTTGGAGGCCTACCGACAGCTCGTCCCCCGGTCCGCGGACGCCATTCGAGAACCTTCTGACCCCATCGGCCAGCAGTTCTGCCAGCAATGTGCCCCGCCCATTGCCACTTCAGTTTCGCAATTCTTCGGGCTATGTCAGTAACCTTAGTTCTACTGCGGATATCATCATTTCTGATTCTATCTCGCAGAGAAACCCCGAGCATAGCCCTCTCCATAGCCCTTTGAGTGACTTTGAGCTTCCTCATGAGGCCCATCATTAGCGCCCACGATACGATACAAATAACAATGCTGAGGATAAATTTTTCGAAGTCGGTTAAGTTGTTCATTTAAACTTACTTTTTCAATTCCGAAACCCTCCTTGCAGATTCAAGCCTGTAAAAATAAAGAGCATTTATGACTTGGGTGTTTCTAATTAGAATTTGCAATGCGGGTCGTTGAGAGACAAGTAATAAGAAGATCTGTTTAATAAGTGTTCGCGGCTCCACCCGCGTGGTATTCGGTTATCGCGCGCTGTTCCATCGGGAACTGTGCATTTTTTCCGGGATAAAAAGTAGCCTATGTCACTCTCAGGCCCATGAACTATCTCTATGCCAAAAATCACGTCGATCCGTCGCTCCGTTACGGCGTGAAAGACGGACAAATACACAAACATACAAACACACTTTCGCACTTATAATATTAGTATGGATGTTGGAAGAGTGTGTGTGTGTGTGAGGCGCAACTCACACTACTAAGTAGACTTACCATCCTAATCGGTAAGGCATATTTCTTTTATTTATCGTGGTATATAACCACTTTACTCCGCTCCCTAAAACAAATAGACCATTTAATTAGTTATAGATAAATAAATATCATGGGACGCTTGACACCAATTGACCTAGTCCCAAACCACAGAGAACATAATATCCTTTGTCATAAAGTGCACTCGGAAAAATTATCCATTTCGAGATACGAGTTTTTTAAAAGTAGTGACGATTTTTAGGTATAAATACTTAACTTAAGTGGTTTTTTTTTTATTTTTTAATATTTTAGTTAGGGCTCATACTATACAATAACCAAGCAAAATTTCATCGACTGAGGAATTAATGCTTGGGTCTCCATACAACAACTTCCAAAAAGTCGTAGGTACTTCCGACAAGATATTTCACGGTTTACTTAATAGGTTGAACTTACATACAATGACTTGTATTCATGTACTTACACCATCTATTAAATTACAGAAAAAATATGTTTACTTACAAAAATCTTTGAAAAATGTCGTGGACAGATTAGTGTCGGTATAAAAAGTTGATTGGCCCAGCTAAGAACGGTAATCTTAAACGGCGAAAGAACTCGGTCTTTTTGAGATGGTGGTTAAAAAAACTTACGATGGTGGTCCACGATGTCTTCTTGGAAAAACGACTTGAAACGTGTAAATAATGGGCTGAAACACACATAAAAGAAGATTCAAAGTCAAAGTCAAAATCTTAAAATCTCTTTATTCAATTTAGGCTACGAGTATAACAAGCACTTATGAACGTCAAAAAAATCTACCACCGGTTCGGCAAAAACCTCTCTTGAGAAGAAACCGGCAAGAAACTCAACGAGGTATTTTTTTGATAAACAGATTCCTTCACAATATTTATAAATGGTATGTATATACACATCACAAGTATTTAACACCACTTTATTTTTAACACTACATTGTTACATAAGCGTAGCATAATTTACTTTATGTAGGTACAGGCAAGGGCAAAAATATGTGTACACTAGTACCTTGTCACTTTAACCACAGACAGTTCATATTATGGCAGTTCAAATATGACGAAAATAGACAAGGTACTGAAGTGTATACATATTTTTGCGAAATAGAGTTTCGTAGTCATTAGGAAAAATTAAGTACCTACTTATTTTGTACGGAATATTCCAAGTTTTAGGTATATTTTATACCTAAGGCTGCTATTTACTGTTAAACTACTTCTCAAGAAAACTGAACCGTTATAGTTTTTCTTGTAAGTTCGATATATTTGCTACCATCCTGAATTTTTTCAAATTTTTACTCTCACCGATTTTAATGAAAATTTGCACTTTAAAGTTGAATATTTTGCAAACAAATCGCTGAATCGAAAAATCGTTTTAAAAGACCTATCCAACGATACCCAACACTACAAGGTTGGAGGTTGGAGGTGTCTACGGAGGTACTCTAAAAAAAAATTCATTTGATTTTTTATTGTACCATTTTGTCGGCATAATCTACATATATACTCGTGAAAAATTACAGCTTTCAAACACTGATAGTCCCTGGGCAAAGCCGCGGATGGACGGACAGACAAACGGACAGACATAAGGGTTCCGTTTTTGCTATTTTGGCTACGGAACCCTAAAAAGGTAGAAGAAAAAAGTCTTAAACTCACTCTTTCTCCTTCTCTTTGCTCACAATCACGCTGATGAGAGAACTTCGCATCAAAATCTTTTTCTTAACTGCAAAACAAATTAAATATTATAACTTTTAAGTACAAAACACTACTAGTTCACCCGCGGGTTCAATGAACTAAAAAAAAATCCTTGCTCACCCGCAACCCGCTTACAATAGCTAAGTTTATGCAAAATATGAGTGTTCATGCAGTTCCTCCACCTCCACACTGTAAGAACACACACAAATTACACAAACCCATCTATCACCACCACCACATCACACTGACGCGTTTCGAACTCAACCAGAGCTCATCTTCAGAGTAACACAACCGTACACCATGCTACCGTTGTTAGACTCAAACTAACAACACACAACAACTAAGTGTACTTATGAAAAAAACGTCGCATAACTGACATGTTTTTGAACTATCGGAATCGATGGTGCTCTTGATTCTAAGTAGGAAAAAACATATTTTTTCCAAAATAAAAAAAGAAAGGGTACACTTTTTTTTAAAACGCTTAAATAACATATTATTTTGTTATAAGCAGGATATCTATGAAGATATACCAGTCCAACTAATAAAATTAAAGAATTGCCACTCACATAACTTGTAGGGTAGTTTTATGAGGCTTCCGAGGTGACGGTTTAAAAGGTGTCTGAAATTATACAAATACAAACAAATACAAATACAAATACAAATAATTTATTTCCAAAAATAAAGACGAAAGTTAATGTAGCTAAATTGCCGAATTAACTTTTTCTTTCTTTCTTTCTTTCTTTCTTTCTTTCTTTCTTTCTAGAATACATTTGTGCTGACCCCCACGCCAGGCATGGACTGTCTCGTGGGGGTAACAATACGGTTTACAAGAAACAATTCTTAGCGGCAAATGGCAACTATGTTTAAGGAAAAGAAATAATAAAGAAAAATATTTAATTAGCCTCTAAACAAGAATACATGATGCAAAACTTAAAATGTAATCCAAAACCTTTTTTTTTTTTTTTAATGAAATCTACAATATAATAAAAATGATAATTTCTGTGTCAACAAGTTGTGTGTTGTGTGTTGATTACAACAACATTACATAACTGATAAAATAAATGGGTCGACAGATGCAAATAACGCTAAAATAATGTCAAACGATAAACAGAACATGGATATGACTCTAAGGCAGAGTTTAAACCAGAGATATGCGAGGATGAGTCGCGAGGAATGTTTGTCATCACATAATGAACCAATAAAAACGTTTCAATGGGGAATGTCTGAAAAATTCAGAAACCCTTGAAATTTTTTATATCAATAGGAATAAGCTTTCAAATTAAAAAATTCAGATTCGCATTTATTTGCATTGTTTTTATTTTAAAAATGTTTAGGGTAAAAAGAAAAAAAAAACCCTAATTTAGGGTAATTTCGCGTAGCGCTAGGGTAAAAAAAATCTGAGTTGGCAACACTGGCTTAATGGGTTCCTACTCAAATTTGTCATGCCTCAAAATACCTACGTACTTTGTATATGAAAACTAATGATTAAACATAATAATGAATTACCCATTAGTGCGATGTAGACACATTTTGCAGACCGAGTCCGTCCACGCCACGTCGCTCTCGCTGTTGGAGCTGCCCAAATTTAAATCTAACAAGCAAACGAGTAGTTAATGATAATAACCTAACAATAAAAATGTCATTTTAATACTAGCTTTTCTTGCTGACTGTTCTTTTTGTTGACTGTACTTGCACTGTCACCCACACTACATTTGCATACCAAATTTCGAGTCGATGCTATTAGCCGTTGAAGAGTTCCGTCCTGCGGAGACGATCCTGACTGGACTATCAGGATGTCATTACTAGATTATTGTAAGTATTGTCACGCGATTTACATAAGTATTTCAAATTTCAAGTCAATCTGACTACTGGATGTTGGTCAAATTTAACTTGCAAGATTCTATTACAGACAGAAAGAGAACGGAAACACAAGCTGAAACATGGATGCATAGAAAAACCAGAAAAATAAAAAGAAATAGAAATACCAGAGATACCAGAGATAATAAATAGAAAGACCAGCGCTGGAAATCAAACCCAGGTCCTCAGCAATCCGTGCTGCGTGCTATTTCCCTACCCCACCGCGAATTTCTCCTATGTACCAACATTTCAACTTGCATTCTTTTCATTACTGACTTAAGTAGCGACACTAACGCCATCTTTGTTTTTGGTTCACATCGAGATACATCAAACACTCTCCTATCTGGGAACTATCCGCTCACCATGGACAAGAGATGTCGCTATTAAGCAATCAAATTAAGATAATTCCACAAATTAATCTTATTTTGTGTTAATTTTCTTTTAATTTATTTTGTTTAAGTACCTACCTAATTTTAAATGTCATTAAATAAATATAACCAACCTGTCTGTCGATTTAGTTCCGACACGGTAGAGGCCTCTGTAGTCGCACTAATGCGCCGCATTCTGGTTCTAAAAAGGAAAAAAACCTGCCAAACTGCTCGATTATAATAATTTTTAGGGTTCCGTAGCCAGAGATATTCTATAATATTCATTGGGACTATATGAAACCGTGCAAAGCGGATGGTGGGGGGAACCGAAACAATCACAGCGCTCACTGCGGTTGAAAATTCAACCAATGGTGCTGGTTTGAGCTGTCAGATTGCAAAATTCGTCTGCGCGGATCTAGGTTATCGCGCGGTGGCGTCCTCTACCGGAATTAAAGGTATCCTATGTTGATCCTCGGGGTTCAAACTACCTATAAACCAAATTTCATCAAAATCGGTTCAGTGGTTTCGACGTGAAAGTGTAACATACAGACAGACATTTATAATTTTACTAGCTTTTGCCCGCGGCTCCGCCCGCGTGGTATTCGGTTATCGCGCGCTGTTCCCTCGGGGACTGTGCATTTTTCCGGGATAAAAAGTAGCCTATGTCACTCTCGGGCCCATAAACTATCTCTATGCCAAAAATCACGTCGATCCGTCGCTCCGTTACGGCGTGAAAGAGGGACAAACATACAAACACAAATACACAAACACACTTTCGCATTTATAATATTAGTATGAAAGTATGAATGAATTAAGTAGGGATAAAGTATTTACATACATACAAGTTGTCGTTCATTGTGGCTTTCTAAGGGGCCGGCGTTCAACAATAGACGTCTTCTAGCTCATGATGATGATGGCACCAGAATACTTACTCTGATTTCCTAAAGGTCATCCCAGAATGTATCCTCAGGGCCATCGTTGCAATTTCTGTTGATGCGCCAAGTTCTGAAACATCGCTGAATTCAAATAGCAGGGCCTATCCCAGTGTCTATATCGGCGGCCGATCGTAAAATCCGCCAGATCACGAAATTCCTAGGCACATCATGAAATGGCGCCATTTCATGATGTGCCTAAAAGATAGTCAAGCATACCACGATGTGCCTGAGAAACAATAATACGGCAGATCGATTAGAGCAACGCATTCGTCGATATTCCTAGCTTTATACCGGACATATCGTGATATGCTGAAAAAAAGAAAAACCGGCCAAGAGCGTGTCGGACACGCCCAAAATAGGGTTCCGGAGCCATTACGAAAAAATTAAGTAATATTTTTCTAAGGATTTCGTACTTTATACGGAATCTTCGAGGTATATTTTATACCTTACGCTGCTATTTACTCATAAACTACTAATAATTCTCAAGCAAACTTAGCCGCTATAGTTTTCCTTGAAAGTTTAATATACTGACTACCATCCTGAATTTTTTCAAATTTTTCCACCCACCGGTTTAGATTTTAGAGGGGGGGGGACGCTCGATTTTAATGAAAATTTGCACTTTAAAGTTGAATATTTCGCAAACAAATGACTGAATCGAAAAACCCCTAATGGTTTTAAAATACCTATCCAACGATACCCCACACTATAGGGTTGGATGAGAAAAAAAAAATCACTGCCACTTTACGTCTATGGGAGGTACCCTAAAAAAAATTGTTTTTAAATTTTTTATTGTACTATTTTTTCGGCATAGTTTACCTATATATTCGTGCAAAATTACAGCTTTCTATCATTGATAGTCTCTGAGCAAAGCCGCGGACGGACAGACAGACAGACAGACGGACAGACAGACAGACAGACATGGCGAAACTATAAGGGTTCCGTTTTTGCCATTTTGGCTCCGGAACCCTAAAAATTAGGTACGACGAGCGAAGAAGTATTTTTTTTTTGGTAAACATTTTCGAAAAATAAAAGAAAGATTACAAGAAAAAAATGACTGCAGCTGATGCCAAGACTATTATGGATGCATTCTAAGTATATTTCAAAACGGAGAAGTAGTTTATCTATTAGTTTAAAAAAAGGTTAGGGTAAAAAATAAATAAAAGTGGCTAATTTTGGGTAATTTAACGTAGCGTTAGGGTAAACAAAATATCTCAGGTGGCAACACTAGCCTATCCTATACCATGTGGTGCAAAATACGAACTTCGTATGTTGCCGTCCCGCACTCGCTTATGTTATTTAATGCGAGAGTGAGAGGGACGGTGCGATACGACCTTCGATTTTAAAATTTCATTTCAGGTACATTTCATGTCAGGTACCAGGCCAAGGTATTTTAAGCCCCAAAACAAAATCTTTAGGGTCTAAGAGATGTGACCCTAAATGTCTCAGATGGATATTCTGATATGTTGTGACACCACAGCCGCTCTACTTCTACTGATGACTGTATGACGGCATTCATGAGCCACCATGGAACCATTTCACAGTAAACGTCCTTCTGACATAGCATTAACGTATAACATTTTGCAGGTGGTAGGACCTCGTGCATGGTCCGCCCGGATTGCTACCTCCATCTTATTCGCTAATCCTGCCGTGAACCAGCGGTGCTTGCACTGTTATGTTTCGGCGTGGAGAGTAAGACAGCCGGTGAAATTACTGGCACTTGAGGTATCCCATCTTAGGCAGGTTGGCAATGCATCTGCAACCCCCTGGTGTTGCATTTGTCTATGGGCGGTGGTGATCTCTCACCATCAGGAGACCTTGCTCGTTTGCCATCCAGTAGAAAAAAAAATTCGTAATGACTTTTACTTTGAAATGGTTCTATTGTGGCTCAAAGTCCTTGACCATACATACCTGCAATCCGTAGGTCGCTACATCGTGGGACTCCTGTCATCTGAAACTAGACAAAAAAGTTAAAAACCGGCCAAGTGCGAGTCGGACTCGCCCACAGAGGGTTTTATATAAACGCGGTTTGGCAATTTTTTAGCGCTGCTCAAAACCTAACCAACAAAAAGTTGGAAAACCCCCGACTTTGACAATTTAAAGTTCAATACTACGAATAAATATTCTCTGGAAACGTAATTGCTAGCAATTTGTAGCATTTACGCAAACAAACTAACAGCAATGACAACGTAACACTCACACTCTCTCATAGACAACGCTGGGCCGCGATTGGTCCGCGTAAGAGTCGGCGCCGCCCTCTTGCGACAAGCGTGGGGGCGATCTTACAATGCGTATGCATAACACTTTCCATGATCGCCAAGTATGGGGTTTTAAATATTATTTACTTACGAGTACATTGAAAGGTGAGTCCTGTGTTTTTCATATCTGAGTGGCTTCTACACCACTTCACACAACACAACGGCATATTTTTTAAATTGATTCGAGCATAAACACAATCACAAACTTGATCGAAATTTTCCACGGGACGACTGCACGGCACGACTCAAGTTTTACGGCCGAACTGGCGCGACGCACGGTAGATATTTTAAACCCCGCCCGTCATGGTCGACATTCCGCGGAGTGGCTTTTCGGGCTTAGTTACGTTTCCAGCGAATATTTATTCATAGGTTCAATATCTCAAAAAGTTCAATATCTCAAAAATGGCTGAACCGATTTTGATCAAACATGTCTAAGAACCATCGCTAGAAAACCAGCTTTCAAATAAAAAAAAACCGCATTCAAATCGGTCCACCCGCTTAAGAGCTACGGTGCCACAGACAGACACACAGACAGACACACATAGTGGTCAAACTTATAACACCCCTTTTTTTGCGTCGGGGGTTAAAAAAAAGGCTGAACCGATAATGTCCATAGTAGCCCTGCTGTACCGAACTGAGCCGGATCGTCCATAGACAAACTAATAATCGCTCGAAAGAGTCAATAAAGAAGTTGGATTCGATAAGCGGATTCGGTACTGAAACCGGAGCTGGATTTAGTGAATCAGGTCCCTTGTCGGAGTCGAGATTACCCATGTCTACTGCGATCGATTTTGAGCAGCTGTGTGGCCACACCTTCATTTTGAGCAGCGGTGTGACCACACCTTGATTCAAACCTGATTCGAACGTTTCTTATGGCATGATACTTACCTCTTCGATTCCTTTATGTCGTTTGTGTTTCATAGACGGGTTCGTTATCTTGCTGACATTTGAAGACCTACAAAAAAATATACAGTATATTAATTAATTTATAGCTTCTGCCCGCGGCTCCACCCGCGGTATTCGGTTATCGCGCGCAGTTCTATCGGGAATTGTGCATTTTTCCGGGATAAAAAGTAGCCTATGTCACTTTCGGGCACATAAACTATTCTATGCCGAAAATCACGTCGATCCGTCGCTCCGTTACGGCGTGAAAGGCGGACAAACACACATTTTCGCATTTATAATATTAGTATGGATTATACAGACTATAATATAAATATGATTGAGGTACAGTTTACAATGACTCACGGATAATTCAGATGTGCAAATTGCGAAAAATGTCCAAAAAGCTTTCGGAAATTTCTGAAAATTTTTGCAACCATAGAAATTTTTAATTACGTACAAATATGTCACCCATCAATCCCCATACAAATTTAAATTGTGAGAATTCTCCTGTATACTTACTTATATATTTTTATTTGATCCACAAACTACATGGTACCTACATATGTGTAAGAATTAATTCTTACACAATTTATACTTCATAATCATAATATTAGCGTAAATCTCATTTAAATATATCCCCCTGTAACATCACACAAACCTCTCGATACAAATACAAAAAATCATTTATTAAAATTTGTTCAAAACAGGTAAGTAATTACTAATTACAGTACAGAATATATGAGTCCTAATTTTCCTAATTAATTGCTCCACTCTGCACTCGAAGATTGAGACTAGCCGTCTCATAACAATTTCGCCTTAGGACTTTTCTGTTTTTGTTTATTACTACCTACCCTCATCACACGACACATTTTCGTGAAGAGCTGTTAAATCCTCCTACTCGTCGCTAGATAGCGCCTACTAACCTCATTATAATGACGCATTTTTGTAAAAAACAGTTCATCTACTCGTCGCTAGATGGTGCTGTTATTTTAAAACTTCTTTTTAAATTGTGCTATCGTTCGTTTGCCTTGTGCAGTATAAGAATAAGTTTATTGCACACTTGTTAAACTCGAGCTCATTGACTTGATAGAAAGTGCTCGCTCAGCCAACTCGGCTGAGGTAGCTTTCTATCAAGTCAGACAGCTCTTGTTTCACGTACAATAAAATAATACTCAATCAAAAGATAAACATAAGGCACATTTACGAACGAGTCTATTGCTAAAGTCTGATGTCGAGACTCCCATTCACATTACCTTATCTATTCTGTGCCATGACCATTACTTATAACCTAACCTCACCAACAAAAAACCCGACTGCCAAAACTAAAAAAAAATTAACGAAAAAGTAAAGCCGACTTCAAAAAAATAACAAGGAGGAGTCGAGCAATAGGCGTCTATTTCACCTACATAACAATGGGTTTCAATCACTCCTGCTGGGTCAAAAAAATTTGAGGAATTTGGGAAAATTTGAGGTTTGCTCTCGATTTCCCTAGGATCCTATCATCAGATCTTGATTTGGTGACAATGGAACCACCTCAGAAGAATACCCTTTCGAATAAAAAAAGAATTTTGAAAATCGGTCCACAGTTGACTGAGTAATCGGTGAACATAAATAAAAAAAAATTACAAACATTGGAAATAGTAACATATAATATCATTGCATTGGAACATAGAACCTCCTCCTTCTTTTGAAGTCGGTTAAAAACTACAACAATCACCGTCCAACGTGCCTCTTAATGAGAAAACTTTGACACTAGCGAAATTGTCCTATAAATTAGGACAGAAAAGCCATATTTTAAAAGAGAAGAAGAAATACAAAATAATTTATTAAAATTTGTTCAAAACAGGTAATTACTAATTACAGTACAGAATATATGGAGTACTAATTGTCCTAATCAATTGCTTCTCTCTGCATTCGAAGATTGACTAGCAGTCTCATAACAAATTCACCTTTGCACTTTTCTGTTTTTCCTAACTACCCTCATCACAGGACACATTTTCGTGAAGAACTGTTAAATCCTCCTACTCGTCGCTAGGTAGCGCCTACTACCCTCATTATAATGACGCATTTTTGTAAAAAACAGTTAGTTCATCTACTCGTCGCTAGATGGCGCTGTTATTTTAAAACTTCTTTTTAAATCGTGCTATCGTTCGTTTGCCTTTTGCAGTATAAGAATAAGTTCATTGCACACTGGATAAACTTGAGCTCGCTGACTTGATATAAAGTGCAAACTCAGCTACTCTAGCTGAGGGAGCTTATTTTACACTTTGTAGCAAGTCTTCGAGCTCTTGTTTCACGTACATTAAAATTATAAATAAAAAAATAAACAAAAGGCACATTTACGAACGAGTCTATTTCAGAAGTCGGATGTCAAGACTCAAAGTGGAATATTTCAAAAACGGCTGAACTGATTTTATTAAAACAGGTCTAAGAACCATCGGTAGAAACCCAGTTTTCAAATTAAAAAAAAAAACCACAGACAGACATACAGACACACTTAGCGGTAGACTTAGACACCCCTCTTTTTGCGTCGGGGGTTATAAATTATTAGTTTTATCGACTCAAGTTTTGACACTTTCACTGTCTAGTCTGTGATATTGACAGCTCTCACCCGCACCATGCATGATGAATAAAGGCACTGTAATATTAAACCAGAGGCCGTATTGCCTAATGTTTTTGACACTCGTGATCGCAATCAAATGACATATTTCGCATACAAAAGCTGTCATTTTATTGCGATCGCGAGTGGCAGAAACGTTAGGCAATAAGGCCTCAGGATTCGGATTCGATTTGTAGCATTCGAACATGGCGGATGTAGACAATATCTAATTTTGCTATATCTGTTCCTTTGGCCAGTTGAAGTATAATTTTGATAGTGTTTTATGTGGCGATTAACCGTAACAGTGAACAGTGATCACGAAATTCTAAATTGCTCTCGTGTCTGACATTTTTAATGCGCAAGTTGTTTCCACGTGATTTCTGGAATTTTACTAGTATCAAGTTGCAAAAACTACAATCACCGTACAACGTTGTTCTATTAATCAGGACAGAAAAGCCATACTTATTTTAAAAGAGAAGAAGAAGAACCACTATTAATCAAATACCTTATCGGAATCACACTCTCGTGTTCTAGCGGGACCGGAACAGGGCAATTCAGTTCTTTCAGAAACTCCGTAGTCGCTTCTGTCGTTGTACCAATTTCTAGAACATGCGTAAAATAATAGAATTTTCAGTACAGAGTATTTAACTTAGAAATGCCACACTATTTAATTTTATCCCATACCAACAATTTTTACCTAGTATTTTACATACCAAGTATTTAACCTAGTATTTTAGATACCAAGTATTTAACCTAGTATTTTACATACTAAGTATTTAACCTAGTATTTTGTGTACCAAGTATATTTACCTAGTTTTTACATATCAAGTATTTTAACAAGCTAGTAGGTATTTAAAAACTCACCGGCGCTCCCTCGCGTGATGTACTTAGCGCTCTGAAAATAAAGGTACCTAATGAGTCCCTGAGCGCGATTCAGGAGGTCCAGGGCGCAGTAGCAGTCGGTACTTACGGACGGGTATGGGGCCAAGACGGTCGGGTCTGTGCGCTGGCTGAAATAAAAAGTTTTTTATTTTTATTATTATTTATTGAGTTCACGTAAGAAGCACTGTTAAAACAAACTCACTTAATATGGTCGAAAGTCGAAACCATAATTCGTGAGACAAGATTGACAATTCATTTGCAGAAGTGTTGCCACAGTCAGGGTAGTGCTGTTCGTGTCGATATTTAAAAAAAAATTCGCGGCAATGGCTTCTATGGTCGAAACCATAATTCATGACAAGTTTGACAAGTCAATGACAGTTAAAGGGTTACCAGGGTTCGACGGAATTAAATAGTGATGTAGCCGATATTTATTTATTTATTTATTTGTGATACAAAGGTAAAATACATTGAGTCGTACAATAAAATAAAGAAAAGTTCTCTGCGATCTACCTATAAGGCATACAAATTTTCGGCTTAAATCTATAATAATTCATTATTCGATATCGATATTCATTGTCGATTTGACTAAAATGGCTTGCTAAGCGGGATTTTTTTGTTCATATTCGGGAATATTGTTGTAGCAATTGTCACTTTCTTGGAGAAAAACGAAATCTTTAGAATAGATGAACTTTAGAATGAAAGTAACATAAACAATGCGGACTAGTAAATAAGTACTTCCGAATTCCCACCATAATACTCAAAAACCTTACAAAATCAAGTAGGTAGCTATATATATTATAAATATATTTCGGGGATCTCGAAAATGGCTTCAACGATTTCGACGAAATTTGGTATGTAGGGGTTTTCGGGGACGACATTTCGATCTATCTTGGTCTTATGTCTGGGAAAACGCTGATTTTTAGCCCGAGCAAAACTGGTCGCCCAGGTATTTTTTTTTTATTCGACTGGATGGCAAACGAGCAAGTGGGTATCGTGATGGTAAAATATCACCACCGCCCATAAACATCTGCAACACCAGGTGTATTACAGATGTGTTGCCAACCTAGAGGCCAAAGATGGCATACCTCAAGTACCAGTAATTTTACCGGCTGTCTTACTCTCCACGCCGAAACACAACAGTGCAAGCACTACTGCTTCATGGCAGGATTAACGAGCAAGATGGTGGTAGCAATCCGGGCGGACCTTGCACAAGGTCCTACCACCTGCTATTACATTTGTGTTGGGGCGCGGGGAGTATTATATTTTATTATTTTAATATTGAATGGGAGAGAAATCAAACACACGTCTTGCTCGTTTCTTGTAAGTCGTCCATTGACAATCATTTTTATTTTTTAATAAACCTAGACTTGACCATAGATATTACATGCCCTTTCTTAAAGAAAAATAAATAAATTTTGACATTAATGACATTTGGGCGACGTTTCCATAATTATCATTTTAGACATTGTTTATTAAGACTCAATTTATAAATTTAATTATTCAATTCAATTTCAATTCAATTCAATTACAATACAATACAATTCGATTCAACATCTTACTATTGAGAATAAGAGTTTATACAATAAAATAATACATGTCCCAATTTTAAATTAAATTATCAGTGTTAACCTCGTCATTGTTTAGTGTTAAATATTTAGTTATAAGCTATGTTATGTAATTTTACAATAAAATATCGTCACAAATCCAATTTCTTTGTTTGTCTTAATAATCTACCTCTAGAGCTATACCTCAACTCAGGAGTATTGCTACTGACCGCAATATCCATCATTTCAGGTAAGTTTTGTACACTACTACTAGAGTTAGAGTTTGACTGTATATCTGATGGAGACATGACTAATTGATTTTCAGATAAAAATTGGATATCTTGACCATCCTCATTGACTTCAATAAATAATGGAGACTGTAAATTATCAGATTCAAAACACGAACTAGACGTTGGACTTAAGATTGAATTATTATTTGACAAATTATTTACATCACTTGACGGACTCAATACATTATTATCATTTGACGGACTTTGAACATTTTCCTCATTCAAGGAACTTCTTTTATTATTTGACTGACTTGACTCAACAGACATAAAGGTATCATTCATTGAATTTGACTTGGAATTATTACTTTGACTTTCATTTACATTACTTGACATTTGACTTTGAGCATTAATTAAATAATCTGGAATAAAATAATGATATATCACATTATCCTTCCCCTTCAAATAATTTTCACACTGGTTTGAACATTGAATTTTTGACTGACTTTCATCATTTGACTTTGACTTATGTTTACTGACTTTAAATGCTTGACTTGACTGTTCAGACTGTGAACCCGACATTGTTTGACTGTTATTGTTTGCAAGACTGTGTTTATGACCATTTGACTTATTGACTTCATCATTTGACTGTGACAGACATGACTTGGACAACTTAATATGTTGTGTATTTCTTCTATATATTGTACCATTTTCACCTTTCACTAAGTATGACCTAGGAAAGTTTGACTTAGACAAGATATATCCTTTTGACCACGCTAGATCCTTAGGATTTTTCTTATAATAAACTTCATCTTGTGAATGAAATTCTTTAGGTTCACTAGCACTTTTATCATAATATGACTTTCTTTTTTCCATCATTTCAGACTTATCTTTTATATGATCGGAAAATTTGACAATTTTAGGTTTTAAATTACTAGTTTTTATAGGTAATTTAGTTCTTAAGACTCTCGACATAAGTAGTTCTGATGGAGACTTTAATTTTCCCCTAGACGTTGTTCTATGTATATTGTAATAGACCTATATAGAAATCTGTACCTGACTTTTCACACTTTCTAAATATATTTTTTATTATTTTTACAGAAATTTCTGCTAGACCATTGGACCTTGGAAAGTGTGGACTAGATGTAATATGTTCTATTTCCCAGTCCTTTGTGAACTTTTGGAACTCTTGGGAATTGTATGGAGGACCACCATCGCTCACAAGTTGCAATGGGATTCCATGTCGAGCAAAAATTGACTTTAAATGAGTTATGACTGTTTGGCTACGATGATCAGTGTTTAAATGTGCTATTTCAATATAATTAGAATAGTAGTCGACTACCAGGAGATATTTTTTATTATTATAATCAAATAAATCTGTAGCAATTTTTTGCCAAGGCAAAATTGGCTGTTCATGACTTAATAGTGTTTCTTTTGTTTTATTTGAACTATAAATCATACAAGCTTCACACTGTCTTATTTTCATTTCAATATCATGGTAAATATTTGGCCAAAATACTACACCACGTGCCAAGTTTTTAGTTTTTTCTATTCCCATGTGACCTTCATGCAATTTTTCTAATATTTCTGAGCGCATAGATTTGGGAATTATTACAGACTGATTTTTGAAAACTATTTCATCTATTACATGAATTTCATCACGACTATTCCAGTATGGCAAAGTCAATGGGTCGCATTGTTGTTTACTGTTTGGCCATCCTGTTTTATAATATTCTTTTAATTTTTGCAAGACTATGTCTGACTCTGTATGACACACAATTTCCTGTAATTTATTCTGTGTTATAGCTAAATTAGAAGTTAATAATTTAATTTGACGGATCATTTTGTTCTCTAAGTCATCAAAATCAGATTCATCCACCTCTGTGTTCATAACAGGAGCCCTTGACAAGGTATCAGACACATACATTTCAGTGCCTTTTGTGTAAGAAACTACTAGATCATACGACTGCAATGTTATCATCATCCTTTGCAGACGTGCTGGGACATCGGAAAGTGGCTTCTTGAACAGTGTTACCAGAGGTTGATGATCAGTTTCTACATGAGTAACTTTACCATAAATATACTGATGAAACTTTTTGCATCCAAACACAATTGCATATAATTCCTTCTCTATTTGAGCATAGTTTTGTTGTGTTTTTGTAAGAGATTTGGAAGAATAAGCAATACGGTTTTTCCCATGAAAAATTACTGCACCTACGGCACTTTGACTAGAATCTACTGACATTCGGACTGGTTTTTTAACATCATAGTGCACTAGAACAGGTGATTGACAAATTAGTTGTTTTAAATTTAAAAATTGCTTATCATGATTATGCGTCCAATGCCATATGTTTTGTTTTTTAAGAAGATCTCTAAGAATACTGGTTTCATGAGCTAAGTTTGGTATATATGAACCTAAATAATTCACCATACCTAAAAATCTTTGGAGATCCTTGACATTTTCTGGCTTTGGCATATTCATGATAGCTTCGATCTTAGAATTATCTGCTGAAATACCATTTTTATTGAAAATATGTCCTACATATGTTACTTCTGTCTTACTGAACTGACACTTAGACTTATTAAATTTTAAGTTAACTTCTCTAGCCTTTTTTAAGACATTTTCTAACCTTATATCATGCTCTGCTTGGTTTACACCAAATATCAGAATATTATCGACAAATATCAGAACGCCAGGCAATTCTCCAAACAAATCTGACATAATTCTGTGAAAGATTTCACCACTTGAGTTAATGCCATAAGGTAATCTAAGAAACTTATATCTGCCAAATTGAGTACTAAATGTGCAGAGGTCACTGCTCTCTGAGTCTAATTTTATCATCCAATACCCAGAATTCGCATCTAATTTGGAAAAAACTGAGGCACCAGCTACTTTTGATCGCAAATCATCTAAGGTTGGATAAGGAAAGTGAGGTCTTTTTATTGCTTTATTAAGATTCCTTGGGTCAAGACAAATTCGTAATCCACCATTAGGTTTTTCTACTGGTACTATAGCATTGACCCACGGAGTTGGTTTGGTTACTTTCTGAATGACCTGCTGTTCCTCCATTCTATCTAACTCAGCTTTAAGTTTAGGGTGTAATGCGAAAGGAATTCTGCGTACTGGGCAAATTTTTGGTGTGATACTACTGTCCAAATCCAAATGAGCTTCACCTGGCAAACATCCTAACCCTTCAAATACATCAGAGTAATTTTCAATGATTGCTTGTACTGACCTTTGATTAGTATTTTGTGTATTTGTAAGTTCAAACAGTCTTTTAACAATACCACAGTCCTCGCAAGTTTTCCAGCCCAAAATTGTCGCACACTTACATTTAACGACAGTAAACATAATGTTGACACAGCGTCCATTGTCAAATGAACAATCCAGCGTGACCTTACCTAAATTTTCAATTAATTGACCTGAAAATGAAAAAATGTTATCATATGCACTTTGAATTGGAATTTTAATATTGCAGCTTTTCTCTAATTGTTGTAAAACTTCTAGTGAAATTACGTTAATGTCCGCTCCAGTGTCAATTTGACAAGTAAACCGTTGGTTATGAAAATTTAAATTAATTTTCCAATTTGACGAATTATTATCATGGCAATTATTTACTACATTAATTATATAATCTTGTGAACAATTATTTTCATTTTTAATGTCAGATACATTTGAATTTTTGAAATTAATAAAACTTACATTTTTGTTATTTTTACTTTGGTCTTTGTAGTAACAGCATAATGCAAAATGGTTTGGCTTTTTGCAAATTGAACAAATTTTCCCTTGTGCTGGACATCTGACTCGATGCTGCTGGCCACATCTTTTACAGTTTGATTTGCTGTTTGACCTGAAATTTGCTGAAAAAGAATTTGTAGGTCTTCGTTCTCGACTGCTGCTATTGTTTCGGTAATTTCTGTGAAAATCTGGCTTGGAATTTGATCTTGATGGACGTCTTGGAGTTACATTTTTATTTGTGCGGGTATTTCGATATACTGCTTGAACCATATCTGTTTCTTCATTTCCCAATTTTTTCGATCTTTGGCCCGACAATTCCATGATTTTCGCGACTTCTACTGCTTCATTTACGTCTTTTAATTGTTTTTGTAGTAAATTTTCTTTGATTTGATTATTTCTTATACCGATTATGAACATGTCCTTGACCAGTGAATCTTTCAGGTTTTCAAACTTGCAACTGGTTGATAAATTATTTAAACATGTTACATATTCATCTAAATTTTCATTTAATTTTTGAAATCTTGTGAAAAAATTGTATCTCTCAACGGTCGTATTTTTGAATTCGTTAAATTTTGAATCAAATTTTTCTAATAAAGAGGGTAGTGTTTCTTCTTTTATATCGACGTTAAATGAATTAAAAATCTCGAGCCCTTCATCTCCAATAGAATTTAAAAATATCGCTATTTGCTTTTGGCTTGGTACATTTTCTAGGTCATTAGCTTCAAAAAATATCATAAATTTTTGCTTCCACAGCTTCCATTTATGAGAGTTAGCGCACTCTTTGCCGCCATTCTCTTTAGTCAGGCAAAATGGTTTAAGGCCATTGGCAAGAACAATATTTCGTACCTTTCTTGTGTCCGTATTCTCCATTACCGACTTCTGACACCATGTGTTGGGGCGCGGGGAGTATTATATTTTATTATTTTAATATTGAATGGGAGAGAAATCAAACACACGTCTTGCTCGTTTCTTGTCAGTCGTCCATTGACAATCATTTTTATTTTTTAATAAACCTAGACTTGACCATAGATATTACAACATTCAAGGTACTGGTACATTCATTAGCCCAATAACATGCGAAAACATTCCGATTATTTGAACACATATCAAAGTCATAGTCAAAGTCAAAGTCAAAAAATGAACTAAAATAATTTCCTTGCTCACCCGCGAACTTACGACAGCTAAGCTTATTATAGCTTATTAGTTTAGGAAATTCTTTTAGTTCATTGATATAGACCTCCGCAAAGTAACGCCTGATTCAATCAATTATTCAAAGTCAAAAGTCAAAGTCAAAATCTCTTTATTCAATTTAGGCTATAACAAGCACTTATGAACATCAAAAAAATCTACCACCGGTTCGGAAAAAACCTCTGTTGAGAAGAATTCGGCAAGAAACTCAACGAGGTATATATATATTTTAAACATATTTACAATATTATTAAATGATACATCACAAGTAGGTATTTAACATAATTTAATTTTTAACACAGCAGGTTCGCTATTTGAAGGGATTGCTAATGCGGATCGGAATTATTTCCAAATATTCCTGTCCATGATATAATCATTAACTATATAATACGCCTTAGATGTTAATGTCTTCTTGATAATAGATAATAGCTTCTTGACATTAGATCGTTTTATAAACGAAGTGTACTTAATTTGCTTCATTCCAAGTACCGCGGTTATGAAAGTTCTGAGGGTAGAAATGACTTAACCAATATACTGGCTCGTACATAATGAGGTACGAAAATCAGTTGCATTTAAAAACGATTACTGTCGGTGTGGCACTTGATTAGTAAACAATACCACTTAATATTACATTATATTAATATGCTATTCTCATTAATAAACTGGTTTTCTAGCGTTCAAGTCGCATATATAAACTGATTTTGATCCTGACACAAGCACAATTGAAGAAGCCGTCGGTGTTTGAAGATATCTGGTCAAAAGACTCAACAAAAATCGAAAAGTAAAAAATAGTGAAGCAAAAAGAAAAACAGGAGCGAAGACTTCAGTAGTGTGGCTGCTGTATTTGTTTTGTTGTATTTATTGTAGACTTTCTAGTAGATTACTAGACCATATTTCGAAATGAGTGGGCATATTCCTCCGCAGTTTTATGGTAATAAAGAGTATTTGTATTGTATTGTATTGTAATGGAGCCTCAGAATGGCATCCAGACCAATCTCGCTATCAAGAAGATTCAAGAGCAAGATATAATTTTCACAAGCAAAAACACGAAAGTGGCTGTGAACACTTTCGAAAGGAGATCACAAGCATTCTCATAAACATGGCAATTATGCAAATTGACGCAATGGATAGCATTACCGAAAATGTCACGTCAATTAAAGAGCAGATTGTCACCGTACAAAACAAGAGTGATTGCCTCATGTTAGAACACAATGAGATGAGTGGAGAAGTGTTTGAGCTAAAAATAAGTGTCGACAGAGCCATGTCTAAAATGCGTGCTCTTGAAAATAATATAAAAGGTGTGAAAGCTATAGCAGAAACTATGATCGCTTCAGGTCAACAAATAATTCCTTATGAAGTCATAGTATCTGAAGTGCAAGATCGTTGTAGGAGAGAAAGAAATATAATAATAACTGGCATACCAGAGCTGTTATCGACAGGTGTCAATCAAAAAAATTACCATGACCTGAAAGAGACCATGGAAATTATAAAAAATATATACCCAGAGTGCCCGGTACCCGTAAAAGTATTTCGGCTTGGAAAATTAATTCCTAATAAAACGAGATGGATTAAAGCTATTTTCCCGTCATCGGATATAGTGAAATATATTTTACGGAATAAATCAAGAATCAACTTGGGCTGTGTTAAAATCTTTAATGATCTCACTCCACAGCAACAAGAATACATGAAACAACTAAAGGAAGAAATTGAAACCAGAACTATCAACGGTGAAGAAAATCTTAGAATTAAATTTATAAAAGGCGCACCAACAATAATATCAGATCCTTAGATTTTTTTTGAATTTGTTAATTAGGTAAAGTTTTACATTAGTATTTAGATTACTGTGCACGTTTTTTTCTAACACGCCTTTGTTTGTTTCAATAAATACCTGATCGAGAGTATGCATTTTATTTGACCCAAACAAACGAAACAAACGAACAAATAAATTAACAAACAAATAGGGCAAGCTGAAGAAAAGCTTGAAACAAAAAAATCGTTTGTTGCTGAATCGCGGGAATTTTGCTAATTTCCAGAATATAGATTTTATCTAATTAACCGACTTCAAAAAAAGGAGGAGGTTATCAATTCGGTTGTATGTTTTTTTTTTTTTTTTTTTTTTATTTTTTTATTTTTTTTTATGTTTGTTACCTCAGAACTCCGTCATTTATGAACCGATTTGAAAATTTTTTTTTGCGTTCGTCTAGGAATGCTTTCAATTAGGTCCCATAAGCACCAAATTAGGATCTGATGATTGGATCCTAAGGAAATCGAGGGAACTCTTCAAATGTTGTAGGGACACCTATGGTAATTTTGATATATTTAGTAGTAACTCGTGCATTTGCTCTTGAAAATCATCATTTGGTAAAGTGGAACTGATGATGAAGACCACAGTTGACCATCGGAGTTACTACTCAATAACAAATATTTCATGGGTTGAATTTCAATTGCTTTAACACAGTTGCTAAGCAACTTATGCTCCTCGGAACACATATAGTGAAATGGAATGGGTGGTGAAGCACCAGGACTCCTCAATAATGAACATCCCTGCATCGGAAATAGCAATTTTTCGTAAAAGGTGATGAGCAGTTGACATTTAACTATTGTATCTTAGATGTTTTACACTAAAAAGCGTGAAAAAAAAAATTTATAACAAAAAATAGAACCGACTACAAAAAACCATGAAAATAATTTTCTACCAGTCTGAAGTCGGTGCCTCAGCACGAGCCAGCAGGAGTGGACCTATAATCGTCTACCTCACCTACAACTATACGATTAAATGGCTTCAATCACTCCTGCTGGCTCGTGCTGAGGCACCGACTTCAGACTGGTAGAAAATTATTTTCATGGTTTTTTGTAGTCGGTTCTATTTTTTGTTATAAATTTTTTTTTACATTAAGTAATCTAAATACCTTTAAACAAGCAATTCTTGATTATATGTATTTATTTTAAATATATAGATATATACTTCGGGGATGTCGGAAACGGCTCCAACGATATCAAAGTCAAAGTCAAAATCTCTTTATTCAATTTAGGCTATGACAAGCACTTATGAATGTCAAAAAATCTACCACCGGTTCGGAAAAAACCTCTGTTGAGAAGAATCCGGCAAGAAACAGATTCACAATATTTATAAATGATATATATATATACTATACATTACAAGTATTTAACACAATTTTATTTTTAACACAGTAGGTTCACTATTTGAAGGGATCGCTAATGCGGATCGGAATTATTTCCAAATATCCCTGTCCATGATATAATCACTGACTTTATAATAAGCCTTAGATATTAACGTCGTTTTGACAGTAGATTTAAATTTTGTATCAGTTTCTTCAGTAATATTTTTTGGAATTTTATTATAAAAACGTATGCAACTTCCCAAAAACGACTTTTTGGTTTTAGCCAGTCTGTAAGATGGAACTTTAAGCTTCCCTGTATATATGATAATAATCATTGACTTTATAATAAGCCTTAGACGTTAAAGTCTTCTTCACAGCAAAAATTTTGTATCAGTTTCTTTAGTAATATTTTTAGGAATTTTATTATAAAAACGTAGGTATGCAATTTCCCAATACCGTTTCACTAACCTGTCAACTCTGTACCTCTCCGAGCTAGTACTGGAGCGCCCCATTCTCGCCATCTCAATCACTCTGTTGGCGTCCGATCTTGGCGCTCGCTCGCGCCGCCTGCGCTCGCGCTGCCGCCGAGGCTTCGCCTTCGCATGTCGGGCGGTCGAACAACCTTCAACGGTATTAGTTTCATTAATACAAACTCTAACCCCCGATGCAAAAAGAGGGGTGTTATAAGTTTGACCACTATGTCTGTCTGTGGCACCGTAGCTCTTAAACGGGTGGATCGATTTTAATGCGTTTTTTTTATTTGATAGCAGATTTTCTAGCGATAGTTCTTAGACATGTTTCATTAAAATCTGTTCAGCCGTTTTTGAAATTTTGCACTTTGAGTCTTGACATCCGACTTCTGAAATAGACTCGTTCGTAAATGTGCCTTATGTTTATTTTTAACCCCCGACGCAAAAAAGGGGTGTTATAAGTTTGACCGCTATGTCTGTCTGTCTGTGTGTCTGTCTGTCTGTGTGTCTGTCTGTGGCACCGTAGCTCTTAAGTGGGTGGACCGATTTGAATGCGGTTTTTTTTATTTGAAAGATGGTTTCTTAGCAATGGTTCTTAGGCATGTTTTATCAAAATCGGTTCAGCCATTTTTGAGATATTGAACTTTAAAGTGATAAAGTCGGGGGTTTTCCAACTTTTTGTTGGTTAGGTTATTTATTTCAACTCCAAATTTTTGTTTCTATTTTTATTGTACGTGAAACGAGGGCTCACTGACTTGCCAGAAAGAAAGCCCCCCATCAGCTGAGTTGGCCGAATGGGCGCTTCATTTCAAGTCAGCGAGCACAAGTTTATCCAGTGAGCAATGTACATATTCTTATACTTCACAAAGCAAGCGAACGATAGTACGATTTAAAAAGAAGTTTTAAAGTAACAGCGCCATCTAGCGACGAGTAGGAGTATTTAACAGTTCTTCACGAAAATAATATTTTCGTGAAGAACTGTTAAATACTATTTAAAACGAAAATGCAAAGTATCATAACAATCAGTCCAATATTTACCGAAAAACTAACGTTTCTCATCACTTTGGAGCAGCGTCAGTGTAATTTAGTGTTGATGATAGACGGGTTTGTGTGTTCTTACAGTGCGGAGGTGAAGGAACTCCACGAACACACATTATTTGCATAAACGTAGCTATCATTGAATTCGCGGGTGAGCAAAGTAGTTGTTTTAGCTAATTAATAACCCAACCAACAAAAATTTGGAAACCCCCGACTTTGTCACTTAAAAGTTCAATAAAAAAAAATTGTATTACTACCCTCATCACACGACACAATAATATATCTTGCAAAGCCAGTAGTATTCGTATTTGTCCAGAGGTGGTCACCCAGTATAGGCTGGGATGACGATGATGATGATGATTACCTTGGAATATGCGCTGGGAGCATCCGGAGCAAAATATCACGCCTTTAAAGACCTCGGCGTCACGAAGATCCGTTTCGCTGCACACATCTGTAAACATAGTAGGTGGTTGAGTACACAGATACAATACAATACAATACAAATACTCTTTATTACAGATTTGAAATATATAGTAGTATTTCAAGTCTGTGGTTGAGTATTGACTAATATTCACGTGTTTTAGGATTAGCGCCATCTATCGGGATTATTGGAATTAGAAGGAGGATTTAGTCTATACTACTTATTGTTTTTTTTTTTTCATATTCACAAAGAGAGTGACAGTCTTTCCCGGCCCGGATAACACCGACATGAAAATACCCAGCCCTGTTTTTTGTGTACTCGCCCATAGAAACTGACAGGAGCTTTCTACGGGCGTGTACACGAAAAACAGGGTCGGTATTTCCATGTCGGTATTATCCGGGCCGGGAAAGAGTGTCACCCAAATAAAAGACTGAATTTGAACTGCTTATTAAGATATACTTCCAATTCAATAGAATCTGACAATCCTGTAGACACTTCCGCTTCCAGCCTACTACTATGAACACCGGGCTACCTAAGGCTTGGTGATGTGACTATTATTCTTTTTTGATTCCTTTTAGATGATAATCACAACAACAGGGACATATATAATCAAGCGTGCCCACGTTAAGGTGTGTTAAATGTGTAGAAAATTATCACATTCTATTGAATTGTACTTTAAATAAAGGTGTAAGTACTAACAGCATTTGTGGCACTTCTTGTGGTAGCTCCATCCCTCTCGCACAGCCGCGACGCCGCGCGGGACGGGGGTCATGCAGTGCGCACAGACCTCGCAACTAACACACAAACATATAGGTAGTCCCACGAGAGTTGAGGTGTATGATTGACACAAAACTACTGTCGTGTACATACAGCAGCATTTTGACATTTACTCTTGGTCTTATTTTTCTGGTTTTTCTGTGCATCTATATTTCAGTTTGTATTTTCGCTAACACCCAAATGACAATTTCTGTTTATTAGGGTTCCGGAGCCAAAATGGCAAAAACGGAACCCTTATAGTTTCGCCATGTCTTGTCTGTCTGTCCGTCTGTCTGTCCGTCCGCGGCTTTGCTCAGGGACTATCAATGCTAGAAAGCTGTAACTTTGCACGGATATATAGGTAAACTATGCCGACAAAATAGTACAATTAAAAATTCTAAAACAATTTTTTTAGGGTACCTCCCATAGACGTAAAAGAGGCGGTGATTTTTTTTCTCATCCAACCCTATAGTGTGGGGTATCGTTGGATAGGTATTTTAAAACCATTAGGGGTTTGCTACAACGATTTTTCGATTCAGTAATTTGTTTGCGAAATATTCAACTTTAAAGTGAAAATTTTCATTAAAATCGAGCGTCCCCCCCCCCGTCTAAAATCTAAACCGATGTGTGGAAAAATTTGAAAAAAATCAGGATGGTAGTCAGTATATCAAACTTTTAAGGAAAACTATAATGGCTAAGTTTGCTTGAGAATTATTAGTAGTTTATGAGTAAATAGCAGCGTAAGGTATAAAATATACATAAACTTGGAAGATTCCGTATAAAATACGAAATCCTTAGAAAAATATTACTTAATTTTTTCGTAATGGCTACGGAACCCTATTTTGGGCGTGTCCGACACACTGGCTGGTTTTTATTTAGCTTTTCTTTAGCCGTTTTCCGAATTAAGTTGGCATTTTTGGCAGTCACACTGGCAACTCAGTATGAGAGCATTTATATGCTAAGGGCCCGTTGTTTGATCAGTAGTTAAAGTTACTAATAGTCAAATTTCCATTGAAATGTGTTAACTATTGTTATTTTTGCCATACATTTTAACTATTACCTAGTTTGTTTAACTAATGATCAAACAACAGGCCCTAAGAACAACAACTGATGTTGCGAATTCCTCACTTTAGAGGACATTATAGTATGTATTTGTTACGAAAAAACTGTGGCGTAACGCGTTGTTTGAAACCCCCTCTCGCCCGTGTAACGCATAACCTTTTACAGTACCCTCCCTCCTCCCAATTAGGTTTAGGTTTAGGTTTAGAGAAGCTTTATTTACTCATAAGAACAATACAGTTCACTTAAAATGAGCTTACATACTATAATTCCTTAAAATTAAACATTTCAGCATGACCGTTGGAGATTTGTTGAAGTTACACAGTGTTATGAATGTGTTGTTTCAATTTGGTTTTAAATACACTGAGAGACTCACAATCTTTCACATTATTTGGTAATTCATTATAAATCCGAGCCCCCTCATACATTATACTACTTTTACCGTAGCCTGTTCTATTTTTACGCAGTTTTAACTTATTTGTATTTCTTAAGCAGTGTTTGAATTTTCGTTGTGTGAAAGAGATGTCTGAATGTATTTTATTTGTTAGGATCTTTTTTACGAAAATGCATGTTGAGTATGTGTATAGCTGTCTTATGTTGAAGAGTTCTACTTTCTTGTATAGTAATTGGGTGTTCATTCTGTAGTCATATTTGAATAGGGTCTTTATTGATTTGTTTTGAGATCTTTGTAATTTTTGTAGATTTGTTTTGGCAGCAGTTCCCCATATTTCGATTAAATAATCTAAGTGTGATTTTATTAACGAATTATATATTGTCAAGCGAGCTTTGTGAGGGATGCATGATGAAATTCTTCGTAGTATACCTGTAACTGAGGACAACTTAGATTGCACATTAGCGTTACGTAATACTTGAACCATGAACTTTGACCTTGAACTATGGCGTCCGCGGACCGGGAGACGAGCTGTCGGTGCCTCCTACAACATGGAGCGACGACCTGGCTAACCACAAGCCCAAGACTCAAGACCCAAGACACTAAGCACAAGACCGGTCTGAGTGGAGAGCCTTGGGGGAGGCCTATGTCCAGCATGCACGTCTTTCGGCTGACATGATAATGATGAATACTTGAACGCTCCCTGAGCTGTGACCTTTAGATCGGTGAGTATGACCAAGTCTTGTCATCAAATAGCCCACATCCAACCACTGTTGGGTACAAGACCTCTTCATTTTCACGCCTCTTTGCCCGGTCATGCGCTAGTCTCATCCACAGTTTACCAACCGACTGCCAGATGTCATCTGACCAACGGGCCGGTCTGCCCTCCGTTCTTTGACCCAATCCTAGCCAACCCTCCTGCTTGATGAGATCTTGTAACTGCCCATAAATGTGGCTTGAAAGAACATGAGAATTTTACGAAATTTGTGATACTTACGCCATGTTTTACACTTTTTTAGTTTTTTTGGTACATTTTTGAATTTATTTGTAACGTACAGAGAATTTTACATTTTTTTTTCGTTTTCGCGCTGTGATATTACAACAGCTGTCTTTAATATTGACGGCAAACGTCAATATTTTTTTAAGAAATTATCTGATATTTCCTGTAGGTAACTAAAAAGTTTGTGCTGTGACCGCAAACCGGTTAAGGCAAGCCGTAGTTAGGTTGATATTAAAAAATAATTTTTAGCTCAAGCTTTTTCGCTGACTGTAGTTTTTGTCGACTGTACTTGCATTTATTGTAATCCAAATTTCAAGTCATTGCCATTAACCGGTGAGGAGTTCCGTTCTGCGGAGACGATCCTGACTAGACCACCAGGTTATCACTACAAAATTAACTAAAAGAATTTCCTTGCTCACCCGTGACCTTACGATAGCTAAGCTTATGCAAAATATGCGTGTTCATGCAGTTCCTCCACCTCCACACTGTTCGAACACCCACAAATTACACAAACCCATCTATCACCACCACCACAACACACTGACGTTTTCGAACTCAACCAGAGCTCATCTTCAGAGTGACACAACCGTACACCATGCTACCAGTTACCAGTAGTTAGGTGCATATTTTGCATAAGCTTAGCTATCGTAAGGTCGCGGGTGAGCAAGGAAATTCTTTTAGTTAATTGATATGGACCTCCGCAAAGTAACGCCTGATTCAATAAATCACTACAAAATTATTGTATTGTCACCAGATTGACACAAGTATGCCAAATTTCAAATTAATCCGATCACTAGGACTGGATCAAATTTTATTCAACTTGCAAGATTTGACCTGCACTTACATACTTAGCTGGGCATACATACATCATCATCATCATCATCAGCCGGAAGACGTCCACTGCTAGACAAAGGCCTCCCCCTTAGAACGCCACAATGAACGACAACTCGCCACTTGTATCCACCAGTTTCCCTCAACTCTCACGATGTCGTCAGTCCACCTGGTGGGAGGCCTGCCAACGCTTCGTATTCCGGTTCGTGGTCGCCACTCGAGGACTTTTCTCCCCCAACGGTTATCTGTTCTTCGAGTGATGTGGCCTGCCCATTGCCACTTCAATTTGCCCCATACATTTGTACATACACGTTAAATAGAAGCCTGTAAAAATATGTCACAAAATGTTTACAGAGTGCAAAAACCATGAAAATCTACCAATTGGAAGTCTGTGCCCCAGCCAGCACAAACCAGCAACAAACCTAAGAGAAAACCATAATCGGCATACCTACACAAACTTCTTTCGAAACCTTCTCTATTACATCAAGGGTAAAAGAACAAAAACAACATCATGCATTTTAATAATGTATTTTTTATTTCATACATAAAAAACATGAAAAATAGGTAGGTACATACGTGAACAACAAGGCGAATTCATATCACTAAATAAACAATACAAATGGGTTATTTTCAACTTCGTAAATAACCAGCTCTGGGTAGGGCTAAGTATTTCCTACTTCAAAGAGATCGCGTCTTGGGTGTTTAATATGTATTTAAGTATGTATTTACCTATATAAGTATGTTTATCCGTTGCCTAGTAAGTATCCGTAGTAGAAGCTTCGCTTAGTTTGGGACTATGTCAATTGGTGTCAATTCTCCCATGATTATTTCAAATTCAAATTCAAAGTCAAAAACATTTATGTGTAAGAATACAGTAAAATGATCTTAAGATAAGTTTAGCACATGTATTCAGCATGCAAGCAAGCGTACAAATATTTAGTTCTAGGTCACTAAAAATCTAGGTTGTAAATTTCGTCAATATTATTTTATCTATCTACATTTTATTAATTCTTTTACATTAATATTCGGTTATGTAATCGGTCACTTTTATTGTTAATTTATGTTCTGGAAAATTAGGTACGACGACGAGCGAAGCGTTTTAGGCACTATTGCGACCACAACGCGCGAGCCAAGCGAGCGAAGCGCCAGAACTTAGTTAATTTAGGAAATAATTTTACCCCTACCAGCGCTGGTTATGTCAGATGGTTACGTACGAAGAACAAGGTTTATTTTCAAAGCATTATATCTCTCTTTAATCGAAAAAAATAAACAGGGACGGTATCATAGATATTCTGTGAACAGTGAAACACACACTTTCATAGCACCGATTGTCGTGGCTCGGATACCGGTTAAATTTCCTAACCGATATCATGTACTTGGCGCAAAACCTTTTCATTTTGGTTTCGTTCACGAAAGCGTTATTTTTAAACCGGTTTTTAAAGGAACATTTCCATAAAGTTCTTGTCAGATTAACCGGTTTAGAACAATAAAAACCGATTTATTCCGGCGCAGGATCAATGGCGTCACCCGCCGCCAGCCGTCCAGCTGTCACTCGTCGAATAAACCGGTTTATTAAGGTTATAGTTAAGTTCTTAAAAACGTTCGCGTTCTTATTATTATATAGTTCGGAGTTAAACCGAAATTAACCGGTATTTGCCGCTATTTTAGAAACCGGTTCCGAGCCTTGCCGATTGTTTTCTGCTTTAGGGAATTTTTGGGTTCCGCATTTGGACCCTTTAAAGATGCAACTTAGATGCGTTTTTACCTCCTCGCTGGTTGAACTAGACCTTTAGGTCCTACGCTAGCCTACGCGGTGTGCACGGGGCGGATGAACGCCTGTAACTAACAATGTATTAAGTTCTATACTTGAAAGTCCATTGGCGCTACCAGAATAAGGATGTTGACACCACCAATCAACTGACGTACTTTTTATGAGCTGTCAAAACACAATTCTCCCATAGTTATGGCAATAGCGAATTATGACGTCACTATCCGGCAACTCAATCAACTAACTATTAACTTGTTTTAAAGCAACAAAAATCTAATTTTACAGTAAATCGAAAATTAATCTGGTTTTCAGGAATAAAATAATTCGAAGGCACAACTCCAGTCTAAAAACGCTTTATTTTAGCCCTGAAAATTAGATTAATTTTCGATTTAATGTAAAGTAGATTTTTTTGTTGCTTCAAAACAAATAAATAGTTAGTTGATCGAGTTGCCGGATAGTGACGTCATAATTCGCTATTGAAACTCTATTGTGTTTTGACAGCTCATAAAAAGTACGTCAGTTGATTGGTGGTGTCATCATCCCTATTTAAGATATTGAAGAACACGCCATCTCGTTTCTACAGACGACGCTAGATGGCGACACTAGTAGGAAACACTTGTGTTCTGGTGGGAACCCATCATCGCTTAGCTAAAACTAAACTAGAGATTCTAAAATAATACTAAACTTAACAATACTTATTTATTTAAACATAATATCATAAAACTCTTTCATATTTTTACTGGCCGGCAAAATGCTGGTTAAAACTCTTATAACTAATACAATGAGATAAAATAAAGTGCCAATACTTTTTATTTTAGTAATTTTTACTTCCATTGACAAATTGGCAAAAAATATCATGGTGGAAGGAACATAAGTAATCACAGTACTAATATACAAATTAAAAACAATTAGAGAAGGCGCGCGATTTAATTTTGTGAAACAAATGTCGTACTCAATAATGTCAATTAGTTTAATACTTGATATACTAATGTAAAACACTCGCTTTAAGAGAAGTTTCCCTGCCGGCCGCGCGGCCGCGTTAAGTATTCGTTTGGGATATTGCTATCTTTATCGCTCGTGACATAAGCGCTCGCAGCCGTCCCCCCCATCACATCCCCTCCCGCTTCTGCGCTTCCCGCTAATGTATATCGAGATAGCTGTAGGCTTTTCAAGATTTGGGCGGTTGAATTTTGGGTTTCGTTGTCCTCATATTATACGAAAAGTATAGCACAGAAATCAATGATATTTTACAATCATGTTCTTCATTATATTTTCTATGCCTGTGGTTTATTCGAATTTTGTAAAAATGCTTTAATAGTCTGTAATTCTCGTGCAAAGTTCACATCTTTTTTTTGTCGACTTTTGAGCTCCTGTAATTCTGATATAACACGTTTATATGGAAATCTGGAAACCACAGGCATAGATCATTACATCTAGTCCATACTTACAAAATTTCATCTACTTCTGTTGCCTAGTTTTCAAATGAGACCGGGACTACGTTTGTATGGAGAATGGAACGAAGAGTCTTCTCTTAAACTACTACACAGATTCGTCTAAGGAATCGACGAATCCACAGTCAACTATCGATACATCACGCACTGCACGCGATTATCGCAAGCGTATCGACGACTTACGGCACCTCAGCCGACGAGTGTTTTACATAGTCTACGAATAAATATTCTCTAGAAACGTAACTAAGCCCGAAAAGCCACTCCGCGGAATGTCCACCGCGACGGGCGGGGTTTAAAATATCTACCGTGCGTCGCGCCAGTTCGGTCGTAAAACTAGAGTCGTGCAGTCGCTCCGTGGAAAACTTCGATCAAGTTTGCGATTGTGTTTGTGCTCGAATCAATTTAAAAAATATGCCGTCGTGTTTTGTGAAGTTGTGTAGAAGCCACTCAGATCTGAAAAACCTAGGACTCACCTTTCATATGTAAGTAAATAAATATTTAAAACACCATACTTGGCGACCTTGGAAAGTGTTATGCAACATGTAACTAAGATCGCCCCCACGCTTGTCGCAAGGGGGCGGCGCCGACTCTTACGCGGACCAATCGCGGGCCAGCGTTGTGTATGAGAGAGTGTGAGTGTTACGTTGTCATTGCTGTTAGTTTGTTTGCGTAAATGCTACAAAGGGAATCACAATCGAAGCGTTCATTGCTAGCAGTTACGTTTCCAGAGAATACTTATTCGTAGGTATAAGCCTTTTGAACCGCGCGTTTTCATACAAAAATTCGAATATAATTTCTTGAGATCAACCATATTATAGACAGAATACCCAATTTGAGATCAATACATTGCTTTTAGTAAAATTTTAAGATCATTGCTTATATATACTGACGAGCAAAAATAACGGGTCAAACTATACGGAAAAATTAGACAGAATGAGCCGTTATTTGGGCTCAGTAGTGTAATAGTTATGATTAAATATTCTACGTGTATAAAACTAGTTACTATTTAATTTCAAAAATACTGGCCCCGACGTTACTTTAAAAATAAGTCTATTTGCGCTTTTAAAATTGACGATTTTTTTTAGAATTAGACAAGTCTTACTACTAGGGTATAAGAGCTGTTCTAACCTTCTATTCCGGATGACAACTAAGTTAAATACATACGATAAACTGAATTTACTACGTACAAATGTATACATAACTTTTAACTCATGAGCAAGGAGCGGAATTCTCATAGGAAAAATATCAAGAGGGATTGACCATTGTGTTTTATCGACTATTCCGGTTATCGATTTTTCGCACGTTACCAACTTTTAACATTATTCTGTAAAAAACGATTAACAAAAGGATAAAGTAATATCTTTCTCTTCATTTTAAACTATTAATTTAAATGGCGACAATGTAGAGAAAATAATGATAATTCTTTGTTACTACGGACAAGATGAAGAAAATATAATAAATTAGTACAGATAGATTTCGATTCTGTTATTTGGAATGAAGGTTAGTCTATCGTCAGTTGCACTGTTCAACATTTCGGTTTCGGTTTTATGTTTAAATTCTAACAAACACACAGAACTACTTTTTTTTTTGGTAGCCTATAGTGTCCTGCTGCAGGACAAAGGCCTCCCTCATTATAGGTTTAACTTCATTATCTAAAACATATCGTGAAAACTGACAATTAAACATCGACAGTCGATAAAACACAATGGTCAATCCCTCTTGACATTTGATTTTTGCTATGAAAATTCCGGTCCTTGCTCATGAGTAACCTAACGACAAAAAACCTAGAAAAGCGCAAATTCACAATACTATAAAACCTATATTTATATAAACATCTGAAACAAAACAATACGTTCTTCGAACACTAAAAGTTTTAAGTACAAAAAATAAACTTTTATTACTTAAAATATAGGAATATTTTCCTTACCTCTACGTTAACTAGTATTGCCATGACTGCCCTGTATTTTTTTTCCTGGAACTTTTTTTTGAGCACAAGCATTATAAATTATAATCTAAATCTACATTAAATTATCTTCAAGACAATTCTACGTAAATCCTTAAAAATACATCTAAAACTGGCAAATATACTTACTACCCCCTTTCTAAAGTTCGTTCTTAAACACTTGACTATAAAAAAATGTCCTATTTTACCAATCACCGTTGGAAATCTTCGTGTTTCTATAATAAGGTTAGACCATTCTGGAAGACAATATAGGTGAAAAACTTAAGTAAAGGACCAGAGGCCGTATTGGCTAATGTTTCTGACACTCGCGATCGCAATCAAATGACATATTTCGCATACAAAAACTGTCATTTCATTTCGATCGCGACTGTCAGAAAAGTTAGGCAATAAGGCCTCTGTTGTATGTAGTAGTAACTTGTCCAAATAAACAAATTGACGTTCCAAATTCGCAAAATGACTTAAGCTCCATATCAATTCTGTGCATCACTACATACAACAGGTCCTTTACTTAAGTTTTTACCTATAATATAATATTGTTGTTTGCAGTTAAAATTAAAGCGCTTGTCACGGAAACGGGGTTTCGTGCCACAACTTACGAATCCTTACTATTAAAGGGGAAAGTAAGTTTGTTTGTTTGTTACGCTTTCACGCCGTAACGGAGCGACGGATCGTCGTGATTTTTGGCACAGAGATAGTTTATGGTCCCGAGAGTGACATAGGCTACTTTTTATACCGGAAAAATGCAGTTCCCGAGGGAACAGCGCGCGATAACCGAATACCACGCAGGCGGAGCCGCGGGCAAAAGCTAGTAAATAATAAGTCAAGAAACATATGCTATCACATGCAAGTATGTCTTTCTTTATCCAATCTTGAATATCAAGCTTTTATAACTTTGTTATTTGTAAAGGTAGCTTAAAAATTGTTTCTCTATTCGATAACAGACATTGGAAGTTTTAATTTATAAAACATAAACATATAGTCAAAAACCGTATTAATAAGTTTCTGTGACAAGCTAGTTAGCGCTAAACAGTATCGCGAGCTCCATTGCCAACACACAACAACAACATTGCCATGTGTAGTTTTGACAACATTGCCATTTGCGTCATTTTTGTGATTGGTTAAATAACTAAATGAGCCAATCGCAAGCGCAAGCAACGCAAAACGGACCTCGCGATACTAACGCCATCTAGTGGATATTCCGCCAGTGAAACTCTCATTTACTTGACGCTAATAGCTTTTTAAGCCCAGCCTTGACCCAATCGCATACTTTAGAAACACGAAGAAACACAAATTGCCGACAGCTATTGGCAACAGAACTTTACACCTGTACGAAAAAAAACTATAGTATAAAATATTCGACTTAGCATAAAAAAAATACTAAAAATATAAATGTAACTGTTACTGGCCCTAGTTTTAACTAAATTATTAATTAATGCCACGTGAAATACAAATTCTATTCTATACGTTATGTAAACTTCAAATAGATTTCTTATATTTTGCTCACTGAAAGAAGAAATGTATTGTAAAGTTAATATGACAGAGACGCCTTTTTTTTGTTAGCCAACCATACATTCACAGAAATAAGCTTGTTCTAATTGTAGTACCAAAAACTGATACTAGGTGGCGCTAGCAGTGCGGTCACATACGTTTGAGTTCATTATGCTCGGTGTATTTACGAATGAAATATTGATACTGTCAACTTGCACTTGACAGAGAATTGTAGCAACAAGACGGATATGGACAATTTCTGCGGATAGGATTTCTGAGGATAGATGGCGCTGCCAGCTGTTAGTTTGATATAAATATGGCGCACTACGTCCAGCGGGTAGTTTTAGGCTTTTCACTAAGCGCTTTCTTTACTAACTTTAAGAAAAAACATTTAATTTACACTTTTTTTTAATGCACCTACTTGTTTATTGTAATTGGGCCAATCAACTATTTTACCGACACTTTGGGCGTCTCCTGCTTTACCAAAATTGTCTGTGGCGTTGCCAAAAAATCGTACTTCCAACAAGATATTTCACGGTTTAATAGGTTGAACTTGCGTAGGATGGTATGTGTTCATGTACACCATCTATTAAATTGCAGAAAAAACATTTTTACTTTCAAAAATCTGCTATTGTTTGAAAAATGTTGCGGACAGATTAGTGTCGGTAAAAAAGTTGATTGGCCCAATTACGAAATTTTAAGTTAATCGGAACATTGGAAGGTTCTAGTCGTATTGCAAGATAAAGTTTGAGTTGGGTTTTTAGCATGGCGTCTGTAGTTCCAAACTCCGCTACTAGATGGCATTAGTGGCGCCGCATATGCAGCCCTAGATGGTCAGAGCGTGCAAAAGCCCGTCGACACAGCGGGCACGAGAACGGTCTGTGGCCGGTGTGTTTGCGCGTGTGTCGCGTCAGCTCGTCGGAGCGAGCAAAGCGCCACCCGCAGCCCGCCCACATACACGAGTAGGGTTTCTCGCCTGGAAATATAGATGGCGCTGTTTATTAAAATAGTTAAAAAAAGTAAAGCCACATTATATATTTATATAAGCTAAAGCAGTATGGAAGCTACAAAGCTACGATCGAAACGAACATGCTCATACAGACACATCATACAGAGTGTGTTAGTTTCGATCGATTTGTTCGTAGCTTCCATACTGCTTTGTAGGGCGTTTTCAAAAAAAAGTGTACCCTTTAAGTTTTTTTGAAATTTTGAAAAAAATATTGTTTTCCCACTCAGAATCTAGAGCACAATCGATCCCGATCGTTTAAAAAAATATCCTCGGTTTTTCATACAAAATTTTATGAGTTTTTTTTGTCACGCCCATACTGAGTGTATGAAAAAATTGTCGCAAAATTGTAATTTTTGTTGGGACATTTTTTTAAACTACCGGAATCGATTGTGGTCTTGATTCTGAGTAGGAAAAACCATATTTTTTTCCAAAGTAAAAAAAAAAGAATACACTTTTTTTTTAAAAACGCCCTTTAGCTTACTCTGTGGCTTTACTTTTATATATACTGCTTATATATAGCTTATATATTATACTGTGGTAAAGCGAAGTACTCTGTTACACCGGTTCGGTTTAGATCTGAATGCGAAACTGTGGATGCGAAAAGAACAAGACCAGTCTGAGTGGAGAGCCTTGGGGGAGGCTTATGTCCAGCAGTGGACGTCTTCCGGCTGACATGATGATGATGAAATATTACCTGTGTGCGTCCGTTTATGCGCTTTAAGGTGTGAACTCTTCGTGTAAACCTTGTGGCAGCCAGCCACGTCGCATTTATGTAGTCTCCGTCGGTTCGGCTCGTCGTTGTCTTCCTCCTAAAATACACAACTTTTGTATTGTTTTGCATAATTCTTTACTGTGTACAGAGTGGCCCATTTATATCGGTCAGTATGGGAAAGTCTGAAACTATACGTCATACGAAAATTTCTTCTTAGGAACCATGACATCGATTTCACCAGCAAAGAGGTACAAACAACCATAGAGACAATTTCACATGCCAGAATTTGTTGAATATTGTAACGGTGGACACTTCGAACACCTACTAAAATAAATTAAAGTATGTGAAAACAATACATTTTATTCATTTTAGACATAATGTTTCATGGAGAAATTTACTGCTTAAGACGCACACAATCGATATCTAAATAGAAATAGTGTACCTAAGTTTTTTTTTTTCAAAATAACCGGGTTCGATTCCCGAGCGGAGTACAGGTTTTTTTAAAATGCATGTATGCAGTTTTTCTTGTTATTAAAATCGATGTCATGGTTCCTAAGAAGAAATTTTCGTATGTCGTATAGTTTCAGAATTTCCCATACTGACCGATATAAATGGGCCACCCTGTATAACTGTCAGAGTAACAAAGCGTACGAGTATAAATATTTCAATATGGCGTCCTAGAAAAAATTATCTAGTAGCTTATGCCCGCGACTTCGTCTGCGCGGACCTGGGTTATCGCGCAGTGGCGCCCTCTACCGGAAAAAAAAGTATCCTATGTTGATCCTTGGGGCTTAAAATATCTGTATACTAAATTTCATCAAAATCGGTTCAGCAGTTTCGACGTGAAAGCGTAACAGAGAGACAGACAGACAGAGTCACTTTCGCATTTATAATATCAGTAGGTATTGTAACATTAAGGGTATCAAATGAAAGCTAATAATTAGCCAATTCTAAATATATACCACTTACACTGATATATCAAAAAAGTATGAAAGAAAACAATACATTTTGGAAAATCAAAAAATCCGACTACCTTAAAAAAAACTAAAAAGAAGAAAACAAGTCTAGTAGTCTAGAAATCTATTCAGCACCTAACTAAAAGTTCAACACTTGGGACCCATACAAATGCAGGTGGTAGGACCTCGTGCAAGGTCCACCCGGATTGCTACCACCATCTTGCTCGCTAATCCTGCCGTGACGCAGCAGTGCTTGCACTGTTGTGTTTCGGCGTGGGGAGTAAGACAGCCGGTGAAATTACTGGCACTTGAGGTATCCCATCTTAGGCTTCTAGGTTGGCAACACATCTGCAATCCCCTTGGTGTTGCAGATGTTTATGGGCGGTGGTTATCTCTCACCATCAGGAGACCTTGCTCGTTTGCCATCCAGTCGAATAAAAAAAAATCGTGACCAGCTCAAAAATTCTTAGTAATAGAAATAGGTCTAGCCTGTTGAACAATAAATTAGCTACTTTGAGAAATACAACCACTGGACTTGTTTTTTTAGTATTTTAAAGACAGTCGGGTTTTTTTTTTTTTTTTTTTCTTACCTTTTTCCTCTCAAGCTGATTCAAAGGTGCGGTGAGAGCGGTCTGCAGCGCGGAGTTTAGGAAAAAGTTCTTTATGTCCTCTGTATTAAGGGTGGGTTTCATATGTGACAAGGGAAAGGTAAGGGGGGGCACAAAGGGCTTTTCGAGGGGAAGGGGTATCTGGGGCGTCAGTGGTTTGAGTCTGGAATTAAAATAAAGTTAGTTTAAAAAAATATGGCTCTGGTTTATGCCAGTGTTATTGGCTCTGTGCTCGACATTAGCGCCACCTAGCGTCCGCAAGCACATAACGGCCAAACTTGTATAAGGGCCAATCAACTTTTTTACCGACACTAATCTGTCCGCGACATTTTTCAAACAATTGCAGATTTTTGTAAGTAAACATGTTTTTTCTGTAATTTAATAGATGGTTTACATGAATACATGCCATTCTATTAAACCGTGAAATATCTTGTTGGAAGTACGATTTTTTAGTAACGCCAGAGACAATTTTGGTAACGCAGGAGACGCCCAAAGTGTCGGTAAAATAGTTGATTGCCCAACACCCCTCTTTTGCGTCGGGGGTTAATAAAAAATATGTGGCTTACTTGTGCGCGTTGTGTTTAGGTTTTCTTGCGTTGCGGAGGTCTGGGCCCACCTTTATTTTAGGCATGGCGTGACTCGATCTGTAAACACAATAATAATACCTTTATACAATTACATTTAAACCAGGACGCACATTGCCGAACAAAATCCCCTTCAAAGAATGTCAGAACTATTGATTTGTTTGCGTGACAAATAAAATCATCTCACACAAAATAATTAAAATAATACGAGACGAAATTTGAACCTAGTCTTTACTCTATTACGGGCGAATTTCGCTTGACACCAACGCTTGACACTTGACAACAACGTACTGAGAAAAAAGAAGGCCAGTTTTACCAAAGTGGCAGGCGAGCATTCTACCAACCTATCTACCTACTATCGACCTACCGATCGACTTATCGACCAACCGATCGACCTAACCTATCCCGGTGATGAACCAGTGATTTTAGGCCAGTGATTACCAAAGTGGAGCTCATTTGGCTCGGACATATTTGGGGGCGCGATTGTGAATCTACAGGTATAATTCATCAAAGCCTTTATACGATTGACGCGCGGCAGGACAGTGCCCCATCTCCCAGTGCCCTCAGTGTAAGTTTTCGGTTACAACACGTCTCGATCGCGTTCGCGTTATAATCTACAACTTCTTTTTTTACTTTTTTTATTGTAGTGTTTTGTCGGCATAGTTTATTTACATATCTATCTGAGCAAAGCCGCGGACGGACAGACAAACAGACATGGCGAACTACATCGAATCTTGGATCCATTAACAAAGATTATCATCTCACCTTTACCAAAAGGTTTTGCATAATATATATTTAAACATATACAAATAATACTAGCTTTTGCCCATGGCTCCGCCCGCGTGGTATTCGGTTATCGCGCGCTGTTCCCTCGGGAACTGTGCATTTTTCCGGGATAAAAAGTATCCTAGGTATGTCGCTCTCGAGCCCATAAACTATCTCTATGCCAAAAATCACGTCGATCCGTCGCTCCGTTACGACGTGAAAGACGGACAAACATACAAACACACTTTCGCATTTATAATATTAGTATGGAAGTATGGATTCAATTTATAAGTAGGAACCTGAAAATGGACAACTTCTTGGGGAACACTCGTTATGCTAAATAAGATTCGGGCAAACAAGATTATGCCAAATGAGGGGTGCCCTTGTAGCTTCAAGCCTAAAACGTGGAGAGCGTCCGTCCTGCTATGGTATTAGAATTATTGGAACTCACTCAATTGGTAGTTGCGTCGTAACAGGACCATCTTTGATGACTTTCGATGACGTGGGCGAAGCAGTGGCTGAAACGAAAAAAAACTATATGTTAATATTAATTAACTAAATCCATCACCTTAGTTCTATTGCGGATATCATCATTTCTGATTCTATCCCACAGAGAATCCCCGAGCATAGCACTTTCCATAGCCCTTTGAGTGACTTTGAGGTTCCTCATGAGGCCCACCCATCGTTAGCGCCCATGTCTCAGAACCGTATGTCATCACTGGCAACACACACTGGTCAAAGACTTTTGACTTCAAACACTGCGGTGATTTGGATGACAAGACACTGCGAAGCTTCCCGAAAGCTGCCCAGCCGAGTCGGATTCGACGAGTGATCTCTTTCTCAAAGTTGGACCTACCTAACTGGGCCGTCTGTCCTAGGTATACATAGTCGTCAACGACTTCGAGCGCAGAGCCTCCGAATATTACGGAAGTTGGCAAAAATGGACATTAGACATGACTTTCGTCTTGTCCATGTTCATTCTCAGGCCAACTTGGTCGGAAACTCTGCTGAGGTCAGAGAGCATAGCACTGAGGTCCTCCATGGTCTCAGCCATGACTACAATATCATCGGCGAATCGAAGGTGAGTTAAGTACTCGCTATTAATGTTGATGCCTCATCCTTTTCAAAACCCGAAGAATTGCGAAACTGAAGTGGCAGTGGTCGGGGCACATTGCTCGCAGGACTGATGGCCGATGGGGTCAAAGTCAAAAGGTTCTCGAATGGCGTCACGGACCGGGAGACGAGCTGTCGGTAGGCCTCCAACAAGATGGAGCGACGACCTAGTTAAGATCGCGGGATCGCGGTGGATGCGAAAAGCATAAGACCGGTCTGAGTGGAGAGCCTTGGGGGAGGCCTATGTCCAGCAGTGGACGTCTTTCGGCTGACATGATGATGATGATGAAATCCATCACAATTGGTCATGGGTGGGTAGAGTTGGAATAAACCGCGCAAGATCGAGCCAAATGGAAACCTTGGCTGCGATCCCATACGATATGAGTTTCGGTGATACGACATTATTCCAAACGGGTTGGTTGAATCATTTACTCATACCTAACCAATCATTCAAATCGGTCCACCCGTTTAAGAGCTACGGTGCCACACACAGACACACATAGTGGTCAAACTTATTTATTTATTTTATTTATTTATTTAATGAAATAATCACACAGCATTACAGACAAGCATCTCTTCGTATCTTAACTATTGTATTTGTGTTTATTGTATTGTATTTTGTAAATTCCTGTAGGGCAGTGGTATGTTCACTGCACGTGAACAGTATTGTATTAATACAATGTGCTTTATTTATAAACAAACAAACAATACAATACAATGATTAACAGAAATGAATAAAAAAAAAGAACTAAAACTAACTTACTCTAAACCTAAAAATCTATATTTACAAATTTCGCCCAAGTCGTTGCTACTGGGCAGGGTGCCCATAAGGCTGGCTGCGTTTCCTCGTTGTATGGCAATGCCAATACGTTGGCCGAGGAAAGAGCCAGCCCTATGGTCACCAGTGGCACGGGCAAGCTTCTTTTTTAAAAATTTAAAAAGTGTTTTTGCTTCGGGACCCCACGGACCAAGCGTTTCAACAGCAAAAGCCGCAAATATGAAATTGTTAGCCAGATTCTCATATTTACGGCATTTTGCTGTTTCAGCCGTTGCAGCCGCCGCACCAGCCTTCAATGATGTCTTAGCAAGATGAGACGGCGCCAATGTGTCCACACATGTGGCGTCCCAAATAAGCGGCCGTCCCATTTGCCAAGGAACAAGCGTATAAATTGTATATTAGGTATTGAGTTTGTGCTGGTTTGGCTTTAGCTGTTAAGGTACAAATGTAATTTTAATACATAAATAAATAAATAATAAATAAATAAGCCAAAGCACTGTGAAATTCATAAAATATTAACAAGCACAACACATGACACATGGCACAAAAGATAACAGAATTAACATGTTACAAACAATTTAGTGAAGACGGACGGTCATCCTTCGCCTTACAGAACCTCATACACTCGCTACATAAAGTCTTCCAGCTACTAGCAAAGATATCGCAATCCGGCGCCGATGCGAGAAGTGCATTAAAATTTAATAAAGGTCGAATAAGGGGTGAGTTCTTGTGTGACACTCTGCGAGCTTTGGGAACTGCAAGCAGATCACGGTTGCGAGGGTGAAAATTGAACCAGGATTGGGATACTGGGGGCGCGAGTAGGCGCACTAGTTGCGTTACCAACTCGGGGCAGTCAGAATCTCCACGCAATATTCGACATACACTGGTCAAGAGCCCGTAATTACGTCTCACCTCCAGAGAACTAAAACCTAAAGTGCCAAGAAGGAACTTTGTGGGGTAACAGAAAGGTTAGTATCTGTAACTTTTTTCTTATAACACCGATCTTTGCGTCGGGGCTTAAAAAATGTAAATAGGGGGCTACCAGTACCGACGGGGGGCGGCACCGCAGTACAACTATACTATACTCAGCGTACTGCCTTCCGGGCCGCACCAAGTTTTTGCGGGCAATAAATTATACCTGTAACTGGCGGCGGCGAGCCACAAAGCAGCCTGTTTTTGCTTAGCGCTTCTTGTTTACGGGGCTGCATGTTAAATATAGGCTTCCTATCCATCTATACTTCTATACTAACTTATAAAGAGGAAAACTTTGGATTTTTGGATGTTTGTTACGAATTAACTCAATAAGAACCATCGCTAGAAAATCAGCTTTCAAATAAAAAAAACCTCATTCAAATCGGTTCACCCGTTTAAGAGCTACAGTGCGACAGACACACACAGACAGACAAACATAGCTGTCAAACTTACAACACCCCTCTTTTTGCGTCGGGGGTTAAAACTACAGGACCAATTTTAAAAATTCTTTCACTATTAGAATGCTAAATTATTCCTCTTCCTTACGAGGAAAGTGAGTTTGTTTGTTTCTTTATTTGTTACGCTTTCACGCCGTAACGGAGCTACGGATCGTCGTGATTTTTGGCATAGAGTTAGTTTATGGTTCCGAGAGTGACATAGTCTACTTTTTATCCCGGAAAAATGCACAGTTCCTGAGGGAACAGCGCGCGATAACCGAATACCACGCGGGCGGGGCCGCGGATAAAAGCTAGTAGGGTATATTTATCAACAGAACAAAATAGGATTCCGTACTAAAACTACAATAATGTAACTCAAAGTGTAAAAAAAGTTGCTATAAAACATCTTTCATCCCATGCGCTATAGAAAGATTTAAAGATTAAGAAACTATTGATTATAGAACAAAAAAATGTTTCGCGATATTAAAGAATACATCAAGATCTACAAAAAACTTCGCGATACCATAATGTCCAACTATTGTAGTTATGTCACTAAACTACTTTTATACATTTTAAAAGTTGACAGAAATGACGAATAAAATCAGACCATGTTATCCATACCTACCTTTGTATTAATCCTTATCCAAATAAATATTGCTCCCTTACAACAAACGCGATTTTTTTTGCTCGATATTAATAACGGCAACAGGTAGGTACTTCAAAAATAAATTAAAATGAAAGCAAAATAAATATTTAAGCCTTCTCATTTTGAGAGGAGGCCTGTGCCCAGCAGTGGGACGTATATAGGCTGAGATAATGATGATGAAATATTTAAGGTGGGCTCCCATACAGCAAACGTGTTTTTTTGCCGTCTTATGCTAATATCTAATGTTGTATAGGTATGGAACCCTTCGTATGAGAGTCCGACTCGCATTTGGCCGTTTTGTTTTTACTTTCCTCGTGCGAAGCCGGGGTGGGTCGCTAGTGTATATAATACTTACTTATACTTCTGAGAGGTTTGTAAGTATTGCTAATACAAAATTTATAAATGGAAACTAAACATTTCCGAACCAAAGCCAAATTACTACACACAAAGCCACGGAATAGTTTTTCTGTTCCGTGCACAAAACAATCCAAACCCACAATTGAAGCAGTCCAGTGAAGTGAACCGCTTCAAAACTTTTTAATAGTCGGAAGTTTTTTTTCACGCCATCTTGCTTAACGTAGTGGCCAGTGCTCGCGCGAATTAGGTGTTTTTTAGTGCCGCCCAGGAATGTAGGCGCGCGTAAACGTAAATCGGATAAATGGATAATGACAGCCGTGTTGGTACGGAAAAACACCCAATGGGTTTTTGCGTTATTATCTTGTCTGTAGTTCTTTAACGCTTGGCGGGAAATAGGGAGTGGATCAGATCCATTATTGAGGTTCCGTATCCGAAGGGTGAAGAAATGAACCCTATTAATAGAAGTCTCTTCGTTCCATTCTCCATACAAACGTAGTCCCGGTCTCATTTGAAAACTAGGCAACAGGAGTAGATGAAATTTTGTAAGTAGGTATGGACTAGACGTCATTATCTATGCCTGTGGTTTTTCAGATTCTCATATAAATGTGTAATATCAGAATTACAAGAGCTCAAAAGTTGACAAAAAAAAAACAACTTTGCACGAGGATTATAGACTATTTGTTGTGGGCTGGTGCCTTAAGGGCTGAATTGGGCCTTAAGGGTCTAGGAGTCTACCAAATATAAAACACGTCTTCTCTGGTGCAAATATATAATCAGACTGTCAAAAGGAACATATAAAATTATTCAAAATTGGTAAAAAAAAGTATAAAAACATAAACAATTATAAAAAGGTTGTGCCTTCGGCACATTTGTCCCCCTTTTAGTTAGCCGGAATTCGAACTAACTTTTTAAGGGGGCGACGAAGCACGCCTGCTGTGGTCGCCACGTCCGCCACTCTGACTATGCCGTCTCCACCTGGGAACAGCGCCGTCACTCGTCCTCTGGGCCATGATCCTCGAGGCAAATTGCCATCGGCAATGAGGACCAGATCTCCTACTGCTATGTTCGGAGCTTCTCCGTTGCTTGATCTCGGTACTAGCGTAGGTAGATATTCACGGACCCAGAGTCGCCAGAAATGATCCGTCAACCGCATTGCTCTGCGCCAGCTGCTCCTGCTCAGCAGATCTGCTTCCGTCATCGTCGTCGTTTAGGTTGGTGCGTGCCACCGCTGTAGCTCATCGGTACTTAACATTACTGCGTAAGCGTAGTCTCCGTCAAAGGGGTTTAGACGTAGCTAACCTAGTACGATGTGAGGGGGGTTTGTGCACCTTTATGTTTCAGCCCATGAACGCCTCCTCGCAGGCACCACCCCTGGTAGAGTCTGACGTGTTGACCGCAGACGACATTCGCCTGGCAGAGGCACACGTTCTCCGACAGTCTCAGCTGGATTCGTTTCCGGACGAAGTAGCTCGCCTGCGTCTAAGTCAAACTGACCAACACCTGCCACGTACCAGTCGTCTAGCCAAAAGAGCCCCCGTAATGAGTGATGATGGTTTACTCCGACTGTCCAGTCGCATCGCTGCAGCTTCTGGAGTATCCGAGGATATTAAACACCCTGTCGTCCTCGACGGTAGACATCCCTAAATGTTGTGGGCTGGTGCCTTAAGGGCTGAATTGGGCCTTAAGGGTCTAGGAGTCTACCAAATATAAAACACGTCTTCTCTGGTGCAAATATATAATCAGACTGTCAAAAGGAACATATAAAATTATTCAAAATTGGTAAAAAAAGTATAAAAACATAAACAATTATAAAAAGGTTGTGCCTTCGGCACACTATTAAAGCATTTTTACAAAAATCGAAAAAACCACAGGCGTAGAAAATATAATTAATATCTTGAATGTAAAATATCATTGATTTCTGTGCTATACTTTTCTTATAATATGAGGACAAAGAAACCCAAAATTCAACCGAACAAATCTTGAAAAGCCTACAACTATCTCGATATATTCGACTTAATGGATTATTGATTGATAATTATTTTTTTAGTTTTTATAATAATAATAAATTTGAGGTATTTAATTTGAATTATGTAATTTCGACATGTATTTTAACTTTAAACTTCAAACACAATGTATATTGTTATTTGAAATAAATAAATTGAATTTGAATTGAATATACATTAGCGGGAATCGGAGAAGCGGGAAGGGATGTGCATGGGGGGGACGGCTGCGAGCGCTTATGTCACGAGCGATAAAGACAGCATTATCCTAAACGAATACCTAACACGGCCGCGCGGCCGGCAGGGAAACTTCTCTTAGGCTGGTTTTAGTGTCACGCGTACCGTCGGTGCGGATCGCTCCGCACAGGCTGATCAGCCAATGGCTAATGAGCTTCCTATCCGCGCGGACGGGAAGCTCATTAGCCATTGGCTGATCAGCCTGTGCGGAGCGATCCGCACCGACGGTACGCGTGACACTAAAACCAGCCTTAGGGACGCGCGTACTCGCCTATCTCTAAAGCCTCCTTACGGCACCGCAAGCAGCGAGTGTCAAACATCAGCACAACTATTCCTTTCACCGCGTCCAATCTATTTCGCAATTTGCGTAGAGATCTTCCGATTAGAGTCTCCGTGACCACCCAGGAGCTAAATTTGGAGTTATTCGAATGTACACATTGTTTGATCCAGTTTCCCACGCCGCGAGATTTACATACGTATGTAAATCAGACGCGAGTGCTGAATTAACGGTCGAGAAATAACGCGGACACTGTGAAATGGTGAAGTGTTTCAAACGACTAGAATTTTAGTCTGAAATCCTCCGAAATCCTTACTATGATAAAGGGGAAAGTGAGTTTGTTTGTTTGTTACGCTTTTACGCTATAACGGAGCGACGGGTCGTCGTGATTTTTGGCGTAGAGATAGTTTATGGGCCCGAGAGTGACATAGGCTACTTTTTATCCCGGAAAATGCACAGTTCCCGAGGGAATCGCGCGATAACCGAATACCACGCGGGCGGAGCCGCGGGCAAAAGCTAGTTTAAAGTCCTTTTTACCCGCTGCTCGAAGGAGGGTTATGTTTTTCGAGCGTATGTATGTATTATATGTCTATCCTTTGGTCCTTTTATAATTAGCTTTTCTTTAACCGACTCCAAATAAGGAGAAGGTTCTATGTTCGACTGTTTGACTGTTTATCGATCACTTCGACAGGAACGGATATTTTTTTGTTTTTAAAGATTTTCTCACACAGTTAAAGTCTGATCTGATGACGGGATCCGAAGGAAATCAAAGGCAACCCTCAAATTATATAAGCGGATAGCTTTCTACAATTATTTGAATATTTAAAAAATTGACACAAATTATTAGATTTTTTGCAATGCACCATCAATCGAAGTTAACGGAAATCAAACAAAACACAGCGTATATTATAACACAGGAATTGTTTTACTTCAATAAACTTTTCAAGACGCTACATAAACTAAAGTCGTTACGATCTAATCTGTACTATATACAAGCTACAGCTATAACATGGCTTGTTTTCATCGGTCGCCGCGAGTTGCAACATACACTATGTTGTAAGAATCACTACCGAATAATATAAATTCGCGCGTAATTGTGGGGTAAAGTGTGAAAATCAATATGCCGGCGTGGTCTAAGTTAAAAGCGATCAACCATTCTACCGAATCGAGCTTTTGAGAATAAGAATCTATATATATAAAAGGCAAACCTGACTGGGTTATATATCAACGCACAGCCCAAACCGCTGGGCCTAGGAACTTGAAATTTGGTACAAGGGTTCCTTTTATGATGTAAGTGAGCACTAAGAAAGGATTTTTGGAAATTCATCCCCTAAGGGGGTGAAATGGGGGGGGTGAAACTTATATGGAATTTGCTCATTTCTGGACTTAGATGTATGAAAATTGCTGTATAAATTTTCGATTATAATTGAAAATTATCTGTCTAGGTGAAATGGATAAAATTCCTCCCTAAAGGGGTAAAATGGGGGGTAAAGTCTGTATGGAATTTTTCTCATTTCTGGGCTTAGAAGTATGAAAATAGGTATATAAGTTCTTGATTACAATGATAAATTATTGGTGTAAGTGAAATTAATAACATTCCCCCCTAAAGGGGTAAAATGGGAGGTAAAGTTAGCATATTATTATGTTTTAATTAATCCCCGTTATAATTAACGCCCTGATAACTAAAGTAACGCGGACGAAGTCGCGGGCAAAAGCTAGTAATTATATGAAGCTCCAATTTTGATGAATAATGATGACTTATGATAGGTATGACGTGTTGGTTACTAATTGTCATATGCATTTAATGTTAAATAAAGCATATTTATGAAAAAAACTGTATTAAAACTGTTGCATGCCTTTAAGGCGAAATAATTGTGCCTAATAAATATATTTAAGAACTTTTTCTGTATTATTATTATTTCAAGCAATAAATGTATTATGATAATGAATCATTTGATGCCCATATTGTTATAATGCAAAATAGTTGTTTTATTGCTCCCTCCTGTTTTTGCAGACGCCGTATTGGAATATGTACCTTACGTCACTCCGAGAGCAGTGAATCGAAAGATACCTTATATCATCATATGTCAAAATCTATTCAGACGACTGGCAGCAGAGGATAAAAAAAATACATACATACCTACATACGCTGGAAAAACGTAACTCTCCTTCAGGCAGTCAGGTAAAAATTTGAAAAGTCAAAAAAGCCGTCCGCCTTTAAAACTAAAAGGAAGAAAATAAGTCTGGTGGTCTAGGACTCTGTTAAGTAGCTAATTTAAAGCTCAACAGTCGGGACCCATTTAATTTAGCTTTTAAGGCAGTCGAATTTTAGATTTTTCAAATTTTTAATTTCATACTTTTTTGATATTTCTTATATTGAATTATAACCCATATATTTAGAATGGGCTATTTATTAGCTTTAATTTGATCCCTATATTGTTACAATATTTTTTTTTTCTCCTCCATATTTTTTTTCGCAGTCATATTCGAATATACCCTATGTTACTCTGACAGTTATGACGGATCCAATGATACCTCATATGTTAAAATCCACCGAGCCGCTTAGGCTGCAGCGAGGACCAAAGAAATGTACATACATACATACCTCCTTCGGGCAGTCGGGTTATAAATGCCTGTCTATCTCTCTCGGTCTTTCTCTGTCTCACAAATTCCCGAACGCTTCAGCTCGTAGCTCGGCCCGCAACAGCAATCAGCGGAACGAATCGCAACCAATACCAGCCTATAAAGTGCTCTGGTCACAATTAAGATCGGATCTATTGTTGTAGATTATCGGAGAGAGCCGAAGGCGGCCGATGTTGGCCGAGTCAGAGAGTGAGTACTGAGGGCTTGACGCATATATCTATTACTAGCTTTTGCCCGCGGCTCCGCCAGTGTGGTATTCGGTTATCGCGCGCTGTTCCCTCGGGAACTGTGTATATTTCCGAGATAAAAAGTAGCCTATGTCACTCTTGGGCCCATAAACTATATCTCTATGCCAAAAATCACGTCGATCCGTCGCTCCGTTACGGCGTGAAAGACGGACAAACACACAAACATACAAACACACTTTCGCATTTATAATATTAGTAAGTATGTATATGGATAGCATTTAAAGCTAAAGCATATCAAAACGGACATCAAATGACCAAAATAGGCTTGTATCGTAAAAAAATCTAGATTTTTCTTTTACTAACGTTCACCTACAATAGTTTTTTACCCAGGAAATTACCCGATGGACGAACTCACACTGAGTTTTAAACAGTATAAAAGTTAGGGCACAAGTGTTTCAGAGAAATAACTTCATTCGACCTGTTGAATATTCCCTTGAAGTTACCGGAAATCAAAAATAACACAGTGTATATTTCCTATCACCTCAGGCTATATAATACTCTACTGCTGGGCAGAGGCCTCCTCTCGCAACAAGTGGGCTGCCATCGCCCAAAAAGCTCCGATACAAACCCTAGGGGCTACTACGAAATTCGAAAATCGAAGTTCATATCGTACCGTCCCTCTCACTCATGTGTTAAATAATATAAGCGTGAAAAGGACGGCAAATTTTGCGTCTCAGTTCAGCGCGAATTCCATTGTACAGTCGAGCTCATAAGCTTGTGAGCAAATTTTTTATCAAAAATATCTCAACACAACTCTATTTTCAACGGCGTAGAAGAGTGTCCAGATATTTTTGATCAAATTTTTGCTCAAAATTTTACGAACTCAACTTTTTTTATTATTATTCGACTGGGTGGCAAACGAGCAAGTGGTTCTCCTGATGGTGAGAGATCACCACCGCCCATAGAACTGCAACACCAGGGGGATTGCAGATGCGTTGCCAACCTAGAGGCCTAAGTTAGAATACCTCAAGTGCCAGTAATTTCGCCGGCTATATTACTCTCCACGCCGAAACACAACAGTGCAAGCACTGCTGCTTCACGGCAGGATTAGCGAGCAAGATGGTGGTAGCAATCCGGGCGGACCTTGCACGAAGTCCTACCGCCTGCAGAACTGTCGACTGTACTAACACTCCATATGTTCGGCGTTAGAAAGTGCACTTACATTTTACACCGCTGTTAGTCAGGGCTTCGTAGTGCGTGATGTGAATAGTGCAACGAGGTAAGTTGTTGGGGAACGAGACTGGCTTGCTAGGAGAATACAGACCAGAGTAAGACCTAACCAACAAAAAAGTTGGAAAACCCCGATTTTGACACTTCTCTTCTTCTTTTCTTTTAAAATATGGCTTTCTGTCCTAATTAATAGGACAATTTCGAAGTAGGTACTCTCTTTGAGAGGGACGTTGTACGGTGATTGTAGTTTTTGTAACTTGACTGTAAAATTCCAGAAACCACGTGGAAACAACTTGCGCATTAAAAAATGTCACACACGAGAGCAATGTAGAATTTTGTGATCACTGTTAAGGTTAATCGCCGCATAAAACACTATCAAAATTATACTTCAACTAGCCAAAGAAACAGAAATAGCAAAATTAGATATTGTCTACATCCGCCATGTTCGAATGCCACAAATCGAATCGACTTTGTCACTTAGAATAGTTCGACGCGCTACGTGACCACGACTGCTCTGCCAAGAGTATCCGACAAAGAACAAGAAGAATACAAAGGGTGCCAAACGAACCATATTACTGAGACTCAGCTCTGATGTCTGTCCGTCCGTCACAGGCAGGCTTCTAGGGCACAGATTGTGTATTACTGTGCCCGCTATAACAACAAATAGATACTATAACCTAACCAAAAAAAAGTTGGAAAACCCCCGACTTTGTCACTTCACAGTTCAATATCCCAAAAACGGCTGAACCGATTTTGATGAAACATGTCTAAGAGTCATCGCTAGAAAACCTGCTTTTAAATTAAAAAAACCGCATTCAAATCGGTCCACCCGTGTAAGAGCTACAGACAGACGGACACACATAGCGGTCAAACGATAACACTCCTCTTTTTGCGTCAGGGGTTAAGTGTTCGATTTTGGCTTTAACGCTTTTTCTTCAAAAGTCAAAGTCACAGTATCTTTATTCAATTTAGGCTAAGAAACACTCATGAATGTCAAAAAAAATCTACTACCGGTTCGGAAAACCTCTGTTGAGAAGAATCCGGCAAGAAACTCAACGAGGTATTTTTTTTGTAAAACAGATTCACAATATTAATAAATGATATCTATATACTATACATCACAAGTATTTAACACAACTTTATTTTTAAAATGTCTGATGATGGCATTACGCATTGACCAATGACAATAGAAAAATCAGATATCAAATCTGTTTCATCGTCCGAAGCGACGTTTAGTCGCATCGTAAGCGCAGGCCAGTCTCACAGCGCCCTGCATAGGCCCTTGGTTGTTACAACTGAATATTTCGCCACGCCGAAACACGTCGGCCAACGACGAGCGGACTTGTCTTACACAGCGGGCCCTACACTGTCGGACTAATTGCGGGAAATATAGCAAATTAGTTATTGTTTAAAGCTTAACTGTTGCATAATCCTATGGTGATCTGGAACCGTTTCGCGATTTCGCATATTGTTTTATTCTTTTTTAGGGTTCCGTAGCCAAAATGGCAAAAACGGAACCCTTATAGTTTCGCCATGTCTGTCTGTCCGTTCATCCGCGGCTTTGCTCAGGGACTAACAATGCTAGAAAGCTGTAATTTTGCACGGATACATATGTAAACTATGGCGACAAAACAATACAATAAAAAAACTGGAAAATAATTTTTTTAGGGTACCTCCCATAGACGAAAAGTTGAAATGATTCTTTTTTCTCATCCAACCTTGTAGTGTGGGGTATCGTTGGATAGGTATTTTAAAACCATTAGGGATTTGCTACACCGATTTTTCGATTCAGTAATTTGTTTGCGAAATATTCAACTTTAAAGTGCAAATTTTCATTAAAATCGAGCGTCCTCCCCCCTCTAAAATCTAAACCTGTGGGTGGAAAAATTTGAAAAAATTCAGGATGGTAGTCAGTATATCAAACTTCCAAGGAAAACTATAGCGGCTAAGTTTGCTTGAGAATTATTAGTAGTTTATGAGTATATAGCAGCGTAAGGTATAAAACATACCTAAACTTGAAATATTCCGTACAAAATACGAAATCCTTAGAAAAATATTACCTACTTATTTCTTTCGTAATGGCTACGGAACCCTATTTTGGGTGTGTCCGACACGCTCTTGGCCGGTTTTTACTTTTTTAGGGTTCCGGAGCCAAAATGGCAAAAACTGAACCCTTACAGTTTCGTCAAGTCCGTCTGTCTGTCTGTCCGTCCGTCTATTTTTTTTAAAGTTTTGCACTTATTCTCTTTTGCCAGAATGAATACCCTCGAAATACTTGTTACCAAAATATATTACCAAATTATAAAGCCCTAAATGGATTACAATGGCCATAACTAATATATTATTTAACTTTAGTACAACGGTTAGAGCTTACTAGTAATGGATCCATTGTGCTAAATTTAGATTTAGTGTACAATCGCGTTCATAAACTTGTGAGCAAAAATTTGATCAAAAAAAATTTTATAACAAAAAATTTAACCGACTACAAAATACCATGAAAATAATTTTTTACCAGTCTTAAGTGGGAACTATGGCCCAAGCCCTCTCATTCTGAGTGGAGGCCTGTGCCCAGCAGTGGGACGTATATAGGCTAGGACGAAACTGAAGTCGGTGCCTCAGCACGAGCCAGCAGGAGTGATTGAAGTCTAATATATAAAGTAGGTATGTAGGTGAAGAAGACGCGGTACTGAAGTCACGAGACTCCTTATCTTATCTTATCTTGAGTTTAGGGGTCCTTGCGGATACACTTCGACCCGTAGGGATCTTTTGTGTAATTACCCCTCCTTCGCACTTACTCCATTGCTTTTATCACCTCATCCATGAATTGGATGATTTGACGTAGCGGTAGTGCCTTAAAGTCTCCTGGCGCGGTGTATCCGACGCCAAAGAGTCTCATTCTTAATCTGACGAGACTCCTTAGAGGCCGTGTAGAGCGCGCGTCTGTGTGAGTGTGTTCGTTTCGATCGATTTGTTCGTAGCTTCCATACTGCTTTAGCTTATATATTATACTGTGTTGGAGCAGCAGTAGTCTAGAAACGCTATATCGAACCAACTAAGATAGCGATCACAGATGTTATACTACTTTATCGCTCACCACTATCTAGTCAGCGCCATCTAGCGACTCCTGCGTTTAAATTATATGGTGACGCTTTATTATAAAGCTGAATTCATGGACATGCACAGACTAAGAGCTTATGTCTGTCTGCTTCTGTAGTGTTATACTCAATCTTTTTAGGGTTCCGTAGCCAAAATGGCAAAAACGGGAACCTTATCCCTACTAATATTATAAATGCGGAAGTAACTCTGTCTGTCTCTCTGTTACGCTTTCGCGTCGAAACCGCTGAACCGATTTTGATGAAATTTGGTAAGAGATAGTTTAAGCCCCAAGGATCAACATAGGATACTTTTTATTTCGTTAGAGGGCGCCACTGCGCGATAACCTAGGTCCGCGCAGACGAAGTCGCGGGCATAAGCTAGTATAGGTACTATAACCTTATAACCTACTCTATCACAATATAGTTTCGCACTAATGAAGTACCCGCAGGTGGTAGGACCTTGTGCATGTCCGCCCGGATTGCTACCACCATCTTGCTCGCTAATCCTGCCGTGAAGCAGCAGTGCTTGCACTGTTGTGTTTCGGCGCGGAGAGTAAGACAGCCGGTGATATTATTGGCATTTGAGGTATTCCAACTTAGGCCTCTAGGTTGGCAACGCATCTGCAATACCCCTGGTGTTGCATACATTTATGGGCGGTGGTGATCTCTTACCACCAGGAGACCCACTTGCTCGTTTGCCTTCCAGTCGAATAAAAAGAAAACCCTATTTTTAACCCCCGACGCAAAAAAGGGGTGTTAAAGTTTGACCGATACGTGTGTCTGTGCGTCTGTTTGTGGCACCGTAGCTCTTAAACGGGTAGACCAATTTAAATGCAGTTTTTTTGCAGATTTGTTCGTAGCTTCCATACTGCTTTAGATTATATATATACTAGCTTTTGCTCGCGGCTCCGCCCGCGTGGTATTCGGTTATCGCGCGCTGATAAAAAGTAGCCTATGTCACTTTTGGGCTCATAAACTATCCCTATGCCAGAAATCATGTCGATCCATCGCTCCGTTACGGCGTGAAAGAGGGACAAACATACAACATACAAACATACAAACACACTTTCGCATTTATAATATTAGTATGGATTATGGTAGTACCTATACTGTATTAAAATGTGTATCGGCTATTGGACTATAGTATTGTGTCGTGGTGGAACCTAAGTCAAACTTTCCCGAACAATAGCAGATTTAAGCTAATTATATGTTCAGATCGTAATGTTGCCAATAATGGAAATATATAGTGGAACGGGATATTTATGTCTGCTTGTAGCCTTGGTATTTTCTCTTGTTAGCAAAGGAGTATATAGCTACTGTTGTGTTAGTTATTTCCTTTTGTTGACGACATATTTCTGAGGTTTTTGATTACGTTTTTTTTTAATTTCCGACGCAAAAAGAGGGGTGTTATACGTTTGATCGTTATGTGTGCCTGTGTGTATGTCTGTGGCATCGTAACTCTTAAACGGGTGGACCAATTTGAATGAGCTTTTTTAATTGAATGCAGGTTTTTTGGCGATGGTTTTTAGACATGTTCTATTAAAATCTTTAAAAATTTTGAGATATTGAACTTTGATTTGGCATAGTCGGGGGTTTTCATACTTTTTTTTGGTAAGTATATAGTATATATTTTTTGTTATAGCGGCCACAGTAATAAACAATCAGTGCCCTAGAGCCCTGTGACGGACGGACGAACAGACATCAGAGCTGAGTCTCAGTAATATGGTCCCTTTGGCTCCCTTTGTATACGGAATTGTTGAAGCTGTGGTGGCCTAGTGGTTTAACCTATCGCCTCTCAAGCAGAGAGTCGTGGGTTCAAACCCCGGCTCGCACCTCTGAGTTTTTCGAAATTCATGTGCGGAATTACATTTGAAATTTACCACGAGCTTTGCAGTGAAGGAAGACATCGTGAGGAAACCCGCACAACCTGCGGAGCAATTCAATGGTGCGTGTGAAGTTCCCAATCCACGCTTGGCCCGCGTGGGAACTATAGCCTAAGCCCTTTCATTCTGACAGGTCTGTGCCCAGCAGTGGGACGTGTATAGGGTGGGATGATGATGATGATACGGAATCCTAAAGTTGACAGCTAATAGACGTTACTTGTAATTAGTTGAGCCCAGTGCCCTCCAAATGAGCAGCCCATATAACGATGTTAAACCATCTCGTTGCTACGTGCTATGACGTGAGCGTCAGAATCAGGGTTATCGCGAGATACTAGTGATGTGTTAACTTATTTTTGACCGACTGCGAGAAGGAGGGTTATGTTTTTCGAGCTTATGTGTGTACTAGGTTTTGCCCGCGGCTCCGCCCGCGTGGTATTCAATTATCGCGCGCTGTTTCCTCGGGAACTGTAAAATTTTCCGGGATAAAAAGTAGCCTATGTCGCTCTCGAGGCCATTAACTATCTCTATGCCAAAAATCACGTCAAGGAAGGAGGTCCAACGCCTTCTATCTCTTAAGATCCATTCATTGGATCCATTATGGATTTACTGAGATTTTATTTTCCACCTAGATCTTTCTTCTTTAACCGTGGATCTAATGAGATATTATTAACCATTTGATACATATTTACTTGTAGTCGCTACAAATGGATCTGAAGAGAACATTTTTCTCATTGGTCATTTTCATCACCATCTAATTGGTCTGTATTAAATGTTTTGTATTTGAATTTGAAAAGTACCTATTACAAGAAAAAGTGTTGCATGGAAGTTCAGACACAGGAGGACTTTACACACTTATTTTTATTTTCGAATGTACCTACCTATTCTACAAAATATCCTTAACGAGGGCTTAATTATAGTAGAGGATTGTTTTAACACAATGTATTAAATAATTTATCTATGCATAAAAACCCTTTATTTTTTTATCGATAACAAGCCCATCACTAGCGCGGAAATGGGCGCGGCAGATGGTCCGCACTAGTCGCGTCACGACCAACGTGCGAGGTCAGAGATGCGCAGGCGACTGTGAATGGTAACATTCAAAATAACCATCCTATTGGCAGTCGGATAAACAATCTAAGATCCGGAGAGAATCTGCACCCATCTATTTAATGGATAATAAGTGAGTTTTGTTAAAAAAAAATTAACACGAGTTTTTTGCTGTCTGCACTTTTTGTCGATTAAGGGAAATTTGAAGTTTTGGAACATGTCCCTACATAAATATAGTCGTATCAGAGATTATCGATGGGATCTGTTCTTAAGGTTACTTAACGAATCTTACTAAGATAAACGGTTTTAACCAATGGTTTTAACAGTAACAAGGTAGTGAGACTACCTATATAATAATACGACTTTATATGCACTCAAGATACGCGATCGGCTTTCGTGATAGATGGTCATGAAAGCCCTATACTACGAAGTGCACAATTCGAACTTTTTCTCTTACCGTCCCGCTGGTGCTTACATTATTTAACACGAGAGTAAGAGGGACGGCGACATAGCCTAGAGAATTAGCTCGTTGAATTGGCAATGGGCGGGCCATATAGCACGGAGAGCAGATGGCCGTTGGGGCCGAAAAGTTCTCGAGTGGAGGCCGCGGATCGGCAAGCGCAGCGTGGGACGTCCACCAACGAGATAGACGGATGACCTATTTAAAGCCGCTGGTTTACGGTGGATACAGGCCGCTGCCAACCGAAGCAACTGGAGGTCTATGGGGGAGGCCTATGCCCAACAGTGGACGTCCTACAGCTGAGATGATGATGATGATGATGAAGAGGGACGGTACAATACGAATTTAGATTTTTGAATTTTGTAGTAACCCCCCAAGCAAAGCCTCCACCCGGAACAAATCAAGGACATCTTAGCATACTGTTATAAAACTGTTCACTGTCAAGAGGTCAGTACAGCAGTAACTATGTAATCACATATTTACAGCGTTGTTAAACTTCATAAAACCGTTAAAAGCCGACCTTTCGAGGTGACTGGAACATTTGACCGTGCGAGCTAATTACTTGGTCAAATTAGTGCAGTCGCAAAAACGGTCAAGCGCGAGTCGGTAACGTGCACAAGCGTAGTTCATAGCGCTTAGGCAATGATTGTACGAAAAAAAAAATTTTTTTTTTGTGTTACCTAAAGTTAATCATCTAGTTTCTACCGACGAACTAAGCCTTATCCGAGTTCAGTATCATTAAATCATTAAGTATTATTAAATAATTAGTGTCAAAATTAAAAATGTGCCAATCGAGAGCAAGATAAAGATGTTTTTTTTTTCGTCAAAATAGGTACGATGGAAAACAGTATATTACTTTATGCTATTAATATTACATAATAAAGACTAAAAGTTATACGATGATTATATAGAATATTACGACAACTCTTTGTACTCGGTGTTCCGTTTTCACTAAGGTAATTTGCTTTATTGACATAGCAACATTTAGAAATGTCAGTTAACTGTCAAATTTTAGTACTCTCTGTAGAGTCCCTCCTTCGTTATGTTTATTCTCCTTTTATTATCATCCTGTGTGATTTTATTTCCTCTAATAACATAAGACTATAGTTGTAAGTAGTAATAACATGTTTTGTCTTTGTCGTAGTGTGACGTGACTCCTGCAACAGCGTTCGGCGGAAAAGGATTTATTTTTATTTTTATTTTCAAAATTATTTTCTTGCTGCTGTCAAACTGTTGGCGTTCTGCAGAATCAACCGCAACCAAGTCATCGTAACTGACATTGGCCCAAGCCTTAAGGCCGCCATCAAGGGGAATAAGAATAAGAGTCTCGCCTCTCTCTCGTCGTTGAACTGTCGTGTCGCTGTCGAAGTTCGTTTAGTTTAAAAAGTTATCTAGTGCCTTGTGGAATCAATAGGATGCTGCAGCTGCTTCACGTATAGTCGGGTACCAGGTAACCCAGAAGGGCTACTCCGAAACACAAAATTCGAAGTTCGTATCGTACTATCCCTCTCACTCTCGTATCAAATAACATAAGCGTAGGCGGGACGGTACGATACGAACTTCGATTTTCGAATTTCGTGGTAGCCTTGCAGGACTGGAAGGTAAGACTGGCCAGCTCGAAGAATTCCAGTGGCCTTGTACTGCAGCTAAGTCTCTGCACAGCGCTAAGGAGGGTCAGTGTCCTTCTGAATCACACAAGGCTATATCTTTCGTTCGTAGAGATACAGCCCGCGTTTAAAAATCTATCACAAAAACTTAAGCTATGAGGTCGAATTTGTTAACACCTCTGATCTACTACACTTGGTTTGGATAGGTGTTTAACTAAATGTAAACAAAACGTTAATCGGTGTCTTAAATATTGAAATTCCCCCATTAAACTATCTAAACATTTACATTTATCTACTGAAATACACTAGTCTAGTTTGTATTACAATGATAGAAAGTAAAATGTTTAAAATCCTTGAATGTACCAAACTTGGCTGTAGTTTGTTTACATTTAGTTAAACACCTATTCAAAGCGAGTATAGCTCTCGCGAGACCCTTAGCGGAAACTAATTAAACATCTAGCAGTGAAAGGTACCAAGCTATCTGCCCATCGGATGTAAAGCTAGCTCACAACTCTCAGGACAGCGTACACGCCAGATTTACTGGACGGTTTGCCCATTAGCTTGTTCAAGACAAATTTAGGACGCACTAGTTTATAATGTCTCGCTGGACTTTACAACGCGTGTAAATTGAGCACATACACAAAACGGACTATACTCGAGTCCAGAATTAGGCGAACCGATTTGACAGTTCATTACACACAAATGTTGCCACAGTTACACCAGTGCTTTAATATCGATATTTAAAAAAAACTTAGTATCGATCGATGTTAGAAAAAAACTCAATACGAAATTAACTAACTTAGTATTATAAGTCAACCTTGTTACTGACAAATTTTGGATCTAATTGTCTTAATGTAAATAATGTTTTATGAATAAAGGAATCAATTTAAAAAAATACGAAATAATATTTGAAAGATTTCGAAAGAAATTTTGAACGTCGCTAAGGACGCCATCCACCATTTTGTTTTATTGAGATTTCATTTGTTATACTTACGTCATTCCACTTAGCTGCCATCGGCTTGCTTGGAACTATTTCTGTTATTGTGAAATCTTCGCTAAGTTTATTATTTGTTGTCATCCTTTTTGTCGTTTTCGTGGCTAAAGCTATAAAAATAAAGCCTAAAAGTGACAAACATTTTCACTCCGCGTCTACACGAGGTTTTATCTACAAATTTGTATCGACATATTCCTATGCCTATTTTTTGCTGTCTGGCAACATTTTCAGTTGTCAATCTAGTTCACCTAATTTTAAACTCTAGTATAGCGATGTGTGTTTACATGAACCATTTCGAGCCACTTTTGACTCCTTCACCGATGAAACAACCCGCTATAAGCTAACTGAGGAGTGATGAACACAAACGACGACGTACAAGACAAACAAAATTTTACCCAGTTCCATTGGACGGATTGACTTGAGATTTGGCATGCTTATGTAAATCTGGTGACAATAATCTGGCAGTGGCATCCTGGTAGTCCGTCCAGGATCGTCTTCACAGGAGGGAACGCTAATGGCGTAGACTTGAAATTTTGTAAGAAAATAAACAAGTAGTCAACAAAAAAGCTTGTATTTTTAAAATGATAATAATAATTAATTTGCCCTATTTATAGTTGTTTTCAGTCAAATCTTGCAATTTCATGTTGAACCATTTCCAGTAGTCGTATTGATTTGATTTTGTATATGTAGGTAAATTGGATGACAATACAAGTGCAGTCAACAAAAAGTATAGTAAGCACAAGAATCTTGTATTAAAAAAAGTAAGTACAATACAACACAATAACTTTTTATTGCACACCAACGTATAGCAAGCAAATACAGAAAACAGGTATACAGGGTGGCCCATTTATATCGGTCAGTATGGGAAAGTGAAACTATAAGACATAAGTACGAAAATTTCTTCTTAGGAACCATGACATCGATTTTAATAACAAGAAAAACTGCATTCATGCATTTAAAAAAAAACCTGTATTCAGCTCGGGAATCGAACCCGGTTGTTTTGAAAAAAAAAACTTACACTATTTCTATTTAGATATCAATTGTGTACGTCTTAAGCAGTAAATGTCTCCATGAAACATTATGTCTAAAATGAATAAAATGCATTGTTTTCACATACTTAATTTTATTTACTAGGTGTTCGAAGTGTCCACCATGACAATATTCAACAAATTCTGGCATGTAAAATTGTCTCTATGGTTTGTAATTCTTTGCTGGTAAAATCAATGTCATGGTTCCTAAGAAGAAATTTTCGTACGTCGTATAGTTTCAGACTTTCCCATACTGACCGATATAAATGGGCCACCCTGTATACACAGAGACTTTCTGAGGTAAGCAATAGGCAGCCTTATCGCTTCAAAGCGATCTCTTTCAGGCAACCTTTAAAATGGAATGGATGGAGAAGTGAGGAATAAATTTCTAACATAACCTGAAAAAATGTCAAAGGGAACGGTATATCGAGAAAATGTGCACTGTTGCTTACTGTTTTTAAACTGTTTCTGTTATTAGACGATACTAGTACAAGTGAAGGCGAGGTCGTCCGTCGCGGATGCTGTAGCCGGACCTGAGATGCTTGCTTTTAATTAAAAAAAAAATCATAGCGGAAGTCTGGCAGCTATAGAAGTTCTCAGTCACGTTAGTACACATATAGAACCCACTAGCTTTTGCCCGCGTGGTATTCGGTTATCGCGCGCTGTTCCCTCGGGAACTGTGTATTTTTCCGGGATAAAAAGTAGCCTATGTCACTCTCGGGCCCATAAACTATCTCTATGCCAAAAATCACGTCGATCCGTCACTTCGTTACGGCGTGAAAGAGGGACAAACATACAAACATACAAACACACAAACACACAAACATACAATCACACAAACACACTTTCACATTTATAATATTAGCATGGATTAGTATGGATGAATAATTGTGAGGAGTAATTGAAGCCATTTACTCGTATAGTTGTAGGTGAGGTAGATGACGATTATAGGTCCACTCCTGCTGGCTCGTGCTGAGGCACCGACTTCAGACTGGTAGAAAATTATTTTCATGGTTTTTTGTAGTCGGTTCTATTTTTTAACCGACTTCAAAAAAAGGAGGAGGTTATCAATTCGGTTGTATGTTTTTTTTTTTTTTTTTTTATGTTTGTTACCTCAGAACTCCGTCATTTATGAACCGATTTGAAAAATTTTTTTTGCGTTCGTCTAGGAATGCTTTCAACTAGGTACCATAAGCACCAAATTAGGATCTGATGATTGGATCCTAAGGAAATCGAGGGAACTCTTCAAATGTTGTAGGGACACCTATGGTAATTTTGATATATTTAGTAGTAACTCGAGCATTTGCTCTTGAAAATCATCATTTGGTGAAGTGGAACTGATGATGAAGACCACAGTTGACCATCGGAGTTACTACTCAATAATAGGTATTTCATGGGTTGAATTTCAATTTCTTTATCACAGTTGCTAAGCAATTTATGCTCCTCGGAACGGATATGGTGAAATGGAATGGGTGGTGAAGCACCAGGACTCCTCAATAATGAACATCTCTGCATCGGAAATAGCAATTTTTCGTGAAAGGTGACGAGCAGTTGACATTAAACTATTGTATCTTTGATGTTTTACACTAAAAAGCGTGAGAAAAAAAATTTATAACAAAAAATAGAACCGACTACAAAAAAAACATGAAAATAATTTTCTACCAGCCTGAAGTCGGTGCCTCAGCACGAGCCAGCAGGAGTGATTGAAGCCATTTACTCGTATAGTTGTAGGTGAGGTAGACGATTATAGGTCCACTCCTGCTGGCTCGTGCTGAGGCACCGACTTCAGACTGGTAGAAAATTATTTTCATTGTTTTTTGTAGTCGGTTCTATTTTTTGTTATATTTTTTTTAATAATGACACTTTTAAGGGTAATTTCCAAGTAATTGTGGCAACTTTAGGGGTTTTTAACTTATGCTTGAGGGATAAACATTTTTGAGAATTCCTAACACTGTTGGGACTTTTTTTGTAGTGTAAAGTGGACTTAAGATTGTTTTTTTGGAATCTTTTTGTATTTTTTATTTAAATTCAAAATTTTTACTTTTACGGTCATCCCGTGAAACCTAAACAAACTGAGATATGTGATGCATAGGGAAATTCGTGTCTGCACCGTCGACCAGTAGTGTAGCGGTATAGCACGCGGCACGGAATGACGAGGACCTGGGTTCGATTCCCAGTGTTGGTCTTATTTCAGTTTGTATTTTCAATTTAAAGTGGACTTACCGAGAGCCCTGCGTCGCCGCGGTGTCGGCGGCCGCTTCAGACTCAGATCCACCGGCTCCATCTGGACGGGGGGCCCACAAGCCTAGAAAGAAAAACACGCTTTAATAGGGTGTTTAGAGCAGGGTTGTTGCTGATGCAGGTTTTTACTATATCAGCGGATGCTGATGCTGATGCTGATTTTCTCAGACCAATATCAGCGGATGCTGATGCTGATGCTGATATTAATAAATTACTTCAATAAATCATATCCTACTAGGAAATTAATAGTTAAAACAATAAAAGGCTATTATATATTTACACTTTCTTTCAACTAATTGTTGACAAAACAATCAAATAAGGGAACAAGTGACAGCTTTTATTGTATAACTGTCTGTGATTGTTCGAAACTTCCACGTGCCTCGCGGTAAGTCCCGCCTTCAACAAACACGTTACGACTTGAATATCAGCATTAAAAATCAGCATCGATTATTGCTGATGCTGATGCGGATGCTGATTATATAAAAAACCATGCTGATTATCCGCGGATGCTGATGCTGATACTCGCAACAACCCTGGTTTAGAGTACCTCCCATAGACGTCAAGTGGGGGTAATTTTTTTTTCTCATCCAACCTTGTAGTGTGGGGTATCGTTGGATAGGTTTCCTAAAACCAATAGGGGGTTGCTAAAACGATTTTTCAATTCAGTGATGAGTTTGCAAAGTACTCAACTTTAAAGTGAACATTTTCATTAAAATTGGGCGTTCCTCCCCCCCCTTTAAAATCTAAACCGGTGGGTGGAAAAAATTGAAAAAATTCAGGATGATAGTAAGTAAGTATAATAAACTTACAAGGAAAACTATAACGGTTAATTTTTTTTGAGAATTATTAGTAAGTAATTTAAAAGTAAATAGCAGCCTAAGGTATAAAATATACCTACCTAAACTTAGAATATTCCGTACAAAATACGAAAAATATTACTTAATTTTTTCGTGATGCCTACGGAATCCTATTTCGGGCGTGTCCGACACGCTCTTGGCCGGTTTTTTGAGCTTGTTTTTGGGTCAAATCTTGCAAGTTCATTCTGACCCACTTCCAGTGGTCGGATTGACTTTAAATTTGGTACACATATGTAAGTTGGTTGACAGTGCAAGTCAAAACAAAAGTACAGCAAATAAGCTTGCATTAAAAATATCACAAGCTTTTATTTAACTTCTCCTCTTTTTGGGTGAAATCTAGTAAATTTATTTTGTACCACTTGCAGTGGCCGAATCGACTTGAAATTTGGTATGCCGTCAGCAAAAACAACTCTCATTAAAAACAAATTTATTGACAAAATCTTCATCATCATCATGTCAGCCGAAAGACGTCCACTTCTGGACATAGGTCTCCCCCAAGGCTCTCCACTCAGACCGGTCTCGTGCTTTTCGCATCCACCGCGATCCCGTGATCTTAGCCAGGTCGTCGCTCCATCTTGTTGGAGGCCTATCGACAGCTCGTCTCCCGGTCCGCGGACGCCATTCGAGAACCTTCTGACCCCATCGGCCATCAGTCCTGCGTGCAATGTGCCCCGCCCACTGCCAGTTCAGTTTCGCAATTTTTCGGGCTATGTCAGTAACCTTAGTTCTACTGCGGATATCATCATTTCTGATTCTATCGCGCAGAGAAACCCCGAGCATAGCCCTTTCCATAGCCCTTTGAGTGACTTTGAGCTTCCTCATAAAGCACATCGTTAGCGCCCACGTCTCAGATCCGTATGTCATCACTGGCAACACACACTGGTCAAAGACCTGGACAAAATCTTATCTTCTGTTATTTTGCGTGAAAGAGCTCACACAAATAGTACGTTTGTTACTGCAACAAACGTCCATACATCCGCTACGAACAAAAAAAAATAACAGTAGCGTTGAACACCTGAATGTGTTTAAATAATGTAACATCACCTTTTAAGGGGTACATTAAATCACCAATTGTAGTAATTTATGTTCGAGTGCAAGAAAAAGGAACCGAAGTGTTAATTCTTTCTGCGAATTGATACCACACACATCGTTAATATTTTAGAGAAGTTTCCCTGCCGGCCGCGCGACAGTGTTAGGTATTCGTTTGGGATATTGCTGTCTTTATCGCTCGTGACATAAGCGCTCGCAGCCGTCCCCCCCCATGCACATCCCCTCCCGCTTCTCCGCTTCCCGCTAATGTATAACGAGATAGCTGTAGGCATTTCAAGATTCGGGCGCTTGAATTTTGGGTTTTGATGTCCTCATATTATACGAAAAGTATAGCACAGAAATCTATGATATTTTACAATCAAGACCTTCATTATACTTTCTATGCCTGTGGTTTTTTCGATTTTTGTAAAAATGCTTTAACAGTCTGAAATTCTCGTGCAAAGTTGACATCTTTTTTTGTCGACTTTTGAGCTCCTGTAATTCTGATATTACACATTTATATGAAAATCTGAAAAACCACAGGCATAGATAATTACGTCTAGTCCATACTTACGAAATTCCATCTACTTCTGTTGCTTTTAAAATTTCTGTATTTTCAAAAGTTTTTGAAAAATGCATACTTCAGAGGCTCAATGAATTTTTAAGTAAATATGACATTCTAACTTCAGAACAATATGGTTTCCGTAAAAACAAATCCACAACCCTAGCAGGTTTTAATCTGGTAAGACGTATTTCTGAGAGCCTAAATCGTAAAACTCCAATTATGTCAATTTTTCTAGACTTGAGTAAGGCCTTCGATTTTGTCGACCATGCAATTTTGCTTAAAAAAATGGAGTTTTACGGCATTAGAGGTAAAGCACGTGACTGGGTTGAGAGTTACTTAGGTCAAAGAATGCAGTGCACAGAAATTGAAAAATTGGTCAAAAATGCGAGAAACTGTTTGTGCAAGCAAAAGTTTAGATCGACTTTTGTAATAAATGGCACTGGCGTACCTCAAGGCAGTATTCTTGGCCCATTGTTGTTTTTAATTGCAATAAATGATCTGCCGAAATATATTCAACAGGACTGTGTTATGTTTGCCGATGACACGACCCTCATAATCAGCGGTGATGATAGGCTTAAATGTGAAAATAATGCCAACAAAGCATTAATAGATACCACTAACTGGTTAAAAAGTAACAATTTGAAAATAAATATAGATAAAACAAAAGCCATGCAATTTAGTTCTTATCATGCAAACTTATTGTCTCTTAATATTAATTACGATAATTCAAGGGTAGAATTCGTAGACAAATTTTCATTTTTAGGATTCATAATTGACAGAAACTTAAATTGGAAATATCACGTCGATCATGTCTGTAAAAAGCTGGATCGGTTTGTATTTGCCTTGAAGAGACTGAGACAAACGGTTTCACTAGAAGCAGCTCTTACGGCTTATCATGGCTATGTCTCCTCTGTGCTCACCTATGGACTGTTATTGTGGGGAAACTCTACTGACATCGAAAGGGCTTTCAGACTTCAAAAAAAATGTGTCCGTGCTTTAGACAATGCTTGGTCTACCGATAGCTGCAAGCCGTTGTTTAAAAAATTTGGGTTACTGCCCCTTCCATGCCTTTATATAAGGGATGCATGTCTCTTGGTTAAAAACTACCCAAATTATTTCACTTTTCGAAATGAGACTACTGCACGTCATACGCGGGCGCAATACAGGAACTTGTTATACCAGCCTCCTTGCAACGCCTACGCTTATAAGAAAAATTGTTATTTTATGTGTATACGCCTATATAATATGTTACCTGACGATATTAAATTAGAAAGTAAGAAATATTTTAAAAACAAATTAGTGAAATGGCTTTATGAGAATTGCTTCTACAGTATTGGTGAATATGTGACAAATTAATAATTAATGTTTAATAATAATTTAATAATAATATTTTTAATTCAATAGTATTCTTTATGTTAAAATGATTTATTGTATTGTTATTTAATTTTTGAATGGTAAAAATTGGACATTGTTTTGTTATACATAGATAATTTGCACACCTGCTTGCAGGTTGAGTACGCTTGGCCTAATAAAATTCATAAAATCTGTATGTTACCGTATTCGAGCAAATAAATATTTCTTATTTCTTATTCTTGCACTTACATCGCACCGTCCCTTTCAGTCGCGTATTAAATGAGATGCGTCAGTGGGAAAGCAACATACGAAATTCGAGTTTTACATTTCATAGTTCTCCACTAGGATCTAGGGTAGGGTAGGATTTAGGGTAGGGTTGGGTCTAGGGTAGGGTAGGGTCTAGAGTAAGGTAGGGTCTAGGGTAGGGTCTCCACTCTGAGCATGCGTTGCCGCACATTATGTGCAACGCTAGTTTCCTGACATACGAAGTACTGACAGAGCCCTAAATTAACAAATAGGTACCTATAAAACAGTGCGGAATAGCGGATGAACCAAATATGGTGTCTAACAGTAATTAAAAACAAAGACTTAACTAGCCGTGACGACTCTTGCTTAACCACATTAAATACAGTAACCGTTGTACTTAAAAACGTCGATTAATTTTAATAGACATACTAGTCAAGTCCGTTTGTGTTTCATCTAAATGAAACCAATCCAATCAGGAATGATATAATAGTATTTTTCGTCACACTTGCTCGCCAATGACGTTATTCTATGTCTTTGTTCCCGCGGAAATTATGGACTTGTATATGCCAAGTCATTATGTGTTTAAAAAATAATTTGGTTTACTCTTTATTTGAGAACTATAAACTGTATTTTTCTATGGTTTTAAAATAAGCAAGTTGGTGAAAATCGAGTTCTATGGAAACCCCCCGATACTGACAAAAATAACCGACTTGGTATAACATTGCATCTCAAACCTTTTTAGCATTACAAGAACTGCATTGCATTGCGAGACTTGCAGCTTTTTACATGTAATGTTTTTGGTAGGATCTCATCACTTTTTGTAGGCAGTTCTTTTTTTTCGGGTACTACTTCTTGTAATAACGCATTACTATCTTCATTTGTTCATCCTTCCTTGTCCATCGTCCATCGTCCATCCTCGTCTATCGTCCATCGTCCATTCTCGTTCATCGTCCATCGTCCACTATCGTCCATCGTCCATCCTTGTCCATCGTGTGCCATCCATCGTCTATCCTCGTCCACTATCCATCATCCAGTCTCGTCTATCGTCCACCGTCCATCGTCTATCCTCGGTTATCGTCCATCGTCCATCCTCGTTCATCGTCTACAGTCCATCGTCCGTACCGACGGTCGTCGTCGTCGTCGTCGTCGTCGTCATCGTCGTCGTCGTCGTCGTCGTCGTCGTCGTCGTCGTCGTCGTCGTCGTCGTCGTCGTCGTCGTCGTCGTCGTCGGTCGTCGTCTTTTGTCCGTCGTCGCCATCGTCTATCGTTCGTTGTCCGTCGTCTGTCGGCGTTCGTCGTCTGTCGTCATTCGTCGTCTGTCATCGTCCGTAGTCCAACATCGTCCGTCGTCGAACTTCCCTCGTCAGTCATCGTCTGTCGTCCGTCGTCGAACTTCCGTCGTCATCCATCGTCTTTCGTCGGTCGTTCGTCTTTCGCCCGTCTAACTTCCGTCATCCGTCGTTGTCCGTCGTTTTCTGTCGTCCGTCGTTCATCCTCCACCATCCATCGTCCGCACTGGGCTCGCGTGGGAACTAAGGCCCAAGCCCTCTTATTCTGAGAGGAGGCTTGTGCCCAGCAGTGGAACGCATATAGGCTGGGATGATGATCCATCGTCCGTCGCCCATCGTCCAACGTCCATTTTCTACCCATCGTCCATCGACCATTATCCATTGTCCATCATCCATATTCCAATTTCCGTCGTCCATCCTCGCGTCCACTCGCATCGCACACACATTCACAAACAAACGAACTTTGGTATTTATTACATTAGTAAGATAAACAATTTCATTTTAACCCTTAATACATAGGTATTAAGACTCAACATTAATACGTATACAATATGACTACGTTCAATAAAGTCATTGCTGTGTAACTTTGTAATCGCTAGTATTTATATGGGATTACAAACTTACTTGTGCAGTTTGTATAACTTTGAAACGTGACTGAAATTGCAACATTTTGGATTTTTCTGTGACCATGTAGGCTAAAAACTAACTATGTTTAAAATTTGGAGCTTGTGGGTCTGCTAGAACCTTAGAATTATGATGATCAAAAGTCAGTGAGTAGGTATGTCAGTGACAAAACTGAGGAAATTTAACATGTGATAGTTCTTAATCTACGTGTTCAAACTGAATGTTATTGATAATATATCTAAGTCCCATTAGGCCCTATAGGTAACTGAAAATTCAGGGTTCTAGCTTTAGCCATAACAAAAATACAGGGTGTTGAAAATAGCCTGAATGGCTTCGAGAAAAGTATGGTACGGCCGTGCCTTTGTTTTTTTTTTGCTCTACTTGGCGGGGGCACTGCCGTGCCCCCAGATTTTTGACCATATTTTTGCTCACAATGTGATGAAAATCACCGTGTGTATCACGGGCCGTAAGGGATTACAAACTCGAGTCATTTAAAGCTTCTAATAGACTCTCGTTAGAAATCCCCTTCTTACGCCCCTTAATACACAATGTACTACTGTCGTCCAAATTGCAAACCCGAACCAAGTTTCAAGTAGATGCCATTAAACGTTGTATATAGGCTTGTGTCCTGCAGATACGATCCTGACTGCATCACCAGAATTTTACTATCCGATTACAGTTTCAAGGGATTAGGGTAATTTACCCTAATTTTAGGGTATTTTTACGCATTTAGGGTATATTTGGGGTAGAAACTTGTTTAGGGTATTTTTTAGGGTAAAAATTTTCGATTAAAAAGGAAGGTTTCAAGAAAAAAATTACTGCAGATGACATAGAAGCCCAGAATATTATGGATGCATCCCAAGAATGTTTTAAAACGGTGTAAGTAGTTTAATTTCTACTTTATTAATAAATCGCATTTATTTGCTTCGTTTTAATAAAAAAAATTTATACAAAAAATAGAACCGACTACAAAAAACCATGAAAATAATTTTCTACCAGTCTGAAGTCGGTGTCTCAGCACGAGCCAGCAGGAGTGATTGAAGGCATTTAATCGTATAGTTGTAGGTGAGGTAGACGATTATAGGTCCACTCCTGCTGGCTCGTGCTGAGGCACCGACTTCAGACTGGTAGAAAATTATTTTCATGGTTTTTTGTAGTCGGTTCTATTTTTTGTATAAAATTTTTTTTTCACGCTTTTTAGTGTAAATATCTAAGATACAATAGTTTAATGTCAACTGCTCATCACCTTTTACGAAAAATTGCTATTTCCGATGCAGAGATGTTCATTATTGAGGATTCCTGGTGCTTCACCACCCATTCCATTTCACCATATGTGTTCCGAGGAGCATAAATTGCTTAGCAACTGTGTTAAAGCAATTGAAATTCAACCCATGAAATACTTATTATTGAGTAGTAACTCCGATGGTCAACTGTGGTCTTCATCATCAGTTCCACTTTACCAAATGATGATTTTCAAGAGCAAATGCACGAGTTACTACTAAATATATCAAAATTACCATAGGTGTCCCTACAACATTTGAAGAGTTCTCTCGATTTCCTTAGGATCCAATCATCAGATCCCGATTTGGTGCTTATGGGACCTAATTGAAAGCATTCCTAGACGAACGCAAAAAAAAAATTTCAAATCGGTTCATAAATGACGGAGTTCTGAGGTAACAAACATAAAAAAAAATAAAAAAAAAAAAAAAACATACAACCGAATTGATAACCTCCTCCTTTTTTTGAAGTCGGTTAAAAAAAAAGGTTAGGGTTATTTTTTAAATAGATAAAAGTGCCTCATTAGGGGTAATTTCGCGTAGCGTTAGGGTAAAGAAAATATCTGAGGTGGCAACACTGCCCGATTAAAAAAAAACATGAGTGCCAAGGAATATAGTACGCTGTAACGAGTAGCAATGTATGTGTGTATGTATGTACATCGCTTCCTAATGTGCAAAAACACTAGTTTGCACGGGGCCATGAGATGAGAGTATAAAGAAAACGGGTGGCCCGATTTCAATGCGTTTTTTTTTATTTGAAAGCAGGTTTTCTAGCGATGGTTCTTAGACATGTTTTATCAAAATCAGTTAAGCCGTTTCCAGGTCATAGCTCTTTTGTTCGTTGCGGTAGGAATCTTAATCGCGTAATGGGTATTTACTGTACTTTTAGACGATTTTTAACCGACTTCAAAAAAGGAGGAGGTTATCTATTCGGTTGTATCTTTTTTTTTTAATGTTTGTTACCTCAGAACTCCGTCATTTATGAACCGATTAGAAATTATTTTTTTGCGTTCGTCTAAGAATGCTTTCAATTAGGTCCCATAAGCATCAAATCAGGATCTGATCACTGGATCCTAAGGAAATCGAGGGAACTCTTCAAATGTTGTAGGGACACCTATGGTAATTTTGATATATTTAGTAGTAACTCGTCCATTTGCTCTTGAAAATCATCATTTGGTCAAGTGGAACTGATGAGGAAGACCACAGTTGACCATCGGAGTTACTACTCAATAACAAGTATTTCACGGGTTGAATTTCAATTACTTTGACACAGTTGCTAAGCAATTAATGCTCCTCGTAATGCATATTGGTAAAACGGCCCGGGTGGTGAAGCACCAGGACTCCTCAATAATGAACGTCTCTGCATCGGAAAAGCAATCTTTCGTAAAAAAGTGACGAACAGTTGTTATTACACTATTAGATCTCAGATTATTTACACTAAAAAGCGTGAAAAAAAAGTCATAACAAAAAATTGAACCGGCTACAAAAAACCATGAAAATAATTTTCTACCAGTCTGAAGTCGGTGCCTCAGCACGAGCCAGCAGGAGTGATTGAAGCCCAATATAAAGTGCGTAGTTGAGGTAGATGACTATAGGTCCATGCCTGCTGGCTCGTGCTGAGGCACCGACCGACTTCAGATAGGCAGAAAATTATTTTCATGGTTTTTTATAGTCGGTTCAATTTATTGTTATATATTTTTTTGTGCTGTGATATAAGTTTACCACTCGCTACTCTAGCGGCCGCACCGCGATTGCAGACGAGTCTCGCAACGTCAGTGGTGCAATGATCGTGCGCCACGCCCGTGTGCAACTGCAATATTTATGCCATCCTCTAGCACAGCTATAGGGTGAATATTCGAGCGTTTCAACCGGTCGGTTAAACGTCATTACCATCCCACGTTTATTAGCACAACGAAAGGAGAACCTGCAAAAATTTAGATCACGCGAGATTTAGGATCGGTATTGTATTTAATTGTGACAAAAAAAAACCACGACAATTCCTTCTTTCAATAGTAATTGCCGAAACGGTAATGACGAAAAAAAAACGCCGCAAAAACGCTGAATATTTACCCTATAATCAACCTGTGGAGCGTGGGCAAAATGGCCCGCCAATCATATAATAGTGACCCACCTAACATATTATTAATATCTTTATTTATTTTCATTCTTGGTTTTCATAATAGTTATAAAAACCGGCCAAGCGCATGTCGGACACGCCCGAGATAGGGTTCCGTAGCCATTATGAAAGAAATTGACACATTTTTCTAAAAATTTCGTATTTTGTACGGAATATTCCAAGTTTAGGTATATTTTATACCTTAGGCTGCTAATTACTCTTAAGCTACTAACAATTCTGAAGCAAACTTAGCCGTTATAGTTTTCCTTGAAAGTTTGATATACTTACTACCATCCTGAATTTTTTCAAATTTTTCCACCCACCGGTTTAGATTTTAGAGGGGGGGGGGGGGGGGGGCACTCGATATTAATGAAAAATTGCACTTAAAGTTGAATATTTTGCAAACACATCACTGACTCGAAGCTATAGCAACCCCCAAATTATTTCAAAAGACCTATCCAACGATACCCCACACTAACAAGGTTGGATGAGAAAAAAAAATCACCCCCACTTTACGTCTATGGGAGGTACTCTACAATTTTTTTTTTGTCGTACTGTTTTGTCGGCATAGTTTACATATTATGTATTCGTGCAAAATTACAGCTTTCTAGCATTGATAGTCTTAGCAAAGCCGCGGAAGGACGGACCGACGGATGGACGGACAGACAGGCAGACAGACATGGCGAAACTATAAGGGTTCCGTTTTTGCCAATTTGGCTACGGAACCCTAGAAAAGTAGAGTGTAGGTACCATCCTCTACTAGGCAACGTTCCCTTCCCTTCTGCAGTCGATCAAAACGTCAATGTGTTAGTTGAGAAATACACGATTGTGAAGTAAAATCAATTACTTGGGTTGGGTGCTCCGTGGCATGTTTGATATGCTCAAAAATTGCCAAGTGCGAGTCGGATTTGCGCACCGACGGTTCCTAACAATTGCTAGAAAACCTGCTTTCAAATAAAAAAACCGCATTCAAATCGGCCGACGCGTTTAAGAGCTACGGTGCCACAGGAAGATAGCCAGACACGGGAGCGCCAAAGTTCGTATACTCATCGCTAGTCATACCGTAATTTTGGTCCGAATCATCGTTTGTCCGAATTTTTTTCCCACTGAAACCTCATATTTTTCTAAAAATTTTAAATGGTCATCGTATAGTAAACTATAGGTTACGTTAGGTTTATTTTATAAGAATTCTAAACAATCATTGGATTCAGAGAAAAAAAAGTTATGACAAACGATCGTTCTGACAAAAATTACATTCGTACTTTCGATAAATATGCGAGCCGATATGGACCCGCCAGGCACACATAGCGGTCAAAATTATAACACCCCTCTTTTTGCGTTGGGGGGTTCAAAATACAGGACACGGCAAATTCAACAGTTGTCAAATACCGTATCGCATGGAGTGTAGCAGGGCAGGTGGTAGGACCTTGTGCAAGGTCCGCCCGGATTGCTACCACCATCTTGCTCGCTAATCCTGCCGTGAAGCAGTGCTTGCAGTGTTGTGTTTCGGCGTGGAGAGTAAGACAGCCGGTGAAATTACTGGCACTTGAGGTGTCCCATCTTAGGCCTCTATATTGGCAACGCATCTGAAACACCCCTGGTTTTAGATTTTAGGGGGGACGCTCGATTTTAATGAAAATTTGCACTTTAAAGTTGAATATTTCGCAAACAAATTACTGAATCGAAAAATCGTTTTAGTAAACCCCTAATGGTTTCAAAATACCTATCCAACGATACCCCACACTATAGGGTTAATGAGAAAAAAAAAATCACCGCCACTTTACGTCTATGGGACCCTAAAAAAAATTGTTTTTTAATTTTTAATTGTACTATTTTGTCGGCATAGTTTACCTATATATCCGTGCAAAATTACATTCCAGCATTGATAGTCCCTGAGACAGACAGACAGACATGGCGAAACTATAAGGGTTCCGTTTTTGCCATTTTGGCTCCGGAACCCTAAAGTGTCGAGGCACTGTCAGGCACCAAGGACGCATAGGATGGTCGCCTGCGCATAACTACCGCATTGCATCGCGCAGGCGTGGTGCGTTGCATCACAGCTGCAGTAGAAATTATGCGAACCTCTAAGCTGATATGCACTAAAAACCGGTTGTTGTACGAACCAATCTTTTTTACGCGACGCGAAGGAGGGTTATGTTTTACGAGCGTGTATACATGCGAAAGAAATGAAATGAATGAAAGATTGTTTTTAACCGACTTCAAAAAAAAGGAGGAGGTTATCTATTCGGTTGTAGGTATGTTTTTTTTTGTTTGTTACCTCAGAACTCTGTCATTTATGAACCGATTTGAAATTATTTTTTTTGCGTTCGTCTAGGAATGGGTTCAATTAAGTCCCATAAGCACCAAATCAGAATCTGATCATTGGATCCCAAGGAAATCGAGGGAACTCTTCAAATGTTGTAGGGACACCTATGGTAATTTGGATATATTTAGAAGTAACTCGTCCATTTGCTCTTGAAAATCATCATTTGGTGAAGTGGAACTGATGAGGAAGACCACAGTTGACCATCGGAGTTACTACTCAATAACTTTTTTTACGCCGGTTGATAAATGAGAAACGACCGGTACAAAATTATCTGAACATTGCTAAGATATTTAATTATTTGCGTATGATACATACGTACCTTTTAGTACAGGCATAATGAAAAAATGGATTTAAAAAAATACAACGGCCCAATTGAATAACAAACTACAAGCAAGTAAGTAAGTATTAGTGAATTTCAATACAACTGGACCCTGCTTTAGAATACAACTAGTGTCAATTGATTCCACTCTCGTTTCTGAACGAACTTCGATCGGGTTTTCAGTTATTTAATTAACACCTTATAGGGTAGTTCCGTTTACCAAACACCTGATTCGCTAAGCCCCTGTTCTACAAAGTTCAAAATTCTAACTTGGTATCTTGCCGTCCCGCTTACGCTTGTATTATTTCCTACAAGAGTAAGAGGGACGGTACTATACGAACTTCGATTTTCGAATATCGTAGCCCGACATAGTTACCCACCACTATCGAAACTAAATCATCCAGCATATAAGGCGTACTTTCTAACTATCGTTAACGACTGAAATGCATCAGATAGTGACAAATCAATAGTTCAATTATAAGATACGTATCGGCGCAGGAGTCGGTTTTATTCAAATTCCGCGTCAAATTAGAACGCTGTACAATGGTGCTCAGTGCACGCCAGTCTGTGATCACGCGATAGTTTCGTCACTGGGGCACAGTATAAATCCAAAGACGCCACTGACAGTATCATCACAGGATCACAGTATTCTAAATATTTTTTTCTCAAAAATGATACGTAAAGTCGCCATTACATCTTCAAAAAGTCTCCAGTAAGTATGTGATAGCGACTGTACCTTTCCAATCTCACTCTCGGCCGATAGAAATTAGCCCACTGATGTATAGATATTACTATTTGAATCCCTATTTGGTGCGGCTTGATTGTTTTCAAGTAATTTAGTCTTGATTTACAATCGAACCAGTTTCGTAACGGTATAGTTCATTACAATTTATTACGAAGTGTCGTTACCATGTACGCAAATTAAATATAGCCCTGGATTAATATACACAGACTGTACTGTAACCTAAGTAGCACCACAGAATATACTGGGTGATTCCGGGGTCATGAGCAGGAGTGAAAGGGGTGATGAGGACATTCACACTGAGCAACTTCTACTAGGTATGGGAACAGCCCCGAAATCGCGAAAAAAAAACCATCTAATCAAGAGATAATCGATCGCTAACTATCCAAAATGTATGGAATAGCAGATTTTTTTCTGCCATTTCGTGGCTGGTCCCATAGTAAAAGTTGCTCAGTGTGAATGTCCCCATCACCCCCTTCACTCCTGCTCATGACCCCGAAATCACCCAGTATAATAGTAGTAACGTACAGAATGGCCACGCTCCGCCCCGCACCGGTCTTTAAATCTATTACCAGAAAAAGAGCGTATCTTCACGGTACTTACGTCCTTTTCTTAGAAGCGCAGTTTTTCGGCAATAACTCAAAAACGGTATATCCGATCATGTTGAAACCAATTTTCGTTGAAAGTATTTATTAAGCGTTACCTTTCCATATTTTTTGGACAAACGGTTTAAAAATAGAGGGGGGGCACACTATTTTTGCTACTTTGGGAGCGATTATTTCCGGAAATCTCCACTTAATAAAAATGTTTTGGAGAAACCTTACTATCTTTACAAAAGAGCTTTCGAACTATGTTCCACACATTGATGCGAGTTAAAAAAAAATTTTTTTCAATTTCTGTTACGTGTATGGAGTGCCCCTCCCCCCCTATAAATTTTTATTTTTGTAATTTAATTACAAAACTAAATAGCGGCTTTGACAAGACATCTGTACTCCAAATTTCATTGATATACATCTTGTAGTTTTCGAGTAAAATGCCTGTGACATTTGGACGGACGGACGGACCGACAGACAGACAGACGGACATGACGAAACTATAAGGGTTCCGTTTTTGCCATTTTGGCTGCGGAACCCTTAAAAATCAGACTGATTGATTATAGCATAAGAACTACCTTTATACCAAGTTTCATATTTCTAGGACAACTTTTTACGGAAGCCTAAACATTGTAAAGCCGTGATGGCCTAGTGGTTTGACCTATCGCCTCTCAAACAGAGGGTCGTGAGTTCAAACCCCGGCTCGCACCTCTCAGTTTTTCCAAATTCATGTGCGGAATTACATTTTCAATTTACCACGAGCTTTGCGGTGAAGAAAAACATCGTGATCGTGCAAAAACCTGCGAAGCGATTCAATGGTACGTGTGAAGTTCCCAATCCGCACTGGGCCCGCGTGGGAACTATGGCCCAAGCCCTCTCATTCTGAAAGGCCTGTGCCCAGCAGTGGGACGTATATAGGCTGAGATGATGAAGAACCTTACCTCCATAGTAGCGGGCAGCACGGCGTCCTCGCGACGCCCCGCGCCCTCTGTCTCATCCTGTAACAACAACCTCAGTTATACCACAGAATATATAATAGTACTAAGTAACTAACACAACGCAAACCACTACTTCAACCAAAATTACCCCTCGTGTAGGGGCCAAACTGAAAATCAGCGCTGGACACGTCATGTGGTCAGCATTATGCTGAGTTTGGTACCCAGTGCCAACATGAATATGTGTAGTATTTGTAAACACATTATCAATAAAAATGTATAAAAGTGTAACTTATCAATGTATTGTATTGTATTGATTGATGTATTAATTAACATTTTAAAGGCATTAAAGTTTCATTTCATTTCATTTCAAGTTATACCTAACTAGCTTTTGCCCGCGGTTTCGCCCGAGTGGAATACGATTATCGCGCGCTGTTCCCTCGGGAACAGTGCATTTTTCAAGGATAAAAAGTGTCTATGTCACACTCTGGTCCATAATCTATCTCTATGCCAAAAATCACGTCGATCCGTCGCTCCGTTTCGACCTGAAAGACGGACAAATATACACACAAACACACTTTCGCATTTATAATATTAGTATGGAAGTATGGATTTCTTCCCCATAAAACACAAGATGTGATAGTTATTTGTGTCACAAGGGAGCAAAATAATATATTACAGCGAGGGTGGTATATTGAATCCAGAATGTAGCGAAGGATTCTAGAATAGAATTGTGTGCGTCGCGAGGGATTCTAAAGTAGCTTAAAAAACACTAGAAAAACACGCTTTTATAAATGCACGTAAAAACAAAAAATAAATTATGAATCGTTCAAGTTGTCACTATTTCTGGGCTGAAGTGTAAACTATGTGCTTTTAATTATAATATTTGATTGTAAAAACGTGGGGCGCTGGAACAGGAAAGACGTACGTGAGGTACGGAACCCTAAAATGGGCAAAAAAAAATCATGTTTGTTGTATGGGAGCCCCTTTAAATATTTATTTTATTTTCATTTCATTATTTATTTTTAAAGTGATTCTATAGTTACTTCTTTAAGTAAAGATTCTGTGAATATTTCAAGCGACTACCTGTTGCCGTTATTAATATCAAGCAAAAAACACCGACCACAGGACCACAGGAGACCCACTTGCTCGTTTGCCTACCAGTCGAATAAAAAAAAAAACGGAAAAACTTTCACGTTTGTTGCATGGGAGCCTCCCTTAAATATTTATTTAATTCTGTTATTAGTACATATTTGTTGTTATAGCGGGCACAGAACATAATTTGTGAAAATTTCAAGTGTCTAACTATTACAATTAAAGAGATAGAGCCCTGTGACAAACGGACGGACGGAAAGAGACAGACAGCGGAGTCTCAGTAATAGGGCTTCATTGGCACCCTTTGGGTACAGAACCCAAAGAACCAGCGAAGCGCTCACACCCGAATAAATAAATAAATAAATAAATATCACGGGACAATACACACCAATTGACCTAGTCCCAAAGTAAGCTTAGCGAAGCTTGTGTTATGGGTACCAAGCAACGGATAAACATAATTATATAGATAGATACATACTTAAATACATATTAAACACCCAAGACCCGAGAACAAACATTCGTATTTTTCATACAAATATCTGCCCCGACACGGGAATCGAACCCGGGACCTCAAGCTTCGTAGTCAGGGTCTCTAACCACTAGGCCATTGTTTCCTAACCTGTGGTCCGCGGACCCCTGGGGGTCCGCGAGCATATGTTTGGGGGTCCGCGGTCCCATACGCAGCTATTTTACTTAGAGCATTAACAAAAATACTATTGTCCGAAAATTGCACCTTTTTTTCACTCAGGGGTCCTTGGCATTATGCTCGATATCCTTGGGGGTCCGCGGCTGAAAAAGGTTAGGAACCGCTGCCTAGGCCATCTGGTCGTCTAATAATTTGACTTATACCAAACCGCGCCATTAGCATGGCGGTGCGTAAATCAAACTGCGTACGCTCAGTGAAAGCGCGAAATGCTACGTTCCCACGATACAGTTGCGGCCTCGGCGGGACCGCTTAGAGATGTTTTGACCAGTGCCCTATATTACGAAGAGCAAATTCCAATTTCGTATCTTGCCATCCCGCTCACTCACGCCTATTTTTAACCCCCGACGCAAAAAGAGGGGTGTTATATACCAAAGTTTGTCAGGTTTTATTGTAAATACCCCCGACAAAAAACGCCAGCAAAAATAAAAACCGGCCAAGAGCGTGTCGGACACGCCCAAAATAGGGTTCCGTAGCCATTACGAAAAAAATAAGTAATATTTTTCTAAGGATTTCGTATTTTATAAATCTTCCAAGTTTAGGTATATTTTATTTAGCCATAACAAAAATACAGGGTGTTGAAAATAGCCTGAATGGCTTCGAGAAAAGTATGGTACGGCCGTGCCTTTGTTTTTTTTTGTTCGACTTGGCGGGGGCACTACCGTACCCCCAGATACCTTACGCTGCTATTTACTCATAAACTACTAATAATTCTCAAGCAAACTTAGCCGTTACAGTTTTCCGTGGAAGTTTGATATACTGACTACCATCCTGAATTTTTTCATATTTTCCACCCACCGGTTTAGATTTTAGAGGGGGGGGACACTCGATTTTAATGAAAATTCGCACTTTAAAGTTGAATATTTCGCAAACACATTACTGAATCGAAAAATCGTTTTAACAAACCCTTTATGATTTTAAAATACCTATCCAACGATACGCCACACTATTGGGTTGGATGAGAAAAAAATCACCTCCACTTTACGTCTATGGGAGGTACCCTAAAAAAATTGTTTTTGAATTTTTAATTGTACTATTTTGTCGGCATAGTTTTCCTATATATCTGTGCAAAATTACAGCTTTCTAGCATTGATAGTCCCTGAGCAAAGCCGCGGACGGATAGACAGACAGACATACGGACATGGCGAAACTATAAGGGTTCCGTTTTTTCCATTTTGGCTCCGGAACCCTAAAAACACCACAGTATCAAAAATACACGCTGTATTAGTCTCTGGTGGAATGCTAATTATTGGCACCGATTACTTAAACGACTATTTACATGCCCAATTTCATGTAAAACCGTCCAGCCGTTTCAGCGTGAAGGAGTAACAAACACACACACAAACTGTCGTATTTATAATATTAAGTAGGATGGATCTAAATGTCTGCCTGTCAGGTAATGCAATGACCCAGTACCGCCAGAACCTTGACCCAGAGGCGCCCGCGCATCGTACTAACGCCTTTATTTATAGCTTGCTTTAACACTTTTTATTAGGGTCTGTTTGTCTGTCTGTGGTACCGTAACTTTTAAACAGGTGGACCTGGTTTTTTTTCGTAGTCGGTTCTATTTTTTTAACCGACTTAAAAAAAAGGAGGAGGTTATCTATTCGGTTGTATTTTTTGTTTGTTAATGTTACCTCAGAAATCCGTCATTTATGAACGGTTTTTTTTGTCTTTGTTTTTAATCTGCAATCAGTCGCCAGACTATAATCAGATGAGGTGTATGAAGAATGGCGGTATGTAAATTTAGAGACCAGTGCCTCTGCATTACTTAAATTTATGAACGGATTTGATTTTTTTTTGCGTTCGTCTAGGAATGCTTTCAATTGTCCCATAAGGACCAAATTAGTTTGTTGTACGGACACCTATGGTAATTTTGATATATTAAGTAGTAACTCGTGCATTTGCTCTTGAAAATCATCATTTGGTGAAGTGGAACTGATGATGAAGGCCACAGTTGACCATCGGAGTTACTACTCAATAACAAGTATTTCATGGGTTGAATTTAATTTACTTTAACACAGTTGCTAAGCAATTTATGCTTCTCGTTATGCATATGGTGAAATGGAATGGGTGGTGAAGCACCAGGACTCCTCAATAAAGAAAGTCTCTGCATCGGAAAAAGCAATCTTTTGTAAAAGGTGACGAGCAGTTGACATGAAACTATTGTATCTTAGATTATTTACACTAAAAAAGGTGGAAAAAAAAAATTATAACAAAAATTGAACCGACTACAATAACCATGAAAATAATTTTCTACCAGTCTGAAGTCGGTGCCTCAGCACGAGCCAGTAGGAGTGGACCTATAGGTTGTCGCCTACCTAATCTACGCACTACATTTGGGCTTCAATCACTCCTGCTGGCTCGCACCGACTTCAGACTGGTAGAAAAATATTTTCATTGTTTTTGTAGTCGGTTAAATTTTTTGTTATAATTTTTTTTATTCATTTATTGCAAGTTAAAAAAAAAACTTATAAAAGGGCGTTTTAAAAAAAAAGTGTACCCTTTCTTTTTTTGAAATTTTGGATCAAATATGGTTTTTCCTACTCAGAATCAAGAGCACAACCGATTCCGATACTTTAAAAAATGTCCCCAAAAAAAATGTCAGTTTTGCGACGATTTTTTCATACACTTAGTATGGGCGTGACAAAACTGACTCATAAAAATTTGTATGATTAAAAAAACTGGGGACATTTTTTTTATGATCGTGATCGATTGTGCTCTTGATTCTGAGTTGGAAAAACCATATTTTTTCCCAATTAAAAAAAAAAAAGACTAAGGGTACACTTTGTTTTGAAAACGCCCAAAAGCTCTGAATATTATCATCACCTCGCCTCGCCGCGCGCCACTCGCTCAAGTCAGAGTCGGGGCGCGGCCGTTGAAGATGAGCCTTCGTTTCGCAACATGATTAATAGCTAAATAGCCAGCTAAGTGGCTGACCTTACTCTAAAATTGTACAGCTAACATCCAGGCTTCACCGACTGTCACGAATGGCAGTAAATACATTGTACATCATCATCATCATCAGCCGGAAGACGTGCACTGCTGGCACAGAATATATTTATAATGACATAAATCAAAGAGATATTTAAATACCGGCCAAGAGCGTGTCGGACACGCCCAAAATAGGGTTCCGTAGCCATTACCAAAAAATTAAGTAATATTTTTCTAAGGATTTCGTATTTTATACAGAATCTTCCAAGTTTAGGTATATTTTATACCTTACGCTGCTATTTACTCATAAACTACTAATAATTCTCAAGCAAACTTAGCCGTTATAGTTTTCCTTGGAAGTTTGATATACTGACTACCATCGTGAATTTTATCAAATTTTTCCACCCACCGGTTTAGATTTTAGAGGGGGACGACGCTCGATTTTAATGAAAATTTGCACTTTAAAGTTGAATATTTCGCAAACATATTACTAAATCGAAAAATCGTTTTAGCAAACCCCTTGGTTGGTTTTAAAATACCTATCCAACGACACCCCACACTATAGAGTTGGATGAGAAAAAAAATCACCGCCACTTTACGTCTATGGGAGGTACACTAAAAAAAATTGTTTTTGAATTTTTAATTGTACTATTTTGTCGGCATAGTTTATCTATATATCCGTGCAAAATTACAGCTTTCTAGCATTGATAGTCCCTGAGCAAAGCCGCGGACGGACAGACAGACGGACAGACAGACAGACATGGCGAAACTATAAGGGTTCCGTTTTTGCCATTTTGGCTCCGGAACCCTAAAAAACGAGGGCTGTGGCTTCTGGCCATTTGGCCCTACACCTCCCCCCCTAAACGTAAGATGTAGTTTATGGATGACCCCCCCCCCCCCCCCCACGGCTCGAATTAAGGAACTCACCATGAAAACCATTAAGGGTCGTTTGTCCAAGCCGACTACGCACCGCTCCAGGAATCTGGTGGGAAAAAAGATTTTCTATAAGCTTTTATTTAAGTAACTTGCAATGTATTAAATGATATTGTAACGGATAACTCACGTCTTAAATCGAGTTTAGCTTGACATTATCCATCCATCTATACTAATATTATAAATCCGAGAGTGTGTTTGTATGCTTGTCCGTCTTTCACGCCGTAATGGAGCGACGGATCGACGTGATTTTTAACATAGAGATAGTTTATGGGCCCGAGAGTGACATAGGCTACTTTTTATACGGGAAAAATGCACAGTTCCCGAGGGACCAGCGCGCGATAACCGAATACCACGCGGGCGGAGCCGCGGGCAAAAGCTAGTTTCAATATAAATGACGATAAAAATGAGGGTAGTTGTGCGCCTGTGTTAGTTTCGTCGGACAGTCGCGCGAGCAGAGCGGTGGCGCGTAGTGGGCGTGTTGCGGCAGCCGCCGGGTCGCGTGCTCCTTTGAAGAAGGGCTACGAAATAGCCCGAAACATGTCAAGCTAAACTCGATTTAAGACGTGAGTTATCCGTTACAATATCATTTAATATTTTTTTTTTTTTTTTTTAAATGGCGTCTGTCCAATGGGACAATTTTGCCAGCGTCAAGGTTGAGAGCTACAAAGGATTCGCGATCTGTCTTAAATTAACGGCGCTGTGCTGTCAATTGACCGGTAGGGTTAGTTCGGGATACCTACAACAACAACATAAATTGTTAAGTATTTAGTTAATTGTAACTCACATTTCTGGGTATTTTTTTCTTATTCGACTGGATGACAAACGAGCAAGTGGGTCTCTTGATGGTAAGAGATCACCACCGCCAATAAACACCTGCAACACCAGGGGGATTGCAGATGCGTTGCCAACCTAGAGGTCTAAGATGGGATACACAATCTTTGTATTGTTTCTGAATAAAGAATACCCCAAGTGCCAGTAATTTCACCGGCTGTCTTACTCTCCCCGCCGAAACACAACAGTGCAAGCACTGCTGCTTCACGGCAGGATTAGCGAGCAAGATGGTGGTAGCAATCCGGGCGAACCTTGCACAAGGTCCTACCACCTGCAAATGTATTTCGAACACAAATGGACTAAAAATACCTAGATTTAACTACATTTATTACTTATTAAAAGAGTTAACACAATTTTAAATAGTTTTTTTGTTTCATTAAAAAAAAAATGGAGTATAGTCCTAAAGTAAGCTTAGCCAGAGTATAAGCTTGTGTTATGGGTACTAAACAACAGATAAATATATAATATTACATACTTAAATGCATATTAAACACCCAAGACCCGAGAACAAACATTCATATTTTTCATACAAACATCTGCCCCGACACAGGAATCGAACCCGGGACCTCAAACTGCATAGTCAGGTTCTCTAACTAACATAATAGATAACTATATATGTATACTTACTAATTAATATCAGTCCGCCCATCATACTGTCATGTTGAAGCACCATTTTGCATAAAAAAGTAATACTAATACTGGCCTTAAAACTTAAAAAACTTATTTTCACATAAACATTATGTAAAAAAAAAACTAAACAACTACCTAAAAAACTGTTAAAAGTTCACATTTTTTTTATTTAATACTGTTTTATTATGCTTCTGGTTGTCATAATCTGTAACAAAAGAAAACATAATAAATCAATGACATTGGCAAAATACATCTTGCTAAAAAAGCAAGGGTGAAAACCATAAAAAGTATTTTTTTTTTGTCCAATATGGGTAACTCTGAAACGAAGACATAATAACCTAAACAACTTATTAAAGCAGAAAAATCCCCCTACATTGTCATTTCAAAATTCAATATCTCAAATATAGCTGACCTGAAGGGCTACTCAGAAACACAACGTTCGAAGTTCGTGTCGTGCGATCCCTCTCGCTCTCGTATTAAATAGTATAAGTGTGAGAGGGACCGCACGACATGAACTTCGAACGTTGTGTTTCGGAGTAGCCCTTCTGATTCTAATTAAACATAGCTAAGAAACCACTGCAAGGAATACCACCACTGCACTGCACCAGGGCCACCACGGCTTCCCTGATCTCTTGCTGCTATGCAAAAATGCTCTTAGGAGACTTTTACTAACTTTTTGAGTGATGACAATCGACAATTCAATACAAATATTCTATATTGCACACCACATCGACATCTATAGATTCACAGATTTTTGATAAAATGTCCCGTCAGCGAGCAAATCAACAGATTTGACTTTTTGTAATGCCAATCGATCCCATTTCTATGAAGGAATAAAACACTCTTTGAGACCAACTAAGGTTGGAGTACTAGAACACCCACAAATCAAAGAAAACTTTTTCCATACAGTTTGTAGGGTACTAATTTGCAAAGTGAAATTTTTGCATGTTCTTTTTTTATGAATATGAATCCTTTATACTTAAAGAAAATTAAGCAGTATGTAGACAACTAAAAACTGAACATTTTAACTAAAGTTAGTGTCTTACTTAACCAGTATTGCTGCCCCATCTCAACTTTCCACCCTGTGTACAGTATGAAGTTACTCATCCTTACTAAGGCGGTACTTGTGGACAACGCACGTCCGAAGGTTCCTCACTCTGCGGCCCTGACCACCGGTAGTTTGGCCCCATTTCCAAACTAGGTTTTATATTTTTATTTTATGTGTACCTATTTTTTGGTATTTTACTTTTTGTCATCATAGTCGTAGGACGTCCACTGTTGGACATAGGCCTCCCCCATAGACCTCCAATTGCTTCAGTTGGCAGCGGCCTGCATCCACTGTGAACCCATGGCTTTAAACTGGTCATCCGTCCTAAACTATGCTTGCTAATCCGCAGCCTCCACTCTATAACTTTTCGGCCCCAACGGCCATCCACTCTCCGTGCTATATGGCCCTCCCATTGCCACTTCGACAAGCTAATTTGCTTGGCTATGTCAGTGACCCGTGTTTTTCTATATATCTCCTCATTACTTTTTAGAACTATTATAAAAACCTAATCAAAGAATGAAAATAAATACCTACAGAAAAAAATAATCTTTATTATCTACCATCATAATTAAGTCATCCAAAGTGCAAATAACTTGCCTATACTTAATAATGATAATTGAGTTTTTATTTCACAAAAAAAAATCCCTAAAATCACTAAAATTTAAAGTAAATCAATTCAAAATTCCTTAGCCTACGACTGTCTGTAAAGAATTCATTTATCACCCTCCCAAGGAATCTATACAATTTTCCAAGCTATTTTATTTTTATTCCCATGTCCTTCCAAGGACTTGAAACTCTCTATATAACATTTCATCATGATTGTTGGAGTATTTTAGGAGTGAGTGTTATAAACAAATCTGCATTTATTTATACTTAATATTAATTAGCGTTTAAATTCTAGTACTTAAGTAGATCCCAGATTTATTTAGATTGATGTAATGATTCAACCTCTGTCATGTCAGTGAATTAAAAACCCTTAGGAGTTGAAGGGCAAGAGCTCTAGAATTTTTAAAATAGAAACACTTAGGAACTGACAAATTATTTCCTTACTTGTTTAACAACTTTCACTAAGAATATTAAACAGTACTTAGGAAATTAATAAAGCATTAGAAGCATTCATAACAATTACTACTGAAACTTAAGTGTTTCCAGTAAACAACTAGTAACAACTAAAGTAGGAATTAGTTTTATGCTCAAAACTGACTAAAAACTGCCCACTTTGAGGTTAAACTTCAAAAGTACCTAATAACTTTTTTCCCTGGTTGCAACAGTAGCGATTCAGTTGTAATTTAGGAAATTTATAACTGTTAGGCAGGGCCTGGTCGAGGGCAAGTTAGAATAAAATAAACATTAAATTTACACACCTTATCCAGTTTTGCAACACATATTGTCCATTCAGCCAGAACTGTATTGAAAATTTGTTCCGATGTAACATCAATGAAATTCTAGAATTAACACACTGAAACTAAACCACGAAAAAACTTTTTGGCGTAAATATTTTCATCGAGCTGTCAAGTCAAGTCAAACATTTATTAACCGACTACAAAAAATTTACACCAAGTGTCACGGCCATTCAACCAAATGAACGTGATCTTAGAGTCATTTTAATTTAGTCGCATAGCAATTACTTCTTTTTCGTTAAAAAAACTTTTAAAAATTGCTTTAGATTTTTAAACTGCTTTTATGTTTTATAAATTGTTTATTTTGTTTTTTATTTGATTTGATTCGTTTTATAGTTGCGTGCAAGACCGGTGACCGCGAGGAGCGGCCTTCTATTACTGTTTATTGTACTAAACGTTGGGGATAGTAAAGTCGCTGTGCTACCACCTAGGCAGCGCAGCAGGTTTCGAAGCGCCGATGTAGTCTTTGGAGCCGATACTGTATTCACAATGCACCTACATTATCTACAATGCCATAATAATTACAGGCACAATTACGGATACAAATAACCTACGTCAATCGTGGCATATTTGATTTTTATATCTCGTAATTGTAAATGAAACAATCATCTAAGTTAGCGTGTGTTTAAGCGATCTGTCATATCATCGACCCTGCTGTGTAGTTCATTGCTATTTAATTTATTTATTAAAGCACCAGTATTTAGTGTTTAGCTCGATAGTTGTAGGTACCTACATTAGCAAAAAGTCGTTTTTTTAGCACTACTTTACAGTTTTAATCGATGGAGCATCGTTTGTGGAAAACTTGTTTTGCGAGTTATAGATAAAACCTACGACGTCGTATTATAGTAATAAATATAAAGGAAGTAATGATTATGATTAACGGCCTAAGTGTTTACTTTTAAATTAAAAAAAAAAACTATTTTTTATAAGTACTTAGGTAAGTTTTTAAAGAAGACAGATAAATTACAAAAGATAAATTACAACCTATAAATTTACAATTTATAAGGAGAACTAACAGCTTATAAACTAAGTAACATTAATACAACATGATTACGAAAAATATTCTGAGTAGGTAAAGAAAATCAAAATAGGATACGTTTCTTGTGTGGTTGAACAGCAAAAGGTTGTGCGTTGCAAACTACTCGACAAGAGATGGCGTTGTTTTTCAACTTTGCGGCACTTTTTTAACCTCTACAATAATGTACTATTATTTTACACCACAAATCAATGCAAAAAATTATATTCTTAGACACATCCGTTACACATTCTGGGTAGCGATCTCTTCCTTCCAGACAACCATTTGGGTACATGATCTTATGACTATGTCAAAAGTAGGGTGGGTAGGGTAGGGTAGGTTGGTGGCGGTGGTCTAAACGCATTGTTTAGTCACCATCAGATATTTCGGAGCGGCCAAGGTGATGCAAAGCCGTGGTGGCCTAGTGGTTTGACCTATCGCCTCTCAAGCAGAGGGTCGTGGGTTCAAATCCCGGCTCGCACCTCTGAGTTTTTCGAAATTCATATGCGCAATTTACCACGAGCTTTGCGGTGAAGGAAAACATCGTGAGGAAACCTGCACAAACCTGCGAAGCAATTCAACGGTGCGTGTGAAGTTCCCAATCCGCACTGGGCCCGCGTGGGAATTATGGCCCGAGAGGAGGCCTGTGCCCAGCAGTGGGACGTATATAGGCTGAGATGATGATGATGATGAAGGTGATGCAAGGTGATGGTGGTGGTGTGAAGGTGGTGGTGGTGGGGGCGGTGAAGGTGGTGGTGAAGGTGAAGGTGGTGGCTTATTATTTCTGGTGTACAATAAAGAGTATTTGTATTGTATTGTATTGTGATCAAAAATATCGAAACATGAACTCTAACACCTTAATAATAGATTGCATTTGGCGATTTTTTTTACAACCTAATAATAATTAATGTCAACCAGTAATTAATGGTAATTAGTGTCAACCAGTTAGGTACATCCAACTTCGAGAAAGAGGTCACTCGTCGAATCCGACTCGGCTGGGCAGCGTTCGGGAAGCTTCGCAGTGTCTTTTCATCCAAATTACCGCAGTGTTTGAAGTCAAAAGTCTGACCAGTGTGTGTTGCCAGTGATGACATACGGATCTGAGACGTGGGCGCTAACGATGGGCCTCAACCTTGTCCACTCCGAAATGCGCTTAGAAATAAGTAATAGGTACATACCTTTATTTTTCTCGTGCAATCTTGGAATTGAATATTATAATGAACGCTAATTATGACATCGCTTTTTTTTTACTCAAAATGTAAACGAGGCTTAGGTAATTAGTGTCATGCAACTACTGTCATAGTACTGCAGTTTATTCACCTTAGCTAAACCGGTGTTGCAAGCCTGATCTGTACAACCTTTTCACAATAAACGTCCCAGTGGCTTCCTTGATAAATAAATAAATAAATATCACGGGACAATTCACACCAATTTAAAGAACAAATTTTATTTATTTATTTATTTATTGACCTAGTCCCAAAGTAAGCTTAGCAAAGGTTATGTTATGGGTACTAAGCAACATAATTATATAGATAGATACATACTTAAATACATATTAAACACCCAAGACCCGAGAACAAACATTCGTATTTTTCATACAAATATCTGCCCCGACACGGGAATCGAACCCGGGTCCTCAAGCTTCGTAGTCAGGGTCTCTAACCACTAGGCCATCTGGTCGTCTTGATGAAAACAATAAATGCTTACTGAAACAAGGTTGCACTGCATTTCGTGCTATGAGGCTTACCTTTAGCACAAAGTAGATAATATATAGCTATTTTGGGGCGCGTTGTATAGGTACGGAAGTCCGACCCGGACTTGGCCGATTTTTAACCCGACTGCGAAGCGAAGTTTGCTTCGTATGTATGTAAGTATGTATGTATGTCTATTCCTATGTCCGCTCGTAAACTACTCAACGGCTGAACCGATTTTAATAAATGATACGTCATTAGATTCGTCTTGACGACGCGAGTGACACTGGGTACATGAAATTCTTGAAAAATCAAAATAGCAGATTTTGGGCGCCAAATTGTAAGTTTTCAAAAAATGTTTTTTATTCAAATCTATCGAGTATGGTATATTATAATAGTTTTAATCTACCATTTTCACAGAAATATTAAAAACGTGCGAAACAAAACTCAAAAATACTAAAAAGAAGAAAACAAGTCTAGTGGGCTAGAACCCTGTTTAGTAGCTAACTTAAATTTCAACAGTCGGGACCATTCAAATCTTGACCAGCTCAAAAATTCTTACTGATGGGTCCCGACTGTTGAATTTTAAGTTTGCTACTTAACAGAGTAGACCCACTAGACTTGTTTTCTTCTTTTCAGTATTTTTAAGGCAGTCAGGTTTTTAACACGCTTTTATTAGCTTGGGTTGTAGCTAACTATGTATGTATGTATGTAACGGAATCTTTGAACTTAATTTTCACCAGTTTCCAGAAGTCTGATTAATTTGAAACTTTGCATACGTATCAAGGACCGATGACAATGCAATAATTTCGTAACAGTTTCCCATTCAAACTAAAAAGTATAAAATAAATTATAGTTTAAAAAACTAAAAAAACACGCTTTTAAAAGTAATTGAACTAAAAAGTCAAAAATAAAACTGTAATAATCAATTGAAAAATTCATATTATTGTACAAAAAGCGTGGGGGGCTTGATTTTGATTGTTGCAAATATTTTATATATAGTTTATTATATCCGTAGTTATTATGACAAGCACCCCACGCTTTTTGTACAATAATATGATTTTTTCAATTGATTATTACAGTTTTATTTGTGACTTTTTAGTTCAATTACTTTTAAAAGCGTGTTTTTTTAGTTTTTTAAACTATAATTTATTTTTATTTTGGCCGTGCGAAGCCGGGACGGGTCGCTAGTGTAATAATAAACATAAACTAATCAGTTTCTTGATAAGTTAATTACCGCTAGATGGCGTTAATATCATGAGGTCCGCTTGACGCTAGTCTTTCTTGCATAATGGTTCATTTTATTATTTTTCACTTCTCATGCTCTAAAAGTAGGTCAATATAGCCTTACGGGGCGGGAGTAAAGTGAGTACTTTAGTCCCTAGGGAGTAAAAGTAATTTTTTAATTTACTTCGAGTGACTTAGATAAACTCAAACAGCCAAAAAATAAGATTGTGTGTGGACCATTTTCATGTCGCAAATGTTACGTTCTTAGTCTACGTGGTCTTAGTTCTATGCTTTTTCCGCATAGAAGGTGGCGGCATTTTATTTTTCCATTTTTGTATGGACCATTTCGCCGATGCTATTCTATTTTGTTATATCTGTGTCTGGTTGGAAAAAAATACTTACCGTGAAAACTTTGAAATTGTTGTAGAGCGTAAATCGTAAACGATAAAATAAATTGATTATTCTCACAATGTCATCAAGTGATAGTGAAAATTATGATGTCGAGCAAAGAGCAAAAGACATAATTGATAAACTTTTGCCGCTGAAATCTACATAGAAAGATTTATTTTTATTTTTTGACTAAATCTTTTTGTACTAAACTGACTATTTTTTTCTCGCAATCGAAGTGAAAAATAGAGTTTTAAACGCGAGACTAAAAGTCAATATAAACCCTCGCTAAAGCTCGGGTGGCTAACCACCTCAGGTATGTATTGGCTTATTTTAGTCCCTCGATAAAAATATACTATTTATTTATTTAACCGATCACAAATGTGATAAAAAATGTTCAAAGTTGTCAAACCTAAGGTCTGTGTCAAACTTCTGAGTGTCAAACCAACCTTGCGATACTATCGCCAACTAGCCAGAGGGATTACTCCGAAGTTCGTATCGTACCGTCCCTCTCGCTCTCGTATTAAATCATAGTGTCAGAGGGACCGAACGACACGAACTTCGATTTTCCAGTTTCATAGTAGCCCTGCTGGCACAGTAAACCTTTTTTGGGCAAAGGCAACGATGCTGGCACTTCAATTGGCATATTCGCAGAAAGCGTGTGTGAAAGAGATGCACTATATCGTTGCTAGCGTGAGTGACGGAGATGTCATTAACTCAACGCGAATACGCAATGCCAAGTGAAGTGCCACCATAACAGTGCCAGTACGATATCAAAATTTAATTACGAGGAAATAAAACACTATCAATATTACTAATTTAATTTACCATTATTTTAATTAAATAAATTACAAAGCAAAAGTTTCTGTGTTAAAAAATATCATTGTTGGCATTATTTTTCTATAACATGGGTGTATTTTACCCCTCCCCCCTCCCTATGCTTAGGTACCTTGTATTTTTTTTCTCTGTGTATCTGTTTTCTGTGTCGCTTAATATTTCTGGTGTACAATAAAGGGTCTTTTTATTGTATTGTATTTATTTCTATTCTATTTCTATAAATATAATAAAAAATAACAGTAATGAACAGTAAAAACACGGGTGCAAAAATAAATTACAATTTCAATGTCAAATTAAGGAAATTATTGTAGGTAGGTAGCTATCGTTTTTTATCTTACTAGATGGCGCCACTGTTGCGTGAGGTTTTTAAGTCTGTTACCTATAACGGGCGTGAAAACAAAGTTTAGATTAAAATCATATTTAATACATCTTAAAACAGTACCATAAAAATATCGAGCAAAATCCCGTTGCGTAATCCCGTTTTGTTCGGAAAAAAGGGAGGACAAAAGTTTTCGTAATACAAAACTGTCTCAAATTACAGACGTTCATTGCCCCTTATCGCATAATTGCCATAATTTATTTCAGGTAATGCAAAATATTCACAAAATTATTCTAATTATAAATAAACCCGCGTAGCTCACCCAAAAACTACGAGATTTTGACATTTCGTTGACCTCACGCTACACTAGCGCCTCTAGCGGCGAATTCATACGCGATAGCCCTCATTACGGAAAGAAACAATTTTTGACAAATTAACAGTACAAAAATCCGTGAGCTTTTAGAAAAACCTTCGGGTTTCGGGGGAAATCGGAAGGATTCGTGTAGATAATATAATGACAATTGTCTTTTTGACTTAGTACCAATCAATCACGCGGAGAGTGCACACGTTGTGTTTTCATTGATTTATATAGAGCAGTTAAAACCACCACTAACTTATTTAATTAGTTAGTTATCTTTCGAAAATTGATTTCCATGGGGAGTCAACTTAAACAGGGTATTTCTGTAAACAGCCAATCACGGGAAATTGTTTCTAACGTAATATAAATATTTTTTTAAGAAGCTGAATGTTTCAAGAAAAGTGTTGATTGTCAATATGTATTTAAATAAGGTTCGAGACCGAGTTATACAAGCAACGGGGATTTTGAAAAGTACATTAAAAATATTAAACGAAGCAGACCAAAAAAATTCATTTGACATACCCAAGAGAAGTAAACACGATATAACAACTCTATATACTTCCAAACAATATTACTATGTTAAGGCGGGATGTTCTCTATTTAAATTAACGATGGAAGAATTCAAAAATGCTGATTTTGTTTTCTTTGTATCATGCCAAAAAGTCATATTGTATTAAAATAAGAAAAGGATAAATAAGCTAAATTCACCACCTGCTTAAATTTATTCCTCATTTCTCCATTCCAATGTAAAGGTTGCCTGGAAGAGATCGCTCTGAAGCGATAAGGCCGCCTATTGCTCACCTCAGAAAGTCTTTGTGTGTATACCTGTTTTCTGTAATTTTTTGCTATATTTTGGTGCGCAATAAAGAGTTATTGTATTGTATTGTATTGTATAAGCTTGATTTAATTACAATAAGGTTTATGTTGTACTGATGGTTATTCTTTACATAACTTTTTACGGTAACTTCAAAAAGTTTTGCAAGTTGATAACAGAACAGAACCGCATATCACGATCGCGTGTCATCGTCTATAGATACCCGAAGCATGCTTCTAAAATCCGAAGGTTTTTTTTAAGAGCTCACGGAGTGTACCGAGATTTCATATTTTTCCCGCTTTAATATGGATGTTCTTGGGCCATTAGTCTTGCTGCACTACCTAATACAATATTGTATCAAACTGTCAATGTGATAAAATCAAAAACTAGTTCACAAAATGTGTGAATGTGAATGAGTGAATGGCAATGTGAACTATTTCCTACTACTTATTACTATTGACATAGTCCTGTCCGAACACGTTCCCATAGCTAGGATCATCTTTCTTGCGTCTTTCCGCTTTCGGTATTGGCTGGGCGTACAGCTCATTTTTGTCTATGTAAGGTTCCGCATAAGTGTCTTCCGGGCGATTTAATTCAGCGTACAAGCCTTCGCCCATGCCCTGAAAAAAAAAAAGTTTTTTTTTTAATTTTTATGCAGGGTCTTGGCAATATATTTGGATCGCTGGGCCAAAATCGAAGTTCGTATCGTACCGTCCCCCTCGCTCTTGTTTTAAATAATATAAGCGCCAGCAAGACGGCAAGACACAAAGTTCGGATTTTGCACTTTTCTCTGCATCGGTAAAAGCAATCTTTTGTAAAAGGTGACGAGCAGTTGACATGAAACTATTGTATCTTAGATTATTTACACTAAAAAAATTGTAAAAAAAATTGTAGCAAAACATTTAATCGGCTACTAAAAACCATGAAAATATTTTTTTACCAGTCTGAACTAGGTGCCTCAGCACGAGCCAGCAGGAGTGATTGAAGCCCAATAATGTATGTAGTGAGTAGATTAGGTAGGCGACTATAGGTCCTCTCCTGCTGGCTCGTGCTGAGGCACCGACTTCAGACTGGTAGAAAACTATTTTCATGGTTTTTTTATAGCCAGTTCAATTTTCTGTTATAATTTTTTTTCTTTTAAATTTTATGTTTTTTTAAGACAGTCGAGTTTATGATTTTTTTTCTTACTTTACTACAATTTTGTCAAAAGTTCTCAAAATAAATTAACTATTACTTACCTGAGATTCTTTTACTTCACTGTAGTTAGGTTCAATATTATTTCTGCCCGTCTGAAAAAAAAAATCACGACTCAATGTATTTCGAACTCATACATTCGTAAACTCATTACATTATGGATCATGCACTGTGCAATAAGATAATCAATATTGTCACTTCTTTCTGTCTGTCATACGGTATATAGAATGAGGGTAGAAAGAGATGGCAAATGCTATCAGGACCGCTAGGGCGTTAAGCCGAGTTTAGACCTACAAGAAAAATCGTGCAAGTTGCATTCAAAGTCAAAGTCAAAGTCAAAATCCCTTTATTCAATTTAGGCTACACCAAGCACTTATGAACGTCAAAAAAATCTACCACCGGTTCGTCGGATAAACCTCTGTTGAGAAGAATCCTTCAAGAAACCTAACGAGTTTTTTTTTTTAAAACAGATTCAAAATATTTATAAATGATATCTATACATTACAAGTATTTAACACAACTTTATTTTTAACACAGTAGGTTCGCTATTTGAAGGGATCGCTTATGCGGATCGGAATTATTTCCAAATATAATAATAATAATTATAATTGATATGATCATTGACTAAATATAGTGGTCTCGACGCCGGATACAACTTCATTGCCTTCGGCGTCGAGACGCTCGGTCCGTGGGGCCCTGGCGCAAGGGATCTCTTCAGCCAACTGGCTAAGAGACTGGTCGACGCCACCGGAGACAAGAGGGCTGGCAGCTTCCTCGCACAGCGTATTAGCATCGCCATACAGCGAGGAAATGCTGCCAGCATTCTTGGAACCATGCCACAGGGGTCTTTTTTAGAGTTATATTAGTTTTTAATTATTATTATTAAGTTTTTATATTTTAAATCATTTCTAAATGTATTATTTGTTCCTCAATAAATTTACTTTTCATACTGTAAGATGACACTGCAAATCATTGACTTAAATACATTGTGAGGCCGTAAAGCCAACGAGTATGTAGTGGTGAATCGAGTGCCGCAATGTAAGGCAACTTGCACGATTTTTCTTGTAAGTCTAAACTCAGCTTAGGATTTAATTCTACTCGCATATAAATGAGCTATTTTTGTTTTGGAACATTTTCAAATGACGAATTAAGATAAAAGGGATGTTGACGCTATTAAAAAATAATTCGAAGGCATAACTCCAGTAAAAAAATGCTTTATTTTAGCCCTGAAAACCAGATTAATTTTCGATTTAGTGTAAAATTTGATTTTTTTGTTGCTTTAAAACAAATAAATTAGTTGATTTAGTTGGCTGATAATGATGTCATAAGTCGCTATTGCCATTGAAACTCTATGGGAGAATTGTGTTTTGACAGCTCATAAAAAGTACGTCAGTTGATTGGTGGTGTCAACATCCCTCAAAGTTAATTGTTAAATCAGTGTATCGGACATGGCGGTGTTATACTGTCTCATGGTACGAAGAATTGGCCGAATAGTAAAATAGTGGCCGGATAGGCCGAATACCGGATACTGGCTGGATATACGTTGGTCTCTACTACTGGTAGTCTCTAGGACATTTTCCGCACAAAAAAGTTAGGGACTAATGTAGTCTTGGATGGTTGCCGAGGTATGCTGAGAATGAGGGCTATCGCTTATAAATTCGCTAGTGTAGCGTGAGGTCAACGAAATGTCAAATCTCATAGTTTTTGGGTGAGCTACGCGGGTTTATTTATAATTAGAATAATTTTGTGAATATTTTGGATTACCTAAAATTAATTATAGCAATTATGCGATAAGGGGCATTGAACGTCTGTAATTAGAGACAGTTTTGTCTTTCTTAAACTCTTGTCCTCCCTTTTTTCCGAACAAAACGGGATTACGCAATATTGTGGTTGCTCGATATTTTTATGTTACTGTTTTAAGATGTATTAAATATGATTTTAATCTAAACTTTGTTTTCACGCCCGTTATAACAGACTTTTAAAAACCTCACGCAACAGTGGCGCCATCTAGTGAGATAAAAAACGATAGCCCTCATTCGTAGGTATAACTCGCATTCCGGCCGTTTGTATGAAGACGGTGTACTGCTCCTTCTTTATACTATGCCCATGTTCAGAGGCACCTACTCCCCCCCGCAAGGGAAAAGAGAACCATCTGTTGTCTTTTCCCCTTCGGGGTGCAACCCAAAAACTCGCTTTCACACCAAAATATACACTTTTCCCCCCCTAGGTACTCCTTACAAAATCAACACAAAAACACTTGCAAAAACGCACCCTCATTCACACCCAAAACACCTCTAAAACAAAAACACAGCCAGACGCGAAGTGTATACCATTAGCACGGAGCGCTCTGGAGTAAAACACTCCACAGGGGGTGGAGTTTAGTCCGTAGGCGCCTGGGAGAAATCCCTCTCTGTCGGGACCGGCCCGGCAGTATACTATGAGTATTCTCCACCTCCACCGAAAAAAAAAAAGAGGCACCTACTCAGTGCTTACCTGTAAGTCTTTGGGATTACAGTAATTAGACTGTATTTTAGGCTGTATTTTAGGCATAGTCCGATTTGGAGCCGTTTGTGCTGGGTAGTTAACAGCCCGATCGCTTGTCAAATTCACATAATCATCGGGTGGCTGTAAAAAAGGTTTTTGTTAAAAAATATATATTACAGTTTTTTTTTCGCTGACTGTTTTTTTTGCTGTCTGTACTTTGTTTAGTAATTGCATTGTCATCTAAACTAGATTTCCGTACCAAATTTCAAGTCGATGCCATTAAGCGATGAGGAGTTCCGTCCTGCGGAGACGATAGGCAGGTGGTAGGACCTTGTGCAAGGTCCACCCGGATTGCTACCACCATCTTGGTCGCTAATCCTGCCGTGAAGCAGCAGTGCTTGCACTGTTGTGTTTCGGCGTGGAGAGTAAGACAGCCGGTGAAATTACTGGCACCTGAGGTATCCCATCTTAGGCCTCTAGGTTGGCAACGCATTTGCAATACCCCTGGTGTTGCAGATGTATATGGGCGGTGGTGATCTCTTACCATCAGGAGACCCACTTGCTCGTTTGCCATCCGGTCGCGTAAAAAAAAAAAAAAAACCGCTGCACCGATTTTGATGAAATTTGGTATAGAGATAGTTTGAACCCCAAGGATCAACGTTTTATTCCGGTAGAGGGCGCCACCGCGCGATAACCTAGATCCGCGCAGACGGAGTCGCGGGCATAAGCTAGTGATATTATATGTTACTGTCGTATTTAAAAACTAGCCAAGTCTCGATGAGGCTGCTTGTTTATTTCTAAAAAGTAATGAAATCTAGACAAAGACTGAAAATCAGCGCTTACGCTTGCACTTGCAGCAAATGCTGAGTCCGCTCCTTTTGCCACAAAAACTGCCTTCTGATTAGGTTTAATGTAGGTATGTTTTTTTCTTTTCGAAATGTTTATATATTTTTTTATTATTATTATTTTGTGGCAATAAATGATTTCTTTCTTTCTTTCTTTCTTTCAAAGTCGTGCCAAGCCTAAGGTTCCTTATTGCGATTTCTCTATTATTATAGTTAATGTTGTGTGACTTGACCGATGACATGTACCCACTCACGTATAAAGAATAATAATAATAAGACTTAAGACTCAACATTCTTAATACGTGAGTGGGTACAAGTCATCGGCCAAGTCACACAACATTAACTATAATAATAGAGAAATCGCAGTAAGGAACCTTAGGCTTGGCACGACTTTGTCTAGATTTCATTACTTTTTAGAAATAAACAAGCAGCCTCATCGAGACTTGGCTAGTTTTTTACAGAACGTTTTTGGTGGGATTCTTATTGTTTTCTTTCTTACCTGAGATTTGTTCCTGGTACACAAAACTTTTACCAAACAAGCTACAACGCATATAATAAGTACGACAGCGCAGCATATCGCTATAATCGGCCAATGTTCTTTCAAGAAGTCTGGATCTTTTGCTGAAAAAATATAACATCGATCAAGCACGAGTCCAGTAAAAGGCAGGGATGTTATGGATATGGAATGGATACGGATATATATCAAACATAATACCGGTTACAGTTACGGTTACGGATGTTAAATTATTACGGATATCCGATAGTTTCGGTTTCGTTTACGGATATTGGATTTTTAAGGAAGTGTAAAACTAAAATACAAATAGGAATACAAATGACTTGACTTTAAATGTTATATTTACGAGCAGGGTTGTTGCTGATGCAGGTTTTTACTATATCAGCGGATGCTGATGCTGATGCTGATTTTCTCAGACCAATATCAGCGGATGCTGATGCTGATGCTGATATTAATAAATTACTTCAATAAATCATATCCTACTAGGAAATTAACAGTAAAACAATAAAAGGCAATTTATACATAAAAAAACACTTTCAACTAATTGTTCACAAAACAATCAAATGAGGGAATACGTGACAGCTTTTATTGTATAACTGTCTGTGATTGATCGAAACTTCCACGTGCCTCGCGGTAAGTCCCGCCTTCAACAAACACGTTACGACTTGAATATCAGCATTAAAAATCAGCATTGATTGTTGCTGATGCTGATGCGGATGCTGATATAAAAAAACATGCTGATTATCCGCGGATGCTGATGCTGATGCTGATATTCGCAACAACCCTGTTTACGAGTCGTAAATTACGATTTAGCAATAAAATAATGAACAATAGATGCAGAAGACGCGCGCTGTTCTGTCTGCTTGGCCGGCAAAAACAAAAACCTTTCACAACATGTCGCATTTAGACTCCGCCCCTATCCGAAACTATCCGAAATTTTTATATCGGATTCGGTTACGGTTACGGATAGTTTTTTATTTCGGATATCCGATAGTTTCGGTTACGGATACGGAGCTCCATAACATCCCTGGTACAATCAGCTGCAGAGAAAAGGTTCCGTAGCCATTACGAAAAAATTAAGTAATATTTTTTTAAAGAATTTCGTATTTTATGCGGAATCTTCAAGTTTAGGCATATTTTATACCTTACGCTGCTATTTACTCATAAACTACTAATAATTCTTAAGCAAACTCAGCTGTTATAGTTTTTTTTGGAAGTTTGATATACTGACTATAGGCAAACCGCGTAACTGAGTCCTCGCCTGCGCGGTATAGGGGCGCGGGGGTAGGACGACAAAGGGGACTGAAGGAGGTGCGGGCGGCGAGCGTGAATAGCTGTGCTAAGAAGCGCCTGCCGCCCGCACCTCCTTCAGTCCCCTTTGTCGTCCTACCCCCGCGCCCCTGTACCGCGCAGGCGAGGACTCAGTTACGCGGTTTGCCTATACCATCCTGAATTTTTTCAAATTTTTCCACCCACCGGTTTAGATTTTAGAGGGGGGGGGGGGACGCCAGATTTTAATGTAAATTTGCGCTTTAAAGTTGAATATTTCGCAAACAAATCACTGAATCGAAAAATCGTTTTAGCAAACCCCTAATGGTTTTAAAATACCTATCCAAACGATACCCCACACTATAGGGTTGCATGAGAAAAAAAAATCACCGCCACTTTACGTCTATGGGAGGTACCCTAAAAAAAAATGTTTTTGAATTTTTAATTGTACTATTTTGTTGGCATAGTTTACTTATATATTCGTGCAAAATTACAGGTTTCTAGCATTGATAGTCCTTGAGCAAAGCCGCGGACGGACAGACAGACAGACAGACATGGCGAAACTATAAGGGTTCCGTTTTTGCCATTTTGGCTCCGGAACCCTAAAAACGCTGAAAAAAGTATGTTGAGACCTATTCAAATCGCGACCAGCTCAAAAATTCTTAGTACATACATACCTAATGGGTCCCGACCACAGATATAGGGATTACACTAGATAACGCAAAGACCTCAATCTGTATGAAAAGCAACCGTGTCACTTTTTAGGGTTCCGTAGCCAAAATGGCAAAAACGGAACCCTTATAGTTTATATAGTTTATAGTAGGGTTTCTCAAACTTATGGTTCCACGTACCCCTGTTTTCTAGATGACAGCGAACCCCCTACCTCCCCCTTCAAACTGCAGTTGGAGAAACTAAGGTTTCTTTTATTGCAATCATGATCATTATTATATATTTATACTATATTATATTTAGAGGCCTTTAGGGGTGTCCCACTGCTGGGCAAAGAGCTCCCCCCCACTCCTCTACTCGACCCAATCTTGGACGATCTCTGACCAGCTGCGAAGAAAGGCGTCCCGATCGGTCCATTCATAGTATATTATTTATTTCAATAAAAGGTAACAAATAGGTACAGTAAGAAACATCTTGCCTTTCTTGCAGCCACCATTACGTCAACCTTGTCGCGAACCCCCTACCGCCGAATAGCGAACCCCTAGGGGTTCGCGTACCCCACTTTGAGAAATCCTGGTTATAGGTTATTTATTTATTTATTTATGTATTTGGGCACAAACGGTACAATAAAACTTACATTATAAACAGTGACATATAACGTTGACCAACAAAGTTGCCAACGGTTATAAATTATGATTTTTTTAGTGGTAGCCTACGAATAAATATTCTCTAGAAACGTAACTAAGCCCGAAAAGCCACTCCGCGGAATGTCTACCGCGACGGGCGGGGTTTAAAATATTTACCGTGCGTCGCGCCAGTTCGGCCGTAAAACTTGAGTCGTGCAGTCGCTCCGTGGAAAATTTCGATCAAGTTTGTGATTGAGTTTATGCTCGAATCAATTTAAAAAAATTTAGGTTAATTTATTATTTTATTTTAAGTAAGGTATGTTTAATATGTATATTATATAGTTTCTTTTATCAATAAAATTCTTGTACATACGAAAAAAAAAAAAAAATATGCCGTTGTGTTGTGTGAAGTGGTGTTGAAGCCACTCAGATATGAAAAACACAGGACTCATCTTTCATATGTAAGTAAATAATATTTAAAACACCTTACTCGGCGATCCTGGAAAGTGTTATGCATACACATTGTAAGATTGCCCCCACGCTTGTCGCAAGAGGGCGGCGCCGACTCTTACGCGGACCAATCGCGGGCCAGCGTTGTGTATGAGAGAGTGTGAGTGTTACGTTGTCATTGCTATTAGTTTGTTTGCTTAAATGCTACAAATGGAATCACAATCGTAGCGTTCATTGCTAGCAATTACGTTTCCAGAGAATATTTATTCGTAGGTGGTAGCATATCAAAATTCGCGTTGCCTGAAAAAGGGTTAAATACAGATTAAAAACCACTTACCAGGTGTGCTAGCTGTGGTAGCTGTGCCAGCTGTGATGGTTGTCCTATCTGTGGTATATGTGTTTGGTTTATAATAAAAATAGACTTTTATTATAAACCCTCTGGGCTGTGTAGTTTGGTTCTTGTTGTGCGGTTTTTGGGAATACTCTACTGCTTTACAAATGAAAATTCTGTCAGAGTTTTCCAGCGTGAAGTTGTACGTAACCGTGGTATTTTTCGAATCACCTATAAAATAAAAATTTTGAACATTTATATATAGGTGCACACAATAGGTGAGTACTTAGGTATATTATCTGATCTACTTTTTTTGAGGTTATAGTTTAGTTATTAGTTACTTTTATTTTACTTTTAGCTACAACATTTTGAATTAATTCCTATGTTAATAATTATTTGTACCAAATAGTATTGTTCTCTTGTGTTGTGAATAAATAATTTTGAGACTTTGTTGTATGTACTATCAGCCAAATAAGTGGTCTATCAATTTTTAATCAAGTTCCTATCAAATGAATATGTCGCTAAAGTCGAACTTTTAAGTTGACAGACACGTCTTTTGGCATTATTGTTTTATTACATGTAAACGATTATAAACTTTAGTATGGTAGGCCAAATATTTGGTTGATGGTACATATAATAAATACAGACAGAAACGGACAATACGATCTTTTTTTGACTGCTTTTAAACGTTATTTCTGGTACAATACAGAGTATTTGTATTGTATTGTTACATATAGTCTGTATTTTTGATACTACCTCAAATCGAGTGCGATATTTACTTATTTTAAGGTGCTGGCTAATATGGAATGCACTTTTTTATCGAAAAAAATCCGGTATTTTGGAATCGACAAGTGTTTTCATTAAACAAATCGTTTCCTCATCATTGTTACAGACTGTTTCGCATTCCCGAATATTCTGGGATCCCAAGATTTATATTTAAAAAAATATGTTTTAAGAAGCCGCTTCCATAATATCTTAGGAAAAAAATAACGAATCAGGTAGTCGTTCGTTCTTGTTATAAACTTAGTGGCTGCATTGTACTCGTATCGTTTTGCAACAAAATAATGATACATCTGTCTATAGGGAAATACTCGTAAACTACCAATACTTCGATTTTTTCCAGAAACTTCATAAGTATGTTCTTATTGTGTTCGTGTTTAAGTAAATCACATATTTACAGTTTACGAGTTAAAAAATACATTACGTATTCCTAAAGAGACTCCTTGATGCGATTCTTCATCCAATAACATCACAGTGTATTTCTGTTTATTAATATGACATTTCATAGATATTTCCTCTGGTCCATTAAAATTGTAATATAAGTGCGTAGCATTCGAATTTTTTGAAGACTTTAAATTTATTCCATCTAAACTGAGCTTCACTTTTTCTGAAACTAAAAACAAGTTAATATTAAAAACTAGCTTTTATTACAAGTTTTTATTAAAAATAAAAATGTAATTTATAACTTTCATCCCAGCATATATACGTCCCACTGCTGGGCACAGGCCTCTCAGAATAAGAGGGCTTGGGACATAGTTCCCACGCGGGCCCAGTGCGGATTGGGAACTTCATACGTTCCATTGAATTGTTTCGCAGGTTTCCTCACGATGTTTTCCTTTACCGCAAAGCCCGTGGTAAATATCAAATGTAATTCCGCACCAGGATCGTACGGAAGCTACTGCCAGATTTACATAAGTACGTATGCCAAATTTCAAGTCAATATGAGCATAGAGAGAGACGACCGGATGGCCAAGTGGTTAGAGAACCTGACTACGAAGCCTGAGGTCCCGGGTTCGAATCCCGGCCGGGGCAAATATTTGTATGATGAATACGAATGTTTGTTCTCGGGTCTTGGATGTTTAATATGTATTTAAGTGTGTATTTATCTATATAAGTATGTTTATCCGTTGCTTAGTACCCATAACACAAGCTTTGCCAAGCTTACTTTGGGGCTAGGTCAATTGGTGTGAATTGTCCCGCGATATTTATTTATTTATTTATTTATTTATAGAAAGTGGGTCAAAAACAAGGCTCGGAACCTGTTTATAAAATAGCGGTGAATACCAATTTATTTCGGTTTAACTCCGAACTTTCATAAGAACGCGAGCGTTTTTAAGAACTTAAGTATAACCTAAATAAACCGGTTTAATCGACGGGTGACAGCTGGCCGGCCGGCGGCGGGCGGCGACGTTTATCCTGCGTCGGAATAAACCGGTTTAAATTGTTCTAAACCAGTTAATTTACAAAGAACTTTATAGGAATGTTCCCTTAAAAATAACGGTTCAAAAATAACGGTTTCGCGAACGAAACCCATACGAAAAGGTTTTGCGCCAAGTACATGATAACGGTTTGAAAATTTAACCGGTATCCGAAGCCTTGATCAAAAGCTTCCAAGATTTGACCAAAATAAAGAAATAACGAGGGTAAGCTAAATAAAGCTTGTGAAATATATCATAATAATATGTTGCATAAAATAGAATCTCATAATTCCGTTTCTCATAACAACCTTGAGCAGAATCATCATATCACCGAATTACTTTTCGCTTACTTATATTTTTCTCATACTATCATTTGTCATAAATAAATAAAATAAAATAAAAATAAAATATTACAAAAGAAACAGATACAAAATTCAAAACTATTGTCAAGAAGACGTTAATATCTAAGGCTTATTATAAAGTCAATGATTATATATCATGGATTATATTTGGAAATAATTCCGATCCGCATTAGCAATCCCTTCAAATAGCGAACCTAGGGGTTGTACCTTGTTTTTCCTAACAACTTTTTGCCTATTTTCAGTTTGCCTAATATATAAACTAATATTACTTAACCTAATGTTTCATTTTACCTAATTTTTATTTTAATGAAATTCATTTTATATACAACTTACTTTACATAATTTTGTTTCGCCTTATTTTAAATTATTTAAGTTTATTTGCATAAACTCATTTAATATAATATTTGACTGACACAATTACATTTTGTCTAACATAAATGTCACATAAGCTTCATTTTGAATAAACTTATTTCGTATAACGTTTGATTGACATAATTATTTTTTGTCTAACATACATCTAGCATAATTTCATGTTGGAACCTCTTTGAGGTAATGAATACTCTCTACGTAGCTTTTGTTTATTAAGAAGAAATATTCATGTCACTCATATTGGTTTGCTGTTATTGTATGGTGTTCAGTTGTGTTCAGTTCTAAATAAAGTTACTCTTCGGAAGATCTATTTCATAGGTTATGGGCTATAAGGGCAAGCAGAAGACGAAACGTATAAAATAAAATCAATTGTCGATTTTTATTCTGAAAAAAATAACCGCAGAGAAATAAAACAAAAGAAGCGGGCCGGTGTCAAAAAAATTACGAAGAGGCAAGAAACTAAACAAACAAGATTTTTTTCAAATAACTGGACAATGGATTCAGGAAATACGATAAGACTTAAAAGTAACGGCAGCAATTACGTAAGTTGGAAATTTCAAATAGACATAAAGTTAAAAGCAAAATTACTTTTCAAAAATGTCGAACAGGAAAATGAAAGTCCTGATGATAAATTCAAAGAAAAGGATGCAAAGGCACAGGAAATAATAATTACTCATTTAGAGGATGGTGTGATGTGTCTTATACTATGCTGCAAGACGGCATATCAAATGTATACAAAGTTGAAGGATGTTTTCGAACCTAAAACTAATATCAACACGCATTTACTACAACAACAATTTTTTGCGACGACTTACGAAGACGAAGGTATTTGCATGTTCATGTCAAAACTAGAAGAGATACGAAATAAACTAAAAGAAAATTCTGAAGATATATCAGACACAATGATGATGACTAAAATTATAATGTCTTTACCTGCGGCTTACAAACATTTTATAACGGCATGGGAGTCAGTATCCAAAGAAAATCAAAATTTGAACGAGCTTATGTCCAGGCTAATAATAGAAGAAAACAGGATGAAAATAGACCAACCAACCCAAGCACTAGCCTCAATTTCCAAACAATGTCAAAAATGTAAGAAGTTTGGCCACGAAACAAGATTTTGTAAATCTGATATTAAATGCCACTTCTGCGGTAAACATGGTCACTATGCAAACGAATGCAGATACAAAATCAATAAATTTGGAAGGCAAGGAAAAGGTCGAAATGATGGTGGTGGAAGACAAAATGTAAATGGTACCGTGAACAGTCATGGTGGAGCTAACGCTTTCATCGGAGTCACAGATGAAAATGAAGTTGAGTGGTACATGGACTCGGGAGCGTCTGAACACATGTGCAGAAACAAAGACATGTTTACAGAAATTTCAGTGGGAAGCCATAATAACGTCAAGATTGGAGACGGTTCGATGCTACCCGTACAAGGAATTGGCAGTGTTCAATTAGAAGCTTACAACGGTGAGGTCTGGATAGAGACTGTGATGTCTAACGTATTGTTTGTACCGGATCTTAAGGTAAACTTGTTTTCTGTAAGCAGGGCTGTAGACAAAGGATATACCTCTGTAATTGACAGTAAGTTTTGTAAAATTTTAAATCTTGATAACAATGTTTGTGCTTTGGCTAAAAGAAGCGGTAACCTTTTTAAAATGATTTTTCGCTCTTGTAAGAAACCTTATTACTGCAATACCGTTTTAGATCTGCATGACTGGCATCAACGACTCGCACATCAAAATATGGCACATGTCAAAAATGTCTTGACGAAGCACAAAATAAACTTTAAAAACGTTGGAAAATCAGTTTGTGAGGATTGTTGTGCTGGAAAACAGCATAGGGATCCATTTTTGCGTAGCGAAAAGCGGGAAACGGTTCCGTGTGCGTTAGTCCATGCGGACCTTTGCGGACCAATGGAAGTTACATCCATAGGCGGTTCAAAATATTTCTTGTTACTGAAAGACGATTTTAGCAGCTATAGGATTGTTTATTTTATCAAAAATAAATATGAAGTCAAAAAGTGCATTGAGAATTATATCGCTCTTGTGGAAAATCAAACCGGAAGAAAAGTAAAAATACTCAGAACGGACAACGGCTTAGAGTTCGTGAACAATGAGGTAAGGGAAATTTTAAATAAAAACGGTATTATTCATCAAAGAACGGTAAGTTACAGTCCTCAACAAAATAGTAGGGCTGAACGTGAAATGAGGACTACAGTCGAAGCAGCTAGGACGATGATAAAAGCCAAGTCAATGTCAAAACGATTCTGGGCGGAAGCCGTGAATACGGCTGTTTTTGTTCTAAATAGAACAGGTACAAGTCCCGTAGATAAAAAGACGCCATATGAACTTTGGACAAATAAATCGGTTGACTTTAGTGTTTTTCAAGTTTTTGGTAACCGTGTATCTTTTCATGTTCCAAAGGAAAAGCGGAAGAAATGGGACGACAAAAACCAAATCGGCTTATTTGTCGGATATGAAGACAACGTGAAGGGATATCGAGTTTACGTACCCGAAAAGGACACCGTAGAGGTATCACGAGATTTAGTATGGTTGAATAACGAATCAACAGAGGTGGTGAACAATAAACCAAGCACTTCGCGTGCTGGGGCTGATGAAGACTCTGAAAATGATGAGGTAAGCTATCAACAAGACCAACCGATAGACGTAGACCAAACTGTAGGTAATGGCGATAGTAATATGGCGCAACCGAACCCTGGTGGTGATATACAACCACAGCGCGTGTTGAGGGATCGTAGTCAGATTCGCCAACCGGAAAGATACCATAGCTGTGAGTTGTTCAGTGTACTTAATTTTGCTGATGTGCAAGAACCCAAGACGTATGAAGAAGCTATAAATTGTGCTGACGCAGACAAGTGGATCGAAGCTATGGAAAAAGAGAAAGCGTCTCTTGGAGAAAACCAGACATGGACGGTAGTGACGAGACAAGCAGAATGCTCGCCAGTAGACACAAAATGTTATCTTGGTATAAACTTAATACAAAAGGACTCGTGTACGATTCTTTATCAAACTGACTATTTAAAAGGTATTCTAGAAAACTTCGGTATGTCCGATTGTAAACCTATATCCACACCGATGGACCCAAACGCAAAACATGACAATCTAAAGTTAGAGCCGGTGTCGCAAAATTCATCTATTGAGTTAAAGTGTAGAAAGGCTATAGGCGCCATAATGTATTGCATGTTAGCTACGAGGCCGGACTTAGCTAATTCTATTTCGATTTTGAGTCGATATCAGTCATGTGCGTCTGAAGAATTGTGGGTAGCAGTAAAAAGAGTTCTCAGATATATGAAATCCATATTGGATCTAGGTTTGGTTTTTGACAAAAGTGCCACCAGTACTCATATAATTGAGGGCTATGTCGATTCAGATTGGGCGGGAGATTTACAAGATCGAAAGTCCACAACTGGTTTCGTATTTAAACTTTTTAATTGTACGGTTTCATGGCTGTCCAAGAAACAGCAATGTGTTGCACTTTCGTCAACAGAAGCTGAATATATGGCTCTGAGTCATGCTGGTACTGAAGCTGCTTGGTTATCTAAGTTACTGCAAGATCTGTCGTTGTATAATAGTGTTCCTATCGTTGTTTTATACGAAGATAACCAAGGTGCTATAAAGATCGCAGAGAGTCTTGATTCAAAGCGCCTTAAGCATATCGATATTAGACATAACTATGTGCGCGATCAAGTAGCTAAAGGCTTAGTTAAACTAAAATATGTTGAAACAAGTGAACAGCTAGCTGACATTTTCACGAAGCCTCTAGCTAAAGTGTTATTTGAAAAGTTTTACAGTAAGTTAGGTTTAACTGTTGTTAAGTTGTGATTTGATTATAACCATGATAGGTGAAGTATTTGATTTCCAAGAGAGTACTCATTAAGAGGGGGTGTTGGAACCTCTTTGAGGTAATGAATACTCTCTACGTAGCTTATGTTTATTAAGAAGAAATATTCATGTCACTCATATTGGTTTGCTGTTATTGTATGGTGTTCAGTTGTATTCAGTTCTAAATAAAGTTACTCTTCGGAAGATCTGTGCCCTTTATTTCATATTTCATTTTGTATAAACTTATTTTGTTTAAATTTTGATTGACATAATTATATTTTGTCTAACATACATATCGCATAATTTTATTCATCCTCACCACGGTTAATCCGAGTACATTGCGATATCGTTAGTTGATTCTAAAAAGTTTAGTTTTATAAAATAAAGTCGATTCTGGGGTCCGGGGGGGGGGGGGGATTCTGGGGTGGGGTCGCAGTTCTACCTAACACTCCTTCTCGCTTCGCTCGTCGTCGCACCTATTTCCTGTACGTTTAGTATTGTTATTTGCTTGAACCTAATAAAAAGTTAGAAGAATATTTGGATTCATTTTTTTGAATTTTAACCTACCTAATTGATCTTATTTTATAATAAACATTTAGTTATCAAAATTAGGCATAACGTTAGTAAGCAAAACAAATATTAAGATAATTCAATATTAGACAATCTAATGTTAGTTAAAACGTTATTCGGCTACTTGATAATTAGTTAAAATAAGAATCGACAAAGTGAGTTTTGGATAAAATAATATTCGACAAAACGAGAGTTATGCAAATTCATATTAGTTAAAACGTTATTCGTCTACATGATGATTAGTTAAAATAACAATCGACAATGTGGGTTTTCGATAAAATAATATTAGACTAAACAAGAGTTATGCAAATGATAATTTAGTAGAAATGAAAATTCGACAAAATAAAATATATGTATAATGAAATTATAAAAATTGACTTTAGACTAACTATTCAGTATAGTAAAAGTTGTTAGACAAAGTGAAATTAGGCAAAAAGTTTTTAAGGCAAGTCAAGGGAATACCGAACCTAGGTACTGTGTTAAAAATAAAGTTTTGTTAAATACTTGTGATGGTATATAGATATCATTTATTAATATTGTAAATCTGTTTATCTATATATACAAGGCAAACCTGACTCACTGGGTTATATATCAACGCACAGCCCAAACCGCTGGGCCTAGAAACTTTTTAGAAATTTATCCCCTAAGGGGGTGAAATGGGGGGGTGAAGCTTATATGGAATTTCCTCATTTCTGGACTTAGAAGTATGAAAATAGGCGTGTAAGTTCTTGATCACAATTAAAAATTATCTGTCTAGGTGAAATGGACAAAATACCCCCTAAAGGGGTAAAATGGGGGGGTAAAGTCTGCATGGAAATTTTCTCATTTCTGGACTTAGAAGTATGAAAATTAGGTATATACGTTCTCGATTACAATGAAAAATTTATTTATTTTGTAATATTTGAACAAATTTATATACTAACTTAAAGGTATAAAAATAATAAACTAAACTAACACAATATATACATCGTAACTAAACTGACAAAATAATAGCAACTAAAAATTTAAAATGAAAAATTATTTGTGTAGGTGAAATTGTAAAATGGGGGGGGGGGTAAAGTTAGCATATGCTTTAATTGACCCCCGTTATGATTAACGAGGGTTAATTAAAAGATTAACGGGGTTAATTAAAACATATGCCCTGATAACTAAAGTAACGCGGACGAAGTCGCGGGCAAAAGCTAGTATATATATATATATACCGCGTTGAGTGTAATTGGCGCCTGTTGCAGTCGTAACTTTTAGTCTGGGCACAATAAAAAAGGGATATAATTTAAAAACACAAACACAAATTATTTTAAAACATAGTGAAATCGATTCTACCTACTCCCGATTCTGAGCAAACAACTTTCTGGTTTTCAGTTATTTAGTTAACACCTTGTATATTTTTGTCTATACGGGACCCTCACAAGGTAATTAATCCATAACATATAGCATAAATAACTTAATCGCTTACCAACTCCACGAAACATATAGAGTATCACAGTACCTATAAGAACACCACTCATTTTTAACATTTTTAAATTATAATTTTAACATATAACATTATAAAACACTTTAGTTTTGCCGAATGATACATTCAATTATGTATCATGAAAGGATAATACTACAAAATTAAAGTTTCCTGCAATGACAATTGTTAACGTTACATTAGGGTCATATAGGGTAAAACACACAGTAATGGCACAGTGTAACCAGTTTTCCTTAGGGAAACTTGTTATACTGTGGTAATAGGGGTAAACTATTTGTTAAACGGTGCTCTTAATTTATTTTTGTATCAATAGATGTCACTATCTCATCTCATCATCATCATCATGTCAGCCGAAAGTCGTCCACTGCTGGACATAGGCCTCCCCCAAGGCTCTCCACTCAGACCGGTCTTGTACTTTTCGCATCCACCGCGATCCCGCGATCTTAGCCAGGTCGTCGCACTATCTCATCTAATCTAAACGAAAACCTGCGGGACTACTCCGAAATTCGAAAATCAGAGTATCGTACCATCCCTCTCACTTTCGTATTAAATAGTATAAGCGTCAGAGGGACGGAACGACACGAACTTAGAATTTCGAATTTCGTTGTAGCCCCATTGAATCGCATTGTTAAGATTTTTCTGGAAATCAGAATAAATTCTCGAAAAATTAAAATCGGTTCAGTTTTGGAAGAGGAAATTGAGGACTAAGTACGAAACCCTATTTTCTGATGTTTTTTTCAGCTAAAATCGGCTAAAGCTCCAGTCGTCCCTTTCGCACTGTATGCGGCTAATAGCGACGGCAATAGTTTCTTCAAATACCTATCTATTTTTCAAAATGCTCGCCCGTGAGATATCCTTTTAATTAGTTTTTATTTATTTATTTGGGTTCGGGACGTTAGTCACTGCAACTACTCCGCAACTGGCTATTTTACCTCATTCGGTATCTCATCGTGAGTCACCATTGGAGAGACATTTGCCTGCTAGCGCGAACAAACGAAACGTTTTGCCATTTGCTTGATAACACAGGAAACAAGTTATTTTAAGATTTTACTTAGAAGGTGATACTTATGGAGCCAAAATAAACTTTTCTTTCTTTCTTTCTCACATGGATGTTTATGGGCGGTGGTGATCTCTTACCACCAGGAGACCCACTTGCTCGTTTGCCTTCCAGTAGAATAATAAAAAAAAAAAACACACACACACACACACACACACGTATTACAAGTTTTTGTTATATTTTGTTAACTTTTATTTAATAATTATTGTTTCATCATTAGTCAATTTTTACTGTCAACCACACTCGCAGTTGGCCAAGATACAGGCTCAGCCTAGTTTGGTCACTGACGGATAGTCATACTGTTATAAAACTCTGTTTTCTGTAAAATAAACTATTTTTGTATTTTTTTTTTTCTTTCTTTCTTTCTTTTATTCAATTGGAGGTGTACGTTCATAAAGTACAGATTTTAACCCGCGACGCAAAAAGAGGGGTGTTATAAGTTTGACCGCTATGTGTGTCTGTCTGTGACCTTGTAGCTCTTACACGTGTGGACCGATTTGAATGCGGTTTTTTTTACCTGATTGCCCGAAGGAGGATTATGTTTTTCGAGCGTATGTATTGTATGTCCATTTCTTTGGTCCTCGCTGCAGCCTAAACGGCTAGACGAATCTTAACATATGATAACTGTCGGAGTGACATAGAACAGGTATATAATATTTCAATATGGCGTCTGGGAAAAAAAATGGCGAAGGAATGAAAAAAATATTTTGTATTGTTATTTTGAGAGGAGGCCTGTGCCCAGCAGTGGGACGTACCTACCTATATAGGCTGGGATGATGATGATGATGATGATGAAATAAGTATATAAGTATATTGTAAGTTTGATGTCGAAATAAAGTTATGTCTATGTCTATGTCTATGTCTAAATAATTTATTGAATCAGGTGTTACTTTGCGGAGGTCCATATCAATGAATATAAACAACTTCAGATGTACCTACTTAGTGAATAATGTTTTGTCATCGTATATTGTATACACTCAAAAAATAATAATGTATAACATAAAATTGAACCGACTACAAAAAAACCATGAAAATAATGTTCTACCAGTCTGAAGTCGGTCGAGCCAGCAGGAGTGGACCTATAGTCGCCTACCTCACCTACACACTACATATTGGGCTTCAATCACTCCTGCTGGCTCGTGCTGAGGCACCGACTTCAGACTAGTAGAAAAATATTTTCATGGTTTTTTTTTTGTAGTCTGTTGAGTTTTTTGTTATTTACCCTTTTTAGTGTAGGTAAATAATATAAGATACAATAGTTTCATGCCAACTGCTCGTCACCTTTTAAAAAAGATTGCTTTTTCCGATGCAGAGACTTTCTTTATTGAGGAGTCCTGGTACTTCACCACCCATTCCATTTTACCATATGCATTACGAGGAGCATAAATTGCTTAGCAAATGTGTTAAAGTAATTGAAATTCATCCCATAAAATACTTGTTATTGAGTAGTAAATCCGATGGTCAACTGTGGTCATCATTATCAGTTCCACTTCAAACAATGATGATTTTCAAGAGGTTTGATTTTTTTGTTATAACATATTTTCATGCACCTACCAGTAAACATTGGCGAAATGCATGATTATTATATTTGAAAGTGTAACAAAAAGTTCACAGACGCGTGTCTCAAGCGGATAGCACTCGCGCTCGCAGTGGTCCCAACCGGTCCGAGATATAGTGTCCGTGAGCAGTGTCAATGTGTGCGTTGCTCGAACGCACTTTGTATGTTGATTGCATTCTGTACCTTTCTGTTTTGTGGTGCAGTAATGTACTATAGAGTCAGCGGGACAGCAAAATAATATGAACTTCAAATTTTGCACTTCGTATTAATAGGGCCTGTTAAGCGTGTCACACACTAGGCAGATACGGTAAGATATCTGTATCTGAACGCATATCTGTGAATATCGCTCCCTGTACAATTCAATGAGCTAACACACACAGTGCAGATAACTTATAGTTTACCGTGAAGTATCTGTGGGCACCGACATATATCGAAAGATGGCAAAGATATTATCATATATTATCTGCGTATATAAATTGGTCTGTGTATAATATCTGCCGATATAAATATGGTATAATATTTTATCTGCAGATAGATACAGGTTGATGTGAAAGCCCCGCTGTTCTTCCGAAGAAATTCACTCTTGCATTTTAGTATTTTAGCTTGGGTTTCGGAAAAAGATTGAGAATTTTTCTTCTGCGTTCTATCGAAATCCTTCGTCTGTTAGTACATTATAACGCAACACGAGCATCAAATTCATAACCAGTGCCCTTAGTGTAAGTTTTCGGTTACAAAATACGTCTCGATCGCGTTCGCGTTAAAATCTCAATTTGTATGGAAACACGAACATCGCAAACGTTCCGCTAGAGGCGCTGTTCGTGTTTCCACACAAATTGGGATTTTAACGCGAACGCGATCGAGAAGTATTATGGAACCGAAAACTTACACTAAGGGTACAGAATCGTCATCTGACGAGCTGTCTAGTAAATCTAGAAGAGATAAACATAAAAACATTCTGTATAAACAATCCGCACCAAAAAAACAAGTCAAGTTTGAAGGATTTAGACTGAATGTATCGTCTCGTATATTATCGTATCTGCGTAGTGTGTCACAGTTTCAGATCAATAAGTTATTATACGCAGATAAAAGATTATCGTATCTACGTAGTGTGTGACATACTTTACAGAAAGTACCATTTCATTACTCATGCTCACCTGGTGTTTTTGATTTCAGAACAAGTCGTATGTTGTTTATTGTAGAATCTTTATTTTTACTAGATCGACAATGCAAAGCGGCGTCATCTAAAGTTTCATCAGCTACCATCTGAAATGGTCCCGTTAAATTTGTTTTCGGTTTGCTCCATTCACCTGAAACTAAAAGTTTTCGTTAGAAATTTCATTTTTGAGACGAGCTTTTTTGCTGACTGCACATTTTGTTGACTGTATGCATTGTCATGCAAACTGCGTTTGCATACCAAATTTCAAGTCGATGCCATTAACCGATGAAGAGTTCCGTCTTGCGGAGATGATCCTGGTTAGACCACTAGAACTTCACTGTCAGATTATTGTATTGTCACTATATTTATATAAGTGTACCAAATTTCAAGTCAATCCGACCACTGAAAGTGGATCAAATTCAACTCGCAAGATTTGACCCGCACTTACATACATACAATAAATACATTGCAAGTTAAATAAAAGCTCGTAAAAAAGTGCTGCCAGCTATTGGCTGGGTTAATAACCTCATATTATATTATTTATTTGATAGTGAAAGATTATAAAAGAGGCCGACACGCCAGTTTAGTCCACGGTTTGCACGCCTACGAGATTAATAGCGGGAAAACGCTGCTACGCGCTACGAACTACTCGCTCCGAGCTACTGCTGTAGTATTTCTTCGTAACTTTAGTGTAAAATTAGGGCTTATAGATTTAGAGCCGGGCACGTAGGGTTAGAAACTTGGCTCTAGAAGAGATCTGATCACTTTTTTACAGCGCGAGCTACCTGGTCTCGTCTTGGCAACATTAAACATGAAATGTTTTTGTGGGATGTTACTTATCAGAGTTCGAAGTCCACTAGATTTGTTTTTCTTTTCAGATTTTTTGAGACTGTCGCGTGTTTTCAATTTTTGAATTTGAATATATATTAAAATTTATGCTTACATTCTACATCCCATCTAGTTATTTTTGAATCATGTGTGGTCTGGCAGTTAATGTTGAGGTCTTCTCCATTTTCATACTTGTATACAAATATAAACCCTCCAGAAAGTGCCGTACCACCTTCTATGTTTCTGCGATCTGGATTCAACCCGGTAAACCATAGATCTTCTGAAACATTAAAAAAATCATGCTAAAAAATACAAGATTTTACGCTGACTGTACTTTTTTCACTACCTATTGTTGAATGTACCTAATGTTGGCCATCAGTAAATAGTGTCCATAGGTTGTCATAATTTTGTATGAGAAACAGCTGTTAGTGTCTCGCGTCTTAAATCGAGTTTAGCTCGAAATGTTTCGGGTTACTTAATCTACGGGGCTATCTATTGTTTGCCCGAAAGTTATATGCTATTATTTCATTTGCCTGAAATTCATATGCCCAAAACTTCATTTGCCCGAATGTTTCGTTTACTAGAAAATTTATTTGATGTATTCCTGTTTTCCCGGAAATTAGATGCCATAATGATACATTCGTATTATATAATATATATAATATTGCATTCGTATTGTTTTCCATATTACTAAGTTCAATAATATTATTTAATGGAATATTCAAACGCGATAATAAATTTATATTTAGTTTATTTTGATTATGATTGATTCAAATTGCTTTTTTCTATTACTAATCTATCTAAGCTTTTATCTTTATTACCCGGGCTGCTATGAAAAATACCTAACCTAACCTATCCGAGTCGCTTCTGCCCCGAAACGTCTTGTTAGCTCACTCGCATAAATCAAATGTCGCAATTCTAACCTAACCTAATCATAAATAATTACATATCATGGGACAATTGACACCTATGTGATTAAAATTTACCTAATTCAAAGGCTTGTTTGACGTATGGGATTTATCAGTAAGTATACAGGGTGGCCTATTTATATCGGTCAGTATGGGAAAGTGAAACTATGCGACATACGAAAATTTCTTCTTAGGAACCATGACATCGATTTTACCAGCAAAGAGGTACAAACAACCATAGAGACAATTTTACATGCCAGAATTTGATGAATATTGTAACCATAGTAAAAGTGTATAAAGTACGCGCACTCCGGCCCTTTAGGAGACTAACCTGCCTACTTCGGCGCGGACGCTTAGGGTTGTCAATGTCTACTTTAGATTAATTAGCTACGTGCTTTGTGCTTGTGCGCGTGCGCGTGCTTGTGCGCGTGCGCGTGCTTGTGCGTGCGTAATCTATTTAATCTTCACCAGCTAGTAAATACCTTCCACGCATTTTTAGAACATTATTACTGGACGTGAGTAACTACGTACGTAATAAAATGTATATATACTTGGTATATAGTCTTGGTTTTTTTTTTTAACTCTACGTAGAGCCTAGTACAATACAAGTAACTGCACTAAAGAGTTTAATTTTGAAAAAGGAATTTTTGCTCTACCTAGAGTCGAGTCTCCCAGGCCAGCTGGTATGTATTGTCCTGTAGGGGTTAGGTTAATAAAGCCACTAAAAACCCGAGTCAATAAAATGATTTTTATTTATGCTCTATGTAGAGCTGGTCTCTATTTAGGTCTATGCAGTCCCCTTTGCAGATGCCTCTCCTGAAAACCCCGTTTCGATGCGAGCTCCCGCTCCGGAGCTATAGGCCCTGGAAGTTTTTGCTACCCTTGGATCAGGGGTCTGGTTAGGCTGGTCAATGTGCTAAAAGTGGGGGGGGGGGGGATGAAATTTTGGGGTTGGGTCCGGGGTAGTCCCGTAGGGGATGGTTTGGGAGGGGGGTTGAAAATTTGGCTATTTTTGAGCTAGGACGCACCGTTTCTGAGATATTAGAGGATTTTGAAAAAACACCAAACCAAGTATATACACTACACAACACTTATATACTATAATTGCATTATCGCATAATAGCAGGTGGTAGGACCTTGTGAAAGGTCCGCCCGGATTGCTACCACCATCTTGCTCGCTAATCCTGCCGTGAAGCAGCAGTGCTTGCACTGTTGTGTTTCGGCGCGGAGAGTAAGACAGCCGGTGAAATTACTGGCACTTGAGGTATTCCAACTTAGGCCTCTAGGTTGGCAACGCATCTGCAATACCCCTGATGTTGCAGATATTTACGGGCGTCGGTGATCTCTTACCACCAGGAGACCGACTTGCTCGTTTGCCTTCCAGTCGAATAAAAAAAAATTAAAACTACATATTATTGTCACTACTATGCCCAACCAATGCTATGGCCTATGTCCAGCAGCGGACGTCTTTCGGCTGACATGATGATGATGATGATGATGATCGTCACTACTTTGAAAAAAATCTTGTACCTAAAATCAATATGTCAACAAAATTGAACCTTGATTACTGTCTATAAAATTCACTCAGAAAAATTATCTATTTTGAGCTACGAGTTTTTTTTAAAGTAGTGACGATATTTATTTATTTACCTAACACAAAAAAAAAACGACTACGACTACGCGAACGTGAAGAGAGCGCGAGACGAGCAGAACAACGTGCGGCACCGGCGACAGCGCAGCCTTGGCTGAATACTGGTTAGTCCTGGTTAGATTATCAGTGTGTGCGTGCGGCGGTGCGAGCGTACTGGCGCCAAGCGGCGCGCACACATTTAAGCCGCGCGATGTACTGTTGTTCGTACTTTACCTACTTTTATGCTTTTACTATGATTGTAACGGTGGACACTTCGAACACCTACTAAATTAAATTAAAGTATGTGAAAATGTGTTCCTCCACCTCCACACTGTAAGAATACACACAAATTACACAAACCTATCTATCACCACCACCACAACACACTGACGCGTTTCGAACTCAACCAGAGCTCATCTTCAGATAGAGATGCTACCAGTTGTTAGGTGTGTTTTGAGTCTAACAACTGGTAGCATGGTGTACGGTTGTGTCACTCTGAAGATGAGCTCTGGTTGCAAGCAACCCCTCACTCAGATCCAGGTAGCCAATATCACCATAGTCTAGCAACGGAAGCAAAAGGGACTGAGCTAGTGTAATTTTAGTTTGTAGAGGTAGAAAATTCTGTAAGCGCCTAAGCGAATGAAGCGAGGCAAAAAGTTTACGACTGACCTCGGCTACTTGGGCTGACCAGGACAGCGTCTGGTCCATTATGATCCCCAGATTTCTGACGGTAGACGAGAAAGGAATGAGTATACCATCAAAGTACAAGTTTTGCACTACCAAATCAGACATCCGAGAGATGAAATATGGACTACCAATAACAATCGCTTGCGTTTTTTTTGTATTTATTTTGAGGCCGAAGCTCGCAGCCCAGTCGCGAATGGTATTAAGGTCAGCGTTAATAAGATCAATTAGTTGAGGAAAATCGTCGAGACTAGCAGCAGAATAGATTTGCAGATCGTCAGCATAAAAGTGGTAAGAGGAATTTAAAGAAGAAGTAATACCGTTGATAAAAATAGAGAAAAGGAGAGGGGAGAGTACCCCACCTTGAGGGACACCAGCAGTAAGATCGCTCCAGCTTGAAAAAGCGTCTTCAACCCTGACTCGCTGTTGTCTCCCACAAAGGTAAGAACGGAACCAGGATAAGGCAGTTGGGGATATGTTTAAAGTGTTGAGAATACCAAGAAGTATCTCAAAATCAACGGTATTAAATGCACTACTGAAATCCAGTAACACAAGAACTGTTAGCTTTCTGCTGTCAATATTGAAGCGGATGTCATCAGTGACCTTGACCAAAGCCGTGACAGTGCTATGCCCGGGACGGAAACCCGATTGGAAAGGATTTAGGAGATTGTGTGTGTTGAGATGAGAGGAGAGACGACGATTTACATAATGTTCAATTATTTTTGATAAAACTGGGAGAATTGAAATAGGACGATGATCAGAAAAGGAGTTAGGATTTGAAATTTTAGGAAGAGGAATTACATGTGCACGTTTCCACAACGAAGGGAAACAGCCTGTAGAAAAAGAAAAATTTATGATATGGGATAAAGTAGGTGCAATAATTTCCGCCCCGAGCGCAAGCATATCCAAGCTCAAGTCGTCCTCACCCACAGCCTTCGTCCGAATCGACTTCAGAATATTGAGAACGTCACGCGAAGTAATGGTACCAAGATTAAAAGTGGGGACCTCTGGGTGTTGAATATTGGCAAGAAAAGACAGGGTGTGCTGTTTAGACAGAGAGTCCAATTGAACTGGAGATGTACTAAAATGATTATTGAGGCCATTGAGATCAGTTAATGTAGAAGAATTCTGTTGTGTTTTGCCCACCCCTAGAGTTTTTAGGAATTTCCATAGAGCAGAAGGGGGACAGTTATCAATAGACTGATAAATGTACCTTCGTTTAGCATCCCTACACACCTTATTGCTGCGATTACGCAAGGATACATATTTTCGGCGATTTTCCTCCGAAGGATCACAACGAAGCTTAATGCGAGCTCTATTCTTCCTAGCCATCATGCCCCTGATCTCCGGCGTAAGCCACGGCGCTGGATTGTGCTTGACACGCGTAGGCTTAAGAGGAGCGTGCTTATCAAAAACTCCAAGCAATGCGCTATTAAAGGCTTCTAGCTTAATGTCTACGTCAGGAAGAGCCTCAATGGCATGCCAGTCGACCGCGCTCAGATCACTGTGAAGGGCCTGCCGGTCTACATCACGGAGGTTTCTCCGCATCACAACCTTGTGTCTCCGTTTTGGAGGTCGGATATTAAAAGAGGCATATATAAGATCGTGGTTAGAGAAAGCTGCAGCATTAAACTGGCCATGAAAGGTAACAACGTTAGGTGAGGAAGTGATCATTAGATCCAGAAGTGAAGGGGGGCCGTTATGGGGGAAATGTGTGGGACTAAGTGGTAGAATACTGAGATTAAGGGAAGCAACAAGGGATTGAATTGTTTGGGAACGGAGGTCATTCTTCAACAAGCACGTGTTAAAGTCACCCATAAGAACAATATGATCAAATTGCGGACAAAGATCAACCAAGGTCTTCTCGAGTGAATCGAAATAGCTAATATTAGAAGAGGGACTATAGTACACTCCGAGAAGAACCTTAGTGTGGTGGAGGGAGACGTTAAGGAACAGATATTCAGGAGACTTGGAATACGAAGAAAGAGAAGGTGACTGTGAGGCTACTTGACACGCAATCTCACTGCGCAAATAAATGGCAACACCGCCACCGCGAACAGTGTCAGGCCCGCCATCTCGAGATCCCGTTCTGTCATTACGAATCAAACGATACCCAGGTAATGGATAAAGAGAGGAGTTAAGAGAGGGTTTCAGCCATGTCTCAGAAATAAGAATAGCGTGAATATTCCTGCCAGAAAAAGTTGTGAGAAAATCCGAAAAATGTGCAGGAATACTCTGCGCATTAATGTGTGCAACATTGAAGGTTTTGGTGCAAGTTGAAAAAGTACTGTGCAATCGATCACCGAGATCCGGCAAATCCGACAGATCGCTCAAGGAGTCGTTGGAGATCTGTCAAAAGCTGTCACATGAGATAGACGTGTATATTGTGTTCCAGTATTGTAACTGTGTAAAACATTGGAAAAAATTCACGAACCTTCGTTAAACTGAGTGAAAACACTGGGAAAGGCGAAAGTATCATCGCGGCACTTTGGTGAGCTGATTGAAGACTTTATAATTGTTCCAAGTAATCTAAAATTTATCAAGGCTAATTGAAGTACACACACACATATAAAGACTTCAAAATAACAGCAAAATTAAATTAATTAGCAAACCAAAATAAGCGGTAACTCGAACTCGATCAGCTGTTATTTGACAACTGACAGTTGTCATCAGGACATAACGCAAACATACGTTGTACCAACATAACAAACTGGATTTGCGTTCGGAAACGTGTATAAACAAATAAGTGCATTCAAACTGTCACTTCTTCGTTTTGCTTACTATTAAAGATAATTAACACCACGGATGGCCAATAGATGGCAGTAGAGGTTGTAACCGGATGGTATTCGCACTCTAAGCAATCGGAAAAACACTATTATCGCTATTATTATTAACTAGCAAAGACTATGATTAAGAATTATAAAGAAGTTAAATTACAAAAATAAGAATTTGATTGACTACTGACATAAAATATAATTAATGTTGAACATGAAATTATACTCTTGAACATATTGCTTCAAATACAAATAACACAAATTTTGAGAAGAATTGAAAGTAATCATCGTGAAACACGAAACTGGTAGAAATGAATACGTCACACGACGAAACAAACAATGTCACAATTCGTAAATACAGGAATATATACAGGTCAAGGTCAAATGAACATATTTATGGAAGCCTAAGCTTAAGCTCAAATGGTTCGGATGGTCTAGCTAGAAGCCTAGACCTATCAACATACGCCAACCTAAACTCCAACTATGAAGAGATAAAACAAGAGCTCAGTAGTTTTAAGTTGCAACTCGAAAGCGCCAAATCTGAAATAGACAATCTAATTATTGAAAATGGAGAACTCAAAAATATAATCAAACACCAACAACAGCAAATAAATGTACTGAAAGAATTATGTGCAGAGAATGCCGCAACACCAAAAAGTCAAATTAGCTCCTCGCGGAAGAAAAAAAACAGATTACTATCGAACAGCTTTAGAAGAATCCCTGCATATCAAATGGAATCAGACGTATCAAATAATGAGCAGGTTTTCGATTTGAAGCAGCAATTAGAAACACAAGATATTACATCCGATACCAGGGAATTCCCTACAAATAACCCCTGCTCCAGTAACGAAAATGCATCGGGCAGTGAAAACCCTGAAATAGAACATAAAGAGGAATTGAAAGATGATGAAAAAGATATTATAACTAGATATATGATTCCTCCATCACCTCCGAAATGCTCGGCATCACGGCTAAGAAATTCAAACTCATCACCAGAAAGCTCCAACTCTCGACCCAAAAAGATATGGATCTTCGGATCTCAACAGTGTTCAGGTCTGGCTGAAGCTCTGCTACAGGCGAGAAAGAACACGAAATACGAAGCATATTTACCACAAGCACAAATAAAACCCAATGCTTCTTCGGAGGTAATTCTTAAAGACTATGACAAAACAGTTTTTCAACAAGATGACAAGATTGTGATTTGTGTAGGTGAAAATGATTCAAATCCCGTAAAAACTATAAGCGAATTGAGTTACTGTATAAAAATAGCGAAAGGCCTGCCAGTAATTGTGTTAGGAATAGTTGAGAACAAATATCTTAACGAGAATATGTTAAACAGAAGCTTAGCATTACTATGTAAGAACTCTAAAAATAGTAATTTCATAAATATAAATTCAAAATATAATATCCTAAAAGAACTATGTCACAAAATTAATTTTAGAATTGACTATATTGATTATAAAATAAATTTCTTGTGTCCGGAAAAACTCCGAAACCGACTACTTTGCTGTAAGACAAACCCGCCTGAAACTTTGAATAACGCCCAAGGCAGTAAGTCACAGTTCATAGGTTTGCCGAAAAATAATCAAAAAAAGCATAAGCAAAAATCAATATTGGAGTACTTTGTAAGACAAACGCCCATTTTACTTACACACCAATTCAATAATGAAATACTCTCGGATAACCCTCAAACAACTACTGGCTCCAGTAGAGTTGATAGCATAAACAATGACGATGATCAAATTAAGAGTACATTTTTTCGTGCCTAAGATAGTAAGCTTAAATATCATGCATTTCAGGATTTGCATACATTTCAGGATTCCTAAGTAAAAAAGATCTGCTGGAGATAACTCTAGATGAACTAACCAAAAAGAACGATCACATTGACATCCTGTGCCTTACCGAGACATTTATTCGAAAAGGAGATGAAGGCAATCTCCACCTAAACAAACTTAAACTAGTAAAAACTTTCTCCAGGACCGCCATGAGACGAGGTGGTGTCTGCATTTTCTGTAGGGATTATGTAGAGTGTAAAGAACTACCCATTCTTGATGGACTAAATGAAGAGTTTGTATTTGAGTCATGCGGCATTGATATTCCGACATATGGTTGCATTCTAGTATGCATATATCGGACACCAAATTCAAATTCATCGGTCTTTCTAAGTAAATTGGAGGAAGCGGTGACCAGATTACGCGTCAAAAATGATAAAACACAAAGAAATATCATACTAGTCGGTGATTTCAATATTAACACGCTAAAGGAATCACAAGCAAGTTTAGAACTTAATAGAATAATCCTAAATTATGGTTACACTTCGCATATTCAGGTACCAACTAGACAGGGTGCGTGTTTAGATCTGGTCATTAGCAATGTACAAAATGCACAGGGGAAAACACTTCCATTAGGCCTGTCTGACCATGAAACTGCTCAAATACTATCTGTACCGATAAAATGCAAGGCTACGAAACCTAAGCATTGTATCATATATAAACGCGACTTTGATTCGGAGTATGTTGCCAAATTTCTCGAATGTCTGAGCAATTTGACGTGGTCTGAAAGTTACGAGGAAAAAAACGTTAATAATGCATTTGAAAGCTTTCACGATATGTTCTCGCTTCTATTCAACTTATGCTTTCCTATTAAAAAAGTTAAAGTTTCCAATTGTAAGCCACGAAACACATGGATTACAAAAGGAATAAGATCAGCCACTATTACTAAAAGGAAATTAAGAATTAAATATTATACGTCACGTAATTACCACTGCAAAGTTAAATATTTGGCATACAGTAAAGTATTAAAAAAATGCATCACATCGGCTCAGAGGTTAGCTAATTCTCACTACATGGCAAATAGCAAAAACAAATGTAAAGCATCGTGGGATTTAATAAAGAGGAACACTGGAAATCTTGTTAACAATATTTTAGCTAACAATTTAAATAAAATAAAATATAAAAATGACATAATTACTGACCCGAGCATTATTGCTAATAAATTCAACGAATACTTTATCGAATTGACAAATAAAGAAACTAATTTTACCATCCCATATCCATATCCAATTAAGAGTACAAATTCTTCGATATTCTTGAGTCCAGTTAGTGAGAATGAAGTCTTTAGGACCATAATGTCATTACGGAATACCGGATCAGTGGGATATGACCAAATCCCAACTGCCATACTTAAACATTCCGCTCCTTTCATTACACCCATCTTAACACACCTAATAAATGAATCCCTAACTCAGGGAATTTTTCCAGATAAATTGAAACTGTCGTTAATAAAACCTATCCATAAAAAAGGAGACAAGCATAATATGGACTGTTATAGACCTGTCTCATTGCTTTCAGTTATATCAAAGGTATGGGAAAAGGTTATGCACTCTAGACTTACTGATTTCTTGAACAGATTTAACATTTTGAAAAAGGAACAAAATGGTTTCCAAAAAGGAAAATCTACTACACTTGCCGTTTTTAATCTGGTCCATAGCATAATGGCAAATGTAGACAAAAAAGTTCCATGTACAACAATATTCTTCGACATGAGCAAGGCATTTGACTTCGTTTCTCATGATCTACTACTCCTTAAATGTGAAAAATACGGTATTCGGGGCAAAGCCAACGAATGGTTAAAGAGCTACCTTTCTGATAGATCACAACAAGTGGAGGTCACAAGTTTAACTGCAGGTTTGGAACAGAATCACATTAAATCCTCGCATGGGTATAACAGAGTAGGCGTCCCCCAAGGAAGCATCTTGGGGCCCCTACTCTTTCTAATTTATATCAATGATCTACCAGATGTTTCTGGTCATGAATATACTCTATTCGCTGATGACATCTCAGTGATCGTACCAAAACTAAAGTCTATGAATAGTTGCGAATATAATAATGACATAAATAATACAATTTTTAAAATAATCAAATGGCTGAAATGTAATAATCTAAAGGTAAATATAAATAAGACGACATATATACAATTCCACAGTAACCGAGGTCAAAAACAAAATCTAACACTAAGGTATGACAACAACATCATAGCTGAAGCCAATCAAACAAAGTTCTTGGGAATAATCATAGATGATATATGCTCATGGAAACCACATATTGATAACATCTGTAGTAGATTGAACAGATTTGCTTATGCTTTATGGCGTTTATGTAAAGTGGCGAATAAGGAAACAGCAATCCAGGCTTATCACGGCTATGTGTGTTCCATACTTAGATATGGAATCCTGATTTGGGGCAATTCGGCGCATATAAATCGCGTCTTTATTGCCCAAAAACAATGCATTCGTGGCATTTGTAATGTTTCTCGTTTTACCTCCTGTCGACCGCTTTTTAGAAATTTGAAACTTTTGACAGTTCCATCATTATACATATATGAGTTATGCGTCTTTGTAAAAACTCATCCTGAATTATTTTCTAAGACTAGCGAAGTATGGGCTTACACTACTCGTTACCCGAACAAGCTATCCTTACCTAGAATTAAAACAAAACTATTTAAGCGTAATTGTTTTCCTATGGCGATCCGAGTTTTCAACAAGTTGCCCACACTATTCCAGAATCTAACGCGCAATGAATTTAAGCATAAACTTCTGAAGTGGCTGCAGGAGCAAAGTTTTTATTCGGTTAAGGAGTATATGGAATTTAAACAGGATTAATGCATATTCTAAATTATTATAAATTATTGATTCCAAATACGTAATTCTGACATTGACTGAATTTATAGATTTTATCCTGACATGTACAATTATGATGTTAATAGAATTCTGTTTGTGAATGGTTTTGTTCTGATTGTAATTATATTTTTATTGATTGCATTGCACAGGCGATCCACGACCGATCTAAATGGCTAGTTATTTTGTTTGACATTCTCATGAATTTTTAAGTTAAGTACACTATTATTACTATTGAATGAAATTGACATCCTAATAGAATTCTTCTCTAAATTATAAGTGACATGTATACATTTTTAATTATTATCATTATTATGAAATTTATTCTTAATACTATATTCTTGATTATATAGGTCTAAATATAGGAATGATGTCAACTACTTAGAATCTTTTGATACAAACTAGGGAGTCCTTATTGTTAGCATGTAATACATGTATAAAAAAAAAAATAATAATATTTGCATGACTTATACAGTCTAAATGTATGAAACAAGAAATAATATAACATCATAATTATACCTAACTATAATGTACTACATTTACCGCAAATAAATTTCATTTCATTTCATTTCATTTCATTTCATTTCATTTCATTTCATTTCATTTCATTTCATTTCATAAAGGCTAGAAGAAGATGCTGAGAAGAATTCGCTTTCATAACTAACGTCAAAAACGTCAGACATGTAAGCCACCTAACAAGAATAATATATATAATATACTACTTAGTAAATAAAATAAAATGTTAAAACTATAATATATACTCCTTCCATCGCTCGCCAGCAGCCAGTTACAAATTTGAAAAAGAGAAAAACAAAATTAAAAAACAATAATAATAAAGACAAATAAACAATCAAAGTAACTATTAAAAGAAAATAAAAACAAAAAATAAAGAGTAAAATAGATAATATATAGAATAACCCCCTCATTCACAAAACTTAACAAGCCCGTGTTAACCAACAAAATGCTTTGTCCCTCTCTAACAAATACAAATGTCGAAGTGACAGATAAGGACAAACGAATTTTAGCGGCATTTTAACTAAAATATTGACGATTGACGTTTATGAATAAGGGGGTAAGCACATAAACAACGAGCAGGCATGTCGCACCAACCCCGCACATGGACAACTAAACACAAGCAAAACGTCAGCTGTCACTGTCTGACACTGACAGCTGACGTTCCACGCACGTTCTTATAATATAATGGTTACCTACCATAATTTTGTGCTGCAAGACAAATAAAAAAGTAAACCGCCTGTGAACTAAAAAGTGTGCAGGGAACAGCGACTACCCACCCGCAATATATGAACCAAAATGTATCACGCATTTTATCGCAGATAGCACCAAGCCAAAACATCAAACACACTATTCAAATCACCTGGACCTATTTACGCAACCTAGATGGGCTTTTCTGCCTTTGTGGTCGAGAACGTAGTGTTGGCTCCCGTCGTGTTGCGGGCGCCCCGGCCGCTTCGGGCGCCGCATGCGCATTCGGAGCCCCGCTGGTCTTGACATTGGCCGCGCCCGCGCCTGCGCCCGTGCCCACCGGCGTCGCCTGGCCCTGGTCCCCCACGGCTGGCGTGTCTAAGGGGATTTCACGCAGCTCGTCCAGTGTGGTGATCCGGTGTCGAGCCCTATTCTGTCCAAGCACTACAATATGCCCATCACTCGTCCAGCTCCTCTCCACACCAAAAATACGGCGAGCCTCCATAAAAACTGCATGCCGAGCGCTTGTGAGAAACTCGGAAAATGTGCAGCCGGAACCTTTAAGATGTTTCTTGCTTGACCACACTGTATCCCGTGTTCTTTGGCAAGCAAATCGCACTAGAATGGGCCTCTGCTTCCTACTTTGGCGAGACTTGCCCAGACGGAAACAGGAATACAGAGACCTGTCTGAAATGTCCTGCACACCAAGCTTGTCCCGACAGACTTGAAGCACCTTAGTAGCAGCATCCTCATTGTCAGCCTCCGGAACACCATGCAGGAGAAGAACAGCTGAACGGGACCTCATCTCCATCCGCTCTAGGGTCCTATGCACTAGTCCCATTTGCGCTTGAAGACTTTCAACCGCATTCCAAATGAAGGTCTTGAATGCATGGTACTCCTCCACAATACCCGGTTCAGTCGCCTGAGTTGTCGAAGAGGCACTCTCAAAAGCACTCATGCGGGAGGAAAACAGCTCCTTCATCTCGTCAAAACTCTTCTGAAGCTGTGATAAGTGGTCCATAGTAGCGGGAAGACAGTGGGAAGACAATGATTATGAAAAATTAAATTATTGAAATTAATATTATGGGAAACAAAGATTCTGTCATTTGATTAATATGGTAAACAATGAGTAGTGATAATGAATTTATAAGAAACATATTATGGCGGTTGAATATTATAGCACATAAAATTCGGGCAAGTAAAGGTATACCAATCTACGGATTTTCTTAGGAGCAACTTCTACTTAAGTTGCTCCTAAGAAGAAAGGCAAGTCTCACAGTAGTTTCATGTTCAAAATTAGTTTTTCCTTAGACTTACTTACCTACAGCATTGAAGTTCAATTTACATTTTAAGGAAGTGTAGTTTTTACCCATATGTAAACCAAGTGGTCGAACCGTTCTAGTGGTATCGAAGTAATATGTACACTCCCATTGTCCCTTCTGATATCCTCTAAATAGAACGTGCTGCAAACAGAGATTTTTTAAAACATGCTAGAGATCGAAAAACAAAATAATAACCTAATCAACAAAAACGTTTTAAACTTTCGTGATTCTCACTCATAGTCAAAATACCATATCACGCTATTTTTACACAAGTAATATTTACCTCGACGTTTCGGTAACGTTGCAGTTGCCGTGGTCACGACTAGACTGAAGTGTGGGGTGTCAAGTCTGCCTAGCAGCGCGAGTTCTTCGAACTACCCGCACTTGGTCATTTTTATTAGTCACCCCATCACACCGACACACAACACTAACAACGTCCGATCGTCCCTCCGAACATTCATCCCGACGCCGGCTCTTATTAATAACAGGATTCCATGAAGATGAAAGCTTATACCCATCGTCCCGGTTGAAAATAATCTTATGCTTTTTTATTTCAACTTCTTTTCTATCAATTTCTTGAGTAGAAATGACGTTCCGTGGACAGAATTTTGGGATTGTGAAACTCAATCTCAAATATTACTTGTGTAAAAATAGCGTGATAAGTCCCGTATATGGTATTTTGACTAACCAACAAAAAGTTGGAAAACCCCCGACTTTGTCACTTCAAAGTTCAATATCTTAAAAAAGGCCGAACGCTTTGATGAAACATGTCTAAGAACCATTGCTAGAAAATCCGCATTCAAATCGGTCCACTCGCTTAAGAGATACGGTGCCACAGACAGACAGAGACACATACAGACACACATAGCGGTCAAACTTATAACACCCCTCTTTTTGCGTCGGGGGTTAAAAACCGGCAAAGTATGAACCACACTCGCGCATAAAAGGGTTCCGTACCAGTACCCATACCAACATTAGACGTTAGCAAAAAAACACGTTTGTTGTATGGGGCCCCTCTTAAATATTTATTTTATTTTAAATATTAATTTTTAAGTGGTACGACTAAATACTTTATGACTATAATATATTAAGCGTCTATCTGTTGCCGTTATTAATATCAAGTAAACTACGGCAAAAAAATCACGTTTGTTGTATGGGAGCCCCTTAAATATTTATTTTACAATACAATGCAATACAATACTGTTTTTAGTATTTATTTTTAGAGCGGCAACAGAAATATATCATCTGTGAAAATTTCAACTTTCACGGTTCATGAGATAGGTACAGCCTGGTGACAGAAAAGTAAAAATTTGGAATTGAAATAAAAAAATACAAATTAAAAAAAAAAAACAATCTTAATCGGGAGTTAAAAAAAACTCACTTTGGAAATACATTCAGTTTCGATTTGGTTACATGCTTCGGTCACTTTTTCGGTCATATTATTATAACACCTGAAAACAAGAGGTTTTTGTCAAAAATGTAGCTAGTTTTTAATACAAGCTTTTTTGCTCCCTGTACTTGCATTGTACTAGATTTGCATACCAAATTTCAAGTCAATGCCATTAACAGTTAAGGAGTTCCGTCTTGCGGAGACGATTCTGGATGTACCACCAGGATGTTACTACCAAATTATTGTGTTGTTACCAGATTTTCACAAAAATGGAAAATTGCAAGTCGATGCCATTAACCATCAAGGAGTTCCGTCCTGCAGACGATCCTGGATAAACCACCAGGATGTCACTACCAGATTATTATATTGTTACCAGATTTTCATAAAAATGCCAAATTTCAAGTTGATGCCATTAACCGTTAAGGAGTTACGTCCTGTGGAGACGATCCTGGATAAACCACCAGGATGTAACTACCAAATTATTGTGTTGTTACCAGATTTTCAAAAAAATGGCAAAATGCAAGTCGATGCCATTAACCGTCAAGGAGTTCCGTCCTGCAGACGATCCTGGATGAACCACCAGGATGTCACTACCAGATTATTGTATTGATACCATATTTTCATAAAAATCCATTCATTTATTTAATCAAGCCTATCACACACTAAGCAGATACGATAAGATATCTGCATCTGAACCCATATCTGTCAATATCGCTCCCTATACAATTCAATGAGGTAACACACAGAGCGCAGATAACTTATATTTTATCGTCAAGTATCTGCGGACACCGACATATATCGACAGATGCCAAAGATATTATCTGCGTATATAAATTGATCTGCGTATAATATCTGCCGATATAAATATGGTACAGTATTTTATCTGCAGATATATACATGTTGATGTGATAGGCTTGGGTAAAAAAAATCGATATATCAAAATATGTGGTAATCCTGCCGTGAAGCAGCAGTGCTTGCACTGTTGTGTTTCGGCACGGAGAGTAAGACGACCGGTGAAATTTTTTCTTTATTCCCGGTTATTCACGGTCCTTTTTAAGCATTATATGACGTTTTATCCAAATCCTTCGCCTGTTAGTACATTGTAACGCAACACGAGCATCAAATTCATAATCAGAATCGTCATCTGACGAGCTGGTTAGTAAATCTAGAAGAGATAAACACGAAAACATCTTGTACAAACAATCCGCACCAAAAACACGTCTACTCAGTTTGAAGGATTTGGACTGAATGTATGCGTCTCGTATATTATCACATCTGCGTAGTGCCACAGAATAAGTAAAAGTACTACTGGTAGTGTGTGATAGCTTCAGATCATTATTAAGTTATTATACTCAGATAAAATATTATCGTATCTGCGTAGTCTGTGATAGCCTTCAGACGTTACTTTGCGGAGGTCCATATTTTCCAGAATCTCTTTGCTCACCCAAGTTTCTTTTAGTTCATGGGTCAATTTCAACTTGCAAGATTTGACCCTCACATACATACATATAAAAAACCCGACTACCTTAAAAAAATACTAAAAAAAAACATGAAATAAAAAAAATCAAAACCCTGGTACTTACAAAAAAAAAAAACCGGCCAAGAGCGTGTCGGATACGCCCAAAATAGGGTTCCGTAGCCATTACGAAAAAAATAAGTAATATTTTTCTAAGGATTTCGTATTTTTCGTATTTTATTCGTACCTTATACTGCTATTTACTCATAAACTACTAATAATTCTCAAGCAAACTTAACCGTTATAGTTTTCCTTGGAAGTTTGATATACTGACTACCATCTCGAATTTTTAAAAAAATTTCCACCCACTGGTTTAGATTTTAGAGGGGGGGGGGACGCTCGATTTTATTTCTCGCTCGATTAATATTTCGCAAACAAATTACTGAATCGAAAAATCGTTTTAGCAAACCCCTAATGGTTTTAAAATACCTATCCAATTATACCCCACACTATAGGGTTGGACGAGAAAAAAAAATCACCGCCACTTTACGTCTATTGGAGGTACCCAATAAAAAAATTGTTTTTGAATTTTTAACTGTACCTACTATTTTGTCGGCATAGTTTACCTATATATATCCGAGCAAAATTACAGCCTTCTAGCATTGATAGTCCCTGAGCAAAGCCGCGGACGGACAGACAGACAGACAGACAGACATGGCGAAACTATAAGGGTTCCGTTTTTGCCATTTTGGCTCCAGAACCCTAAAAACGCCAGCAAAAATTTAAAAACCACCGAAAAAACTACGCCGACAAAAAACGCTGTCAAAAAAGACAACTAAAAAGTAAAAAATAATTATGCACTATCTAGCTGTTGCCCGCGACTTCATCTGCGAAGGATTCATTTATCCCTCCGCCGGGACTATGCTGATTTCCCATTCTGAGAGGAGGCCTGTGCCCAGCAGTGGGACGTATATAGGCTGGGATGATGATGACTTCCATGGTGTGTGTCGAAGTTCCCAGTCCGCACTGGGCCCGCGTGGGAACTAGAGGAAACCTTTGCCCAGCAGTCGAACGTATATAGATTGGGATGATGACCATTTTGTCGGCATACGTGCTAAATTAGCTGTACTTGGGGTTTCTCTACGGGATCGAATCAAAAAATCTAAACCGGTGGGTGGAAAAATTTGGAAAAATTCAGGATGGTAGTAAGTATATCGAACTTACAAGGAAAACTATAGCAATTAAGTTTTCTTGAGAACTATTAGTAGTTTAATAGTAAATAACAGCTTAAGGTATAAAATATACCTAAACTTGGTATATTCCGTACAAAATAAGAAATCATTAGAAAATATTACTTACTTTTTCGTATGGAACCCTACTTAGGGCGTGCCCGACACGCTCTTGGCCGGTTTTAATGTTTCAGATGGGATATCGACTTACCACATATAGGCTACCGATCTTACGACGCGCGGAAGTTTGGTTACTAGTTGAAATTCATCTCCGTCCATCAGATTAACTTGTGCATTATCTTCGCACTTGAGGTAGGATCCCATATCTTCGATATTCACGGTGACATTTATACATTCTGAAACCAACCAGACAGTTATGTATTTTGGTTTTCCAAAAAATAAATTTTAACAAAAAAAGGAAATCCGAGTCCAAAAAAAAATAAAAAAAAAACAAAATACCTACTAGCTCGAAGTCGGTGACTCAGCACAGGTGTACGGTTCTGTTATTCTGAAGATGAGCTCTGGTTGAGTTCGAAACGCGTCAGTGTAATGTGGTGGTGGTGATGATGGGTTTGTGTGATTTGTGTGTGCTCTTACAGTGTGGAGGTGGAGGAACTGCATGAACACGCATATTTTGCATAAGCTTAGCTACGTAAGGTCGCGGGTGAGCAAGGAAATTCTTTTAGTTCTACTAATGGCCACTTGCTGGAAACACATAAATCTCGTGTTAGCGTTAACCTCAGCTTAGTAGTGTCAAAATGTATGGAACTGTCAAGCTTAAGCCAGGCTTAACTACTAAATCTAGATTTATTTTTTCCTGCAAGACGGCCTAAGAGTACCTACTTACCGGAATATCCTATGGTTATTGAACAAAACACCAATAAATACACAATTTTGTACATCATGAATATTAACAATTTAGTTTACAAATACATGCTCTCGCAGTTCAATTATGACTAAAGCGTGTATTTTGATGTTATCCTCATCAAAATGACATGTTAATAATGAAACAATGATTCATTCTCTACGTGAACGCATTGTTCTAAACTAAAGCTTACTTGATATGGGCATGTAGGTACTTAAAAAGTCCCATCAAAAAAAATATCAAAAAATGGAACCGACTACAAAACTTGAAAATATTTTTCTACCTACTAGCTCGAAGTCAGTGCCTCAGCACGACCCAGCAGGAGTGGAGCAATAGGCGTCTATTTCACCTACATACAATGGGTTTCAATCACTCCTGCTGGGTCGTGCTGAGTCACCGACTTCGAGCTAGTAGGTACCTAGAAAAATATTTTCAAGAGGTTTGCAGTCGATTCCATTTTTTTTTGGTATTTTTTTTATTTTTTTGGAATCGGTTTTACTTTTTTGTTATTTTTTTTATTTCTCACTTTTTAGTGATTATATGACAACGATTCCATTAAGCCCAAACACGAGTTAGTTACGTTGTTTTATAACAAAGTTCCGTTGCCTACCTTCTGGCTTCAGCATCAGATCAGTTGGAAAGAATCATTAACTTAAAGCTTCTTCTTACTCGCTTGTCTAGGTATGTTAATCATGATCGTTTATAGACGAGCGAGCATTACTTAGCTTTGACGAATTCCATTGGTCACCTATGGTCTTCTTCATCAGGTCCAAGTTACCAAATGATACTTTCTGAATGTAAATGCTCATCTTAATGCTAAAAATGCCAAAATCGCCATAGGTGTGCCTATAAAATTTGACGTTTGCCCTCGATTTCCCTAGGATCCCATCATCAGATCTTGACTTGATGACAATGGGACCACCTCAGAAGAATGCCCTTTCGAAAAAAAAAAGAATTTTGAAAATCGGTCCACAATTGACTGAGTAATCGGTGAACATACATAAAAAACAAACATTTGAACATAGAACCTCCTCTTTTTTTTGAAGTCGGTTAAAAATAACGACATATCTAATATTACCTACTTTGTTTTATCCAATGATTCAGTAGTATTATAAGAATCAAGGAAAACCATAGCATCGAAATTGGTACAGTCACCAGCACCAATATCTGACGCAACAAGCGTGCATAAATATCTGATATGACTCTTATTTGTAAGGCCGGATTGACGTGTCAGATATTTTTGCACGCTTGTTGCATCAGATATTGGTGCTGTGCCCTTAGTGTAAGTTTTCGGTTACAAAATACGTCTCGATCGCGTTCGCGTTAAAATCTCAATTTGTATGAAAACACGAACATCGCAAACGTTCCGCTAGAGGCGATGTTCGTGTTCCCATATAAATTGAGATTTTAACGCGAACGCGATCGAGACGTATTTTATAACCGAAAACTTACACTAAGGGTACTGGTGACTGTCCTTTTGATTAGATTCCGGTAACGAGCTATGCTCGGAGTTTCTCTACCCTCATCGTCTCAGCCTATATACGTCCCACAGCTGGGCTTTGGCCTTCTTTCAGAATGAAAGGGCTTAAACCGAAGTTCCCACGCGGCCCCAGTGCGTCAAAGTCAAAGTCAAAATATCTTTATTCAATTTAGGATACTCGTACTTGGTCTAGCGGGTCTCGTAGGCCACACAACGGGGCAATGCCGCTGGGGTAATGGTACGTTTGGGCCAAGTACGATGCGGACGGGTATTGAGAAGTTTTTTTTAGTTTATTTTATAATAATAATAAATAACAATATTCATTTATTCAAGTAATATGACTCATACAAAAATAATACACTTGATTAATAATAATAATAATAATATGTTAGTAACAGAGAGGTCCTTATACAACTAGGTTAGTATAGACATTATTTAAATGCATTTTGGTTCAGTGCGCGGTAATGTCACTGTCCATCCTGCTAGCCAACACGCTCAAGAGACTGTTGCCGCGGCGCATCACTTACGCAGCGTCGCGTGGAACCCGTCCACGTGAGCGTCGGCGAACATACCCGACGCGCTGCACCAGCGCGGCAGCCGCAACAGAACCCTGAACGCGTTGTTGTACTGGACCCGCAAAGCATTAAGCGATCTTTTCGTGTATCTACACCAAAGGCTGCAGGTGTACAGTGATGTACAGTAAGCTCTAAATAGTGTAACCTTAACCTGCGCCGTACACCGATTGAACCTGTGCGCTATCATGTTAGCTCTGATCGCCAATGCTCTGCGTTCCCTTTCGATGTCCTCGTCATCACGCAGGTCATCAGTTACCCAGTGTCCGAGGTACTTAAAACTATTTACCCTATTAAGTGGCTTGCCATTGAGAAGAATGGGAGGTATATACGGTGGACATCTGGTTCCTGATTTAAAAACCATATATACACTTTTAGTAACGTTATATTTCAGACCATGTTTAGTTGCACATTCCTCACAAATACCATACAATCGGTTTAGACCACTGACACACTGACAGGTTTTACATCACATACCTATGCTGTTAGGTAGTATACAGTAGTATATTAATAAAACACAGCAAAATGTGGTTCAATATTTAATTCAAATTCATAAAATATATCTCTTCACTCATAAAACTAAAAATAATATTAAACTATTTACAATTTATTTTGTAACAAGAATAAAATTATAATCTACTAGTTAAGTTAGTAATACATTTTGTGATATCATTCAAAAATTCTTATGTTATATAGTTCATAATAATACAACGGGTCCCTTTGTCTTTAGTTACACGCTAATCCTGGCGCTTATAGTGTGATCTTTATGGGCTGACGGACTGATGAAAATTAAATGTTTATCTACAACCATATAGTAAATCCTCCATTATGCGTTCAAAAACCATAGATAATGACCAGCATTACGATATTGGATTCTATTATGAACACGGCTGTATCGTAATGATCATTAAGAATTTTAGTAGTGTTCGGTAGCAAAATACGTCTCGATCGCATTCGCGTTCGAATCTCAATTTGTATGGAAACATGAACAGCGCCTCTAGCGGAACATTTGCGAAGTTCGTGTTTCCATACAAATTGAGATTTTAACGTGAACGCGATCGAGACGTATTTTGTAACCGAAAACTTACACTAGGGGTACAGAAATCAGTATCGTAATGCCATGAATGCTATTTAAAAATCTGATATTTTTTTCGGTTAATTAGAAAGGTCCTATTGATATAAAAAGTTTCAAGCGTTTCTAATTTTTTCTGATATTTATTTATTTATTTATTTATTCTCCATTATTTCATTAAAATGCTACCTACCATAGGTGGCCACGGGCCTCCTAGGTTTTACGGTAAATACACCTTGTAGTGGACGTCCTACGCCTGGGGATGATTATCAGTGCCATTCCAAAACACTGTGGCAGAATAATAAGTACACAGAAGCAACTAGAAGGTTCCCCATCATTATGGGAAAGCCTATCTTCAAGTATTGCAAGAATGTGAATCTGTAGCCATGTTGTTCTGCGACTCCGGCGCAGACGACGTTCGCGCTTGCGCCAATCAACGTGCCATTGCCTGAAAAAAAAAGTATTTCCAGTAAATCACTTTATACTATTCGATTTTTTTTTCATTCCATTGAATGTATTTTTGAGTGTTTCGAATATGTGTAAATAAATGTTTCTCTCTCTCTCTTGTGCAAGGACCTTGTGCAAGGTCCGCCCGGATTACTACCACCATCTTGCTCGCTAATCCTGCCGTGAAGCAGCAGTGCTTGCACTGTTGTGTTTCGGCGTGGATAGTAAGACAGCCGGTGAAACTACTGGCACTTGACGTATCCCATCTTAGGCCTCTACGTTGGCAACGCAACTGCAATCCCCCTGGTGTTGCAGGTGTCTGTGGGCGGTGGTGATCTCCTACCATCAGGAGACCCACGTGCTCGTTTGCCATCCAGTTGAATAAGAAAAAAAACGAAGGTTCTCGACGCTGAAAGGTGGGCCAATCAACTTTTTTACCGACACCAATCTGTCCGCGATATTTTTCAAACAATTGCAGATTTTTGTGAGTAAACGTATTTTTTCTGTAATTTAATAGATGGTGTACATGAATATACATGCCATCCTACGTAAGTTCAACATATTAAACCGTGAAATATTTTGTTGGAAGTACGACTTTTTGGTAAAGCCAGAGACAATTTTGGTAACGCAGGAGACGCCTAAAGTGTCGGTAAAATAGTTGATTGGCCCAGGTACAAAATTATATGTGGCACAGAGACCACTCTATCATCGGAATTATTTAGAGAAAAGAAAGAAAGAAAGAAAATACATTTATTCACAACACAAGACACAACAATAGCATTAGGTACAAATAGACAACACATAGGAAATTATGCGTCATTGCGGTTGTGAATAGGACACTGGCTCAGCATAATGCTGAAGCGTTAATAATAAACAACCCAGCGCTGATTTTCAGCCAGCACCGTTGGTGACCCTCGGACCACTACAAAGATATACTACAGTTTTATTACTATACATAAGACTACATAAATAGATAATTTGTAAAGTATGAAACATATTTATTTTATTTATGTTATTTTACTGGATGGCAAACGAGCAGAGGGTCTCCTGATGGTAAGAGATCACCACCGCCCATAAACATCTGCAACACCAGGGGTATTGCAGGTGCGTTGCCAACCTAGAGGCCTAAGATGGGATACCTCAGGTGCCAGTAATTTCGCCGGCTGTCTTACTCTCCACGCCGAAACACAACAGTGCAAGCACTGCTGCTTCACGGCAGGATTAGCGAGCAAGATGGTGGTAGCAATCCGGGCGGAACTTGCACAAGGTCCTACCACCTTGCAGGTTAGGTACACATATTATATATTATTACATATTATTACCTCAGATCAAATAAAAAGTAAAAATGGAGCGCGGTGAACAGTTGAGTGAGGCCGGTTTTATAAATATGTGTGCGAACGCCGGTGTTGCCATAATATTGTATTACACAGGCGGCTTTTACCCAATAATAAGGTAACGACAATTATTATAATGGCAACACTAGTGTTGACGTTTTAAGTCCCAAGCAAAATTATTTCGATTTCTATTGAAAATATTGGTTTTCAAGTTTACTTACGTGTGAAAAGTGATTCCATCCTGCTTTTTATTTTGGACGAATAGTTTTTACACCCTTTCACTGCGCAATTTGGCATTATTAGTGATATTAGCCGAAGTTAAAATACGTTGTGCTCCACGAGAATGCGTTGCTAAGTAACAAGGTTTTGGTGTAGTTCGGTTGCAAGTGTGTGCGTGCCACTGTGTAAGCACACGGATTGGTGTAGTTTGACCGGCCTCACTTCGTTGTTCGTAGTGCTCTATCTTTACTTTTTATTTGATCTGAGATTATTACATATTATTTCTGGGTTCTGGCGGCCATTTTGTTTCCATACCTCCAAGGCAAGCTCCGAAACTGAGTGCCCAAGCCAGGGGCGCCAAGGGCAGAGCCAGCCCGCCCGGCGCTGCCAGTTTAGCCACGACCCGAATCATCATCGTGGTGAGAGGAATGTTGTCCACGAATGCTGATGCTAGACCAGATACCTGAAAAGAAGAAGCTGTCATCATAAAGAAAGAAAGAAAGAAAGAAGACATTTATTCACTAACACAAAAGACACACATATACAGCAAAATTTACACAAAAGAACCGAAAAAATAATAAAGAAATAAAAATAATAAATCGCACATGAAATATATACACGATTTTGTGTGTCCCCGCGAAAGTGAAACGGTCGCTGACTCAGCATTATGCTGAAGCGTTAGACGCCTACAGCGCTGATTTTCTGCCAGAACCGTCTGTGATCAACATCATCATCCGAAAGATGTCCACTGCTAAACAAATGCTTCCCCCTTAGAACGCCACTTGTATCCGGTTGCCCGCTAATCTCTCAATGACGTCAAATCCCGTGTACTGCCGTTTCGGCAATAATAATATATTTTTCCAAAATCTCGCAAAAAACCTATCGCAGTAGTTTCATTTCACAAACGAATCTTTAGCATATTTCAATTTCGCATTTTATTCACTGAAATTATCATTAGGCATAATTTTACTTTGTCTAATTTTACTACGACAAACGTTTATTAAGCAAACGTTTTCACACTTACCCATAATATAAGCATCAAAGCCACTGTGAGGCGGGACTGTTCTCCAACTTGCAATATGAGCGATTCGGTCACGTGACCAATCCAATCGATGAGACCCAGCTTTGACAGAGCCTGGAAAAAGATCTTAATTCAATACATATATACAGGTTTTGTTTAAATTATGCTAGAATTAGAGTTTACCAGTGGGTTCGCAACGCGTAAACTGTTCTATCTGATAGTTACAATTGAAATTCCTACATTTTATAAAATTCCCTTGGGAATTCCCAAAGATTTGTGTCGTGGTCTTCATTGAGGTTGTGTTAAGAACAACTGCCCAAAATTTCAGACTCTAAACCCAGCGGTTGAAATTTCAAGATTTCATCCCTATCCCGTGAGAATATCGGGTTAAAAAGTAGCTTATGTGTTATTCCAGATGTGCAGCTATCTACATACCTGATTTCATTCAAATCCGTCCAGCTGTTTTAACGTGAAGGAGTAACAAACACACGAACACACAAATTTTCGCATTTATACTTGAAATATTAGTAGGATATTTTAGACCTAGATCCCCGCGTTACAGGCGAAGCCTAGTGCGGGCACCCCTGGTAATTCTTGTCAAGCACTGTATATTTTTAAATAAACACTTTTTTTATGACACGGCCAGCAGCATATTCCTGACCAGAGATACACAAGCTAAAGAAAAGGGTAGTCGAAACTTTAAAAGATTCATAATTCATAATTCATTTATTGCATTTTATGGGTTTTTTTAAGATTTTACATTGATTTACATGTACCGGCATAAACCCCGTTAGGACACAGCAATATTATAAAAAAACAAAACAAACAAAGAACTTATTCTAGGACTTAGAAACTAAGACACATTGAAAGTGTTCCTAAACCTTAAAATCAAAATACTCCTTCAGACTATAGAACGAGTTCTCAATTAGGAACCTCCTAAGTTTGCCACAGAATAACGACTCTTTCTCTATATTTTTAAGCTCTAAGGGTATGTTATATATTGTTATCGCCATATGGTAAGTGCCAAGATCATACCTTCATGAGGTACTCCCAGCCCGAAAATACGCGGTCTGTAGGAAACATTAGTCAAAACGTTAAGACTTACCTCCATGAGCACGAACAGTGCAGCGAAGAACAGCAGCGTGGACCACTCGACCCTGGCCAGGATCGGCTCCAAGTCCTGGATATCAGCCAGCAGGAGGAGTAGAAGCGCCCCGAGAAGCGCCGTCCAGCCAAGAGATAGCCTCTCTGAGTGATAACATATATAATCATTTGAAGTGGCAATTCGATCTAGGTATTTTTACGGTGTAGGTAGAGTCAGCTGCAGAGAAAAGGTACCCCCCTGTAACGGCGGTATCCATACTACCGCCATTCCAGGGGGGATACCCTTTCTCCGCAGCTGACTGTACAATACAACGCAATGACCTCTTTATTATTTATACCTATATAGAGAATTTACATGGTAAGCGTCGTTTCCCAGCGATCTCTTCCGGAACTGGAACTTTTCTATTGTGTATACATATATTGTAGTAGGCCTTATGAATGGGCTCAGAGTTACTCAGCGAGCTATGGAGAGAGCTATGCTTGGGGTTTCTCTACGGGATCGAATCAGAAATGAGGAGATACGTAGAAGAACAAGGGTCACCGACATAGCCCAGCGGATTAGCTCGTTGAAGTGACAGTGGGCGGGCCATATAGCACGGAGAGCAGATGGCCGTTGGGGCCGAAAAGTTCTCGAGTGGAGGCCGCGGATCGGCAAGCGCAGCGTAGGACATCCACCAACGAGATGGACGGATGATCTGGTTAAAGCCGCGGGTTCACGGTGGATGCAGGCCGCTGCCAACCGAAGCAACTGGAGGTCTATGGGGGAGGCCTATGTCCAGCAGTGGACGTCCTACGGCTGAGATGATGATGATGATGATGATATGGTAGTGTGGTGGTGGTGAAGTTGAAGAGCTGCATAAATACGTATTTGTTGCATAGAAGTAGCAATCAAAGTTCGCGGGTATGCAAAGTAATTGTTTGAAGTTCATAGTTATCAAATACTCACGTAGAACAGGGAAGGCGTGTAGGAAGAAGACGATGACGACGAAAGAGACGCAGATAACTGACTTTATCAGCAACTGCTTGTCTCTTATGCGGTACTGTTAACAGAAGAGAGGTCATTTAGTGGCGAGGTACACTGCTGAAGTCACGTGTATGATTTGATGTATTTTGGCTGATATGGCACAATTCAAGCGTGGAAATTACAAGACAGAAACTCAACGATATTACGCTTCAATTCTGTATTGGGTCGATCAACCTTTTCTTGCCACTCGTTGCTATAGTTACGGTCTCCTGAGTCACTCTTTAAATCGTAAGTTTATAGGATTAAAATTTACCAAACACGCATTTTTGTGGTCGTTTTAAGCCCTTTCTATTCCTGGTCATCTTATAAGCATGTTAGTATAAAGTGACACAACATTTCTTTTATTAAACTGTACTACTTTTGTCTCTTGGCTGACGGGACAGAATAACAGCAAGGAATAGTTGATCCACATTTACTACTATTACATTTGCCGAAATTACGTCACGCTTGGAGTGATCGTAGTTTCGGGATTTAAAACTTTTAGACAGAAACAAGACGAACGCCACAATGAACGACAACTCGCCATTTGAGCCGATTGGCATCGACCCTCGTGCTGTCGTCAGTCCATCTTCGCTTCTTCCAGCTTACGGGGGATGCATGCCACTTCCAACCGAAGAAACTTTAGGTTTATGGGGGAGGCCTATGTCTAACAGAAGACGTTTTACGGTTGAAATGCTGATAATTATGAGTCCTACTCGTTAGAACTTACCTTCTGTTTCATCTGTGCTAATGTTGAGCAGAACTTTGGGTCGGTCTTCGAACCCCCTCCGCCCGCCTCCCGCTTCAGAAGAGCCGCATTCAACCTCTCAACCTGATGACAGATATTAATTAGTTGTAATAGAAGTTGTTACGGGTAAAACCAATGAGGGCTATCGCGTATGAATTCGCCGCTAAAGGCACTAGTGTAGCGTAAGGTGTCCGAAATATCAAATATCATAGTTTTTGGGTGAGCTAGGCGGGTTTATTTATCCATACTTATATTATAAATGCGAAAGTGTGTTTGTATGTTTGTGTGTTTGTATGGTATGGTAACGAAGCGATGGATCGACCTGATTTTTGGCATAGAGATAGTTTATGGGCCCGAGAGTGATCTATCTCTATGCCAAAAATCACGTCGATCCATCGCTCCGTTACGGCGTGAAAGACGGACAAACATACAAACACACTTTCGCATTTATAATATTAGTATGGATTATTCACTGCATCTGTACGCTAAGCGTTCGGTGAAATCGGTCAAATAACTCAAATAACAGTGCTAGTTAAGTAAAAGCTATTTCTCTTATAGAGACATTAACTCTTTATTAACAACACAAGATACAACAAAAAGTAAAAGTACTTAAAAGCTTGTAACAAAACACTACCTTCTTCTCTAGAGCCTTCCTCACGATATCCTCGTCTCTCGAGTAAGATGACAAGGAACCCGCCGCGCGCCTCCACACGGCGATCTCTTGACGCATTTCTGGAAAAGAAGGATACCCACTATAAACAAAAATAGGTATATTGAATCTGGCGTTATTTTGCAGAGGTCCATATCAACGAACTAAGAGGATTTCTTTGCTCACCCGCGACCTTATGATTGCTAAGTTTATGCAAGATATGCGTGTTCATGCAGTTCCTCCACCACACTGTAAGAACACACACAAATTACACAAACCCATCTATCACCACCACCACACTACACTGACGCATTTCGAACTCAACCAGAATTCATCTTCAGAGTAAAACGACGTAAAGTGGGGGTGATTTTTTTTTCTCATCCAATATTGTTTTGTGGGGTATCATTACATAGGTCTTTTAAAACCATTAGGGGGTTGCTGAAACGATTTTTCGATTCAGTGATCTGTTTGCAAAATATTCAACTTTTAAATGCAAATTTTCATTAAAATCGAGCGTCTCCCCCCTCTAAAATCTAAACCGGGGGGTGGAAAATTTAAAAAAAATTTAGGATGGTAGTAAGTATATCAAACTTACAAGAAAAACTATAACGGATAAGTTTGCTTGAGAATTATTAGTAGTTTAAGAGTAAATAGCAGCCTAAGATATAAACTTGGAAGATTCCGTGTAAAATACGAAATCCTTAGAAAAATATTACTTAATTTTTTCGTAATGGCTATACGTGTACACACCTTGTATCTCCCTTGGCACATCATGACGGAGCTTGCTCATGTCTCTGAACATGTAGCGCAGTTGCAAGTATGTTTGTACGCACACCAGGAGTATGCCCAGCCCCATGTGAAGGGTGAACGTTGTGAAGTTTATGTCCTGGAAAAAACAACCCATTAAAAACATAAATGCGAAATGAGAGCCAAGCTCAAGGTTGTTGTTTCTTTAACCCTTAAGTTCAGGATGACGAGTTAACTCGTCTTGTGCGATGTGCTCTCAGATCCGGTAGACGAGTAAACTCATCTTAAAAAAATTTACATTACATCCTAGATTAGGGCAATCGACAGTCTCTTGCACAACCGGACACATTGCTTCCTGTACTCTTAGTTTTGAGCCATATTTATTTGCTGCAGTTATTTTAATGTTGCCAACTAGTGAATAAACTTATTAGTCTACCCTAAGAATATTCGTTACGCATTTGTGTCTAAATAGTTACGTTTTGAACAAACAACATGGAGAAAAATAACTAAGTACCAAGCCAACGAGTTATCTCGTCTACCGGCTCTGAAAAGTGTTTTACGTCGCCGAGTTAAGTCGTCTTTCGGACGTAAGAGCATCATTTCTGTGAACGAGTTAACTCGCCTACAGGACTCAATTAGGAGGAGCAGGTATCAATTCACTGAATATGGAAAACTGGGTAGATTTTGCGTATGGCTTTGCCGGAACGAAAGGGTTAAAAAAATATGGCTCTGTCCATTGGAGGACAATTTTGCCAGGACAAGTAGTTTTTGCCGTTGTACGGTAAAAAAAATCTAGAAAACGAAATATGAGAGGTAATGGTGGAGGAACGATGAAAGCGCGAATCCAAGCTCAATGTTAAGAATATCCCACCAAAAACATTATATGTAAAAAGCTGCAAGTCTCGCAACGCAACGCAGTTCTTGTAATGCTAAAAAGGTTTGAGATGCAATGTTATAGCAAGTCGGTTATTTTTGTCAGTACCGGGGGGGTTTCCATAGAACTCGATTTTCACCAACTTGCTTATTTTAAAACCGTGGAAAAATACAGTTTATATTTCTCAAATAAAGAGTAAATCAAATTATTTTTTAAGCAAACAATGACTTGGCCGTTAAATTTAGTTTGGGACTAACCCCTTTATTCATAAACGACAATCAAACCTATTTTAGTTAAAATGCCGCTAAAATTCGTTTGTCCTTATCTGTCACTTCGACATTTGTATTTGTTAGAAAGGGACAAAGCATTTGTTAGTTAACATAGGCTTGTTAAGTTTTATGAATAAGGGGGTAAGTCAATTGGTGTCAAGTGTCCCATGATATTTATTTATTTCATTTATAACCTCCTTTTTTGAAGTCGATTGAAAATTCTTACCTGTAGCAACACTGAAGGATGGCTGGCAATGATGACGTTAGGTGGGTCCCCCACGGGGGTGGCCGCTCCCCCCACGTTGCTGAATATCACCATCGACATCAGGACTGGTACCGGGTTTAGCTGCATTACTTCACATAATCTGAAAGAACATTAATGTAGGTCTAAAGACAGAAATACTACGAGATGGTAGAAGAGGTCCGTTTGTTTTGAGCGCCTATGGAACCCTAACTCACAGCATACCTACGCTGAGCATATCCCCTTTGCCACAGCAAGTGTTAGTGTTTAGTAAGTTTGTAATTATTTGTAATAAGTCTTCGTTGTACTATGTGTTGTGGCAATAAATGATATCTTATCTTATCGTATCTTTTGTCAATTTTATACCAAAGTTCAAATTTAGGATTTTCCGCTTTAAGCCAAACTTTTATCCACGCACGACCAAAATATGGAACCAGTATCCTGGAACATCATTCCCGGAGCAAACGGTACAACTTGGGTATCGTTTAAAAACGAACCTATCAGTCTCAAAGGGCCTGTGATATCCCTCGTGTTGCGGGTGTCCATGGGCAGCGGTGATTGCTTCCCATCTGGTGATCCTCATGCTCGTGTACCCCCTCTTACATAACAAAAAAAATAAAAGTGACAGCGCCAAGTAAAGTGTAAACACATCCTTAATCTGGACCGTCTTCCGGCTGATGACAATGATGATGTTATAACGTTTTAAACTTTCGTGATTCTCACTCATAGTCAAAATACCTTAATGGGACTTATCACGCTGTTTTTCTCGACGTTTCGGCAACATTACAGTTGCCGTGGTCACGAATAGACTGAAGTGTGGGGTGTCAAGTCCGCCTAGCAGCGCGAGTTCTTCGAACTACCCGCACTTGGTCATTTTTATTAGTCACCCCATCAAACCGACACACAACACTAAGAACGTCCGATCATCCCTCCGAATATTCATCCCGACGCCGACACTTATTAATAACAGGATTCCACGAAGATGAGCTTATACCCATCGTCCCTGTTGAAATTTTAAATGTTTTTTTATTGCAACTGCTTCACGTACCATTCTTGAGTAAAAATGACGTTCTGTGGACAGAATTTTGGGATTGTGAAGCTCAATCCAGTGGTTTGGTCCTGACTCCAACAAATGCTCGGCTATGGCTGACTTAATTACCTGGCGATTTTAACAGCTGCAATGTGTTCCTTGACCCTCTCAGCTATTGTTCTTTTGGTCTGTCCGATATAGGAACTACCACAACTACAATCAACCAAATCAAATGATGATGTTCTTCTTCTTCTTCTTCTTTTTTAAAATATGGCTTTCTGTCCTAATTAATAGGACAATTTTGCCAGTGTCAAAGTACTCTCTTTGAGAGGGACGTTGTACGGTGATTGTAGTTTTTGTAAATTGATAGTAAAATTCCAGAAACCACGTGGAAACAGCTTGCGCATTAAAAAATGTCAGACGCGAGAGCAATATAGAATTTTGTGATCACTGTTCACTGTTAAGGTTAATCGCCGCATAAAACACTATCAAAATTATACTTCAACTAGCCAAAGAAACAGAAATAGCAAAATTAGATATTGGCTTCATCCGCCATGTTCGAATGCTACAAACCGAATCAAATGATGATGTTGATGGTATACCTTATAGTGACAGGTGTCATGAGCAACACGGTGGTGACGTTGTCCAGGAATGTGGAGAATACGGCAGTGAACAGGCAAAGACAGTTGATGAGTGGCCAGGTGCGACCGCCGGTCACCTGGAATTGGAAACTCATGTGTCTATAGAAGATTCTGTTAAAAAAAATCATTTTTAGTACAAGCTTTTTTTTCTGACTTTTCTTCTTGTTGACTTTACTGACATTAATATTGGTTTTTGGAATCTTTTTGTATTTTTTTATTTCAACTCCAAATTTTTTGAGTTAATTTAGGAGGTAAAACAGATATAGCTATAAGTATACGCAACACGGCCATTTTTTCGCTTTGATTTCGTATGGGACCTATAATCTAGTACTAATCGTTGATCGAAGCAAATAAGTAAATAAACAAACAGGGCAACTTGAATAATAAAGACCTAGCCTTTGGCCCTTGGCGACTCAACTAAAAAAAAAAAACCCTCACCTCAAAAGCCAATAGCGCCAGATAATCGAGCAGCCCCGTCTGCGCCAATATGGCGACGAGTAGCATCATACTGAGCAGTAGCAGCAGCGTTTCCACGTCCAGCCAGGACACCAGCTCCGGGAGCGAGGGTCTGGAGCCGGTGAGCGCCAGCACCCCCACTGAGAGCGAGGAGGAGAGGAGAGCTGCGATGGTGCGGTTTACTATCTGAAAGACAAGGATAGAGGGTAATTTGTCTGACTCAGGGGTTCCGAAACTTCTTCAGTTTGCGTCACATTTCATTTCATAGTCAAAATACCACAAACGGGACTTATCACGCTATTTTTAACAAGTAATATTTACCTCGACGTTTCGACAACATTACAGTTGCCGTGGTCGAGTCCGCCTAGCAGCGCGAGTTCTTCAAACTACCCGCACTTGATCACTAATAGTACCGGCACTCGTATCACGAACTACCCGCACTAGGTAATTTTTATTAGTCACCCCATCACACCGACACACAACACTAACAACGTCCGATCGTCCCTCCGAACATTCATTCCGTTTGTGGTATTTTGACTATGAGTGAGCATCACGAAAGTTTAAAACGTTACATTTCATTTCGTCACAATGTCCTTCTAGCTAAGGCTTTTCCACCAGAGGTGTGCGAGGAATGTGTTTTTCATGAGCCAATAGAAACGCTTCATTTACCTCGCCTTGCTCCGCCCAGCTGTTTCCACCAGAAGTAGACTTGCGCCCGCTCAGTCTTTAAAGGGAGCGCTCCGATCTCGGTCGATCGGTCAAATGAAGTTCGGTCTTTTAGTTCCTTTAGCTCCGAGGTGCGGCTCCGACCGAAACAATGTTTAAGATCGGGGAGCGAGTTTAAACCGAGCACCGCGCAATGCCGTCCGCTCCGCTCTTTATTCGTTTCCTCGTTCTATCATCTATCGCTCACTCACTCCCACTCTTAACTCCCAATGCTCGCTCCCATACCGTTTTAGCTCCGACTCCGACCGACCGAAGCTAAGGAGCGCCGACCGGGAGCGGTACCGAGACCGATTAAGATTGTTTACGAGGAACGAGGTCTTTTTAGTCCGCGGTGGAAATTAATTCTTTTTAGTTCTTAGTTCAGGACCGACTCAAGCCTAACCAGAAGCGTGCAGAGTGAGGAATAATCACGGTCGTAGCTACCGCCATATCTGCCGTATCAATTATACCCTCTTGCTTGCCTACCAAAGGTACTTTTTTGGAATTTCTTTTTGAAACTTTCAATTTATATTGCTTAGAGCTTAAGATGTTCAGGGAAAATAGAGGAAAAAATCTCCAGCTTTTCCTACTAGTTTTTCACGATTTACTTTACAAAAGACATCAGTGTGCAATCCCTACTAATATAAATGCGAAAGTAACTCTGTCTGTCTGTTTGTTACGCTTTCACGTCGAAACCACTGAACCGATTTTGATGAAATTTTGTATGTACCTTAGGTATGTACCTTTGGTAGGGTACCTTTTATTCCGGTAGAGGGCACCACCGCGCGATTACCTAGATCCGCGCAGATGAAGTCGCGGGCATAAGTTAGTATAATTATGCCATAATTATACAAGAATGCCTCGTTTACAGGTATAAGATTTAATTATTACCTCAAATATAATCAGGACATACAGGATGAAGAGCAATATTGAAGCGTAGATGAGTCCGTGTTTTTCATTTAATGGACTCAGCAAATAGCTGACTGTGAGAGGCACCGTCGAGTTGCCTGTACTCTTCATCAGAAGAGTAAAAGTACCTGGAATAAAAAAAAAACTAAAAACTTTAAAGAATTAAGTTTCGTTAAAAAAAAACAATTTTAATACAAGCTTTTTGCTGGCTGCCTTTTTGTTGACTGTACTTGCATTGAAAATACAAACCGAAACATAGATGCACAGAAAAACCAGAAAAATAAGACCAACACTGGGAATCGAACCCAGGTCCTCGGCATTCCGTGCCGCGTGCTATACCGCTACACCACTGCTGGTCAACGGCACTGACATGAATTTCCCTATGCATCACATATCTCAGTTCTTATATCGCCACTTAAGCAGTGACCTAGCTACTCGTATTAAGCAATCAAATTAAGATTAATGTACTTGCATTGTTATTTAAACTGCATATCCGCACCAAATTTCAAGTCGGTGGTACTATTAACCATTGAGGAGTTCCCTTCTGCGGAAACGATCCTGGCAGGACCACCAAGATGTCACTACCAGATTATTACACACACAAACATCACGTGTATATCACGCCTGTTAAATTTACCATTTGCTCCTTTGTTTTCCTCTTCAACATCAGACTCATTCTGTAACCTAGATGACTCTTCAAGCACCAAGGTTTTGGAGTCCGTGGCACTGGCAGCAAAGTCTATGACGTCGTCAGACGGGAGCCTCACCGACCAGGCCGGTGATCTCTGCAATGCCACAAGGAATACATCTGAGGGCTGATAAAGAATTAACAGCTGGTTTTTGGTTAAAAATGAAATTTTTAAGAGCGTTTATACCTGTTAAGCTGGCAACGTAGACCAGCACAAGCTGAGACTGGCACCCGTTGTCAAACTCTTTAGCAAACTACAGTATTCTTTTTTTTATGTATTTTAAGTTTTTGGTAATGAACTTTTTTTTTAAATAAAAAAAAGCGTTGCATTTTTGTTAGTTTTTCTCGATTATTTCATAAAAAAATTAATGAAAATTAAAAATGTCTGATAGAACACTTCTTAATATATAAGTTAATGTGTCTACTCCAATAATTATTCGTCATAGACTTTTATTTTCTTTAAAAACCGTTCATAAACATTCAATCGTTTTTAAGAATATTGTCTATCACGAATAATTATTGGAGTAGACACATTAACTTATACTTTACGTATATTTATTTGTAAGTAAGTTTTGGAGCGACGACCTGGTTAAAATCGCGGGATCGCGGTGGATGCGAGAAGCACAAGACCGGTCTGAGTGGAGAGCCTTGGGGGAGGCCTATGTCCAGCAGTGGACGTCTTTCGGCTGACATGATGATGATGATGAGGTTAGTTTTAGTTTAATTTTAATTTTGTATATAGTCCTTTTTTTAATTTAAATCATTTTAAGTTATTGTTTAATATGCAGTGTGTATATTTATATATTAAGAAGTGTTCTATCAGACAACATCTAGGTACTTAAATATAGTATCACTACGTCCATTTTCATATCCTCAAAGAATTCACCTATCTACTATTGTTTCAAGTTATTCGACCTCAGATGTTATCCTACCTCTTCAATCAAAGTATCTATAATGTTAAATGACACCTTTGAGGACTGAAATCCGGTCCAGTCCAGATAAAACTAGATTAAACCACTTGTGAACAACACTTGAGATTGATAAACATCGCAAGTGATAATAACATTGAGCAAGGTCCATCCGGATTGTTACCACCTCACGTAGGGTCTACGTTGGCTTTTTTTTATTCTACTGGATGGCAAAAGAGCATGTGGGTCTCCTGATGAGATCACCACTGTCCATAAACATCTGGAAGACCAGGATATTGCAGATGCGTTGCCAACCTAGAGGCCTAAGATGGGACACCTCAAGTGCCAGTGATTTCACCGGCTGTCTTACTCTCCACACCGAAACACAACAGTGCAAGCACTGCTGCTTCACGGATTAGCGAGCAAGATGGTGGTAGCAATTTGGGCGGACCTTGCACAAGGTCCTACCACCTGCAATAGCTGACGCGGTTTGCACGAATTGCACGTAGCGGGTGGACGTCGTTGAACAACAGTACGAGCAGCTCTAATGCGCACGTCGCGTGCATAGGATTATACCTGCACCCGCCAGTAGGATGGGCAGGACATATAGCACGGAAGTTACTTTTTTTTTTTTTTTTTTTTTTTTTTTTAATTTATTGAACTCAAAAACAATTAAGCATGCATTACATTAGTGTTACTCGCCAAACTGTAACGTTTATTGGCGAGAAGCGCTCATTTTATTTAAACTTACTTAAATAACTAACCTAACTATCTCATTCTAAATTCTAATACAAATTTTCAAACAGAAGTAGGTAACAAGATAAAAAAGAACAAAACATATGTATATAAGAAAGAAACCTTCACACACATAGGTACATAACTATTTTTGATCTCCGTGGACAAGGTTGCCGAAAAGAGAATTTCTCAATTTAGTTTTTAAACCTATTTTACTTAGTTTAGGGGTCTTTCTTAGTAAACTAATTTTATTAAAAACTACTGGCACTATAAATTTTGACATTCTTTTACCATAGTAATTTTTAGCCTTAGGTTGAACTAGTTTTTCCTCTCTCACACTCTTAGTATTATATTTATTTTTTACACGTACTTTATATTCATTACTATAGTAATGCTGTAAGCCTATCATATATTCAACCTTTTTATCTACTGGTAAAATTTTACATAGGGGAAATAATGTATCGTAATTTCTGTTGCATTTTTGTTTAGCTTTTTCGCTTACTAGGAACTTAACTAATCTTATTTGTAAATTTTTGATGTCTTTTATGTAGGTAATGAATGTTTGACCATATACAACAAGCCCATAACTAATCAGTGAGTCGGCAAGCGCATAATATACAACTTGTAACGTTTTTCTGCTTAATACTCTTTTTAATTGAAAAAACTTTCCTAACACAGACCTCAACCTGTTACAAACGTTATTTACGTGCGACTTCCAATTAAAATTTCTATCAATCGTTAATCCTAAATACTTAAATGTCTCCACATATTTTATTTTCTCACAATGATCACAATGAATTTTATTTACGTGCAGGCACTCATAAGTATGTCCTATTATTTCCAAATTTTCGCTTTTCACTGTTTTGGCTAGATGGTTATACGGCGAATGAATATGCATACACTTGGTTTTTTTTAAGTTTAAAATAATACCATTGTCATGTGCCCACTTAGCGATACGCTCAAAGTCTTCTTGCACACTATTTTGTGCTTCCAATATATCCTTTGAGGCATATAGCAGGCACATGTCATCCGCGTACATAAACATTCGACATTTTTTTATGACATTCGAGACGCTGTTGACATGCATCACGTAACCGACCGGCCCGTACACCGATCCGGTCGGCACTCCAAGTTCTACTGCCGCCTCAATACCCATCACTCCCGCTATCTTCGTGGTTATTTTCCTATTGGACAAAAACTCTTTAAACCATCTATTTGTGGGACCGCGAATCCCACATTCCTCCATCGCCTGTAACAGTATATCATGATCCAACGTATCGAATGCTTTTTTGTAATCTATAAAAAGGGCTATCACCTGTTTACCAGCGTCTAGGCACTCGTTCACATAATCCGCGAATCCGATCAGTGCGGAAATCGTGCTTCGTCCCTTTCGAAAGCCGTGTTGTGATTCTGAGAGTACATTATGACGTTCTAAAAATCTACTGATTTGATCGACAATTAATTTTTCGACAATTTTATCAATGACAGATAATATAGCGATAGGTCTGTAATTTACATATTGTAAGTGGTCTCCAGATTTAAAAATAGGTCGTATAATGGCCTTCTTCAGCTGATCAGGATAAACCCCCTTAGTCAAACAGTCATTTATGAATTTAGCTATAATAGGACACAACTTATTGCATAAATATTTTAAGTCTTTAACTCGTATCCCATCCAACCCTGGTGCTTTTTCACTGACATAGCCCGAAGAATTGCGAAACTGAAGTGGCAGTGGGCGGGGCACATGCACGCAGGACTGATGGCCGATGGGGTCAAAAGGTTCTCGAATGGCGTCCGCGGACCGGGAGACGAGCTGTCGGTAGGTCTCCAACAAGATGGAGCGACGACCTGGTTAAGATTGCGGGATCGCGGTGGATGCGGAAAGCACAATACCGGTCTGAGTGGAGAGCCTTGGGGGAGGCCTATGTCCAGCAGTGGACGTCTTTCGGCTGACATGATGATGATGATAGCACGGATAACAGATGGCCGTTGGGGCCGAAAAGTTCTCGAATTAGCAAATCCGTAGGGCGTCCACGAACGTGATGTACAGATGACCTGGGCAAAGCCGTGGGCTTATAGTGGAAGCAAGCCGCTTCCAATCGAAGCAATTGGAGGTCTATGGGGGAGGCCTATGTCCAACAGTGGGTGTGACGATTAAACATCTTGATTGAACACTAATAAGGTAACTACCTCAGTATGGTTCCCGTTTTTTCTCTCCAACCAAACCAACAGCTGGTGGTCACTTCCGTTGCCAATGGACTGGTCGAAGGGTCCCGTCAGCGTGACCTTCATGGTAACCCTTTCAGTTGGGGAGTTCAGGTTATATTCTGAAAAGAGAAGGACATCCTGTCAGAGTACCTACAAATGTGTGATTCCTTAAGTCTTAGAGAAGGGCCTTGCCTTGATGAAACGGGTGAGACAGCGCTCTTGGCCGAGTACTCAATGCCCATAAATATAGCGCCGAGTGCTCGGCCGAACGAAGCGGTGAAACAAGACAGTAGCTCGGTTCCCGTTCTATCTATTAGGCCGAATGTCCTTCCCCGCACTGTCTCGCTCGCTCACTCGGCAGGTCTGAACGTGGGATGTCTCGCCACTCGGCCTGATGATGATTTGTCCTAATTTCAAAACACGTGGAAACAGTTACTCGCTTACATCACTGTCTTGGCCGAGAAACAGCAAGCAACCCCCTAATGGTTTTAAAAGACCTATCCAACGATACCACACACTAGGTTGGATGAGAAAAAAATCACCCCCACTTTACGTCTATGGGAGGTACTCTAAAAAATATTTTATTGCACCATTTTGTCGGCATACTTTACATATATATTCGTGCAAAATTACAGCTTTCTAGCATTGATAGTCCCTGAGCAAAGCCACGGACGGACAAACAGACATAGCGAACGAAACTATAAGGGTTCCGTTTTTGCCATTTAGGCTACGGAACCCTAATAAAAAGAAAAAAAAAACAACAGTCGGGACCCATTCCAAATAATGGCCAGCTCTAGAATTCTCGGTAAAGGCAGTAGGCAAAATCTCGACACCTATCATCTGCTGTTCATTCCATTTCAGTCGTTCCCTCATGACTGAGGATCGTGGTCATCAACAGGGGCTCTACATTTGGATAGAATTATTTGTTTCCATCGGCTTCTGTTCACGGCAGCCCTGACGATGGAGCTAAACCTCGGTGCCTTGGAGTCCCTAATTTGATCGGTCCATCTGGTAGGATATCTGCCCCTGGCTCGTTTATCATTCGTATTCCCAACAACGATCGGCTTCTATAGGCTCTCATCACCCCTTCTCATTATGTGGCCAAAATTATGAAAGGATTCGTTGGTGACACATCATTTAATAGAAAAAAATATCAGGATATTCAAACCTTTGACCTCTCCAGCCTGCACTGCAGTATGCAGCACTACGTCAGATCTCTCCCTGTTGAGGAGCAGTGCCACTGTTAGGAACAACCATCCGGCTACCAGGATGCTTAGCTTCAAGACGTGGAGAATGCGATCAATCTGTGAAAATTCAGAGTCTAAGTGCATTTTGGCAAAATTACGCTACTGGGCCAATCAACTTTTTCACCGACACTTTGGGCGCCTCCTGCGTAACCAAAATTGTCTCTGGCGTTACCAAAAAATCGTACTTCCAACAAGATATTTCACGGTTTAATAGGTTGAACTTACGTAGGATGGCATTTATTCATCTACATCATCTATTAAATTACAGAAAAAACATGTCTACTTACAAAAATCTGCAATTGTTTGAAAAATGTCGCGGACAGATTAGTGTGGGTAGAAAAGTTGATTGGCCCTACTGAGTCTCGTCGCGGTTGCCTGCAATATTGTTTTTAACCCCCAACGCAAAAAGGGGGGTGTTATAAGTTTGACCGCTATGTGTGTCTGTCTGTCTGTGTGATTGTCTATGGCACCGTAGCTCTTAAACGGGTTTACCTAAATGCGGGTTTTTTTCTAATTGAAAGTAAGTTTTCTAGCTATGGTTCTTAGATATGTGTCATCAAAATCGGTTAACCCCTTTTTACCCGACTGCAAGGAGTTGTTGTTGATATTGTTGGAGATATTGAACTTTGAAATCACAAAGTCGGGGGGTTTCCAATTTTGTTGGTTATGTGAAATTAGGCCACGTTTCGAGGTCTACAAGTATTACGCAGGAACCAAAGGAGAGTGGGCGATCTTTGCTTACATTTTGAAGACATGGGGGACGGGGGAGGGGGTCTGGAGGGTAATTACGTAAACATTAATAATAAAGGCAAATTTAATTAAACTCTTGTCTTTCTAATAATACACACCCACATGCTACACCTACTTTTAGAAACCTCGTTCAGTTTCTTGCCGGATTCTTCGCAACAGAGGTTTTTCCGAACCGGTGGTAGATTATTTTTTGACATTCATAAGTGCTTGTAATAAAAACATTTTGAATTGACTATTCGAACGGCGGATGTAGACAATATCTAATTTTGCTATTTCTGTTTCTTTGGCTAGTTGAAGTATAATTTTGATAGTGTTTTATGCGGCGATTAACCTTAACTGTGAACAGTGATCACAAAATTCTATATTGCTCTCGTGTCTGACATTTTTTAATGCGCAAGTTGTCTCCACGTGGTTTCTGGAATTTTACTATTAAGTTGCAAAAACTACAATCACCGTACAACATCCCTCTCAAGGAGAGTACTTTGACACTGGCGAAATTGTCCTAATAAGGACGGAAAGCCATATTTTAAAAGAGAAGAAGAAGGCTTGACTTTGAAACAAATACAAATACTTTAATTAGGGGTAGCATACTCTATATCTTAATGGTTGTCTGGAAGAGACTGCTTCTAAGCGATATGAACGTCTTTTGTCTACCCTGCATTTTGTCTGTGTATGTTAATATATTGTACCTACCTACCTACTGATTTGTGCTCTGAATCTTACTACTGAATGTCGCTTACTGAATGTTAAAAGAATATTTGTATCTTGTATTGTACTAGAATTACCTGCTTCTTTCGAACTGATTTGACTTTTTTGACTTCTTTGGTGTGCAAGGGTTCCGTCGACCTGGAAATAAACAGTTTCAAGTTATACAGCGTGTATTTTTAATATCACCTCAAACTTTAAGGGCATTTAGTGAAGGCCCTAAGAATCACATTTTATTATGTTTTAGTAAATAATTTAGACTTATTATTTTCCTTACAAAATTAATTAGCACGCAATGTATCGTTACGCGATACTACTTTGTTTTTAATCAAAACGTCGCACTTGTTGACGTGACAGCTGTCACAGAACGCTTCTCTCTTCTTGTACTGTTTGTACTTGTTGCTGCTCGAAAATATTTCAAAAATTAATTACGCTCTGTTAGTTAATTTTAAATTAACAATTCGTTTTGATATCGGTTCACATCACTTAAATCTTCGTCTGGTTACAGTTTGAGGTAATATTAAAAATACACGCTGTATATTTCAAAGGATAACATAGTATATTTTTTAATTAGAGACTAAAATAAGCCAGACGCGAGGAGGTGAAAACTCTATTTTTCACTTCGATTGCGAGAAAAAAATTGTCAGTTTGGTATAAAAAGATTAAATCATAAAATAATAATAAATCTTTCTAGATTTCGGCGACAGAAAATTATCAATTATGTCTTTTGCTCATTGCTCGACACCATAATTTTCGCTATCACTTGACGACATTGTGAGAATAATCAATTTATTTTAATCGTTTACGATTTACGCGCTACAACAATTTCAAAGTTTTCGGTTTTCGCGGTGAGAATTTTTTTCCAACCAGACACAGATAAAACAAAATTGCATCGGTGAAATGGTCCATACACAAACAGAAAAATACAATGGCGCCACCTTCTATGCGGAATAAGCAAGAACTAAGACAACGTAGACTAAGAACATAACATTTTCGTCATGAAAATGGTCCACACACAATCTTATTTTTTGCAAGTAACTGGCTGTTTGAGTTTATCTAAGTTACTCGAAGTAAATTACTTCGATTGCAATTATTAGTAGTTTAATGGTAAAGAGCAGCCCAAGGTATAAAATATACCTAAACTTGGAATATTCCGTACGAAATATGAAACCTTTTACAAGCATTGGGTAGGTACTTCATTTTTTCGTAATGGCTACGGAACCCCGTTTCGGGCATGTCCGACACTCTCTTAGCCGTTTTTTTACATACGAGAACATTGTAATACATACATTGTACGAACAGTGCAATTTAATAGCTTTTAATAATTTATTTCATTTAATAATTTACTCACTTATCACCTTTTGCAGGCGCATCATTTTTTCCAACATGCTCTTTACTCTTGATGATTTCTTTAGGCGTTTTGTTGAATATACTTCTATTTCCCTCATGATCTGTCTCCTCCAGTTTTCCTGAAATTTTTATGTTTTTTTTTTAACTCAATAAAAAAATCAAAAAACCCGGCTGTCTTAAACACTAAAAGGAAGAAAATAAGTAAGTCCAGTGGTCTAGAACTCTGTTATGTAGCTAATTTAAAGTTCAACAGTCGGGACCTATTGTCAAGATTTTTTGAGCAGGTCATGATTTGAATGGGCCCCGAGCGAGAATTAGCGGCTTTGACAAGACATCTGTAGTCCAAATTTTATTATAGTTTTCGTGTAAAATGCCTGTGACATACGGACAGACAGACAGACAGACTTAACGAAACTCTAAGGCTTCCGTTTCTGCCATTTTGGCTCCGGAACCCTAAAAAATGTGACCAGGAAAATGAAGCGCTTGCATCGCTAGAACAATGCAACCTACGAATAAATATTATCTGGAAACGTAACTAAGCCCGAAAAGCAACTCTGCGGAATGTCTACCGCGACGGGCGGGGTTTAAAATATCTACCGCGCGACGCGCCAGTTCGGCCGTAAAACTTGAGTCGTGCAGTCGCCCAGTGGAAAATTTCGATCAAGTTTGTGATTGTGTTTATGCTCGAATCAATTTAAAAAATATGCCGTTGTGTTGTGTGAAGTGGTGTAGAAGCCACTCAGATATAAAAAACACAGGACTCACCTTTCATATGTGAGTAAATAATATTTTAAAAATCATACTTGGCGATCCTGGAAAGTGTTATGCATACGCATTGTAATATCACCCCCACGCTTGTCGCAAGAGGGCGGCGCCGACTCTTACGCGGACCAATCGCGGGCCAGGCCAGCGTTGTGTATGACAGAGTGTGAGTGTTACGTTGTCATTGCTGTTAGTTTGTTTGCGGAAATGCTACAAATGGAATCACAATCGAAGCGTTCATTGCTAGCAATTTCGTTTCCAGAGAATATTTATTCATAGAATGCAACCTATGTGTCTCCGTAAAATAAAATTTCTCACCATGCTGCTCCTCATAGAGTTGTTTGAACGGCGCCAACGAGGGATCAAACTTGATCTCATCAGGCAAGTCCACCCACACCTCCAAGCTCCCAGGAGTCAGGTCGCTGCAGGAGACCATGGAATATACACTACTGTATACACTGCGTTTGTCCAACGCTTCATTTTTTCTGAACTTGGCGAACAGTTCTGTCATAATGGCATATTTTCGACTGGCTTCTAAGGGATAGAGGTTATACTGTGGCCAATGGCTGCGTTGGTTGGAACTGGTTTGAACTGGTTTGAAGCGGTTTAAAGAAAGAAAGAAATTATTTACTCGGTATACCTATCCTACTCATATCCATACTAATAAATGTGAAAGTGTGTAAAAATAAAATAAAATGTAATCTGTTTATTTCAAAACTTTTTGTGCTTTCTTTTGTGTTTGTGTACGTGTATGTTTGTCCGTCTTTTACGTCGTATCATATATACACTGTGTCAAAACGGAGCGACTTATGACGTCATAAGTCGCTATTTGTTCACCAACTCAATCAATTATTTATTTGTTTTAAAGCAACAAAAAAATCTAATTTTACAATTTTCTTCAAATTCTCAAAAAATAATTTTTTTTGACTATCTCAGCATAAAATTCTTATATAATTTGACATTAATGTATTTATATAATGTAAATTGTTATGTTGAGTGAATAAATAAACTAAACTACAGTAAATCGAAAATTAATCTGGTTTTCAGGGCTAAAATACAGCGTTTTTTACTGAAGGCGTGCCTTTGAATTATTTTTTAATGGCGTCAACATCCCTATTGGTGTCAATTCCATGATATTTACTTATTTATGAGGTCTATGGGGTAGGCCCATGCCCAACAGCGGTCGTCTGGTCGTGCTACGGTGATGATGACAACCTTGATATGGATATTACTTACTGGCAATAAAATCATTGTCATGCAGCTGCTGTTTGGTTTACACTTTTTATTGCTACTACGTGTGCCGTCGGCGCACGTCTGTGTAGTGTTGTGCAATAAACTTGTAAGTCAAACATCGATGGATGCAATTCGATTGTAAACTTAGTTGCTTTTCCCGGCCGGGGCAGATATTTGTATGAATAATACGAATGTTTGTTCTCGGTTCTTGGATGTTTAATATGTATTTAAGTATTTATTTATCTATATAAGTATGTTTATCCGTTGCCTAGTGTCCATAGTACAAGCTTTGCTTAGTTTGGGACTAGGTCAATTGGTGTCAAGTGTCCCATGATATTTATTTATTTATTTATTTATTATTTTGACACAGTAATATAAGCTAAATCAGTACGGAAGCTACCAACAAATCGATCGAAACGAACACACTCACTGCTGTACCGCGAGACCCCCTTAGAGGCCGTGTAGAGTTCGCGTCTGTGTGAGTGTGTTCATTTCGATCGATTTGTTCGTAGCTTCCATACTGATTTAGCTTATATATATACTGTGCTTTTGACGTGTAGGATAACCTCATAACTATTAGGGTTCCGGAGCCCAAATGGCAAAAACGGAACCCTTATAGTTTCGCCATGTCTGTCTGCCTGTCCGTCCGTCCGCGGTTTTGCTCAGGGACTATCAATGCTAGAAAGCTATAATTTTACACGAATGTATATGTAAACTATGCCAAGAAAATGGTATAATAAAAATTCGAAAAAAATGTTTTTTGGTGTAGCTTTTGTCCGCGGCTTCGCCCGCGTAGATTCCGGTTATCGCACGCTGTTCCCTCGGGAACTGTGCATTTTTTTGGGACAAAAAGTAGCCTAGATATCACTCTCTGATCCATAAACAATCTCTTTGCCAAAAATCACGTCGATCCATTGCTCCGTGAAAGACGGACAAACATACATACAAACACACACACATACGCATTTATACTATTAGTATGGATATGGATACATACATACATACACACAAACACTCGAAAACTTAACCCTCCTTCGGGCACTTGGGTAAAAAGGGTTCATCGATATATTTCACGTCCCTATGTTAACTTAATGGTTGTATGTATTGTAATGTAACTGTACTGAGTTGTTTATGAAAGTGAAACAAAACATCGCATCGTTGCTGCTTACGACTATTCGAGACATGCAGACTGATATCCTCGATTTGCAATAGTTCGAGAACCGGTACACAAAAGAAAGTATTTATGGTAAATATGTGAAGGAAGCATATATCATTTTGTAGAGCTATGGAGCACAACATTTTTAGTGTTATAATAACCTAACCATGAAAAAAACCGGCCAAGAGCGTGTCGGACACGCCCGAAATAGGTTTCCGTAGCCATTACGAAGAAATTAAGTAAAATTTTTCTAAGGATTTCGTATTTTATACGGAATCTTCCAAGTTTAGGTAGGTATATTTTATACCGTACGCTGCTATTTACTCATAAACTACTAATAATTCTTAAGCAAACTTAGCCGTTATAGTTTTCCTTGAGAGTTTGTTATACTGACTACCATCCTGATTTTTTTCAAATTTTTCCACCCACCGGTTTAGATTTTAGAGGAGGGGGGGGACGCTCGATTTTAATGAAAATTTGCACTTTAAAGTTGAATATTTCGCAAACAAATTACTGAATCGAAAAATCGTTTTAGCAAACTCCTAATGGTTTTAAAATACCTATAGGGTTCCGGAGCCAAAATGGCAAAAACGGAACCCTTATAGTTTCGCCATGTCTGTCTGTCTGTCTGTCCGTCCGCGGCTTTGCTCAGGGACTGTCAATGCTATAAAGCTGTAATTTTGCACGGATATATAGGTAAACTATGCCGACAAAATAGTATAATTAAAAATTAAAAAACAATTTTTTTAGGGTACCTCCCATAGACGTAAAGTGGTGGTGATTTTTTTTTCTCATCCAGCCCTATAGTGTGGGGTATCGTTGGATAGGTATTTTAAAACCATTATGGGATGCATACTGGAAGTTGGTCAATTTTAACTTACAAGATTTGATTACAGACAGATAGACAGACAGACCGGGACAGGTAAAACTAAATAAAAACTTGTAAGTAATATGTGAAGAGCTAGAGCATATTTCGAACCTTTTATTAACCACATTTAATGCAAATAAATAAATGAATAGATGTATACATAAGACATAACCCACAAAAAGTTGGGAACCCGACTTTGCCACTTTAAAGTTCAATATCTCATAAACGGTTGAACCAATTTTGATAAAACATGTCTAACAACTATCGCTAGAAAACCTACTTTCATATAAAAAAAAACCGCACCCAATTCGTTCCACCATAGACCACAGACAAATGATGATGAATGAAGGTAGCTATTTATAACACAGCTAACTAAAAAAAAATTCAACAAAAAAGTAAAACCGACTCCAAAAAAAAAAATAACAAAAAATGGAACCGACTACAAAACCCTTGAAAATATTTTTCTAGGTACCTACTAGCTCGAAGTCGGTGACTCAGCACGAATTCCCTATAAATGTGTACGGAAGCCTCGGTGCGCGACTCAGACTCGCAAATGCTCGGTTTTTTATTAATAAAACTACGTACGAAAATAATTTATGATGATCAATATTTTTGTATAAAATTGTTAACGTTGTTTGTTTCCTTCGTACAAATCCAAGTCGAGAATCTTCCAGCATTCCTACACAGAAAGGGTCAACGACCAGTTAAATCTGGTACGAACCGCAACGAACCAGTCGGAACCAGTTAGGTTAGCGGCCATCTTGGATTTCTTCGTTTCATTAGAGCCCAGGCGTTTTTTGCGAATGCTTCTACGAAACTAGACGTAACTCTACTTAGCTTTGTTTTTCTTTTTAACCCCCAATCCAAAAAGTGGGGTGTTATAAGTTAGACCGCTATGTGTGTCTGTGTGTCTGTCCGTGACACCGTAGCTCTTAAACGGGTGGACCGATTTGAATGCGTTTTTTTTATTTGAAATCAGGTTTTCTAGCGATGGTTCTGAGACATGTTTTATCAAAATCGGTTCAGCTGTTTTTGATTATCGTCTTTTGATTATTAGGTCACTAGCTGTTGCCCGCGACTTCGTCCGCGTAGAATTCGTTTATCCGTTCCCGTGGGAACTATGCATTTTTTTAACTATTCTATGTCCTTCTGCGGGACCCAAACTATCTGTATACTCACTGAATTTCACCTAAATCGGTTTAGCAGTTTACACGTGATGAGGTAACAAACAAAGTCTTACAAACTTTCCCATTTATTAATAACCACAAGAAAAAGTCGGAAAACCCTGCCATTGTCACTTCAAAGTTCAGTATCTCAAAAACGGCTAAACCGATTTTGATAATACATGTGTAAGAACGACCCAAAAAAGGGAAAAAAAATCATAAAAATCTGTTAAACCATTTCGGAGAAGTTTGCTTACAAACACCGTGACAAAAGAATTTTATATATTAGAGATAAAACGCGTCCTTGCGGTGTTGTTTTGCTGTCTGTTTGTTAGTCATGATCTCTTTATTAGCAGTTTCCGTAAATGCACAAATTAGCACTATAATTATACCTATATATCACGTAGATCAAAGAGCACAACTCCATTGTGATATAGCATTTAATTTTGCACTCTATTAGTACACAACACGGTTGAAATTTCTTTGTAAATGCAGCCCCAAGTGACATTATATGGTCAATTACAATTTATAATTTAACTGAAGAAGCGTTGCTACGGTAAATTAGTTATAAAATAGTAGATTCTTCCACAAGTGCATAAAACTAGCCATTTACTCGGAGCTACAAGCGCGGTTGGGTACTTCAATCGAGGGTAAAATGGGTTTTATAATAATAAGTGTAAATTTTCGGTTACAAAATACGTCTCGATCGCGTTCGGGTTAAAATCTCAATTTGTATAGAAACACGAAGAGCGCCTCTAGCGGAACGTTTGCGATGTTCGTGTTTCCATACAATTTGAGATTTTGACGCGAACGTGATCGAGACGTATTTTGTAACCGAAAACTTACACTATGGACACTACGCTTAGTGTATTTTCCTGTTCACAAAATATGTCTCAATCGCGTTCGCGTTAAAATCTCAATTTGTATGGAAACACGGACAGCGCCTCTAGCGGAAAGTTTGCGCAACAACTTTTGTGAGTGTAGGTTTGCTACGTAAACTATTTCGTCCGCGTATCGTAACGAATACGGGTGACGACGCCGCACCGTGGACATGTGGCTACGTATCGACGATCGAACGCTCGATTTACGTCTTCGAGTAGTAAAGAAATGTTTTATGAAAACGCCCACTAGAGGCACTGCTCAAAAATCCAACACTTCTTCGGACAGTCGGGTCATTAAAACATGATAGAAATTAGTCCCAGCTTTAAAAGCCCAGCAAAAACATGCTGATATCATTATCTTATCAACATTATGATTCACCGAAACCAAGGGCTGGATTTTTCCAGTGGTGCAGTAAATGAAGGAAGTTGTTGTATGGAGACCCAAGCATTAATTCCTCAGTCGATGAAATTTTGCTCGGTTATTGTATAGTATGAGCCGTAACTAAAATACAAAAAAATCAAAAAAAAAACACCTAAGTTAGGTATTTATAAGCTAAAAATCGTCACTACTTTTAAAAAACTCGTATCTCGAAATGGATAATTCTCCCGAGTGCACTTTATGACTATTACGTCAAGGTTCAATTTCGTTTACGTATTGATTTGAGATACGAGATTTTTTCAAAGTAGTGACGAAACACAAATCTGTTTATATTAGTAATTTTAATTTCTGCTGGGATATTTTTTTTTATATTTCATATATTGTTCCAATACGTTACATGAATATGTCTATGTTGAAGAAAGTTTGAACGGAGCATTTTTTTTTTTTTTTTTTTTTTTTTTTTTTTTTTTTTTTTTTTTTTTTTTTTTTCGATATTTATACAATACTCTTTATTTATTGATACTTTATCATACTGTCAAGTTTTTTCGGGCTGAGGAATTACTGTTGGGTCCACTATCTTTATTTACTGCACTACAGTTAGAGCCGGTTTTTTCTAATACTCCAATGAATCGCTCTCGTTTTGTTAACCGCCGACGCAAAGAGGGGTGTTATAAGTTTGACCGCTATGGGTATCTGTGTGTCTGTGGCACGGTAGCTCTTAAACGGGTAAACCGATTAAAATGCGGTTTTTTATTTGAAATCATGTTTCATTAAAAGCGGTTCAGCCGTTTTTTAACCCCCGACGCAAAAAGAGGGGTGTTATAAGTTTGACCGCTATGTGTGTCTGTGTGTCTGTGTGTCTGTGTGTCTGTCTGTGTGTCTGTCTGTCTGTCTGTGTGTCTGTCTGTGGCACCGTAGCTCTTAAGCGGGTGGACCGATTTGAATGCGGTTTTTTTTATTTGAAAGCTGGTTTTCTAGCGATGGTTCTTAGACATGTTTCATCAAAATCGGTTCAGCCGTTTCAAGATCACCAGCTCTTTTGTTCGCTGCGGTAGGAATCTTAGACGCATAATGGGTATTTACTTTACTTTCAAGCATATTTTGATATATTGAACTTTGAAGTGACAAAGGCGGGGATTTTCCAATTTTTTGTTGGTTAAGTTATGTAACATATCGTGTACTTTATTATAATCTACAAAGTACGGAACCCTCGGTGCGCGAGTGCGACTCGCTCGGCCGTTTACTCGATTGCACAAAGGAAGGTTATTTGCATTGTCTACATTAATTATTGTTAGTATTGAGTAATCTAAGAGTAAATAGTTAGAATTATCTTTTGTTTGTAATTGTTTGTTAATTTATTTAATGTATAATAGTCCGGTTACTATGTACATTGTGTGGTTAGATTTATCTTGTTTACATATTTTAACCCCTGACGCAAAAAGAGGGGTTTTATAAGTTTGACTGCTATGTGTGTCTGTCTGTGGCACCCTAGCTCTTAAACGGGTGGAGCGATTCGGATGCGGTTTTTTTTTATTTTAAAAAAGATTTTGTATCGATGGTTCTAAGATATGTTTTATCAAAATCGGTTTAGCGTTTTTGAGATATTGAACTTGGAAGTGACAATATCGGGAGTTTTCCAACTTTTTGTTGGTTAGATTAAATGTCGCCTAGATCCAGCATAACTACGGAATTTACGAGCGTGAGAAGTGAAAAAAACCGGCCAAGAGCGTGTCGGACGCGCCCAAAATAGGGTTCCGTAGGCATTACGAAAAAATTAAGTAATATTTTTCTAAGGATTTCGTATTTTATACAGAATTTTCAAAGTTTAGGTATATTTTATACCTTACGTTGCTATTTACTCATAAACTACTGATAATTCCCAAGAAAACTTAACCGTTGTAGTTTTCTTTGTAACTTTGATATACTGACTACCATCCTGATTTTTTCAAATGTTTCCTCCCACCGGTTTAGATTTTAGAGGGGGGGAGACGCTCGATTATAATGTAAACTTGCAATTTAAAGTTGAATAATTTGCAAACCAATCACTAAATCGAAAAATCGTTGTAGCAACCCCGTAATGGTTTTAAAAGACCTATCCAACGATACCCCACACTACAAGGTTGGATGAGAAAAAATATCACCCCCACTTTACGGCTATGGGAGTATGGGAGATACTATAATTATTAATTTTTTATTTTTTATTGTACCATTTTTTCGGCATACTCGTAGATTACATATATTCGTGCAAAATTACAGCTTTCTAGCATTGAGTCTCTGAGTACAGAGAAGTTGTTGACCGTCTGTCTGTCAGTCAAGACCCGTTTTCTCAGGAACGCGTGGAGGTACATATCAAGCTGTAATTTATATCAAATACTCAAGTCTAATGTTCCTTGGAGCTGTGAAAAAATCAAACTTCTAAGCCAACGCAATCAAAAGATACAGCCTTTTATTGCGTAAACCATAAAATTTTAGTTACATCACATAATAAAAATGTTTATACGGAACCCTCGGTGCGCGAGTTCGACTCGCCCTTGGCCGTTTTTTTTCGGGTTAAGTAGGTATGTGCCAAAAATCACGTTGTTCTGTCACTCCATGTCGACGTGAAAGACGGACAAACGTACAAACACACACTATTTAGCATTTATAATAAGTACCTATCGATGAAGCTCAAAGAGGAAAATTTTGTTCATTAATTGATTAGGTAACTAACGTACTTAAACTATGAAATAAGCGTTACATTTTTTCCTTAATAAAATCCTGCTAATGAATGGACCTGGATGAACAGTCAATCCATACTAATACAGTGTGTTTGTATGTTTGTGTGTTTGTCCGTCTTTACGGCCGTTACGACGTGACGAGCGACGGATCGACGTGATTTTTGGCATAGAGATAGTTTATGGGCCCGAGAGTGACATAGGCTACTTTCTATCCCGGAAAAATGCACAGTTCCCGAGAGAACAGCGCGCGATAACCGAATACCACGCGGGCGGAGTCGCGGGCAAAAGCTAGTCCATACTATATATATAATACTATACTGATTTGATGCGGTTTTTTTATTTGAAAGCAAATTTTCTAGCAATGATCGTAGACCTGTTTTATCGAAATCGGTTTAGCTGTTTTTGAGATATTGAATTTTGAAGTGACAAAGTCGCGGGTCCAACTTTTTGTTGGAACAACTTTTGGTCGAGCCATTTTTAATTCCTGACCCGGTATTTAGAACGTTGTCACAGTCATAAATAATTCCCCTTGTCAAGCAATGCGATGTCATTATGACTTTTTCTACGAAAAGGTTCCACAGTGGATCAAGATTCAGTTGGTTCGAGTGTAAATAAGATAATGAAGGATTGGTTTTGAATTGTATGGTAATAGTATTGATTTGCAATTAGATTAAGATTTTGCATGCCAAAATGTGGCAGAGCATACCATGACATGTACCTATTATATTCTTCTACATACTTACTTACATACATACATAAAATCACGCCTCTTTCCCAACGGGGTAGGCAGAGACTACATCCTTCCACTTGCTACGATTCTGGCATACAACTCTCGCGTCCTCTACATTCATCAATCTTTTCATGCATGCTCGTCGGTTTAGAGTAGGCCCGACCTTGCCTCAGAACGTCCCCGATTTGATCGTGGTACGTTCGTCTAGGCCTTCCTCTCCCTACTTTCCCATTCACGCTCGTCTATATATTATATTCTTCTGACATGTGTAATACCTAGTACTTGTAACATCCGCGTATGTCTCCAGCGAAATAAAAATTTCATTTCATTTCGTTACATACATACATTGCAAAATGAAAAAAAAAAAAAACCCTCAAGTCTCTTGCGGCGCATTCTTCTTGGTATGATGGTCTTTCCGAAAGCGAAAGTTTAAAAAAACGTTGGCGTGTAAATGTGCCCTCTGTGGTCTATTTAATGAATAAATGATTTGAAATTTTTAATTTTTCAAGTTAAGTTAAAGCTTGTAAAAGGACGGCCGGACGGACGGTCAGTAAGGTAAAAGTCCCAGTGCTCGACATCCTAATGCCCAGTGGAAGACACCCTACTCTCATCTCTATTGCTAATGACATAAATTTGTTGTTTATTTTATTTTCTACTCATTTCATGACATTATTATGATTTTTTTTTTCTTGGACTGGATGGCAAACGAGCAAGTGAGTCCCCTGATAGTAAGACATCACCACCGCCCATGTACACCTTGCAATACAGACCAGGGGGATTGCAGATGCGTTACCAACCTAGAGGCCTAAGATGGGATACCTCAAGTGCCAGTAATTTCACCGGTTGTCTTACTCTCCACGCCGAAATGCAACAGTGCAAGCACTGCTGCTTCACGGCAGGATTAGCGAGCAAGACCTTGCACAAGGTCCTAGCACCTGCAAAAATTTGGCCTATTTTAATAATAAATTCAAATATACTGTATCATATTATGTTTAGTTTGGCATGTTTTATTTTTTAAATTTATCAATGTAATTAACTAGTCTCATTTTATTATTATATATTTTTTTGACGATTTTAATGAGTTAAACTTGCAAATTATTTGTATGCCTGTGGGCGAAACATAGTGATACCAATTACGTTGTAACATCGTATATATTGTTACCACCTATGTTGACAAACAAAGATACTTTGACTTTGACTTTGATAAGATTAAAGATGACAACCATTGATACCGTGACCAGCATTCGTACGTTTACCTTATTATAGCGTTATTGACAACATTTCGTTTGTCAAGCTTACAGAACCCTAAAAAATACAGTACAGAATTGAGACCCTCTTATTTTTTAAAGTCAGTAAAAGAAGAATAAACACGCTACGCCTTACCATAAGTGTTTTAGTTTTTATTGTTCTTACTGCAATAAATTTGCATGCATTAAAATAAAAGAAATACGACATTTCAACACTTCGTTTAAGAACCTACTTCGTTTAAAGTCCTAATATCTTATAAACGACGTAACCGAATTCGCTACAACTTAGCTCAAAACAATCACAATAAAATTATCTTTCTTTCTAACTAAACCGCGTCTAAATCGGTTCACAGGTTTAGGAGTTGCAACGCCATAAAAACACAGGTTAACCTTTATCACCCTTTAAGTTTACTCTCACTGTCAAACTTTTCAAGATGGCCGACAGGTTTAGGAGTTGCAACGCCATAAAAACACAGGTTAACCTTTATCACCCTTTAAGTTTACTCTCACTGTCAAACTTTTCAAGATGGCCGAAATAACGTCAGCTCGTACAGAGCGCGCGCGATGCACTGACTGGCTAGCTGTGGCTAAAACCATGATTTATCAGTAAAGTCGGGGCTTGACCGTGCGCGAGCTGCGATACGGCGACACAGTTTATATATATAAGCTAAAGCAGTATGGAAGCTACGAACAAATCGATCGAAACGTACTGCAGTACCGCGAGAACCCCTTAAGAGGCCGTGTAGAGCACGCGTCTGTGTGAGTGTGTTCGTTTCAATCGTAGTTCCGTAGCTTCCATACTGCTTGCTGCTTGAGCTTATATATATATACTACGGCTTATGTATATATACTGTGACGGCGATATCTACGAATATCTACGGTACGCTTACGCTACGGAGCATACCTACATTAAGGGTCTTCCCACATGTACGGTCCCCCGACACCGACGACGCTTAGATAAAAAAAATATTACTAGGTAGGTACTTAAACCAAATTAACTTAGGCTAATTTTGCGGGAAATCAGCATAGTCCCTGCGGGATAGGGATAAACGAATTCTTCGTTGACGAAGTCGCGGGCAACAGCTAGGTAGTGCATAATTATTTTTTACTTTTTAGTTGTCCTTTTTTGGCGCCTTTATTTTGTTTTTTTTTTTATATTGCTGGCGTTTTTTTGTCGGGGGTTTTTAAAATTTTTAATTATATTTTTTTTATTTCAAGCTTTTTAATGTCCCTAGTGGCTACTAGAATGATTTTACTCGCTTTCATCGCGATCGCGCGCAGTCGTGGATGGGCCGTTACAGCGGTCGGTGTTTAGCAGCAGGAGCAGTGTAAACAAACGCTTTTATACCTGACTTCATCAGTTACTTAAGTAGCTAACTGTGTTGTTTCACTTATTATATACTTTAGAGCTGGTCTTCTTACTCGTTCTATATTATTTAGTTGTTATTAAAAAAACCGGTCGTGTGGGAGTCGTTATCGCGCATCGAAGGGTTTCGCATAACGCGTCAAAAATAATAAGTATGATTGCTTTTGGTATACATTTTTTGAAGCTATGATATACATACCTATGAATTTTATTCTATACTAGCTTTTGCCCGCAACTTCTTCCGCGTGGAATAGTAACTTTGGAAAGTGTTTAATTTATTTAGGATATCTATTCTGCCAATAATAGCACATAGAAACTTCTATGGTTTTATCTTCGACAGCGACGAAATTCCACCATATAAACTTTCACTCCCTATATTAACCCCTTAAAGCCTCTTTTTCGCGATAAAAGATAGCCAAATCGGTTCAGCGGTTTTGGCGTGAAAGCGTAACAGACAGACAGACAGACAGAGTTACTTTCGCATTTATGATACTAATAAAATATATAGTATGGACTAGTATGGATTATTTTATAATCACAAGGAAAGGTAAAATAAACTAAAACTGTAACATTAATTGGAAATGGTCCCTACGGCATGGTACCGTAGACGATGGCAGCATTTCCTCGCTAGATTGTAAGACTGGCGTTGAGCGAGGAAGCTGCCAGCTCTTCGGTCTCTTCGCTCTCTCTCGATCTCTGAGTTACGAAGTTTTGTTGTCCTGTCTGTCTGTCTGTCTGTCTGTCTGTCTGTCTGTCTGTCTGTCTGTCTGTCTGTCTGTCTGTCTGTCTGTCTGTCTGTCTGTCTGTCTGTCTGTCTGTCTGTCTGTCTGTCTGTCTGTCTGTCTGTCTGTCTGTCTGTCTGTCTGTCTGTCTGTCTGTCTGTCTGTCTGTCTGTCTGTCTGTCTGTCTGTCTGTCTGTCTGTCTGTCTGTCTGTCTGTCTGTCTGTCTGTCTGTCTGTCTGTCTGTCTGTCTGTCTGTCTGTCTGTCTGTCTGTCTGTCTGTCTGTCTGTCTGTCTGTCTGTCTGTCTGTCTGTCTGTCTGTCTGTCTGTCTGTCTGTCTGTCTGTCTGTCTGTCTGTCTGTCTGTCTGTCTGTCTGTCTGTCTGTCTGTCTGTCTGTCTGTCTGTCTGTCTGTCTGTCTGTCTGTCTGTCTGTCTGTCTGTCTGTCTGTCTGTCTGTCTGTCTGTCTGTCTGTCTGTCTGTCTGTCTGTCTGTCTGTCTGTCTGTCTGTCTGTCTGTCTGTCTGTCTGTCTGTCTGTCTGTCTGTCTGTCTGTCTGTCTGTCTGTCTGTCTGTCTGTCTGTCTGTCTGTCTGTCTGTCTGTCTGTCTGTCTGTCTGTCTGTCTGTCTGTCTGTCTGTCTGTCTGTCTGTCTGTCTGTCTGTCTGTCTGTCTGTCTGTCTGTCTGTCTGTCTGTCTGTCTGTCTGTCTGTCTGTCTGTCTGTCTGTCTGTCTGTCTGTCTGTCTGTCTGTCTGTCTGTCTGTCTGTCTGTCTGTCTGTCTGTCTGTCTGTCTGTCTGTCTGTCTGTCTGTCTGTCTGTCTGTCTGTCTGTCTGTCTGTCTGTCTGTCTGTCTGTCTGTCTGTCTGTCTGTCTGTCTGTCTGTCTGTCTGTCTGTCTGTCTGTCTGTCTGTCTGTCTGTCTGTCTGTCTGTCTGTCTGTCTGTCTGTCTGTCTGTCTGTCTGTCTGTCTGTCTGTCTGTCTGTCTGTCTGTCTGTCTGTCTGTCTGTCTGTCTGTCTGTCTGTCTGTCTGTCTGTCTGTCTGTCTGTCTGTCTGTCTGTCTGTCTGTCTGTCTGTCTGTCTGTCTGTCTGTCTGTCTGTCTGTCTGTCTGTCTGTCTGTCTGTCTGTCTGTCTGTCTGTCTGTCTGTCTGTCTGTCTGTCTGTCTGTCTGTCTGTCTGTCTGTCTGTCTGTCTGTCTGTCTGTCTGTCTGTCTGTCTGTCTGTCTGTCTGTCTGTCTGTCTGTCTGTCTGTCTGTCTGTCTGTCTGTCTGTCTGTCTGTCTGTCTGTCTGTCTGTCTGTCTGTCTGTCTGTCTGTCTGTCTGTCTGTCTGTCTGTCTGTCTGTCTGTCTGTCTGTCTGTCTGTCTGTCTGTCTGTCTGTCTGTCTGTCTGTCTGTCTGTCTGTCTGTCTGTCTGTCTGTCTGTCTGTCTGTCTGTCTGTCTGTCTGTCTGTCTGTCTGTCTGTCTGTCTGTCTGTCTGTCTGTCTGTCTGTCTGTCTGTCTGTCTGTCTGTCTGTCTGTCTGTCTGTCTGTCTGTCTGTCTGTCTGTCTGTCTGTCTGTCTGTCTGTCTGTCTGTCTGTCTGTCTGTCTGTCTGTCTGTCTGTCTGTCTGTCTGTCTGTCTGTCTGTCTGTCTGTCTGTCTGTCTGTCTGTCTGTCTGTCTGTCTGTCTGTCTGTCTGTCTGTCTGTCTGTCTGTCTGTCTGTCTGTCTGTCTGTCTGTCTGTCTGTCTGTCTGTCTGTCTGTCTGTCTGTCTGTCTGTCTGTCTGTCTGTCTGTCTGTCTGTCTGTCTGTCTGTCTGTCTGTCTGTCTGTCTGTCTGTCTGTCTGTCTGTCTGTCTGTCTGTCTGTCTGTCTGTCTGTCTGTCTGTCTGTCTGTCTGTCTGTCTGTCTGTCTGTCTGTCTGTCTGTCTGTCTGTCTGTCTGTCTGTCTGTCTGTCTGTCTGTCTGTCTGTCTGTCTGTCTGTCTGTCTGTCTGTCTGTCTGTCTGTCTGTCTGTCTGTCTGTCTGTCTGTCTGTCTGTCTGTCTGTCTGTCTGTCTGTCTGTCTGTCTGTCTGTCTGTCTGTCTGTCTGTCTGTCTGTCTGTCTGTCTGTCTGTCTGTCTGTCTGTCTGTCTGTCTGTCTGTCTGTCTGTCTGTCTGTCTGTCTGTCTGTCTGTCTGTCTGTCTGTCTGTCTGTCTGTCTGTCTGTCTGTCTGTCTGTCTGTCTGTCTGTCTGTCTGTCTGTCTGTCTGTCTGTCTGTCTGTCTGTCTGTCTGTCTGTCTGTCTGTCTGTCTGTCTGTCTGTCTGTCTGTCTGTCTGTCTGTCTGTCTGTCTGTCTGTCTGTCTGTCTGTCTGTCTGTCTGTCTGTCTGTCTGTCTGTCTGTCTGTCTGTCTGTCTGTCTGTCTGTCTGTCTGTCTGTCTGTCTGTCTGTCTGTCTGTCTGTCTGTCTGTCTGTCTGTCTGTCTGTCTGTCTGTCTGTCTGTCTGTCTGTCTGTCTGTCTGTCTGTCTGTCTGTCTGTCTGTCTGTCTGTCTGTCTGTCTGTCTGTCTGTCTGTCTGTCTGTCTGTCTGTCTGTCTGTCTGTCTGTCTGTCTGTCTGTCTGTCTGTCTGTCTGTCTGTCTGTCTGTCTGTCTGTCTGTCTGTCTGTCTGTCTGTCTGTCTGTCTGTCTGTCTGTCTGTCTGTCTGTCTGTCTGTCTGTCTGTCTGTCTGTCTGTCTGTCTGTCTGTCTGTCTGTCTGTCTGTCTGTCTGTCTGTCTGTCTGTCTGTCTGTCTGTCTGTCTGTCTGTCTGTCTGTCTGTCTGTCTGTCTGTCTGTCTGTCTGTCTGTCTGTCTGTCTGTCTGTCTGTCTGTCTGTCTGTCTGTCTGTCTGTCTGTCTGTCTGTCTGTCTGTCTGTCTGTCTGTCTGTCTGTCTGTCTGTCTGTCTGTCTGTCTGTCTGTCTGTCTGTCTGTCTGTCTGTCTGTCTGTCTGTCTGTCTGTCTGTCTGTCTGTCTGTCTGTCTGTCTGTCTGTCTGTCTGTCTGTCTGTCTGTCTGTCTGTCTGTCTGTCTGTCTGTCTGTCTGTCTGTCTGTCTGTCTGTCTGTCTGTCTGTCTGTCTGTCTGTCTGTCTGTCTGTCTGTCTGTCTGTCTGTCTGTCTGTCTGTCTGTCTGTCTGTCTGTCTGTCTGTCTGTCTGTCTGTCTGTCTGTCTGTCTGTCTGTCTGTCTGTCTGTCTGTCTGTCTGTCTGTCTGTCTGTCTGTCTGTCTGTCTGTCTGTCTGTCTGTCTGTCTGTCTGTCTGTCTGTCTGTCTGTCTGTCTGTCTGTCTGTCTGTCTGTCTGTCTGTCTGTCTGTCTGTCTGTCTGTCTGTCTGTCTGTCTGTCTGTCTGTCTGTCTGTCTGTCTGTCTGTCTGTCTGTCTGTCTGTCTGTCTGTCTGTCTGTCTGTCTGTCTGTCTGTCTGTCTGTCTGTCTGTCTGTCTGTCTGTCTGTCTGTCTGTCTGTCTGTCTGTCTGTCTGTCTGTCTGTCTGTCTGTCTGTCTGTCTGTCTGTCTGTCTGTCTGTCTGTCTGTCTGTCTGTCTGTCTGTCTGTCTGTCTGTCTGTCTGTCTGTCTGTCTGTCTGTCTGTCTGTCTGTCTGTCTGTCTGTCTGTCTGTCTGTCTGTCTGTCTGTCTGTCTGTCTGTCTGTCTGTCTGTCTGTCTGTCTGTCTGTCTGTCTGTCTGTCTGTCTGTCTGTCTGTCTGTCTGTCTGTCTGTCTGTCTGTCTGTCTGTCTGTCTGTCTGTCTGTCTGTCTGTCTGTCTGTCTGTCTGTCTGTCTGTCTGTCTGTCTGTCTGTCTGTCTGTCTGTCTGTCTGTCTGTCTGTCTGTCTGTCTGTCTGTCTGTCTGTCTGTCTGTCTGTCTGTCTGTCTGTCTGTCTGTCTGTCTGTCTGTCTGTCTGTCTGTCTGTCTGTCTGTCTGTCTGTCTGTCTGTCTGTCTGTCTGTCTGTCTGTCTGTCTGTCTGTCTGTCTGTCTGTCTGTCTGTCTGTCTGTCTGTCTGTCTGTCTGTCTGTCTGTCTGTCTGTCTGTCTGTCTGTCTGTCTGTCTGTCTGTCTGTCTGTCTGTCTGTCTGTCTGTCTGTCTGTCTGTCTGTCTGTCTGTCTGTCTGTCTGTCTGTCTGTCTGTCTGTCTGTCTGTCTGTCTGTCTGTCTGTCTGTCTGTCTGTCTGTCTGTCTGTCTGTCTGTCTGTCTGTCTGTCTGTCTGTCTGTCTGTCTGTCTGTCTGTCTGTCTGTCTGTCTGTCTGTCTGTCTGTCTGTCTGTCTGTCTGTCTGTCTGTCTGTCTGTCTGTCTGTCTGTCTGTCTGTCTGTCTGTCTGTCTGTCTGTCTGTCTGTCTGTCTGTCTGTCTGTCTGTCTGTCTGTCTGTCTGTCTGTCTGTCTGTCTGTCTGTCTGTCTGTCTGTCTGTCTGTCTGTCTGTCTGTCTGTCTGTCTGTCTGTCTGTCTGTCTGTCTGTCTGTCTGTCTGTCTGTCTGTCTGTCTGTCTGTCTGTCTGTCTGTCTGTCTGTCTGTCTGTCTGTCTGTCTGTCTGTCTGTCTGTCTGTCTGTCTGTCTGTCTGTCTGTCTGTCTGTCTGTCTGTCTGTCTGTCTGTCTGTCTGTCTGTCTGTCTGTCTGTCTGTCTGTCTGTCTGTCTGTCTGTCTGTCTGTCTGTCTGTCTGTCTGTCTGTCTGTCTGTCTGTCTGTCTGTCTGTCTGTCTGTCTGTCTGTCTGTCTGTCTGTCTGTCTGTCTGTCTGTCTGTCTGTCTGTCTGTCTGTCTGTCTGTCTGTCTGTCTGTCTGTCTGTCTGTCTGTCTGTCTGTCTGTCTGTCTGTCTGTCTGTCTGTCTGTCTGTCTGTCTGTCTGTCTGTCTGTCTGTCTGTCTGTCTGTCTGTCTGTCTGTCTGTCTGTCTGTCTGTCTGTCTGTCTGTCTGTCTGTCTGTCTGTCTGTCTGTCTGTCTGTCTGTCTGTCTGTCTGTCTGTCTGTCTGTCTGTCTGTCTGTCTGTCTGTCTGTCTGTCTGTCTGTCTGTCTGTCTGTCTGTCTGTCTGTCTGTCTGTCTGTCTGTCTGTCTGTCTGTCTGTCTGTCTGTCTGTCTGTCTGTCTGTCTGTCTGTCTGTCTGTCTGTCTGTCTGTCTGTCTGTCTGTCTGTCTGTCTGTCTGTCTGTCTGTCTGTCTGTCTGTCTGTCTGTCTGTCTGTCTGTCTGTCTGTCTGTCTGTCTGTCTGTCTGTCTGTCTGTCTGTCTGTCTGTCTGTCTGTCTGTCTGTCTGTCTGTCTGTCTGTCTGTCTGTCTGTCTGTCTGTCTGTCTGTCTGTCTGTCTGTCTGTCTGTCTGTCTGTCTGTCTGTCTGTCTGTCTGTCTGTCTGTCTGTCTGTCTGTCTGTCTGTCTGTCTGTCTGTCTGTCTGTCTGTCTGTCTGTCTGTCTGTCTGTCTGTCTGTCTGTCTGTCTGTCTGTCTGTCTGTCTGTCTGTCTGTCTGTCTGTCTGTCTGTCTGTCTGTCTGTCTGTCTGTCTGTCTGTCTGTCTGTCTGTCTGTCTGTCTGTCTGTCTGTCTGTCTGTCTGTCTGTCTGTCTGTCTGTCTGTCTGTCTGTCTGTCTGTCTGTCTGTCTGTCTGTCTGTCTGTCTGTCTGTCTGTCTGTCTGTCTGTCTGTCTGTCTGTCTGTCTGTCTGTCTGTCTGTCTGTCTGTCTGTCTGTCTGTCTGTCTGTCTGTCTGTCTGTCTGTCTGTCTGTCTGTCTGTCTGTCTGTCTGTCTGTCTGTCTGTCTGTCTGTCTGTCTGTCTGTCTGTCTGTCTGTCTGTCTGTCTGTCTGTCTGTCTGTCTGTCTGTCTGTCTGTCTGTCTGTCTGTCTGTCTGTCTGTCTGTCTGTCTGTCTGTCTGTCTGTCTGTCTGTCTGTCTGTCTGTCTGTCTGTCTGTCTGTCTGTCTGTCTGTCTGTCTGTCTGTCTGTCTGTCTGTCTGTCTGTCTGTCTGTCTGTCTGTCTGTCTGTCTGTCTGTCTGTCTGTCTGTCTGTCTGTCTGTCTGTCTGTCTGTCTGTCTGTCTGTCTGTCTGTCTGTCTGTCTGTCTGTCTGTCTGTCTGTCTGTCTGTCTGTCTGTCTGTCTGTCTGTCTGTCTGTCTGTCTGTCTGTCTGTCTGTCTGTCTGTCTGTCTGTCTGTCTGTCTGTCTGTCTGTCTGTCTGTCTGTCTGTCTGTCTGTCTGTCTGTCTGTCTGTCTGTCTGTCTGTCTGTCTGTCTGTCTGTCTGTCTGTCTGTCTGTCTGTCTGTCTGTCTGTCTGTCTGTCTGTCTGTCTGTCTGTCTGTCTGTCTGTCTGTCTGTCTGTCTGTCTGTCTGTCTGTCTGTCTGTCTGTCTGTCTGTCTGTCTGTCTGTCTGTCTGTCTGTCTGTCTGTCTGTCTGTCTGTCTGTCTGTCTGTCTGTCTGTCTGTCTGTCTGTCTGTCTGTCTGTCTGTCTGTCTGTCTGTCTGTCTGTCTGTCTGTCTGTCTGTCTGTCTGTCTGTCTGTCTGTCTGTCTGTCTGTCTGTCTGTCTGTCTGTCTGTCTGTCTGTCTGTCTGTCTGTCTGTCTGTCTGTCTGTCTGTCTGTCTGTCTGTCTGTCTGTCTGTCTGTCTGTCTGTCTGTCTGTCTGTCTGTCTGTCTGTCTGTCTGTCTGTCTGTCTGTCTGTCTGTCTGTTGTAACGTTGTACGTACATTTTTAATAATTAACACAATTTATTGATACAAATTTACATTAAAATAACATGTAAAAACACATTTCACACCGATTGATCTACAAAACTAGCATTTTAATTATTACGTAGTAGCACTATTATTCGTTGACATGCTGTATAAGATTTAAATTCAATTCCGTGTCTTGCACATCACTATGTGTGTGACGTCACGCGGCCCGTTATTCGGCGCGAGAGCATCATTTGAGTCCCGATCGACACACAGTCTCTTTCTCGGCGCAGAGGCGAGCGCACGGCACTTTCGGTCCTAATACGTTTCTCGTAACCGACAGCAGTCGTCCTTAGCACTAGCCTGTGTTTTTAATTTAATTAATTTTAATTAAAATTGTTACGGTGCAACTGTGAACCCCAATCTCGGGTAAGTGGTGATTAACTAACTGCGTATTAGCTAGTTGTAGATGTTTTTCCTTTATATGTGTTTTTAAATGCTTGGGAAATTGTAGTTTCGCAACTTATCATTCTTTGGCTATTTTATGCGGCTAATGAGCCTCGCCATAGTGCTTGACCCAGCGCTGCATGAATTTCCGAGTGTGATAATTGCAAATCATTTCCATTCTACCCACGCATTTTGATAAAAGTAAATTCCTTCCCCAATAATTAATTATTGCTTTGCTTTTCGTAATTAAATGTAATCTCCGTATCTGATTGTGAACAGGCACGGCAGCACAACTACGATAGTGCTTTCCTAGCTTAACTGCCGTGGCTGTTCACCGATCACCTGGATCGTGCGTAACACCCGTCATTGGCGCGTTCCAGGGTCCCAGGTTCGGGTTGGCTCTTTGGGGGCCCACCTTTCATCCCGTCATTTTCCTACACTTCGGCCAGAGCGACGGCCCGCCGTTGGGGTGTCGTACCCTACACCCACGGACCAGCGCCCTTCTTCATCATCGGCTACAGTGCAGGGAAGTGCTAGTGAAAAGAATAATAGGAATTGTATTTTCCGTTATCTTGCGTACTAGTGTCGGACCACACCCGAAATTTAAATTTACCCACATTTGTATTTTTTTAACTATTACCGTTGAGCTGGCTTTCGGGTTTAAATAAATTAGTTTGATCACATTATTTTGTTTCACTTCTCCTCCTGGGGGGTGGGCGCAAAACCTAAACAGTGTGACACTGGCGCCTTGTAACGTGGTTCTAGTACGCAAGAAAAATCTGGTTCCCATTGTTCTTTTTGCTTGTAGTTAGTGTGTGTTTGTGGCTTATTTTTGTAAAACGTGCTTTATTGTTTTTGTTTTTGTGGTTTTTTGCAGCTACTAAGGTGTACCTTATAACGGTTATTTTTGAATTTTTTTTTTTTATTCTCGTCTGTAAAATTAATTTCTTTGTTGTTTTGTCTGGGTGGTAGAACCTTGTGCAGGGTTCGGCCGGGTCAGGACCACCGTCTTACCCATTAATCCTGCCGCTAAGCAGCAGTGCTTGCATTGTTGTGCAACGGTAAGGAGGGTAAGATAGCCGGTATATTTACTGGGCACTTGAGGCATTTCACCTAGTCCTCAAAATTTCGGCAACGCATCTGTTTCCCGTTGGGTGTTGCGGGTGTTCATGCGCTGCGGTTTTAACTTTTAAATTTCAAATTTTCACTACAGTTCAACAGTAACCGTTAATTATTAACCGTTTCTTGCATTGTATTCAAAATTTCAATTTTAAATTTCAACCTACCCTCATTTTTTTTTTTTAAACTAAAAACGGTACACTTTTACGATCAATTGAATTGTTAACGTTAATTTTCACATACCTTGATCTTGTATCGTGTTTTTTTTGTTTGGTGGTACACATTAGTAGCAAATTTTTATTTTTTCGTTGCAACTAACTTGTTTTTTTATTTTTACTAATACAAAAGGAAAAAACCAGACGTTCCAAGTAGTTTCATCATTTGTAACAGAACGGAGAACAGGTTTTTTTTTAAACGCAGGTACCTGCATTTTTTTTAATCACCACTTATTCCGTTATTTTTTTAAATTATTCTGCTTGATCATGTTCCCCATCAAGTATCTGTCTCTGCAGAAGTCGGAACTCGAATATGAGGTTCGGATTAGAGGAGCTACTGCTGCATCTTCTGTAGAAGAGTTACGTAAACAGATCCTTAAATTAGCACCAGAGCTTCCATCCGAGCACATATTGGAGTCCTCGATTGACGTTAGGGAGGATCTTAAGGGTTGTTTTGATGTACTTACAAAAATTAAATTAAATTTAGATTCAACCGATCCTTCTTCACCTAATGTACCGTCACTTATGAGAACTCAAAATATGCTTAATCATTTGAATAATAGAATCATAAGGATAACGCGTAGCGACGACATTAAGAAAGAATATGATGAGGTAGTCAAAGCTTTCAAGCAGTATTCGCAAAAGCTTGCTACCCTCCAAACTAAGGCACCTTGTGCCTCTTTTAGTGCGGGGGGCGATTCTGCAAGTGAGTCGCGGTCTACCGCACCAGAATTGCAAAATATAATTTCAGTAACGTGTGACAGGGGCTCTGCCGATTTATCAAAATTAAAATTTAATGGTAAAACTTGTGTTCGCTCTTTTATACAGCGTGTTAACGAATTTATAGAGGCTAGAAATACACCTGCACACAAAATTATTAGTTTTGCTACTGAAATTTTTCAAGACGATGCGCTGCATTGGTATCGGTCTGTAAAAGACAGCGTGAGCTCTTGGACGGAGTTAGCGGATAGATTGAGGGAAGATTTCGATCAAACCGATTATGATTACCGGCTCAAAGCTGAAATACGGTCTCGTACGCAAGGGGAGCGCGAAAATATTACCATTTATCTCTCGATTATGAATGGAATGTTTTCGCGTTTATCCAAGCCAGTGCCGGAAGACGAGCAACTCGAAATCATCCTTCACAATATCAGGCCTTGCTACGCTAGCACTTTAGCTTCTGCTTCTCAAATTGCATCCGTTGACGCTTTACGTTCGCTATGTCGTAATTATGAGGCTATACAGGCACGTCTTGCACAATTTCAGGAACCGCCCAGAGTAACATCAGATACACTTGCACCTGAGTTTGCTTACTCAAAGGATAGTAACAGAAATACAAATAAATTACATAACAGCTCTTCAAGCACTTTTAATAAACACCCAAACTTCACACCCAACAGGAATTTTAATAAATCAAACAATTCTAATAACTACAATCAAAATAATTTTAGTAGACAACAACAAAGTTATGTTCATGCGGTCGGTGCTAATAAAAATGTTCCGTATTGCCCTAGATGTCGCTCTAACGCGCATCACATCCGTCAGTGCCCGGCTAGTCGTGATATATTTTGTTTTAAATGTGGTATGAAGGACGTTAAATTTCCGGATTGCCCAGTTTGTAATAAAATGCCAAAAAACTAGCTAGGCAGAATTGTGGTAATTTTGACAAGCAAGATTGGGAAACTTGGCTTGAATTTATTACAAAATTTACCTCTACTTACAAAATTTCTACAATTCTGCAACAGAAACCTTCAACAGATCCTAGGCCTTATGTAAATATAAAAATTAACAACATTGACGCCTGTGGCTTGCTTGATTCCGGTGCTGCAGTTACTATTTTAGGCAACAATAGTCATTTATTATTTGCAGACTGCACCTTACACCAGGATAATCACATTAATATGGTAGCCGCTGGTGGTCAAAATCTTAAAAGTTTAGGTTTTATTAATTTGCCAGTCTCATTTGAAGGTCAATTTCATATCATCAAAGCTTACGTGGTTCCGCAAGTTGAAACTCCCGTTATACTAGGCATTGACTTTTGGCGTACTTTTCATATTTGTCCTAAGTACTTGGGTAGCATCACCTTGTCAGGCACTTCGTTAGCGGAGGTTAAAGTAAACATTGATGAAACTTTCATTCACTCTTATGACAATCTTTTAGATTCGCAAAAGTCCATTGCAGATAATGTAATAGCTCAATTTAAGTCTATCTCTACAGAGGAAAAAGGTCTAGGTAGAACCAATTTAATTTCCCATCATATAGACACTGGTGATGCTCAGCCTATCAGACAGCGTTACTATCGCATGTCTCCTGAAAAGCAGCGAATTTTAATAGAGCAAGTGGATGAAATGCTTTCATTAGATGTAGTGGAACATTGTGAGAGCGCTTGGTCTTCTCCGGTGCTTATCGTTAGCAAGAAGAACGGGCAACCAAGGTTTTGTCTCGATAGTAGGAAGCTAAACGCTGTAACTAAGCGCGATGCTTACAATTTACCGTACGTAGCTGAAATACTAGACAACCTTCGTGACGCCAAATATTTATCTAGCGTCGATTTATCAAAGGCTTTTTGGCAAATTCCCATTGCAGTTGAAGACCGCGATAAGACCGCTTTCTACGTACCAGGCAGAGGCACTTTACGTTTTAAAACTACTGCTTTCGGGTTGACTAACGCACCTGCTACTCAACAGCGTCTGGTAGATTTACTCTTTGCTGATATGGATTTCAAGACTTTTGCTTACCTTGATGACATTATTATCATCAGCTCGACGTTTGAAGAACACGTCTCTCGTCTTCTATGCGTTTTAGATAAACTTAAAAATGCCAATCTCACGGTGAATTTTGAGAAGTGCAAGTTCTTTCGTAGTCAACTTAAATATTTAGGGTATGTAGTCGACGCCCACGGTTTACGTACTGACCCTGAAAAAGTAGAAGCTATTATTAACTTCCCTACTCCTTCTTCTCGTAAGGAGTTAAAACGATTTCTCGGTACCGCTACCTGGTACCGACGTTTTGTCCCTAATTTCAGCACAGTTGCTGGTCCCCTTAACAGATTGACTTCGAATGGCAAGAAGTCCCCTCCTTTCAAGTGGACGCCGGAGGCTGACGCGGCGTTTAACGCCTTGAAAGAATGCTTGGTGTCCGCGCCAGTTCTTTCTTGCCCGGTGTATTCTGAGCCATTCGAAGTACACACTGACGCTAGTAACTATGGGGTGGGAGCCATGTTAACGCAGACCATGAATGGTAAAGAGCATCCTATCGCCTATATGAGCCGTTCGCTTACCAGTGCCGAGAAAAATTACAGCATTACTGAACGCGAGACACTTGCGGTGCTGACTGCTCTCGAGCACTGGCGTTGCTACTTAGAAAACGGGAGGACTTTCATTGTTTACACTGACCATTCTGCGTTAAAATGGTTCCTTTCCCTAAATAATCCCACAGGTCGTCTCGCTCGTTGGGGCGTTCGTCTTTCTTCCTTTAATTTTGAAATAAAACACCGTCGCGGCGTGGACAATGTCATTCCCGACGCTCTTTCGCGTGCAGTTCCAGTTTCGGCCATAAGTCTTGCCAATTCTGTGTTAAATACAGACGATACTTGGTACAAAGATATTTATAACGGCTGTCTCAACAATCCAAGTAACTATCCTAATTTCCAAATAAAAAATAATTCCTTATTTCGACTTTCCAAATCGACATCTAAAAGTACAGCACAGTTAACTGCAGAGTTCGCGTGGAAGGAGGTTGTTCCAAGTAATTTTCGACAGAAAATCATCCAGGAGCACCACTCAGAGCCGACAGCAGGACATTTGGGCATTTTCAAAACTTATAGGCGGTTATCTCTAACGTACTACTGGCCTGGTATGCACCAAGATGTCGTGAATTTCGTGACCTCTTGCTCGACCTGTCAGTCTTATAAGGCGCAAAATCACACTACATTGGGTCAAATGGGTAGGCCGAAGCAATGCTCGAGGCCATTCCAGATGATTGCGATTGATTTTGTAGGTCCCCTTCCTGTTACAAGAAAACAAAATAGTTACATGTTAGTTATAACTTGCTGCTTCTCAAAATTCTGCCATATCTTCCCATTGCGTCGCGCAACGTCGGAATCAGTGGTTAAAATATTAGAAGATTCTATATTTTTAGTTCATGGCGTTCCGCAAACGATCTTCCTTGACAACGCTAGTTACTTTATTAGTTCTACTACTGATGCCCTTTTTAAAAAGTATAGAGTTCCTAATGTTTTCTTCACACCACGGTATACTCCGCAAATTAACAATGCGGAACGCGCAAATAAGACCCTGATTTCCTGTCTTTCTACGCTGGTTGGCAACGACCACAGATCCTGGGACACTTTTATTCCCAAGGTACAATTTGCCATTAACAACTCTGTCAATGAAGCCACCGGTTACACACCCTCTTTTCTTGTGTACGGTAGAGAGTTGGTTTTGTGCGGATCTCATTATACCGATTCAGACCTAGGAGACGAAGTTTTATTCCTACCACGCGACTTATACGCGGAAAACCTTGGTTGTCTGGCTTCTGTGTTTGATGATGTGCAGGCTTTACTGTGGCAGGCACATGTAAAAAACACTGCACATTATAACTTGCGTAGGAGACCAGCTGATTTCAATGTAGGTGACTTAGTTCTTAAACGTACCTTTGTACTTAGTGACAAGGACAAGTATTTTACTAAAAAATTTGCACCCAAATTCATCAAGTGTCGTATAGTTGAGAAACGATCTCCTCTAGTGTATGTTTTGGAAGACATGTCCGGCAAAAATTTAGGAGTTTGGCACATTAAAGATTTCAAACTTGCAAATAACCTTAAGTAGTTTTCGTTCCATTTAAATACGACAATAACAGTTGTGCATTACCTTACCCATCTTGACAGCCTTGTGATGATCTTTATAGTCATCCGTGCGATGTATCACGGGTGCCTATCATATAGAAAGACGCGACAATAATATAACTTTGTTGTTGTTGCTAGTTTGAATGACGAGTAAATGAGACGAATGTAGATGATCGAATGTTAGCGTTACAGTGAGTCACAAGTTAAGTTTTAGCACGGGTTTTTCCTTCAGGGTAAAACCCTTTCCGTGGCGAGGCGGGTAATGTAACGTTGTACGTACATTTTTAATAATTAACACAATTTATTGATACAAATTTACATTAAAATAACATGTAAAAACACATTTCACACCGATTGATCTACAAAACTAGCATTTTAATTATTACGTAGTAGCACTATTATTCGTTGACATGCTGTATAAGATTTAAATTCAATTCCGTGTCTTGCACATCACTATGTGTGTGACGTCACGCGGCCCGTTATTCGGCGCGAGAGCATCATTTGAGTCCCGATCGACACACAGTCTCTTTCTCGGCGCAGAGGCGAGCGCACGGCACTTTCGGTCCTAATACGTTTCTCGTAACCGACAGCAGTCGTCCTTAGCACTAGCCTGTGTTTTTAATTTAATTAATTTTAATTAAAATTGTTACGGTGCAACTGTGAACCCCAATCTCGGGTAAGTGGTGATTAACTAACTGCGTATTAGCTAGTTGTAGATGTTTTTCCTTTATATGTGTTTTTAAATGCTTGGGAAATTGTAGTTTCGCAACTTATCATTCTTTGGCTATTTTATGCGGCTAATGAGCCTCGCCATAGTGCTTGACCCAGCGCTGCATGAATTTCCGAGTGTGATAATTGCAAATCATTTCCATTCTACCCACGCATTTTGATAAAAGTAAATTCCTTCCCCAATAATTAATTATTGCTTTGCTTTTCGTAATTAAATGTAATCTCCGTATCTGATTGTGAACAGGCACGGCAGCACAACTACGATAGTGCTTTCCTAGCTTAACTGCCGTGGCTGTTCACCGATCACCTGGATCGTGCGTAACACCCGTCATTGGCGCGTTCCAGGGTCCCAGGTTCGGGTTGGCTCTTTGGGGGCCCACCTTTCATCCCGTCATTTTCCTACACTTCGGCCAGAGCGACGGCCCGCCGTTGGGGTGTCGTACCCTACACCCACGGACCAGCGCCCTTCTTCATCATCGGCTACAGTGCAGGGAAGTGCTAGTGAAAAGAATAATAGGAATTGTATTTTCCGTTATCTTGCGTACTAGTGTCGGACCACACCCGAAATTTAAATTTACCCACATTTGTATTTTTTTAACTATTACCGTTGAGCTGGCTTTCGGGTTTAAATAAATTAGTTTGATCACATTATTTTGTTTCACTTCTCCTCCTGGGGGGTGGGCGCAAAACCTAAACAGTGTGACACTGGCGCCTTGTAACGTGGTTCTAGTACGCAAGAAAAATCTGGTTCCCATTGTTCTTTTTGCTTGTAGTTAGTGTGTGTTTGTGGCTTATTTTTGTAAAACGTGCTTTATTGTTTTTGTTTTTGTGGTTTTTTGCAGCTACTAAGGTGTACCTTATAACTGTCTGTCTGTCTGTCTGTCTGTCTGTCTGTCTGTCTGTCTGTCTGTCTGTCTGTCTGTCTGTCTGTCTGTCTGTCTGTCTGTCTGTCTGTCTGTCTGTCTGTCTGTCTGTCTGTCTGTCTGTCTGTCTGTCTGTCTGTCTGTCTGTCTGTCTGTCTGTCTGTCTGTCTGTCTGTCTGTCTGTCTGTCTGTCTGTCTGTCTGTCTGTCTGTCTGTCTGTCTGTCTGTCTGTCTGTCTGTCTGTCTGTCTGTCTGTCTGTCTGTCTGTCTGTCTGTCTGTCTGTCTGTCTGTCTGTCTGTCTGTCTGTCTGTCTGTCTGTCTGTCTGTCTGTCTGTCTGTCTGTCTGTCTGTCTGTCTGTCTGTCTGTCTGTCTGTCTGTCTGTCTGTCTGTCTGTCTGTCTGTCTGTCTGTCTGTCTGTCTGTCTGTCTGTCTGTCTGTCTGTCTGTCTGTCTGTCTGTCTGTCTGTCTGTCTGTCTGTCTGTCTGTCTGTCTGTCTGTCTGTCTGTCTGTCTGTCTGTCTGTCTGTCTGTCTGTCTGTCTGTCTGTCTGTCTGTCTGTCTGTCTGTCTGTCTGTCTGTCTGTCTGTCTGTCTGTCTGTCTGTCTGTCTGTCTGTCTGTCTGTCTGTCTGTCTGTCTGTCTGTCTGTCTGTCTGTCTGTCTGTCTGTCTGTCTGTCTGTCTGTCTGTCTGTCTGTCTGTCTGTCTGTCTGTCTGTCTGTCTGTCTGTCTGTCTGTCTGTCTGTCTGTCTGTCTGTCTGTCTGTCTGTCTGTCTGTCTGTCTGTCTGTCTGTCTGTCTGTCTGTCTGTCTGTCTGTCTGTCTGTCTGTCTGTCTGTCTGTCTGTCTGTCTGTCTGTCTGTCTGTCTGTCTGTCTGTCTGTCTGTCTGTCTGTCTGTCTGTCTGTCTGTCTGTCTGTCTGTCTGTCTGTCTGTCTGTCTGTCTGTCTGTCTGTCTGTCTGTCTGTCTGTCTGTCTGTCTGTCTGTCTGTCTGTCTGTCTGTCTGTCTGTCTGTCTGTCTGTCTGTCTGTCTGTCTGTCTGTCTGTCTGTCTGTCTGTCTGTCTGTCTGTCTGTCTGTCTGTCTGTCTGTCTGTCTGTCTGTCTGTCTGTCTGTCTGTCTGTCTGTCTGTCTGTCTGTCTGTCTGTCTGTCTGTCTGTCTGTCTGTCTGTCTGTCTGTCTGTCTGTCTGTCTGTCTGTCTGTCTGTCTGTCTGTCTGTCTGTCTGTCTGTCTGTCTGTCTGTCTGTCTGTCTGTCTGTCTGTCTGTCTGTCTGTCTGTCTGTCTGTCTGTCTGTCTGTCTGTCTGTCTGTCTGTCTGTCTGTCTGTCTGTCTGTCTGTCTGTCTGTCTGTCTGTCTGTCTGTCTGTCTGTCTGTCTGTCTGTCTGTCTGTCTGTCTGTCTGTCTGTCTGTCTGTCTGTCTGTCTGTCTGTCTGTCTGTCTGTCTGTCTGTCTGTCTGTCTGTCTGTCTGTCTGTCTGTCTGTCTGTCTGTCTGTCTGTCTGTCTGTCTGTCTGTCTGTCTGTCTGTCTGTCTGTCTGTCTGTCTGTCTGTCTGTCTGTCTGTCTGTCTGTCTGTCTGTCTGTCTGTCTGTCTGTCTGTCTGTCTGTCTGTCTGTCTGTCTGTCTGTCTGTCTGTCTGTCTGTCTGTCTGTCTGTCTGTCTGTCTGTCTGTCTGTCTGTCTGTCTGTCTGTCTGTCTGTCTGTCTGTCTGTCTGTCTGTCTGTCTGTCTGTCTGTCTGTCTGTCTGTCTGTCTGTCTGTCTGTCTGTCTGTCTGTCTGTCTGTCTGTCTGTCTGTCTGTCTGTCTGTCTGTCTGTCTGTCTGTCTGTCTGTCTGTCTGTCTGTCTGTCTGTCTGTCTGTCTGTCTGTCTGTCTGTCTGTCTGTCTGTCTGTCTGTCTGTCTGTCTGTCTGTCTGTCTGTCTGTCTGTCTGTCTGTCTGTCTGTCTGTCTGTCTGTCTGTCTGTCTGTCTGTCTGTCTGTCTGTCTGTCTGTCTGTCTGTCTGTCTGTCTGTCTGTCTGTCTGTCTGTCTGTCTGTCTGTCTGTCTGTCTGTCTGTCTGTCTGTCTGTCTGTCTGTCTGTCTGTCTGTCTGTCTGTCTGTCTGTCTGTCTGTCTGTCTGTCTGTCTGTCTGTCTGTCTGTCTGTCTGTCTGTCTGTCTGTCTGTCTGTCTGTCTGTCTGTCTGTCTGTCTGTCTGTCTGTCTGTCTGTCTGTCTGTCTGTCTGTCTGTCTGTCTGTCTGTCTGTCTGTCTGTCTGTCTGTCTGTCTGTCTGTCTGTCTGTCTGTCTGTCTGTCTGTCTGTCTGTCTGTCTGTCTGTCTGTCTGTCTGTCTGTCTGTCTGTCTGTCTGTCTGTCTGTCTGTCTGTCTGTCTGTCTGTCTGTCTGTCTGTCTGTCTGTCTGTCTGTCTGTCTGTCTGTCTGTCTGTCTGTCTGTCTGTCTGTCTGTCTGTCTGTCTGTCTGTCTGTCTGTCTGTCTGTCTGTCTGTCTGTCTGTCTGTCTGTCTGTCTGTCTGTCTGTCTGTCTGTCTGTCTGTCTGTCTGTCTGTCTGTCTGTCTGTCTGTCTGTCTGTCTGTCTGTCTGTCTGTCTGTCTGTCTGTCTGTCTGTCTGTCTGTCTGTCTGTCTGTCTGTCTGTCTGTCTGTCTGTCTGTCTGTCTGTCTGTCTGTCTGTCTGTCTGTCTGTCTGTCTGTCTGTCTGTCTGTCTGTCTGTCTGTCTGTCTGTCTGTCTGTCTGTCTGTCTGTCTGTCTGTCTGTCTGTCTGTCTGTCTGTCTGTCTGTCTGTCTGTCTGTCTGTCTGTCTGTCTGTCTGTCTGTCTGTCTGTCTGTCTGTCTGTCTGTCTGTCTGTCTGTCTGTCTGTCTGTCTGTCTGTCTGTCTGTCTGTCTGTCTGTCTGTCTGTCTGTCTGTCTGTCTGTCTGTCTGTCTGTCTGTCTGTCTGTCTGTCTGTCTGTCTGTCTGTCTGTCTGTCTGTCTGTCTGTCTGTCTGTCTGTCTGTCTGTCTGTCTGTCTGTCTGTCTGTCTGTCTGTCTGTCTGTCTGTCTGTCTGTCTGTCTGTCTGTCTGTCTGTCTGTCTGTCTGTCTGTCTGTCTGTCTGTCTGTCTGTCTGTCTGTCTGTCTGTCTGTCTGTCTGTCTGTCTGTCTGTCTGTCTGTCTGTCTGTCTGTCTGTCTGTCTGTCTGTCTGTCTGTCTGTCTGTCTGTCTGTCTGTCTGTCTGTCTGTCTGTCTGTCTGTCTGTCTGTCTGTCTGTCTGTCTGTCTGTCTGTCTGTCTGTCTGTCTGTCTGTCTGTCTGTCTGTCTGTCTGTCTGTCTGTCTGTCTGTCTGTCTGTCTGTCTGTCTGTCTGTCTGTCTGTCTGTCTGTCTGTCTGTCTGTCTGTCTGTCTGTCTGTCTGTCTGTCTGTCTGTCTGTCTGTCTGTCTGTCTGTCTGTCTGTCTGTCTGTCTGTCTGTCTGTCTGTCTGTCTGTCTGTCTGTCTGTCTGTCTGTCTGTCTGTCTGTCTGTCTGTCTGTCTGTCTGTCTGTCTGTCTGTCTGTCTGTCTGTCTGTCTGTCTGTCTGTCTGTCTGTCTGTCTGTCTGTCTGTCTGTCTGTCTGTCTGTCTGTCTGTCTGTCTGTCTGTCTGTCTGTCTGTCTGTCTGTCTGTCTGTCTGTCTGTCTGTCTGTCTGTCTGTCTGTCTGTCTGTCTGTCTGTCTGTCTGTCTGTCTGTCTGTCTGTCTGTCTGTCTGTCTGTCTGTCTGTCTGTCTGTCTGTCTGTCTGTCTGTCTGTCTGTCTGTCTGTCTGTCTGTCTGTCTGTCTGTCTGTCTGTCTGTCTGTCTGTCTGTCTGTCTGTCTGTCTGTCTGTCTGTCTGTCTGTCTGTCTGTCTGTCTGTCTGTCTGTCTGTCTGTCTGTCTGTCTGTCTGTCTGTCTGTCTGTCTGTCTGTCTGTCTGTCTGTCTGTCTGTCTGTCTGTCTGTCTGTCTGTCTGTCTGTCTGTCTGTCTGTCTGTCTGTCTGTCTGTCTGTCTGTCTGTCTGTCTGTCTGTCTGTCTGTCTGTCTGTCTGTCTGTCTGTCTGTCTGTCTGTCTGTCTGTCTGTCTGTCTGTCTGTCTGTCTGTCTGTCTGTCTGTCTGTCTGTCTGTCTGTCTGTCTGTCTGTCTGTCTGTCTGTCTGTCTGTCTGTCTGTCTGTCTGTCTGTCTGTCTGTCTGTCTGTCTGTCTGTCTGTCTGTCTGTCTGTCTGTCTGTCTGTCTGTCTGTCTGTCTGTCTGTCTGTCTGTCTGTCTGTCTGTCTGTCTGTCTGTCTGTCTGTCTGTCTGTCTGTCTGTCTGTCTGTCTGTCTGTCTGTCTGTCTGTCTGTCTGTCTGTCTGTCTGTCTGTCTGTCTGTCTGTCTGTCTGTCTGTCTGTCTGTCTGTCTGTCTGTCTGTCTGTCTGTCTGTCTGTCTGTCTGTCTGTCTGTCTGTCTGTCTGTCTGTCTGTCTGTCTGTCTGTCTGTCTGTCTGTCTGTCTGTCTGTCTGTCTGTCTGTCTGTCTGTCTGTCTGTCTGTCTGTCTGTCTGTCTGTCTGTCTGTCTGTCTGTCTGTCTGTCTGTCTGTCTGTCTGTCTGTCTGTCTGTCTGTCTGTCTGTCTGTCTGTCTGTCTGTCTGTCTGTCTGTCTGTCTGTCTGTCTGTCTGTCTGTCTGTCTGTCTGTCTGTCTGTCTGTCTGTCTGTCTGTCTGTCTGTCTGTCTGTCTGTCTGTCTGTCTGTCTGTCTGTCTGTCTGTCTGTCTGTCTGTCTGTCTGTCTGTCTGTCTGTCTGTCTGTCTGTCTGTCTGTCTGTCTGTCTGTCTGTCTGTCTGTCTGTCTGTCTGTCTGTCTGTCTGTCTGTCTGTCTGTCTGTCTGTCTGTCTGTCTGTCTGTCTGTCTGTCTGTCTGTCTGTCTGTCTGTCTGTCTGTCTGTCTGTCTGTCTGTCTGTCTGTCTGTCTGTCTGTCTGTCTGTCTGTCTGTCTGTCTGTCTGTCTGTCTGTCTGTCTGTCTGTCTGTCTGTCTGTCTGTCTGTCTGTCTGTCTGTCTGTCTGTCTGTCTGTCTGTCTGTCTGTCTGTCTGTCTGTCTGTCTGTCTGTCTGTCTGTCTGTCTGTCTGTCTGTCTGTCTGTCTGTCTGTCTGTCTGTCTGTCTGTCTGTCTGTCTGTCTGTCTGTCTGTCTGTCTGTCTGTCTGTCTGTCTGTCTGTCTGTCTGTCTGTCTGTCTGTCTGTCTGTCTGTCTGTCTGTCTGTCTGTCTGTCTGTCTGTCTGTCTGTCTGTCTGTCTGTCTGTCTGTCTGTCTGTCTGTCTGTCTGTCTGTCTGTCTGTCTGTCTGTCTGTCTGTCTGTCTGTCTGTCTGTCTGTCTGTCTGTCTGTCTGTCTGTCTGTCTGTCTGTCTGTCTGTCTGTCTGTCTGTCTGTCTGTCTGTCTGTCTGTCTGTCTGTCTGTCTGTCTGTCTGTCTGTCTGTCTGTCTGTCTGTCTGTCTGTCTGTCTGTCTGTCTGTCTGTCTGTCTGTCTGTCTGTCTGTCTGTCTGTCTGTCTGTCTGTCTGTCTGTCTGTCTGTCTGTCTGTCTGTCTGTCTGTCTGTCTGTCTGTCTGTCTGTCTGTCTGTCTGTCTGTCTGTCTGTCTGTCTGTCTGTCTGTCTGTCTGTCTGTCTGTCTGTCTGTCTGTCTGTCTGTCTGTCTGTCTGTCTGTCTGTCTGTCTGTCTGTCTGTCTGTCTGTCTGTCTGTCTGTCTGTCTGTCTGTCTGTCTGTCTGTCTGTCTGTCTGTCTGTCTGTCTGTCTGTCTGTCTGTCTGTCTGTCTGTCTGTCTGTCTGTCTGTCTGTCTGTCTGTCTGTCTGTCTGTCTGTCTGTCTGTCTGTCTGTCTGTCTGTCTGTCTGTCTGTCTGTCTGTCTGTCTGTCTGTCTGTCTGTCTGTCTGTCTGTCTGTCTGTCTGTCTGTCTGTCTGTCTGTCTGTCTGTCTGTCTGTCTGTCTGTCTGTCTGTCTGTCTGTCTGTCTGTCTGTCTGTCTGTCTGTCTGTCTGTCTGTCTGTCTGTCTGTCTGTCTGTCTGTCTGTCTGTCTGTCTGTCTGTCTGTCTGTCTGTCTGTCTGTCTGTCTGTCTGTCTGTCTGTCTGTCTGTCTGTCTGTCTGTCTGTCTGTCTGTCTGTCTGTCTGTCTGTCTGTCTGTCTGTCTGTCTGTCTGTCTGTCTGTCTGTCTGTCTGTCTGTCTGTCTGTCTGTCTGTCTGTCTGTCTGTCTGTCTGTCTGTCTGTCTGTCTGTCTGTCTGTCTGTCTGTCTGTCTGTCTGTCTGTCTGTCTGTCTGTCTGTCTGTCTGTCTGTCTGTCTGTCTGTCTGTCTGTCTGTCTGTCTGTCTGTCTGTCTGTCTGTCTGTCTGTCTGTCTGTCTGTCTGTCTGTCTGTCTGTCTGTCTGTCTGTCTGTCTGTCTGTCTGTCTGTCTGTCTGTCTGTCTGTCTGTCTGTCTGTCTGTCTGTCTGTCTGTCTGTCTGTCTGTCTGTCTGTCTGTCTGTCTGTCTGTCTGTCTGTCTGTCTGTCTGTCTGTCTGTCTGTCTGTCTGTCTGTCTGTCTGTCTGTCTGTCTGTCTGTCTGTCTGTCTGTCTGTCTGTCTGTCTGTCTGTCTGTCTGTCTGTCTGTCTGTCTGTCTGTCTGTCTGTCTGTCTGTCTGTCTGTCTGTCTGTCTGTCTGTCTGTCTGTCTGTCTGTCTGTCTGTCTGTCTGTCTGTCTGTCTGTCTGTCTGTCTGTCTGTCTGTCTGTCTGTCTGTCTGTCTGTCTGTCTGTCTGTCTGTCTGTCTGTCTGTCTGTCTGTCTGTCTGTCTGTCTGTCTGTCTGTCTGTCTGTCTGTCTGTCTGTCTGTCTGTCTGTCTGTCTGTCTGTCTGTCTGTCTGTCTGTCTGTCTGTCTGTCTGTCTGTCTGTCTGTCTGTCTGTCTGTCTGTCTGTCTGTCTGTCTGTCTGTCTGTCTGTCTGTCTGTCTGTCTGTCTGTCTGTCTGTCTGTCTGTCTGTCTGTCTGTCTGTCTGTCTGTCTGTCTGTCTGTCTGTCTGTCTGTCTGTCTGTCTGTCTGTCTGTCTGTCTGTCTGTCTGTCTGTCTGTCTGTCTGTCTGTCTGTCTGTCTGTCTGTCTGTCTGTCTGTCTGTCTGTCTGTCTGTCTGTCTGTCTGTCTGTCTGTCTGTCTGTCTGTCTGTCTGTCTGTCTGTCTGTCTGTCTGTCTGTCTGTCTGTCTGTCTGTCTGTCTGTCTGTCTGTCTGTCTGTCTGTCTGTCTGTCTGTCTGTCTGTCTGTCTGTCTGTCTGTCTGTCTGTCTGTCTGTCTGTCTGTCTGTCTGTCTGTCTGTCTGTCTGTCTGTCTGTCTGTCTGTCTGTCTGTCTGTCTGTCTGTCTGTCTGTCTGTCTGTCTGTCTGTCTGTCTGTCTGTCTGTCTGTCTGTCTGTCTGTCTGTCTGTCTGTCTGTCTGTCTGTCTGTCTGTCTGTCTGTCTGTCTGTCTGTCTGTCTGTCTGTCTGTCTGTCTGTCTGTCTGTCTGTCTGTCTGTCTGTCTGTCTGTCTGTCTGTCTGTCTGTCTGTCTGTCTGTCTGTCTGTCTGTCTGTCTGTCTGTCTGTCTGTCTGTCTGTCTGTCTGTCTGTCTGTCTGTCTGTCTGTCTGTCTGTCTGTCTGTCTGTCTGTCTGTCTGTCTGTCTGTCTGTCTGTCTGTCTGTCTGTCTGTCTGTCTGTCTGTCTGTCTGTCTGTCTGTCTGTCTGTCTGTCTGTCTGTCTGTCTGTCTGTCTGTCTGTCTGTCTGTCTGTCTGTCTGTCTGTCTGTCTGTCTGTCTGTCTGTCTGTCTGTCTGTCTGTCTGTCTGTCTGTCTGTCTGTCTGTCTGTCTGTCTGTCTGTCTGTCTGTCTGTCTGTCTGTCTGTCTGTCTGTCTGTCTGTCTGTCTGTCTGTCTGTCTGTCTGTCTGTCTGTCTGTCTGTCTGTCTGTCTGTCTGTCTGTCTGTCTGTCTGTCTGTCTGTCTGTCTGTCTGTCTGTCTGTCTGTCTGTCTGTCTGTCTGTCTGTCTGTCTGTCTGTCTGTCTGTCTGTCTGTCTGTCTGTCTGTCTGTCTGTCTGTCTGTCTGTCTGTCTGTCTGTCTGTCTGTCTGTCTGTCTGTCTGTCTGTCTGTCTGTCTGTCTGTCTGTCTGTCTGTCTGTCTGTCTGTCTGTCTGTCTGTCTGTCTGTCTGTCTGTCTGTCTGTCTGTCTGTCTGTCTGTCTGTCTGTCTGTCTGTCTGTCTGTCTGTCTGTCTGTCTGTCTGTCTGTCTGTCTGTCTGTCTGTCTGTCTGTCTGTCTGTCTGTCTGTCTGTCTGTCTGTCTGTCTGTCTGTCTGTCTGTCTGTCTGTCTGTCTGTCTGTCTGTCTGTCTGTCTGTCTGTCTGTCTGTCTGTCTGTCTGTCTGTCTGTCTGTCTGTCTGTCTGTCTGTCTGTCTGTCTGTCTGTCTGTCTGTCTGTCTGTCTGTCTGTCTGTCTGTCTGTCTGTCTGTCTGTCTGTCTGTCTGTCTGTCTGTCTGTCTGTCTGTCTGTCTGTCTGTCTGTCTGTCTGTCTGTCTGTCTGTCTGTCTGTCTGTCTGTCTGTCTGTCTGTCTGTCTGTCTGTCTGTCTGTCTGTCTGTCTGTCTGTCTGTCTGTCTGTCTGTCTGTCTGTCTGTCTGTCTGTCTGTCTGTCTGTCTGTCTGTCTGTCTGTCTGTCTGTCTGTCTGTCTGTCTGTCTGTCTGTCTGTCTGTCTGTCTGTCTGTCTGTCTGTCTGTCTGTCTGTCTGTCTGTCTGTCTGTCTGTCTGTCTGTCTGTCTGTCTGTCTGTCTGTCTGTCTGTCTGTCTGTCTGTCTGTCTGTCTGTCTGTCTGTCTGTCTGTCTGTCTGTCTGTCTGTCTGTCTGTCTGTCTGTCTGTCTGTCTGTCTGTCTGTCTGTCTGTCTGTCTGTCTGTCTGTCTGTCTGTCTGTCTGTCTGTCTGTCTGTCTGTCTGTCTGTCTGTCTGTCTGTCTGTCTGTCTGTCTGTCTGTCTGTCTGTCTGTCTGTCTGTCTGTCTGTCTGTCTGTCTGTCTGTCTGTCTGTCTGTCTGTCTGTCTGTCTGTCTGTCTGTCTGTCTGTCTGTCTGTCTGTCTGTCTGTCTGTCTGTCTGTCTGTCTGTCTGTCTGTCTGTCTGTCTGTCTGTCTGTCTGTCTGTCTGTCTGTCTGTCTGTCTGTCTGTCTGTCTGTCTGTCTGTCTGTCTGTCTGTCTGTCTGTCTGTCTGTCTGTCTGTCTGTCTGTCTGTCTGTCTGTCTGTCTGTCTGTCTGTCTGTCTGTCTGTCTGTCTGTCTGTCTGTCTGTCTGTCTGTCTGTCTGTCTGTCTGTCTGTCTGTCTGTCTGTCTGTCTGTCTGTCTGTCTGTCTGTCTGTCTGTCTGTCTGTCTGTCTGTCTGTCTGTCTGTCTGTCTGTCTGTCTGTCTGTCTGTCTGTCTGTCTGTCTGTCTGTCTGTCTGTCTGTCTGTCTGTCTGTCTGTCTGTCTGTCTGTCTGTCTGTCTGTCTGTCTGTCTGTCTGTCTGTCTGTCTGTCTGTCTGTCTGTCTGTCTGTCTGTCTGTCTGTCTGTCTGTCTGTCTGTCTGTCTGTCTGTCTGTCTGTCTGTCTGTCTGTCTGTCTGTCTGTCTGTCTGTCTGTCTGTCTGTCTGTCTGTCTGTCTGTCTGTCTGTCTGTCTGTCTGTCTGTCTGTCTGTCTGTCTGTCTGTCTGTCTGTCTGTCTGTCTGTCTGTCTGTCTGTCTGTCTGTCTGTCTGTCTGTCTGTCTACAATTTTTTTTAGGGTACCTCCCATAGACGTAAAGTGGGGGTGATTTTTTTTTTCTCATCTAACCCTATGGTGTGGGGTATCGTTGGATAGGTATTGTAAAACCATTAGGGGTTTGCTAAAACAATTTTTCTATTCAGTCATTTGTTTGCGAAATATTCAACTTTAAAGTTCAAATTTTCATAAAAATCGAGCGTCCCCCCCCCTCTAAAATCTAAACCGGTGGGTCGAAAATTTTGAAAAAATTCAGAATGTTAGTCAATATATCAAACTTCCAAGGAAAACTATAACGGCTAAGTTTACTTGAGAACTATTAGTAGTTTATGAGTAAATAGCAGCGTAGGGTATAAAATATACCTAAACTTGGAAGATTCCGTATAAAATACGAAATCCTTAATAAAATATATCTTTATTTTTTCGTAATGGCTACGGAACCCTATTTTGGGCGTGTCCGACACGCTCTTGGCCGGTTTTTATACATAATGGGTTACGATTGACCACACTCACGACGAATGGTATGCGAAGATGGACTTAGATTTTGCTCTTGAAACTGATACGTTCATTATCTGTTGATCAAAGTTCCATAATGAATTAAGAATTAAAAAAAAATTTTGCTCAACTGCCCGTAATTAGTGTATCGTGGTTAGTATTGTATTGTAAAAGAGAGAGAGAGAGAGAGAAAGTACAAAATACATTAAATGGAAAGAAAAAAAAAAACATCGAATAGTATAAAGTGGACCCCACTCAGCATAATGTGCCTTTGTACTCTTTTGGTTTGTTGTTTTCTTTTTGTATTACTTTGTGTTTTATCTACAATAAAGTATTTACATACATACATAATGCTACGGCAAGCCGCAATGCTATTTTTCAGTGGGACCCATACACTAAACTCTTTACTGTACATAAAAACACATGAAACAGCATACAGGATAATAAGATGTACAAAGGCGAACTTATCCCTTAAAGGGATCTCTTCCAGTTAACCTTTGAACGATTGACAGGATATCAGACACAAGAGTAGACACTACTTCAAGATTATTTATATTCAAATTAAGATTTCATTTATAAAAATTGTGAAACTGTTCTTAAAAAAAATACCTCGTTGAGTTTCTTGCCGGATTCTTCTCAACAGAGGTTTTTCCGAACCGGTGGTAGATTTTATGAGGTTCATAAGTGCTTGTTATAGCCAAAATTTTTTTTTATTCGACTGGAAGGAAAACGAGCAAGTGGGTCTCCTGGTGGTGAGAGATCACCACCGCCCATAAACATCTGCAACACCAGGGGTATTGCAGATGCGTTGCCAACCTAGAGGTCTAAGTTGGAATACCTCAAGTGCCAGTAATTTCACCGGCTGTCTTACTCTCCGCGCCGAAACACAACAGTGCAAGCACTGCTGCTTCACGGCAGGATTAGCGAGCAAGATGGTGGTAGCAATCCGGGCGGACCTTGCACAAGGTCCTACCGCCTGCATAAAGAGATTTTGACTTTGACTTTGACTACATTAGTTAGTGTACACAGCGAGCGTTTTTATTTACAAGTGAACAATCTGCCGGCGAGCTTATCTGTATTCCGGTTACAGTAACATAACATTCATATGTATTTATTTACATATTTTATGACGGCACGGATAGCAAGAACAGCTGTGCTTGATATGTACGAACTGAGTACGGTTGACGTTTGATGGTTTGTGTAAAGTATTTATTCATCATCATCATCATGTCAGCCGAAAGACGTCCACTGCTGGACATAGGCCTCCCCCAAGGCTCTCCACTCAGACCGGTCTTGTGCTTTTCGCATCCACCGCGATCCCGCGATCTTAGCCAGGTCGTCGCTCCATCTGGTTGGAGACACCGACAGCTCGTCTCCCGGTCCGCGGACGCCATAAGTATTTATTACTTACTAGTTTTTGCCCGCGGCTCCGCCCGCGTGGTATTCGGTTATCGCACTGTTACCTCGAGAACTGTGCGTTTTCCGCGGATAAAAAGTAGCCTATGTCACTCTCGGGCCCATAAACTATCTTTATGCCAAAAATCACGTCGATCCGTCGCTCCGTTACGGCGTGAAAGACAGACAAACACACAAACATACAAACAAACTTTTGAATTTATAATATTAGTATAGATAAGGTTTTTTTTTTAATCCCGACGTAAAAAGAGGGGTGTTATAAGTTAGACCGCTATGAGTGTCTGTGTGTCTGACTGTGGCACTGTAGCTCTTAAATGGATAGACCGAGTTGAATGCGGTTTTTATTTTATTTGAAATCAGGTTTTTTTTGGCGATGGCTTTTAGACATGTTTCATCAAAATCGGTTGTAAGAACCATCGCTAGAAAAAACCTGATTTCAAATAAAATAAAAACCGCATTCAACTCGGTCTACCCATTTAAGAGCTACGGTGCCACAGTCAGACACACAGACACACATAGCGGTCAAACACATAACACCTCTCTTTTTGCCTCGGGGGTTAAAAATCAATCCCAGTAAGGTTTCCCCAAATTGTTAGTTTTTGACCTTGGCTGGATTACCAACGTAAAAAGATTAAATGTTGCCTAATCCCACAATGGCGTCATTACGTATTATAACTATTTTATCAGATTCTCTCAAAATGTAAAGGGACAAGACAAAGGTCATGTCGAATATCGTAAGACAGGGAGATGTCATATCTCCCAAACTGTTTACTGCCGCTTTGGAAGATGCCTTCAAGCTTCTGGAATGGAAAGGACTAGGCATCAATATCAACGGCGAATACATCACTCGCCTTCGGTTTGCCGACGATATCGTGGTCATGGCGAATTCGATGGAGGAACTCAGCACGATGCTCGAAGGCCTCAATCGAGTCTCCCAACGGGTGGGCCTCAAAATGAACAGGGACAAGACAAAGGTCATGCGTCGAATGTCCATGTGCTGCCTACCCCTGTTTTGGTTGAGAATTCGGTTCTTGAAGTTGTTGACGCGTATGTATATCTAGGACAAATCGTCCAATTAGGTAAGTCCAACTTCGAGAAGGAGGTCAATCGTCGAATCCAACTCGGATGGGCAGCGTTTGGATAACTCCGCAATGTCTTTTCGTCCGAAATTCCTCAGTGCCTTAAGCGAAAGTCTTTAACCAATGTGTGTTGCCAGTGATGACATATGGATCCGAGACATGGTGCTTTACTGTAGGCGTTATAAATAGGCTCAGAGTTGCTCAGCGAGCTATGGAGAGAGCTATGCTTGGGGTTTCTCTACGGGATCGAATCAGTAATGAGGAGATACGTAGAAGAACAAGGGTCACCGACATAGCCAAGCGAATTAGCTCGTTGAAGTGGCAATGGGCGGGCCATATAGCACGGAGAGCAGATGGCCGTTGGGGCCGAAAAGTTCTCGAGTAGAGGCCGAGGATCGGCAAGCGCAACGTGGGACGTCCACCATAGAGATGGACGGATGCCTGGTTAAAGCCGTGCCAACCGAAGCAACTGGAGGTCTATGGGGGAGGCCTATGTCCAACAGTGGGCGTCCTACGGCTGAGATAATGATGATCAGGTCTTCAGGCTTCAGGTTCAGGTTTCCCAACCCACTTTTCCCAACTGCTTCAATTGCCAAACTGTTTTTCTCAACTCACGATTTTCTATGAAACCATGTAACCCCTGACGCTATGTACATAAGTTTGACCGCTATGTGTGTCTGTCTGTGGCACCGTAGCTTTTAAACGGATGGACCGATTTAAATACGGTTTTTTTGTTTGAAATCAGTTTTTCTAAAAATGATCATTAGACATCTTTGAGATATTGAACTTTGAAGTAACAAAGTCGGGGGTTTTCCAACTTTTTGTTGGTTTGGTTATATTTTTTTGATTTCTACGGAACCTGTGTTACATAGAATCGTAAGAAGAGTTCATGTTATATTAAAAGGTACCTTTATCTAAGGCGTACTTAATATAAAACTAATTATCATAATCATAGACAGGATGTTTGGAAATAATTCCTAGACATTGCGGTAGCGTAGCGTTCAATGGCCATATCTAGTATGTTAAATACTTGGAATGTAATTAAAACATAGTCCATACTCGTAGATCTGTTTTGAAAAAATACAGCTGACGAATTTCCGGTGGAAACTCAACAAGTTGAGCCTTTGAAAACACTTTTAAAAAACTTTCTACTCCTATACCTTACCTAATGTAATCTGTGATTTACTTATCACATTAACAGTAAGTTTAATTACCTAGTAGTCTAAAACTAAAGTAAGTAATTGTTAAGGTTTTGTTGTTTATGTCCAGTAAAGAAAAATAATATTGTCATGATTGACATACCTATTGTGATTTACTTCAAGCTGTGCTTCCGCACAATAAACATCGTCTACCATTGCGTGTTATATTTTATTTCAACTTTATCAGGTTATGGGCTATTAATAAAGAAGATATAACACGAATATAAAGATAAATGTAGTGAATAAATGTGTAAAAGTATAAAATATAAATAATATGTAGAAAAATTGAAATAAGAAAAATGAAGATGTAAAACAAAAGTCGTCGAAGTGTCAACTGAAAATGAAAACGTCAAGAAAATAAAAGAAAATGGCATCGTCGATTTTTCCACAACTAAAAGCCGAAAACTTTAATAATGGGCTTTACCGTGTAAAGTGCGTTCTAGAAGAAAAAGGATTATGGGGTATTATAGAAGAAGACGAAAACGTAAGTAAATTAAATACGGAAGAGATTAAGAAAGCAAATGCAAAGGCCAAAAACATCATTGTGCAATGCCTCCCAGACAAATATTTAAATATAATTACAAAATGCGACAAGGCAAGAACTATGATAGACACATTAAAAGAAATATTTCAGAGAAAGAGCGTAATATCAACCATACTTTTGAGACGTAAGTTAATAAACCTAAAACAATCTCCAGAGCAAAAATTAGAGAACTATTTTGAAAATTTTGACAGTATAACCAGTGAATTGGAGTGTGCTGGAGATTCCTTAACAGAAAGAGACAAAATCGCTTATCTACTAACAGGCCTACAAGAGAAATACGACCACGTAATAACTGCCATCGAATGCAATACAGGATTCCAAGAAAGTAAGCTAAAACTAGATTTCGTGAGAGCTAGACTATTAGATGAAGAGCTAAAAATGGAAGAAAACAACAACAACACCAGTCAGGATACAGCATTCGTTACATGTTACACCTGCAAAAAACCAGGACACCTATCAAGAGACTGCTACAAGAATGTCTGGCATGGCCGAGGTCGCGGTCGCGGACGAGGAAGAACGAACAACCGTTACCAAAGATATCCACGTCATCCCAACCATTATGGAAACATAGCATTTGAAGAAACCGGACAAAAGCATTTTAATTTTTGGACAACAGGAAAAATCAAAGAACCATCAAGACCTACGAACGGCAACATAGAATGGGTAATCGATTCAGGATGTACGGAGCATATGATTAACGAAGATTACGAAAAATGTATGACCAACGTCAAAACTTTAGAAACACCGATCAAAATTTACATCGCAAACGGAGACTACCTGATGGCCGAGAAAAAAGGCTGCATATTAATGAAATGTAACAATGTGACAATAAATTTAGAATCGTTGATTGTCAAAAATCTATCCTTCAATTTAATGTCAGTGAAGAAAATGGTTCAAAATGACTTTCACGTAATTTTTAGCAAACAAAATGTAAAAATAGGCAGGAAAAATTCTAATATTTATGTGTTTGGTTCTTGCGTAGGTAATTTATTTATATTAAATGCCGAAATATGTTTAGCGACTTGTAGCGCAGCTTTAAGCGACGACGACTTGTGGCACAGAAGATTGGGTCACCTCAACCGAAGAAGTCTACATTGGATGCGGCTGCCGACTAGCAAGAAACCCTGCTCTCCTTGCATGATGAGTAAAGCGACGCGATTACCTTTCGTACCTGTCAAGAGACCACGTTCAACTTACATAGGTGAGTTAATACACACTGATATTGCAGGTCCTCAACGTACACCCGGTATCAACGGAGAAATATATTACCAAGTAATAATAGATGATTTTTCACATTTTTGTTGTACATATCTTTTAAAACGTAAAAGCGAAGCCACAGCCAACTTAATCGAGTACATTCGGAGATTAGAGATAGAATGCGCAACAAAAGTAAACAAAATACGATGCGACAACGGCGGAGAATTCAAAAATAATTTTTTCGAACATTTTTGCAGAGAACGAGGAATAAGAATCCAGTATACACAAGCGTATTCGCCACAACAGAACGGTGTTTCAGAAAAAATGAACAGAAGTTTGATGGACAGAGCAAGGACGCTGCTAGTAGAAACGAATTTACCTAAATATCTGTGGGGTGAAGCAATTTTATGCGCAACATACCAAATAAATAGATGCCCTTCGACAGCTATAAACTTTAAAACGCCTGAAGCCATTATGAGAGGTAAGACTGACTTATCGAGATTACGAGTATTCGGTAGCAAAGCCTGGGTAGTAACTATGCCTAGAGGCGACAAACTAGAAAAACGAGCTAAGGAAATGCGAATGATTGGATATGCATCAAACGGTTACCGCTTATGGGATCCGAAAGCAGACCTTATATTGACATCTAGAGATGTTCGATTTGACGAAAATGATTTTGTATATGAAAAAGATATCAAAGAACAGAATGATCAGAGAATAACTAAACAGAATGATGACGAAGATAATGAAATAGAACAAAACTGTAATAAACAAACTACGAATGAAGAGGAGCAACCAATAGAACAAGATACAAGCGACGAAGTACAAAGAGAAGCACAAGAAGCAGCACAAAGGCCACGAAGAGATAGGAGGCCACCACCTCGATTCGAAGATTACTACACAGCAGAAGAGGAAATGTATGATGCAAATATAGCATTTTCCTTTATAGCGGACTCAGACCCGCGTAGTTATAAAGAAGCTGTAGACAAAGGAGAAGAATGGAAAAGAGCAATAAATGAAGAAATAAAGTCACTTGAAGAGTTGAATACCTGGAAAGAAGCTGAATTACCTAGAGGAAAGAAAGCCATAGATACAAAATGGATATTTAAGACGAAACAAGATGGGAGAAAGAAAGCGAGATTAGTAGCTAAAGGTTTCCAGACGGATAACATTCACAATGTTTATTCACCTGTTGCAAGAATATCGACAATAAGAATGATGTTTAGCCACGCAGTACAAGAAAATTATCCTATGAAACAACTGGACGTTCAAACTGCCTTTTTGAATGGATATCTGCACACAGAAGTGTACATAAAGCCACCAGAGGGCGTAGAGGTTTCAGCGGGAAAAGTATTAAAACTACAAAGATCGTTGTACGGATTAAGAGAAGCTCCAAAATGTTGGAATGAGAGATTTCATAATTATATAGTAACACAAGGATTTGAACAATCGAAATATGATTTCTGTTTGTACTACAAAGCCAACGTATGGCTACTTATTTGGGTTGATGACATTTTAATAACGGGAAAAACTACAGAGATAAAGAAAACAGTAGAGAAGCTGAAAGAAGAATTTAAGATAAGAGATTTGGGTGAAGTCAGAGAATACTTGGGTATGGAAATAAAAAGAGAAGATGATAAGCTGTTAATTAGCCAAACTAAATTGATTGAGAAAGTACTAGAGAAATTTGGAATGACGGATTGCAAAGGAACACAGACGCCTATGGAACAAGGAACTCCAATCAAAGAAGAAGAAACGGTAATTGATGTGCCATATCGTGAGTTGATTGGATGCCTTACTTACATCTCCACAGTCTCACGTCCAGATATTACTTTTGCTACGTCGTATTTAAGCAGATTTCTAGACAAGCCAACAAATACTACGTGGACATCAGCAAAAAGGGTACTAAGATATTTAAAGTTAACTTCGCACAAATGCCTGACATACACGAAGACGCAAGACAGACAAGTGCTATGCTATACCGATGCAGATTGGGCAAACAACGTTGACAGGAAAAGCGTAAGTGGTTGTGCTATTTTTCATAATAGTAATTTGGTATCATGGTTCACAAAGAAACAGCAGACAATCGCTCTATCGACTGCAGAGGCGGAGTACGTGGCAGCAGCCTTAGCTACAACGGAACTCGTCTATTTAAAAGGTATATTATCTAATTTTGGCTATGATGATATTAAATCGTACTTACACATCGATAATCAAAGCGCTTTAAGAATGATCGACTGTAACGAAAACAGTAACCGAACCAAACATATTGATATAAAATATCATTTTATCAAAGATTGTTACAATAAGAACATGTTTAAAATGTCATACGTTCCAACTAACGAAAATATCGCAGATATATTCACTAAGCCATTGGGCAGTGTGAAACACAATTATTTTGTAGAAAAACTTAAAGTATTGTGAGTTTATTTAATGCTGAAGTGTCAATGTTTATGTTAGTGTAGTTAGTTAGTACTAGTAATGAAATGAATAATAGTGCTGTGTATGTTTTATGAGTATGTATATTTGTATTACCCCTATTAATAATTAATGATTGCAATTTTAACTGAAGTTAATATTGAGGGGGGGTGTTAAGGTTTTGTTGTTTATGTCCAGTAAAGAAAAATAATATTGTCATGATTGACATACCTATTGTGATTTACTTCAAGCTGTGCTTCCGCACAATAAACATCGTCTACCATTGCGTGTTATATTTTATTTCAACTTTATCAGTAATAAGTGCAATTTTCCCGTAGTTATCCCTAATTTTATTAAGAAAAGTTGTTTCTATTGATGTTGACTTTTGTTTGTTTTCTTTTTGTTGTTTTTTTTTTTCAGTTTATTTTAATTAGTGTCTGGATACCTGTAGTGGTTCCAGTGTGGCTCAAATTTTCTGATATTGTTATTTATGTGCTTGAATTAAGTGTTATGTTCATAATATGCTGTAATAGACATGTTATGTTTAAACATAGTTATATATATTTTCCGACACTATGTAAATTGTTATGGAAATAAATATACTGAAATACTGAAACAGCAATAAGTATATAACAGAACAGCCGTGTCAAATTCAACTGCTATAACACAGTTGCTAAGCAATTTAAGCTTATCGTAATTCATATGGTGAAATGCAATGGGTGATGAAGCATCAGGACTCCTCAATAATGAACGTTTTTGCATCGGAAAAAGCAATTTTTCGTAAAAGGTGACGAGCAGTTGACATTAAACTATTATATCTTAGATCTTTTACACTACAAAGCGTGAAAAAAACTTTAACATAAAATAGAACTACAAAAAAGACTACAAAAAATCCATGAAAATAATTTTCTAACAGTTTGAAGTCGGTGCCTCAGCTCGAGCCAGCAGGAGTGATTGAAGTCCTATATACTCATATAGTTGTAGGTGAGGTAGACGATTATAGGTCCACTCCACAACTACTCACCTTTTTTAAACCCTGTTATACAACTACGAGTATTGCTAAAGTACTATAAAAACTAAGATTAGACTCTAAGCGGAAGATTATTTAAGTACTTTAGTGAAATAAACAGATTAAATTTTAATTTTCTTTTAAGAATGTTTAGTTTTCGTTTCGGTTTCGATATTTGGTTTTGCCTTCTTGCCAATGCCACCCTTATGCAGTGCTCGTCCTGCATTTCCGTACGCGACGGGCTTGGCGGCCTTCTTCGACATTCGAAAATCAAAGTTCGTATCCAACCGTCTCTGTCACTCTCGTATTTAGTACAAGTGTCAGAGGGGCGGAACGACACAGACTTCGATTTTTGAATTTCGGAGTAGCCCCGCTGGCCGCTGGGTTTGAACAGATTTTAACTTTATGAGAACAGATGACTAGCTTTTGCCCGCGACTTCGTCCGCGTGTAACTTTAGTTATCAGGGCATGTTGTAATTAACCCCCGTTATAATTGTGACATGTATAATTGTGGTTGTTTCATACTTCTAAGTCCAGAAATGAGAATTTTTTTATACAAACTATACCCCCCATTTTACCCCTTTAGGGAGGAATTTTATCCATTTGACCTACACAGATAATTTTTATTTGTAATCAAAAACTTATATACCTACCTATTTCCATACTTCTAAGTTCAAAAATGAAAAAAAATCCATACAAACTTTACCCCCCATTTTACCCCTTTAGGGGGGAATTGGGTCAATTTTACCTACACGGATCATTTTTAAATCGAGAACTTGTACACCTATTTTCATACTTCTAAGTCCAGAAATGAGAAAATTTACATACTAACTTCACCCCCACCCTTTTTTACCCCTTTAGGGGATGAATTTCTAAAAATCCTTTCTTAGTGCTCACTTAGATCATGAAAGGAACCTCTGTACCAAATTTCAAGTTTGTAGGCCCAGCGGTTTGGGCTGTGCGTTGATATATAACCCAGTGAGTCAGTTTTGCTTTTTATATATATTGATGGATGATATATACCGTTCAGCTTCGCCGTTGGAGACGTCAGCATCACAGCTGGAACCAGAGACCAGTTTGAGTCCATTCTTCGGTCGACGCCCTTCACTGGAGGCCGAGGACGAGAGAGGGGGGTTCGACATTGTGGAGACCTGGATAACAGAACAAAACCATTAATACAATGCAAATAAAATCAAGACAAATATTCTTAATAATAAATAACAAACAAGAGAGAAAAGTTAGTATATTTAATTGACATTGCCATCTGCAACACACATAACCTACAAAATACCCACACAGAAAAAAGTACACCGATCTCTCCATAGAAATTAAAACACAGTGGCAAGTCCGCACCGTAAAAACAATTCCTATCATACTATCCACAACAGGCGTCATTCCGTAAACACTCCACGAGAGCCTCCGGGCACTCAACATGCACCCAGCCACATACACTCTTTTACAAAAAGCAGTCATCTTAAACACTTGCCGCATAGTACGCAAATTCCTTTCTATATAATACACAAAATTACATACAATTGGAAATTAGTTTAGTACACATTTTAAAGCACTTGGCTCAGGCCCGTGCAATATTTTACCTCCTAATCTAGGAGAGATAACGAAAGGTTGAAATCAAAATAATAATAATAATGAAAAACTTTATTGCCATGCTAGTTAAATTACAGAAAAAAAAGAGAAACAAAAACAAAAACTTAACTAATCTTGGCAATAGGTACTGGACTCAGCATATGCTGAAGATAAATCCAGTGCTGATTTTCAGCCCGGCCCTTCTGGCAAGGGTGGCCGCAACCATCCATACTAATATTATAAATGCGAAAGTAACTCTGTCTGTTTGTCTGACTGTCTGTCTGTTACGCTTTCACGCCAAAACCGCTGAACCGATTTTGATGAAATTTGGTACAGAGATAGAATAGACCTTGGGAAAGAACATAGGCTATCTTTTATCGCGAAAAAGAGGCTTTAAGGGGTTGAAATAGAGGGTGAAAGTTTATATGGTGAAAGTTCGACGCTGTCGAAGATAAAACCATGAAACTTGGCATTTAAGCACTTAATCCATTATACTAATATTATAAATGCGAAAGTGTATGTGTTTGTGTGTTTGTATGTATGTTTGTCCATCCTAACGGAGCGACGGATCGACGTGATTTTTTGCATAGAGATAGTTTATGGGCCCGAAAGTGACATAGGCTACTTTTTTTCGGGGAAAATTGACAGTTCTCGAGGGAACAGCGCGCGATAACCGAATACCACGTGGGCGGAGCCGCGGGCAAAAGCTAGTATTGAATACAAGAATAGACAATAAAAAACAAAAATACATAATTCCGTACAAGTTCCTTAACGTAAGTATATCACATAACAGTCACTTTTCTCGACCCCAATACACTCCGTTTCGCAGTTTGCCTTCGTCTTGGGGTCCCGGTCTGCGCTCCACATCGTTGCCCCTGCGGAAGCGACGTAGACCGGCTTGGACACCACGGACTCTCCTGCCAGAAGAGCGCGGGCCGCTTCGCGAGACATGCTGCCCTCAACGACATTATTCGTCGGTCTCTTGCGTCGGCTAACGTGCCGGCTCTCCTGGAGCCGTCGGGTATTTTTAGAGACGACGGTAAGAGACCAGACGGTATGTCTTTGATCCCGTGGAGTATGGGAAGGGTCTTGGTGTGGGATGCTACCTGTGTAGATACACTAGCCCCTTCGCATCTCCACCGGACCTCCACTAGGGCAGCAGCCGCAGCAGAGGCGGCCGAAACCGCAAAGATAAGCAAATATAGTGGTCTCGGCGCCGAATATAATTTCGTCCCTTTCGGTGTCGAGACCCTTGGTCCGTGGGGCCCAGGAGCAATAAGCCTCTTCAAAGAAATTTCGAAGAGGCTTATCGATGCCACCGGTGACCGAAGAGCTGGCAGCTACCTCGCTCAAAGAATTAGCATAGCAATTCAACGAGGAAATGCTGCCAGCATTTTCGGCACAATGCCGCAGGGGCCTTTTTTAGATATAGTTTAGTTTTTAAAATAGTTTTAATTTAGTTTGTAATACTTATTTAGTATTTTAGTTAAGTTATTTTTAGGATATTTTTTATTTCATTATTTCATATTTGTACCAATAAATATTATTTTATAAAATATAACTCTAGCCAAAGTATATGTCATAATCAAATATAGATATAGACATAACTTTGTACGACATCAAACTTTTCAAATAATACACAATTTATAGAAAAAAACATTTGATGGCGTCGAAAAGGCACTTGACTCATATATAATTATGTAGTACTGTACTTAAATATTTACATTTCATGTCTAGTTTAGTGACTTACGCAATTTTCTGAGAATAAAATATTTCCTACAGTAGAGTGATTTGACAAAAAACTAAAAATAAATAATAGATACCAGACTATGGGCATTTTCTTGTAGAAACAGGTGGCCTTTTATTTATTTATTTTCAATTTTAGAAAAAGCATTAAATTAAAAAGATCAAAAAACCCGACTGCGAAAACTAAAAGGAAGAAAATAATTCAATTGGTCTAGAACTCTGTTAAGTAGCTAATTTAAAGTTCAACAGTCGGGATCCATTACTAAGAGTTTTTGAGTGTCACGATTTGGTGGTAGTGGTCGCAATTCTAACCTAACCTACTTTTCAGGCTGTGGTTCGTTTTTGTAGGGGTCGCAGTTCTAACCTAACCTACTTTTATGGCTACGGTTCGTTTCTGTAGGTGTCGTAGTCCTAACCTAACCTAACTTACTTTTCTGGTACTTGTTCGATACTGTTGGGGTCTCAGTTTTAACCTAATCTACTTTTCTGGTTCGCAAGTCGCTGTTTGCCAACAATTGCTCTGTTATGGCATTTAATATTATGGATTTTAATATTATTACTCGTGAGTTTTATGTCTTACTATATTGGTACAAAACATATTACAGATTTAGAGTATTAGGACATGTGATATTATGGCTTATGATTATTAGGACATAAGATCATTATGGCAAAAGTATGATATGACAAAAGTGTTTATGGCGAAAGTGTTATGGCAGTTTAGGACAAACGATATTATGGATCACAAAGGAGACCCTCACGATTTAAACGGTCCCGACTGTTGAACTTTAAATTAGCTACTTCACAGAGTTCTAGACCGCTAGACTTATTTTTTTCCTTTTAGTTTTGGCAGTGGGGTTTTTGATTTTTTAAATTTAATGTTTTATTTTACACTTTTTTATATTTATGTGAAAACGGTAGATTAAAAGTATTATAACCCATATATATTTAGAATGGTCTAATTATTAGCTTTTATTTGATAGCGATATTGTTACAATACAAAAGTTTTTTTTTTCATTCCTCCGCCATATTTTTTTTCGCAGACGCCATATTGAAATATTATATAACCTATGTCACTCCGACAGTTATGTCAAATCCAATGATATCTCATATGTTAAAATCCGTCTAGCCGTTTAGGCTGCAGCGAGGACCAAAGAAATGGACATACATACCCACATACATACTCACATACGCACGAAAAACATAACCCTCCTTCGGGCAGTCGGGTAAAAAATATGGCTTAGGGGAGACCAGGGATGAACGTAACAATTTTCATTTTTGACGTAATATCTCACACGTTTCAAGGAATTTTGAAATTTCAATTAATATGCCAGATAGATTGGTCTTTCAACTATAATTTAGCTCTAGATTAAATGCGACTGGTATTACATATTTTGAAAAAATCGACCATATAAAAAAAGTGGAATCTGTTACAACCATCCCTACCCCTAGGGTTGGTTGTAACAGTACAAACGGATGGTTGTAACATTGCAAATAAAAACAAAAGTACCTTTATAATCAATATTTTTATTTATAATCAGCTTTTTACTTAGGTTTAGATCTTAATTTCACCAAAAATATTAACTATTTTTTTAAAACATAGCAATCTACATAGATAATCAACATGTTTTAAAAAAAACATAATTTAGTTTGTTTTTAGACGAATCTACTGTTATATTTAATTAACAATTAAAACGCCAACGTTTTTACTTCTTTTGTCATTGATCCGTATTAATTTAGGAACAATGAAGTGTGTAAATAATAATAATAAAATACTCGGCCAATATTTTTCTCTCTCATCATTAAAAACTTGTTTCTTTGATACGTAGTCTACTTTTGGAAGGTTTTTAGAACCTTGCCGGAAAATTTTTTTCTTCTTTTGCGCATATAAAGTTACATGGCATAGATGATATGAATTCGCAGCGTCTCAAAATGGTACATTTCTGAGAAGTACTTCTTCCGCAGCCAAATCCATTATTTCTGCAGTTACTAAGCCTCTTCTAGTCGTTCGTATATTATTATGTATGTTAGGCATTCTGGAATAAGAAAATACCTAAATATATAGTTCTTTGAAATATAAATAAACACAATAAAATGAGCTTTAAGATATCACAACCGTAATAGGGATAAAAGTAACAAGTTGTTACTTTCATCCCTACCTTTAAATTTTCCCGAATTTGTCAAACACTTGCGCATAATCTAAAAAACTCGTTAGAAAGATACCTTTTCGTACGCCAAGATAGAAATATGAACAGTTATAAAATTTTACTGACATATAACATGCAAGCTTAAACCAACCACAATAAAAATAAACACACTTGAAAAAAAAAGATCGAAACTTACTTTGTTGGTATTTTTACGGCATCGACTCGCTACGTCACAACCTGATGGCACAGCACTGTGAGCACCACAGAGGCAAGGGAGGGGTCAAAATAGCGCATATTGATGATACAGCCATCAGTGTAGCCAACATAATTCGTTCGGAAACTCATTTGTTACGTTCATCCCGTGTTACTTTCATACCTGGTCTCCCCTATCTCAGAATCATGAGCACAATCGATTACGATAGTTTAAAAAAATATCCCCATTTTTAGAGTTAGGGAGGTAATCTAAAATAGTTATTTGTTATGCAAGGCTGGAAAGTGACTGTTTGGCGCGAGTGCATATATATTGGGACCCGAGCAAGCGAAGGATTCTAGGATTGAACCACGAGCGAAGCGAGTGGTTCAAATGAAGAATCCTGAGCGCAATCGAGGGTTTCAAAGGCACGAGACGTTAAACAACTTTACAGCCGAGCGAAACACACAATTTTTCACCTCACTACAGCGAGAAAATGGCAAATGGAAGAAAAACTTGTTCATACAGTTACTATTTTGAAAAGGATTGCATGGCATAAGTATCGAGGTGTACTAAAAATTTAAAGTAAAATTACAAAATAAATGTTTAGTAATAAGAATAAAATAACAGATTAATTAACAGATTTAAATATTAGGTACTTCAACAGATGTATGACGAACTTTGTGAACACGTCAATATTCAACGCTTTCTTCCTCAACTTCGTATTTACCCGAATCATATACAGCAAATAAACACTCTATCGTACTTAACATAAAGATAAATCCTACAGCAATTTTGTGGCCAGATACGAGGTTGTGAAAGTAAGCGGTCGATGTATTTTCAAGGGGGCAGCCGTTCACGATAACGTTCGAATTTCAAAAACTCTTTCCAGCCTAGAGGATAAAAAGCTACTTTCCACGCAGATTTCGAAGGATAAAGAAGCATTTTCGAGCTAGTGAGGTGAAAAGATTATTTTTTTCAATTTTTTATTGTATCATTTTGTCGGCATAGTTTACATGTATACTCGTGCAAAATTACAGCATTGATGGTCCCTGAGCAAACCCGCGGACGGACGGACAGACAGACAGACAGACAGACAGACAGACATGGTGAAACCATAAGGGTTCCGTTCCGTATGGATTCAGATGGATGGCATAACATTATTATTATGGATGTTTATCAATTAAGTTTGTAAGCTTCTGAATCCACAAATAGTTTGAACATTTATCCCAAAATAGTATGGGATCAAATGAATGGCCATAAAATATATGACAGATAACTTCTAAGGAAGTTTCATTGTTTTTCAATTATGACTTGTTAGGCTTTGAGTCCATATAGACACAGAATAAGTAATAGTACTACACATAGATAAGTTGTATAAACAATAGTAAGTATGATGATGAAATGGCCATGTAAATCTTGTGTAAAGAAAAACAGTAAATATACATAAATTATCTACCTTTGATAAGAATAATATTGAAAGTAGCTTTATTAGGAAGTTTACATACCTACATTAAAGACTTTACAACTGACACTCCTTTTCAGTACGACGTCGATGGTTATTTAACCGATTTTAGAAAATGATGTTATCAATTCGATTGTTTTTTATTAGGGTTCCGGAGCCAAAATGCCAAAAACGGAACCCGTTTCGCCATGTCTGCCTGTCTGTCTGTCTGTCCGTTTGTCTGTCCGTCCGCGGCTTTGCTCAGGGACTATCAATGCTCGAAAGCTGTAATTTTGCACGGATATATAGGTAAACTATGCCGACAAAATAGTACAATTAAAAATTCAAAAACAATTTGTTTTAGGGTACCTCCCATAGACGTAAAATGACGATGATTTTTTTTCTCATCCAACTCTATAGTGTGGGGTATCGTTGGATAGGTATTTTAAAACCATTGGGGGTTTGCTCAAACGATTTTTCGATTCAGTAATTTGTTTGCGAAATATTCAACTTTAAAGTGCAAGTTTTCATTAAAATCGAGCGTCCCCCCCTCTAAAATCTAAACCGGTGGGTGGAAAAATTTGCAAAAATTCAGAATGGTAGTCAGTATATCAAACTTCCAAAGAAAACTATAACGGCTAAATTTGCTTGAGAATTATTAGTAGTTTATGAGTAAATAGCAGCGTAAGGCATAAAATATACCTAAACTTGGAAGATTCCATATAAAATACGAAATCCTTAGAAAAATATTACTTAATTTTTTCGTAATGGCTACGGAACCCTATTTTGGGCGTGTCCGACACGCTCTTGGCCGGTTTTTTATTGTACCATTTTGTCGACATAGTTTACATATATCATATTCGTGCAAAATTACAGCTTTCTAGCATTGATAGTCCCTGAGCAAAGCCGCGGACGGACAGACAGACAGACATGGCGAAATTATAAGGGTTCCGTTTTTGCCAATTTGGCTACGGAACCCTAAAAATCAATAATAATAATAATTTAAAATCAAGGTACGTGGAACAAAATTACCTATGTTTAGCTTATTCCATGCCCCAATGACCTCCGACTTGAATTCCTTAGTTTTCTAATGTTTTTTTCACCTCACTAGCTCGAAAATGCTTTCTTTATCCTTCGAAATCTGCGTGGAAAGTGGCTTTTTATCCTCTAGGCTGGAAAGAGTTTTTGAAATTCGAACGTTATCGTGAACGGCTGCCCCCTTGAAAATACATCGACCGCTTACTTTCACAACCTCGTATCTTCCCACAAAATTGCTATAGAATCATCTTTATGTTAAGTACGATAGAGTGTTTATTTGTTGTATACAATTCGGGTAGATACGAGGTTGAGGAAGAAAGCGTTGAATATTGACGTGTTCACAAAGAAAGTTCGTCATACATTTGTTGAAGTAATATTTAAATCTGTTAATTAATCTGTTATTTTATTCTTATTACTAAACATTCATTTTGTGATTTTACTTTTAATTTTTAGTACACCTTGATACTTATGCCATGCAATCCTTTGCTGTTTGATAAGTGAATAATAAAACCGACTTATTAGTAACTGCTTGCACAGTTTTTATTCCATTTGCCATTTTCTCGCTGTAGTGAGGTGAAAAATTGTGTGTTTCGCTCGGCTGTAAAGTTGTTTAGCGTCTCGTGCCTTTGAAACCCTCGACTGCGCTCAGGATTCTTCATTTGAACCACTCGCTTCGCTCGTGGTTCAATCCTAGAATCCTTCGCTTGCTCGGGTTTCAATATATGCACTCACGCCAAACAGTCACTTTCCAGCCTTGCATAACAAATAACTATTGTGGCATATTATAGTATCAAAAATAAGTACACACACAACTTCAGTAAAATATTAAGTAAATTTTAGCTATATATTACGGTTCTTGAGATTTAGTCCTGTGACGGGCAGACGGACAGTGTAGCGATATATATTAGGGTTCCGATCGGCAACGTTCAGGTAAGGAAGACTAAAAATCGATCGCCATGTTGATGCCGACACTTCCGCATCTTTTGTTTTTAAATAAGCTTATTTTTGTGTTTTTATCATAGATTTTAATAAAATATCGTAGTTACTCACCGGTGAAATATAATCCGTATGTATAAACGCACAATTATAACTTTAATTAAAACATTATCATGGAATAACTGTGTAAAAAATATTTTGTAAAAGTCGTCTTTGGCATGACGGAAAAATACCCACTTCTTTGTTATAAAATACGTGTAACTGACAAAGTGTGGGAAGTAGTTGTGTCGTACTTTTACGAACTTAATTAAATTAAGTTTTATGACAGATATAGGTAAGTGACGCTTGCAAGTACAAAAGATAGGTAAAAAAGTATAGTTAAGGAGATAAACAGCATTTTGGTATTGTTATTTTAAATTAGTAGATTGCATTTGAAATTAAATAAATTTAACCTGAAGTAGCAAGTGCCATCTATTGGTGAGAGGATAAACTAAATATATAGACTTGATGAGCACGACATCTGTTGTCAGCCGCTGAACTAACTTTAAAGCTCATCTTCAACGACGCTGCCGTCCGTTTTTGTTTTACTATTGCACAATAGATGTCACATTATTTAACTTCATACAAAATTCTTTTCAGTTTCTCTGGTTTATTGGCGTTTTAATTCAGGCCAATTAAATAAATAGTATTAGATAATAATAATAGATTATTCTAATAGTTGAAAGTTATGCGTCCTATTTTTCATTACTGAAAGATGTCTACTTTACTTTTTTTATGACAAACTTTTGCGCTTAGTGTTATTCGATTCACAAGAGCACTAAGATATGAATTGAACGAGTGAATAAAATTATCTGTGTGTTAACTATTTTGAAAACATTTCACACGGCGCTAGCTCTAGGAAAACACCTGAAGTATGAAAGCAGTGTGCCTTGTTAGTGCCGCTTTCCCCCGCTAGATGGCGTTAAAATCAAATGCTACGGGCACGACAAGGACGGTAAGATTTTCCTTCTTCAGGTCAGTTGTTATTTCGATCCATGTTTGTTATGGTTGTGTTTCTCCTTCGATACTTCCATAGATTATTTGAAGACAGTTTTCCATTGTGTATGAATGAATAAAATTCGTGATTTCGTATAAATAAGTGAAATTGGACGAATTAATTCAACCAATAGGTTCAAAAATGATAATAACTTAGTGTTATCGATTACTTCGGCTGTGGTTTAAGTGTATATTTGCCTTAATAGTTACATAGGTTTATTTAAATAATGGTTAAATAATAATAAAGGAACATAAGTACCTAAGTGGTGTTTCGGTGTGATATGGAATTTTTGCGTAGTTAACTTATATAACTGAAAACTAAAGTAGAAGGTAAGTTAAATATTTTTAGTTAGTTAAGTAATATCTTGTAAGTAATTTGGTGAATTTATTTAATTAGATTAAAACACGATAATTTTGAAATTTATGATTTTTTAACACCATTATACCTAGTTTTATTTATAATTAGAAATTAAGATGCAAAATGTAAACAAATTTGGCATTTTTTTAACCCCCGGTGCAAAAAGAGGGGTATAAGTGTGACGTCAATGTCTGTCTGTCTGTCTGTGGCATCGTAACTCTCAAACGGATGGACCGATTTCGATGCGGTTTTTTCTTGAACGTGTTTCCTTGCAGTGGTTCTTAGCTTTGTTTTATTAAAATCGGTTCAGCCGTTTTCGAACTATTAAACTTCGAAATGATCGACTATGTCGGTGGACTAAGACATCCATACCTACTAATATAAATGCGCAAGTGTGTTTGTATGTGTGTCCGTCTTTCACGTCGAAACAGAGCGACGGATCGACGTGATTTTTGACTTAAAAGCTTGTTAATAACCCTCCTTCTTCGCATTCGGGTAAAAAGAGTTAATTTACAATTATTTATCTCATCTATTTAAAGGTTGATATCCCTTAGGTACAGGGATAAGTTCGCCTTTTAACATTATCTCATTGTTTGTCAGTTGATTTTGTTTACTTATTTTGTACAATAAAGAGTTTAGATACATGAATAACATTCATACATTTATCATATTATAATATTGTAATAAATGTTGTATACAATATATATCTTGCTTCTTATCTTAATTATATTATAAATGTGAAAGTTTGTGAAGATGTTTGGATGTTTGTTACTCAATCACGTAACAGCTGCACCGATGTAGATGAAATTCGGTATAAACTTAGTTTGAGTCGCGGCGAAAGGACATTCGATAGCTTTTACCCGGATAATCGCATAGTTTTCGCGGGATAGAGATAAACGAATACTACACAGACTAGTACTTACTACAATATACCTACATCCTGTCTTTACTCTTCAATGTCCTTTTTTTTATTAACACGCTTTTATTAGCTTGGGTTGTAACTAACTATGTATGTAACGGAATCTTTGAACTTAATTTTCACCAGTTTCCCGAAGTCTGATTAATTTGAAACTTTGCATACGTATCAAGGACCGATGACAATGCAATAATTTCATAACAGTTTCCCATTCAAACTAAAAAGTATAAAATAAATTATAGTTTAAAAAACTAAAAAAACACGCTTTTAAAAGTAATTGAACTAAAAAGTCAAGAATAAAACTGTAATATAATAATCAATTGAAAAATTCATATTATTGTACAAAAAGCGTGGGGGGCTTGATTTTGATTGTTGCAAATATTTTATATATAGTTTATTATATCCGTAGTTATTATGACAAGCACCCCACGCTTTTTGTACAATAATATGAATTTTTCAATTGATTATTACAGTTTTATTTTTGACTTTTTAGTTCAATTACTTTTAAAAGCGTGTTTTTTTAAACCTCAGTCCCAGAAAGGTTTTCATTGTACTCGTAGTGTCTAGTCTTATCTGATATCCTGTCAATCGTTCAAAGGTTAACTGGAAGAGATCTCTTTAAGGGAAAAGTTGACCTTTGTACGTCTTATTATCCTGTGTTCTGTTATTTTCATGTGTTTTTATGTACAATAAAGAGTTTTAAAATACAATACAATACAATATTATATACTAGCTGTTGCCCGCAACTCCGTCCGTATGGTTTTTCCTTTAGAAGCGCGGAACCCTAAAATGGACCAAATATTTACACAGCCGTTGCAAGTACGTAACGTGAGTGTTTTTAAAATAGCATATGCAAACGAGTTACGAGTTGGCCGGTTACTGATTTAAAGTTTTAGTTACCAGCAAAGAACTTTAAAAAAAATAGTAGATTGTACAACAAGAGCATAAAACGAGCTATTTTACCCGAGGTGTTCAAATAGTCAACCGAGCCTGTACGGCGAGGGTGGATAGACACGTCGAGGGGAACATGGGTTTAATGCTCGAGTTTTACACTCTGCTTTTCACTTCGATGGCGAGGAAATGAAATAGCAACAGTGGAAACAATAATAGACTTTCTATGTAACTTTTATTTTTTATGCATTATTATAATAATACCATTATTTTAATTTTACTGATTTATTATGATTGATTTGATTACTTTTTAGATTTATATAATATAAAAATTATTTTAAAAATATATGGAAACTTTTTTGTTTGTGGCTGTTGACGCCTGATTACCTTGGTCTTTAGTTGGTATTAGACGAAGATTTTATTTTATGCGCTAGTACATAAAAAGTCATTTTATGTCGCCTAGATACAGCATAAACACGAACTTTACGAGCAGAAGTGAAAAACGTTTTTTTTTAGTGCACTCCCGTAGACAAAGTAGAGGTGATTTTTTTTCTCATCCAACCATGTAGTATGGGGTGTCTTTGTATAGGTCTTTTGGAATCATTAGGAGGTTGCTAAAACGATTTTTAGATTCAGTGATTAGTTTGCAAAATATTCAACTTTAAAGTGCAACTTTTCAATAAAATCGAGCGTCTCCCCCTCTAAAATCTAAACCAGTGGGTGGAAAAAATTTGAAAAAAATTCAGGATGGTAGTAAGTATATCGAACTTACAAGGAAAACTATAGCGGTTCAGTTTTCTTGAGAATTATTAGTGGTTTTGTAAATAGCAGCCTAGGTGTAAAACCTACCGAAACTTGGAATATTCCGTACAACATACGAAATCCTTGGAAGAATATGACTATTTTTTTCTTAATGGCTACGGAACCCTATCTCGGGCGTGTCCGACACGTTCTTGGTCGGTTTTCTGTGCATCCATTTCTCTATATTTTCACTATGGTTATCACGGGATAACCGTAAAAGAAACAAATTTGAAGTTGAAATAAAAAATGCCCCAAAAAACCAATCATGGGTAATTCAGTATTTTTGTCAACAGCATCATCATGAAGACCCGTCTGACGTCAGTGACGTACCTCGGTTTTACAGCCACAGATCGGCGCCTGTCAAATGTCATGCTGCCGTGGCTGCTGAGGGAAATAAGAGCTACCGGCACTGAGGACAAGGTTGGTATTTGCAGTACGCTTTAAAGACATTTGCTCCTTCGTATGCATAACGACGCATGTAAAAATCATCATCATCATCATCATTTCAGCCGAAAGACGTCCACTGCTGGACATAGGCCTCCCCCAAGGCTCTGCACTCAGACCGGTCTTGTGCTTTTCGCATCCACCGCAATCCCGCGATCTTAGCCAGGTCGTCGCTCCATCTTGTTGGAGGCCTACCGACAGCTCGTCTCCCGGTCCGCGGACGCCATTCGAAATACATATTGTAAAAAAAAATCCTATAAATTAACAAAATACTATGCTATAATAGAAAGAAAGAAAGAATAAATTTATTTACCTAAATTCAGCACAACAAAAATAAATAAAATTACAACTAAAAAACAGACAATCTTATATATTAGGCACCAAGAAAGAAAATAAATAAATATTGTGCTGAAAGAAGTAAAAATGGCCATACTCAGCGTATTGCTACAGCAAGCCGCAGCGCTGGTTTTCAGTATGACCCTAATACTCGTTTGATATAATTGTTGTATCATATATCTTACTTCATATAATATTTCCTACGTTTAATTGTTAGTTTACAGAATTATCATTTGATATTAAAATATTTAATTTAATATAATTCAAGTATCACAGGATATTGGTAAAAAACATGAAATACAGACAAAAATATATGACCAAGATACATTTGAAATTATACCAAACGTTTACTATACATTCTATGTTTTGAAATTATAACAAAATGTCAAGAAACAAACACAATAGATAAGCGTTGAGATTCTTGTTCAAAGGCGAACTTATCTTTTAAACTACCAGTCAACATTTGAGAGCATTTCTAAAAAAGTTTGTACATTTGATTTGCGACTGCGATTTGTGTAAAAATTCGCAGGTAGATAGAGTGAACGATACTGAGTTTAAATAACATAGTATCCCGAAATATCCCAATTAATTTGTATGGAAAGTTCCTTTTTTTTTACTGCAATGTCTGCAAATCCATAGAGTTTTGGTAACAAAAAAGGAAATTTCCATACAAACCAATTGGGACATTTTGAGAGACTACGTTATTACGACTCAGTATCGTTCAATCTACATACTTGCAAATTTTCATTCAAATCGGAGTCGCAAATCAAATGTACAAACTTATTTAGAAACGCTCTTGAGTGGAAATAAACAGTGATTGAAAAAAATGTATTGTATTGTTTCAGCTAAGCGTGGCTATTGAAGAAGGCTGCCTTAACGCGTACAATGAGAACTTTGAACCAGTCATTGTTCATAGGCTCGTTGATATTATAAGGTACGTGATTTAATCATCATTATTCATCACCATCACCATCGACATCGTCATCATAATCATTAACTCGGGGCATCTATACGAAAGTATCGTGGTCAAATAAACCGAAAAAATATTTTTTATAAAATAATTATATGGTGTGACACAATTGTTAAATAAAATAATTTCAGTAAAAAAATCATTGAATTATTTTTTTCTATTAAATATATTTCATGCAAGTAAACAGTAATTGAAACAATAATATGCGAAGTAAAAATACAAGGGCTAAATATTATATGAAATGTTTTCTGCGAAACGAAATTCTATGAAATTTCTGTCTGTGGAAGAAGGGTACACCGATGTAGCAAAATATTTTATCCACAAAAAAAAATGTATCGATGTTACTGCCAACATCTAAATGTGATTCCGATATAAATAAATATTAAGTACCTATTATTTTCTCCTCATTAATAAATAAAAAAATAAAACCTGTATTTATATGTTTATTTTAAAACAGTTTTCATAATATATAATCAATATTTTTCCCATATTTTGCTATAATAATATATGCTTCACGGCAGGATTAGCGAGCAAGACGATGGTACCTAGCAATCCACTTTCACTTTTCATCCATCATCATTTTCATTTTTGTGTTTTTTTCTTTCACTTTTTTTTTCATTCACTTTTGCACACACAAAATCGTATATTTTTATTTTGGTATTTCCTTTATGTTTTGTTTGTCTTTGCTGTCTATTGTTTTTTTTTTGTTGTTGTATTTGTGTGTCTTTGTGAATGTGAATAAATGTCTTTCTTTCTTTCTTTCTTTTCTTTCAATCCGGGCCCTGCTCAAGGCCCTGCAAAAAATACTTATTTACCATTAATTAAAAAATTACAGCATCACAGTTAGTTTTGATGAGTGTATTAGTAAAGTTCTGATGATGTGAATTCCTCACCAGGGCCAGTCAAGTGCCAGGGCGACCTGAGGAGCTGTTCTACATACTCCTCAATGAGAAGGAGGCTCTCCTGCACTGCTACCTGTTCCGAGCGAATAGCGTCCATGAGGTATGATTATTTTTATTTAAAAACAAATAAAAAAAAAAAATCATCATCCATGGGCACAGGCCTCCTTTCAGAATGAGAGAGCTTGGGCCATAGTTCCCACGCAGGCCCAGTGCGGATTGGGAACTTCACACGCACCATTGAATTGCTTCGCAGGTTTGAAAAAAAAAAGAACCGAATAGATAACCTCCTTCTTTTTTTGAAGTCGGTTAAAAATATGAAAAAGCCGTGGTGGCTTAGTGGTTCCTATGGCCTCTCAATCTCAAACAGAGGATCGTGGGTTCAAACCCGGGATTGCACTTCTAAGTTTTTTTCAAATTGATGTTAAAAAAATGTGCGAAATTAACTATAGTACATAATAATATTATAGTGTCTTGTGTCTAGTTGGTATTTATGCTGGATCTAGGCGAAATAAAATCTAGTGCATAAAGTAAAATCTTCATCTAAGACCAAGGTGATCAGGTGTCAACAGCCACGAACAAAAAAAGTTCCGGTGTTTTTTTTTAAATGTCTTGCAAGCCATGAAAAATAAAAGGTACCAAGCAAGTGAAAAATTGTTTCCACTGTCTATTTAATTTCCTCTCAATCGAAGTGAAAAGCAGAGTGTAAAACTCGAGCCGTATCGGCTCGGGTGGCTATAAGAACGTCTCGGGTAAAATGGCTCGTTTTATGCTATCGTTGTACAATCCACTATTATTTTCTTACTTTATTTTAAAATTACATGTGTGTGTCATCCTAATAATTAATTTCATCTCACTATTTTTTTTCTAATCTTACGTTCATATCACAACGTCCCTATACGAGTAATAATTGTTGAGAGACGATGAGCAAATGACCTACATTAAGAAACTTCTATCTGTGGTTGCATCTTAATGTTTATATTATAGTGCCGGAAAGCGACATTTTAATTACATTCAAATTTCGAACATCATAAAAAACAAAAATCATTTGTTAAAATCATCTACTTAATACCTATCTATAATTTAGGACCTAATAAAATTATTGTTCCATACATTTTTTGAATCGCGAATATTACAATCGATTTGAGAATCAAAATCGACTCAAGTCTAGATTGTTCATGAATTAAAAAAAAAAACAATAACTGTCACTGTCAGTTATTTATTGAAACTGAGGTTTTATGCCTACAAACAAGAACCACTAACTCGAAAATGCAGGTATATAAGTATATCTGTATATACCTATTGTAGAAAACTTATGTTATGCGTGTAGATAAAATTATGTATGCGACTAGGTACATAATTATGCTTTAAAACACGAGTGAGGTTTTATGTAACGAGCGCTAGCGAGTTGTATAATATCTCACGAGTTTCATTATTTACCAGTCACATAAATAACTAATTATTACCTGGGATAGTTTATTGAATTAGGCATTTGGGACTTTGTGGATGCACTTAAATGAATTTTAAACAGTTATTTTGCTCATCGGCGACTTTGCCATAGACGTCACGTCTATGTAACAGTGTGTTTATGCTTCAACCTCTACACCACACTGTAAGAATACACATTCATACATCATACAAACCCACCCGTTCCTGTGTGTATCATCCATCACCACACTGTACCTTCGCGTTTCGAACTCAATCAGAGTTTTAATCATGAAACTACCGTGAGACTCACTCATACTTAATGATATTATAACGGATAACTCACGTCTTAAATCGAGTTTAGCTCGACATGTTTCGGGTTATTTCGAAACCCTTCTTCACAGGAGCACGCGACTCGGCGGCTTCCGCAACACGCGCACTACGCGCCACCGCTCTGCTCGCGCGACTGTCCGATGAAACTAACACAGGCGCACAACTACCCACATTTTTATCGTCATTTTTATTGTCACTGTCAAATGTAACAATAAAAATATTCTGATTCTGATTCTGATTCTGTAGCTCCAATGATGAAGGGTTTCAAAATAACCCGAAACATGTCGAGCTAAACTCGATTTAAGACGTGAGTTATCCGTTATAATATCATCAAATATCAATCAGAGTTCATCGTCAGAGCAAAAATTCGTGCCTACCAAAAAAATCTAGTCAAAAAGCTAGTTTTTTTAATAAGCACTATTATTTTCTATTTAGAATTCTATTATTATTATGCATAATCTGCACCCAAGGTGTGTTTGTTTATCATCCATCATTGTCTGTTATCCTTATGAAAGATTATCTTCAAGCCACAGAGTAAAACAGCGGTGTCAGTTCATAATGAACGCTTTACTTATTGTATAGACAAAGCGTTTTAAATGACAGTTTTTATGTTTAAGTTATATTTAAGTTTTATGACAGTTGATGTTTTATGACAAATTGTTTATGACATGCAAACAATTATTAACTTTAGGGTGGTATACGACATTTTTGGTTGATGATATCTATTATTACCTATTATTTCTTGGTAGGTATAGTGGTGGCTATTTCCGACAAATACAAGTTTTTTACAAGATTTAATTTAACTTGCCCTGATCGTTGTTGTTGGATCAAATCTTGCAAGTTCATTTTGACCCACTTCCAATGGTCGGATTGACTTGAAATTTGATACATCTGTAAATTAGATGATAATGCTGTTTTATAGTCAACAAAAAGTGTAGTTGACAAAAATCTTGAATTAAAATGTACTTTTTAAGAGAAACTTACGTATTTAATTACAGTTCACTGTGAGTGCCTTTTTTGTCCGGATTTTATTTCCAAATTACTAACTGAGACATGAATGCACAGAAATACCAGAAAAAGAGACCAGCATTTATTTTCGACTAGCGACCCACCCCGGCTTCGCACGGGTGCAATGCTGATACTAAATATGATAATGGATGTTATTATACATATAAACCTTCCTCTTCAATCACTCTATCTATTAAAAAAAACCACATCAAAATCCGTTGCGTAGTTTTAAAGATTTAAGCATATATAGGGATATAGGGACAGAGAAAGCTATTTTGTTTTATACTATGTAGTGATATGGTTTTACGGGATGACCGTGAAACTAACAAATTTGGAGTTGAAATAAAAAATACAAAAATGACTCCAAAAAACAATCATAATCGGATTTTATTTGTTTTTCTATAATGACATAATTTTATCAACACAATGGCGTCATCAATTAAAACTCTTCCGTAAAAGCTTCCGTAAACATAATTCCACCAAAAACATAAATGTGAAAAAGGAGAGCCAAGTTCAATACAAAAATTATGCTTGGCTGTGGGCTTCGCCGCAAAAATACCTAATGGAGATCTAAATGAGTGCCAAGTTATATGCAAAATACAAATATGTGTTTATAGGAACAAAATAACCTTATGAACAAGTATTAAGCTCTGTTTCTTTGCTTTATTGGATACCTATAATAATTGCTGTTATTTAAAAATGTGAGATCTTAAAGTAGGTTAGATTTGACTTGGCCAGTTTTATCAGAATTAAAAAATAACTATACATAAAAATACCTATATATAAAAAAAACTGTTTATTTCAAAAACTTAGTAACAAAAATCTTCCGCTTAGACTCTAATCGTAATATTTAAAGATTTTATTATATGTATTATATAACTACATATGTTGAATAACTTTATAAAATGACTGAAATAATAAAAACTGGCCAAGTCAAATCTAACCTACAAGAAAAGGCAATTGTATAACAATTCAAGTATTCAAGTGTTTTAATTTAAAGTGGTTTTGAGTTATAGAAGGGTCAAAAGTGGCACCAAGTGGTTCGTGCAATATTACACTCGGTGCTGGCTAGCCAGTACCCTTAGTGTAAGTTTTCGGTTACAAAATACGTCTCGATCGCGTTTGCGTTATAATCTCAATTTGTATGGAAACACGAACATCGCAAACGTTCCGCTAGAAGCGCTGTTCGTGTCTCCGTACAAATTGAGATTTTAACGCGAAAGCGATCGAGACGTATTTTGTAACCGAAAACTTACACTAGGGGTACAGTTCCTTTGCTTGAACTTAACTTGGCACGCTGCCGCGTGTATAAATAGTTACGATTTATTCACTGAATAAATTCGTTTGTATGTAAAATACTACCTTGAAAAGGTACATTGTTAAATTCAAATCATACTGCTTTGAAGATAGAATAGGATTTTATTACCCCTGAAACAAAAAAGGGTGATGCAGTTTGACGCGAAGGTCTGCCTGTCTGTTTGTCTGTGGCATCGTAACTCTCAACGGGGTGGACCGATTTCGATGCAGTATTTTTTAACGAGTTTCATTGCAGTGGTTAGCTATAGCTAGGTCTCATTAAAATCGGTTCAGCAGTTTTTGGGATAGTTATTGAAATTTGAACTTCCCCGAACTTTTTCTAAGTTGGTTAGGTTATTTGTTTTTGTCAGATAGGTAAACGAATACTGAATAAATACTTTATTAAATTTAAGTTATCCATACTAATATTATAAATGCGAAAGTGTGTTTGTATGTTTGTCCATTTTTCACGCCGTAACGGAGCGACGGATCGACGTGATTTTTGGCATATAGATAGTTTATGGGCCCGAGAGTGACATAGGCTACTTTTTATCCCGGATAAATGCACAGTTCCCGAGGGAACAGCGCGCGATAACCGAATATCACGCGGGCGGAGCCGCGGGCAAAGCTAGTATCTTATATATCAGACTAACCCTGCGGACAAAGTGGTACTATAAAATTTGATCGATTATCTGTCACACTTTTTGACAGACGGGCATGAGCGTATCAGATCGCCATAGACAGGGAGTTCATCCCCACATGTTGGAGTCACAACGGTCGCGTACCGTTCGGTTCAAAAGGTTTTTTCTCCATATAACACTTAGATTGTGGAATTTCCTGCCGTGGTTTTCCCAGCGAGTTACAGTATGGAGGTCTTCAAAAGGGGTATAAAAGGGTTTATGCAGGGTTGGCAACGCGCGAGTGATACTTCGGGTGTTGCAAGCGTTCCTAGGCGGCGGTAACCGCTTAACATCAGGCGGACCGCATGCCTGTTTTCCACCGACGTGGTACAAAAAAAAATCCTGTGACAAGCGTTTAACTATTTAAATGAACTCGTTGTATCTTTATATTCTATAGACGACACTTATACATTGTTTACGTTGACGATTATCTATTATAAATATTTTCATACGTCATTGAAGACTTTTTTTAAATTTAAGAAGGCAATGGGTGTGTCTTTAACAGCCACATATTTTAAACCCCCGACGCAAAACGAGCGGTGCTATAAGTTTCACCGCTATGTGTGTCTGTGTGTGGCACCGTAGCTCATAAACGTGTGAACCGATTTGAAAGCGGTTTTTTTATTTGAAAGCAGGGTTTCTAGCGATGGTTCTTAGACATGTATCATTAAAATCGGTTCAGCAGTTTTTGAAAGATTAAACTTTGAAGTGATTCGATTTGTGGCATTCGAACATGGAGGATGTGGAACAATGTTTAATTTTGCTATTTCTGTTTCTTTGGCTAGTTGAAGTATAATTTTGATAGTGTTTTATGCGGCGATTAACCTTAACAGTGAACAGTGATCACAATATTCAATATTGCTCTCGTGTCTGACATTTTTTAATGCGCAAGTTGTCTCCACGTGGTTTCTGGAATTTTGCTATCAAGTTGCAAAAACTACAATCACCGTACAACGTTGCCTCTCGAAAGAGAATACTTTGACATTGGCGAAATTGTCTTATTAATTAGGACAGAAGCCATATTTTAAAATAGAATTTAAAATAGAAACTTTGAAGTGTGTCGGGGGTTTTCTAACTTTTTGGTGGTTCGGTTAGTAGGATTCCGTATTCCTTAAAGGAACTTTAATAGTTTCGTCAAGTCCGTCTATCCGTCTAGTTAATTGAAATCCATACTATCTATATATATAAAAGGCAAACCTGACTCACTGGGTTATATATCAACGCACAGCCCAAACCACTGGGCCTAGAAACTTGAAATTTGGTACAGAGATTCCTTTTATGATGTAAGTGAGCACTAAGAAAGGATTTTTAGAATTTCATCCCCTAAGGGGGTGAAATGGGGGGGTGAAGCTTATATGCAATTTTGTCATTCTTGGACTTAGAAGTATGAAAATAGGTGTATAAGTTCTTGATTACAATTAAAAACGATCTGTCTAGGTGAAATGGATAAAATGTCCCCCTAAAGGGGTAAAATGGGGGGGGTAAAGTTTGTATGGAAATTTTCTCATTTCTGGACTTAGAAGTATGAAAGAGGTATATATTAAAAATTATCTGTGTAAGCGAAATGGATAAAATTCCCCCCTAAAAGTGTAAAATGGGGGGGTAATGTCTGTATGGAAATTTTCTCATTTCTAGAATTAGATCTATGAAAATAAGTATATAGGTTCTCGATTACAATCAAAAATTATCTGAGTATATGAAATGGATAAAATTCCCCCTAATGGGGTATAATGGGGGGGTAAAGTTTGTATAGAAATTTTCCCATTTCTGGACTTAGTACTATGAAAATAGGTGTATAAGTTCTCGATTACAATTTAAAATTATCTGTGTAAGTGAAATAGATAAAATTATTCCCTAAAGGTGTAAAATGGGGGGTAAAGATTATATGGCAATTGTCTCATTTCTGGATTTAGATATATATGAAAAACATAGGTATACAAGTTTTCGATTACAATTAAAAACTATCTATGTAGGTGAAATGGATAAAATTACCCCTAAAAGGATAAAATGGGGGGTGAAGTTTGTATTGAAATTTTCTGATTTCTGGACTTAGCAGTATGAAAATTGCTATTAGGTAAGTATACATATACCTATTGGTATTAAGGGTCCTGATAACAAATAAAAATTATCTCCGTAGGCAAAGATAAAGAAAGAAGAAGTTGCTTTCGACTTATTTGGGGGGAGTTTTTATGAGACTTCCTTATTTCTACACTAAAATTATGGCTGGTCACCATTTAAAATGATCCGTATGGTGTTGACGACTTCAATAAGGGAGGGGGTTTTTCATACAATATGGAGGTTAATTAAATAAAACATATAGCCTGATAACTAAAGTACACGCGGACGAAGTCGCGGGCAAAAGCTAGTAATGTATATATATAAAAGGCAAACCTGACTCACTGGCTTATAATATATCAACGCACAGCCCAAACCGCTGGGCCTAGAAACTTGAAATTTGGTACAGAGGTTCTGTTTATGATGTAAGTGAGCACTAAGAAAGGATTTTTAGAAATTCATCCCATAAGGGGGTGAAATGGGGGGGTGAAGCTTATATGGAACTTTCTCATTTCTGGACTTAGAAGTATGAAAATAGGTGTATAAGTTCTCGATTACCATTAAAAATTATGTGTGTAGGTAAAATGGATAAAATTTTCCCCTAAAGGGGTAAAATGGGGGGTAAAGTTTGTATGGAAATTTTCTAATTTCTGGACTTAGAAGTTAGAAGTATGAAAATAGGGTGTATAAGTTTCTCGATTACAATTAAAAATTATCTGTGTAGGTGAAATGGATAAAATTTCCCTCTAAAGGGGTAAAAAAGCGCGCGATAACCGAATTCCACGCGAGCGAAGCCGCAGGCAAAAGCTAGTATACTATAATACTGTAATACTATAATCTTTAATATTATAAATGCGAAAGTGTGTTTGTATGTTTGTGTGTTTGTCCGTCTTTCACGCCGTAACGGAGCGACGGATCGACGTGATTTTTGGTATAAAGATAGTTTATGGGCCCGAGAGTGACATAGGCTACTTTTTATCCCGCAAAAATGCACAGTTCCCGAGGGAACAGCGCGCGATAACCGAATACCACGCGAGCTTAGCCGCCGGCAAAAGCTAGTGTGGTATAAATTATTGTACAGGATTTTTAACATGTTTGTTAACTATGCAGACAAAGTGGTAACCAGAAATAAATAAAAAAAATATGGTAGATATACAGCGTGTATTTTTAATACTACCTCAAAGTGCAACCAGACGAAGATTTAAGTGATGTGAACCGATATCAAAACAAATTGTTAATTTAGAATTAACTAACAGAGCGTAATTAATTTTTGAAATATTTTCGAGCAGCAATGTAATGCGTACAATAATTTGATACGAGAGAGAAGCGTTCTGTGACAGCTGTCACGTCAACAAGTGTGACGTTTTGAATAAAAACAAAGTAGTATCGCGTAACGATACATTGCGTGCTAATTAATTTTGTAAGGAAAATAATAAGTCTAAATTTTTTACTAAAACATAATAAAATGTAATTATTAGGGCCTTCACTAACTGACCTTAAAGTTTGAGGTAGTATTAAAAATACACGCTGTATAACACGACCTAGGTAAGTTTCCACCACGCGCTTAACAATAAAAGTAAAAAAAAAAATGTATATTCAACAAACAGGAGACGAAAATTCGTAAGACATGTATCGGCGACAAAGAATGAAAGCTGCTATGGCAAAAAATTTCATCTCTTATTTGTTAAATTTTAAATTTTTGAACTATCTTGTTAAGTGAGAATGATTTTTTTTCGTCTCAACTCAAAAAATAGTGTAGGTTTCGTTAGGTCTTGCAAAAATATTGTACAGTGTGACAAAGATCTTAATAGGGATGATGACACCACCAATCAACTGACGTACTTTTTATGAGCTGCCAAAACACAATCCTCCCATATAATAGAATTTCAATGGCAATAGCGAATTATGACGTCACTATCCGACAACTCAATCGACTAACTATTTATTTATTTTAAAGCAACAAAAAATCCAATTTTACAGTAAATCGCAAATTAATCTGGTTTTCAGGGCTAAAATAAAGCGTTTTTTATTGGAGTTGTGCCTTTGAATTATTTTTTAATGGCGTCATCATCCCTATTGAACGTGGTTCAGTATAGAAGGAAGCTGAAACCTTAGTTCATCGGCAAATCACCCTTTAAAAGTCTAGATTTATCAAAAGTATCTACTTATAAATAATTCCACTGCTTGTCACTTTGACATTGACATTAAAATAATAAACAATAACCTTTGAATATTCATTACCATTGACAACCGACGTGTTAAAATCATGGCCATTTCAAAATTAGAATTCGCCGACCTCTTTTGATTAGTCCAAAGTGGCCAGTGTTACCGGTGACACATTGTATGGTTGAAATTAGAACAAAATTGCAATTTTTTTTTTTTATTGTTTTAACGGACTGTGTTCTAGGGTTTAATTTAAAATAAAAAGTTGAATGAAAAAAATCTAATAAAAATTTATTATCAGACCAGGAAATAGTGTTTTAAAAACTGTGCAGTGCAAGTAGAACGATATATGAACGAAATACTAAATATTGAATTTGGAAATTGAACATAAAATTTAAGTGACGCAAATTTTTTTTTCGCTTATTTGGATACCGATATCAATAGCAGTGAATTTTTTCTACCGTATCAACAAAACATTAAGAAGAACCAATAACCAGCCTACGGGCAGTCGGGTAAAAACAACCTAACTCATTAATACCCAAATAAAAGGTTTTCAATTCAGATCCAGTGACTCCTTTCAATAAATCAAAAAGTGCTATACTCCCTCAACCCACGCCATAATTTCACCACAAAACACTCCATAAACCATTTCTATTCGGATTCAAATTAATTGAGCTGTTGTATATCAGCTGTCTGGCAAATTGCCAAGAAGCCATGTTGGATTTAGTATGCACTCCGCTATACCGCCAGGCGGCTGTGTACAGAACAGTGTCGCAGATTTCAAATTTCGAATTCTGGATCGGTATTTTTTTAATTTTAATGGCCTGTGAACTGGACTTGATATACTTCCACATATTAAACAGCCTGAATGGGAGACTTTATTAAAAACAAAGTGGCCGAAAATTTAATTCTGCGTAAAAAATGTCACACAGTGGCAAAATAAATTACGCCTTTTTGTGATAAAAAACGCTAGCGCCGTGAAAAAAACTTAGGCAGAATATTTCACGCGTGTTCTCGTGAATGTGGATTTAGTGTTAAATAAGTGCAAAACTAAGCTGTATGGCTTGACGCCATCGTCGCGTTTTAAAAACAAAACAAAGTGGTGCCAAGTTTTGGCGCGTAAATACTTTTTTAACATCTACGTTGTTTGTGTGTTCGGATACTTGTGTTAAAAATAAGTAGTATACAAAGTTTTGATAAGAAAATAAATTCCTTTTAATGCGTGTAATCTACGAACTGTGAAGTTGAACTAATTTATTTTTAATGTGATTGATTCACTTGTGGTAGATGCGACGAATATATAAGTGCAGTATATAAACTAACGAGTGAGTATTTTTGACTATTTTCCTTTGCCTATACAGGATGGCCCATTTATATCGGTCAGTATGGGAAAGTCTGAAACTATACGACATACGAAAATTTCTTCTTAGGAACCATGACATCGATTTTACCAGCAAAGAGGTACAAACAACCATAGAGACAATTTTACTTGCCAGAATTTATTAAATATTGTAACGGTGGACACTTCGAACACCTACTAAAATAAATTAAAGTATGTGAAAGTATGTGCATTTTATTAATTTTAGACATAATGTTTCATGGAGACATTTACTGCTTAAGATGTACACAATCGATATCTAAATAGAAATAGTGTGTTTTTTTTTTCAAAACTACCGGGTTCGATTCCCGAGCTGAGTACAGGCTTTTTTAAAATGCATGAAAGCAGTTTTTCTTGTTATTAAAATCGATGTCATGGTTCCTAAGAAGAAATTTTCGTATGTCGTATAGTTTCAGACTTTCCCATACTGACCGATATAAATGGGCCAGCCTGTATACATAGTATTACATCACCTGTTATATTATTATGTTGTTATTCTGTCTCGTAACACAAGAGACGTTAGTATTTTTTTTTATTCGGCTGGATGGCAAACGAGCAAGTGGGTCTCCTGATGGTAAGAGATCACCACCGCCCATAAACATTTGTAACACCAGGGGTATTGCAGCGTTTCCAACCTAGAGGCCTAAGATGGGATACCTCAAGTGCCAGTAATTTCACCGGCTGTCTTACTCTCCACGCCGAAACATAACGTAAGCACTGCTTCACGGCAGGATTAGCGAGCAAGATGGTGGTAGCAATCCGGGCGGACCTTGCACAAGGTCCTACCACCAGGAAAAAATAGCATGCTTAGGAGATATATCATGAAGAGATTACCTACCTTAAAACTGTCACAAATTCCACTTGAGGTATCCCATCTTAGGCCTCTAGGTTGACAACACGTCTGCAATACCCCTGGTGATCTCTTACCAATAGGAGAACCACTTGCTCGTTTGCCATCCAGTCGAATAAAAAAACTTCCAACTTTAGACAACCGGATGGCCAAGTGGTAGAACCTGACTACGAAGCTTGAGGTCCCGGGTTCGATTCCCGGCTGGGGCAGATATTTGTGTGAATAATACGAATGTTTGATCTCGGGTATTGAATGTTTAATATGTATTTAAGTAGGTATGTATTTATCTATATAAGTATGTTTATCCGTTGCCCAAGTATCCATAGTACGAGCTTTGCTTAGTTTGGGACTAGGTCAATTGGTGTCAAGTGTTCCATGACATTCTTTGCAGTATGTATCTTTTAAATGCATGATTTATGTAATTCATAAAAAAAACACCGACTTTGTCACTTAAAATCTCAAAACGGCTGAACCGATTTTAATAAAACATGTTAATAGAAAACCTGCTTTCAAATAAAAAAACTGTATTCAAATCTGTCCACCCGCTTAAGAGCTACGATGCCACAGACAGACAGACAGATACAACTTATGACACCCCCTTTTTTCGTCGGGGCACAAAACACAGATAGTGCAGAAATCAATCTCCTGTATGTACAGTCAGCATCAGAAGTCGCTATACACTTTAGGCGCTCAAAGAGAGGTAAACGTTTTAATTGTCAAAAAGTTGTTGACTGTCATGGTAGTACTTATTTACTTGTGAGCACTCAATGTGTCAAAAATACCTAAACCGTCGATATTCATTAATTTCTACACTCCTAATAAGTCATTGATACCTTAACTGTCAAAAAATCACTGATATCTAAGCAGTCAACATATCAAATATATCTGAACAACATGGGAAAATAGACGTTAAAAGCATATAGCTATGGTCGAATTTTGATATAAAAATAGCTATGCTCATTTCAGGTAAGCGATATGACAATCATCGAAAACAGTACAGACTTGTCATCACATACATCTGTCTCATGTTTTTCCTTCAATCAAATTTGACAGAATATGCTTCTAACCTAGTTGCTTCTAACTCTTATTTTACTTTTCAGCAAAATCAAAGTCAAACCGTTTGACACATAGCAAAATCTAAATGAAGGCGAATTTCGAACTCATAGTCAAGGCAATTTGTGACGATTAAAACCTATATGTTTTTGTGAACACTCGGCCAGTGTAGATATATCTGCTGCTGACTGTACTTCACTTGTCATACCTACGCTCGGCGGTCGCTCTAAGGTTGTCAACTATGGCTTATGCACCAAAAATCTATCGTGGTATGGCACTCGTACCTAATTGTTTGATTTATTGTTGAGAATGAAAAGGGAAGAATGGTAATATAAATTAATAACTTCATCATCATTCATCATCTCAGCCGTAGGACGTCCACTGTTGGACATAGGCCTCCCCCAATATTTTAATTTTAATTTCAATGTTATATTATAAATTTGTCATAGAAAATATCTTGCGACGATTTCGTTATTGGCGAAATTCACGATTACTTAATTTAAACAACCGTCTACTGAACAGTTAAAATAACTGTTGCTTCATCATTGCACAAAAAAGTTCACAGACGCGTGTCTCAAGCGGATGCCAGTCGCGCTCGCACTGGTCCCAACCGGGCCGAGATATCGTGTCCGTGAGCAGTGTCTATGTGTGCGTTGCTCGAGCGCACTTGTATGGAGATTGAATTCTGATTCTGATTGTTTTGTGGTCGGAGGTTAATGAGCTTGCAAAAAATGTCACCGATTTTATCCATCAGCAGCTATAATAGGTGTATTTATTATGATTATTCTTAATGTTTGTTTGTAAAAGAACTATAATAAACGATGATTGTTTTAACCTTCGTTTTGAATAACGTACAATGTCAACCTAATAACTTTGACAGATTTTTTGCAACACACGCCGAAAATAAACCATTATATTTTTGTTTTTACCGACTGCCCGAAGGAGGGTTATGTTTTTCGAGCGTATGTGTGTATGTGGGTACTAGCTTTTGCCCGCGGCTCCGCCCGCGTGGTATTCGGTTATCGCGCGCGGATAAAAAGTAGCCTATATCACTCTCGGGACCATAAAATATCTCTATGCCAAAAATCACGTTGATCCGTCGCTCCGTTACGGCGTGAAAGACGGACAAACACACAAACATACAAACACACTTTCGCATTTATAATATTAGTATGGACATAGATTTACAATGGTAAAATAACTTAGCTATGTAAAACAAAAAGTTGGAAACCCCCCGACTTTGTCACTCAAACGGTTGAACCGATTTTGATGAAACTTATCTAAGAACCATCGCTAGAAAACCTACTCATAAATAAAATAAATCGCATCCAAATCGGTCCACTCGCTTAAGAGGTACGGTGCCACAGACAGACACACAGACACTCACAGCGGTCAAACTTATAACACCCCTCTTTTTGCGTCGGGGGTTAAAAATAAATTATGTAAACAAGATAAATCCAGCCTAACAATGTACATAGTAACCGGGCCATTATACATTAAATAAATTAACAAACAATTACAAACAAACGATAATTCTAACTAATTACTTGTAGATAACTCAATACTAACAATAATAACCTAACCTAACCAACAAAAAGTTGGAAAACCCCCGACTTTGTCACTTTAAAGCTCAATATCTCAAAAACGGCTGAGCCCATTTCGATGAAACATGTCTAAGAACCATCGCTAGAAAACCTGATATCAAATAAAAAAAAACGCATTCAAATCGGTCCGCCCGTTTAAGAGCTACGGTGCCACATACAGACACACAGACACACACAGCGGTCAAACTTATAACACTCCTATTTTTGCGTCGGGGGTTAATAATGTAGACAATGCAAATGACCTTACTTAGTGCAATTGAGTAAACACAGACGGACAGACAAACACACATAGCGGTCAAACTTATAACACCCCTCTTTTTGCGTCGGGGGTTAATAATGTAGACAATGCAAATAATCTTACTTCGTGCAATTGAGTAAACACAGACAGACAGACACACATAGCGGTCAAACTTATAACATCCCTCTTTTTGCGTCGGTGGTTAAAAATAGTTTCATACGACACTAACTATTTAGCCAAAATGACAAATGTCCTAACCTTCGAGAACCATTAACCTATGAGTAGGTATATAATCTTGGCAATAGTCCAAAAAACTATGACAGAAAATCCAAACGGGTCAAATTCAAATTCAAAATTCAAATCATTTATTCAGCAAATAGGCCGCAATGGGCACTTTTACACGTCATTTTTTTAATCTACCACCGGTTCGGAAAAAAACCTCTGTTGAGAAGAATCCGGCAAGAAACTCAACGAGGTATTTTTTTTTTAAAAACAGATTCACAATATTTATAAATGATATCTATGTACTATACATTACAAGTATTTAACACAATTTTATTTTTAACTTTTATTTTTAACACAACGGGTCTTACCACAAAGATCCAAATACATATTACGATGGCCATTACTGTACTCTTAGTGTAAGTTTTCGGTTACAAAATACGTCTAGATCGCGTTCGCGTTAAAATCTTAATTTGAATGGAAACACGAGCAGCGCCTCCAGCGCAACGTTTGCGATGTTCGTGTTTCCATATAAATTGAGATTTTAACGCGAACGCGATTGAGACGTATTTTGTAACCGAAAACTTACACTAAGGGTACTGATGAAAGACAGTCTTTTGAGGTCTTTTAGAAAAACTCGTCGCTAAGAGTTCAAAGGGTCTATCTGTCCGTCCGTATGTCACAGCCACTTTTTTTCCGAAACTATAAGAACTGTTGTTGAAACTTGGTAAGTATGTAGATGTATTCTGTGAACCGCATTAAGATTTTTACACAAAAATAGAAAAAAAAAACAATACATTTAGGGGGTTCCCTATACTTTAGAACTGAAACTCAAAAAAAAATTTTTTTTTCATCCAACCTGTACGGGTGGGGTGTTTATAGATCATCAACCATCATGTCAGCCGAAAGACGTCCACTGCTGGACATAGGCCTCCCCCAAGGCTCTCCACTCAGACCGGTCTTGTGCTTTCCGCATCCACCGCGATCCCGCGATCTTAGCCAGGTCGTCGCTCCATCTTGTTGGTTTATAGATAGGTCTTTAAAAATTATATTAAGGTTTCTAATATCGTTTATTTCTAAACTGAATAGTTTGTGAGAGACACTCCCGAAATTGTAAAATGTGTGTCCCGCGCATTTGAAACGATATAAATATAATCCGTCTGAGTATACTGTTGTGTTTACGGATGTATAATTAAAAAGATGATAAAGGAATTGGAATTATCATTTTGAAACATTCCGAAAGATGTTGAAAGGTCGTTCTTTTTACTTCTCTAATTTCCTAAGCCCTGCCTAGTATTTTCGTATGTTTGTAGTTATCTACTGATAAAATTCTGTAATTGGTTGGTCAAAAATAATATTAAGACATAATTTGGCCAATACGGAAATCTGTAGAAGGCAAAAGTAGTTAGGTTATCATTGTCATTCTTTGTTGTAAAGGAATGCATGCTTTTGTTTCAAGAAGACGTTAATATTTGTTTATTAAAGGTAATTTATTGAATTCATATTAATACCTACTGTTATCGTCATTCATCGGCAAGTGGGAACCATGGTGCTCTTGCCGCCAAACCGGTTTCGAGTCAACGGTGCCCAACGGAATATGAACGCTCGTGTAACATGATAAGTTTCAATTTCGCATGCAAGTCGTAAGAGTAGGAAACGATTTATACCTAAACTTGACTTTTATTCGAGAGAGTCCCTTCTGTACGGTAGTACTATTACTTATTCTGTGACATCACTAAGATTACCAAAGATTACCATTACGGTTGTTCACTTGTTATATCATACTAACCAAGGTTAACCACTCGTAGTTAATAATCCGGTCAAATCTATTAATTTATGCCAGTTATATGGAAAGGCGTGACAGGTAAGGTCTCGGCCTTACAAAATTATGCATTAGTGTCTACCGGGTTACAAACACATACACACTTGAAATATATAGGTACCTTCTTTCACAAACGTTCGCACGTACAGGCATCTACATAAGAGCGTGCAAAAACACATGTCCTACCGGCCTAGAAATGGTCCCATCAGATCATAAAATCATAAAAATCATGGGACACCTAATACTAATTGTTCTAGTCCCAAACTAAGCAAAACTTCCACTATTTTAGGGTTCCGTAGCAAAAATGGCAAACACGAACATCGCAAACGTTCCGCTAGAGGCGCTGTTCGTGTTTCCATACAAATTGAGATTTTAACGCGAACGCGATCGAGACGTATTTTTAACCCCCGACGCAAAAAAAGGGGTGTTATAAGTTTGACCGCTATGTGTGTCTGTGTGTCTGTCTGTGTGTCTGTCTGTGTGTCTGTCTGTGTGTCTGTCTGTGTGTCTGTGTGTCTGTGTGTCTGTCTGTGGCACCGTAGCTCTTAAGCGGGTGGACCGATTTGAATGCGGTTTTTTTTATTTGAAAGCTGGTTTTCTAGCGATGGTTCTTAGACATGTTTCATCAAAATCGGTTCAGCCGTTTCAAGATCATCAGCTCTTTTGTTCGCTGCGGTAGGAATCTTAGACGCATAATGGGTATTTACTTTACTTTCAAGCATATTTGGGACCTAAAACTTGAAACACCCATGTATGCTATGTAACTATGCAAGATTATGCAGTTTTCGGCCTGATGCTGCAGCCAGGATATCCAGAACACTAGTAGATACACTCTTGATAAAACCATAGCAGATATATCGTGTTTGGATTCGTTTCGATCAGTATTTGATTCTACATACAATGAAAAAGTGGCAACAGGATGAGCTGATGCTGCAGCCAAGATATCCAGCACATTAGTACCTATACTATAAAAAATAATAGCACATATGCCGTGTTTGGATTCGTTTTGATCAGTAATTGATTCTACATACAATGCAGTGATAGCAACACGACGAGCTGTTTAAAAAACATGAAATAAAAAAAAATTAAATTAAAAATTTTAAAAACCCCCGACAAAAAAAGCCGCCAAAAAACGACAACTAAAAAGTAAAAAATAATTATGCACTACCTAGCTGTTGCCCACGACTTCATCTGCGAACAATTCGTTTATCCCTATCCCGCTGGAACTATGCTGATTTCCCGCAAAATTAGCCTAAGTTAATTTAGTATAAGTACCTAGTAATATTCTTTTTATCTAAGCGTCGTCGATGTTTGTAACCAAAAACTTACACTAAGGGCACTGTAATCTATTGAAAACTACGAAAAAACAAAAAATACACATGCTCACTGACAGCGGGAGAAGAGGAAAAATGGTGATATTTATTATATAAGGAAATAAGCACTACTATTTCTATTCCTCAAAGTCCTAAAGCCCAAGTCACATTTTGGATATACCTATGAACATAAAACTTTGTCTTTAGAGTTTGATGTTCAAATTACAATAAGTCCTTTATAAAGGACTCTGTACATTAGCAGGATAAAAATTATGATTAATCACTTTGTTCCCTACACGGCTAACACGAAACTCGAAGTTCATGTCGTGCAGTCCCTCTGACACTTATACTATTTAATACGAGAGCGAGAGGGACCGCACGGCACGAACTTCGAGCTTCTGCTGTACATAACCATTGTACATAACCAGCACGTGGTGTCACTATAGGCGTTATAAATAGGCTTAGAGTTGCTCAGCGAGCTATATGGAGCTATGCTAGGGGTTTCTCTACGAAAGGGCCTACTCCGAAATAAGGATGATGACGCCATTAAAAATATTTCGAAGGCACAACTCCAGTAAAAGAACGCTTTATTTTAGCCGTGAAAACCAGATTAATTTTCGATTAACTGTAAAATTAAATTTTTTGTTCCTTTAAAACAATAAATAGTTATTTGATTGAGTGGCCGGATAATGACGTCATAATTCGCTATTGCCATTGTAACTCTATGGGAGATTGTGTTTTGATAGCTCATAAAAAGTACGTCAGTTGATTGGTGGTGTCAACATCCCTATTGGAAAATCGAAGTTCGTATCGTACCGTCTCTCTCACTCTCGATGATAACCATCACTGGTAGAGGCCAAATTATTTCCTTAATTAATTAAGTCCTGTCGTTTTGGTCGTAATTAGAATCGCCATGATGTTGTCCAACCTCTGATAGGACAGGAATGGGAAGAAGAGAAATTTTGGTCGTAATTGGCTTGTGTCCTAAAAAATTGTAACTAACCGTTACTTAGATTTTTGTTAGGCTATTGTTAATCATCATCATCAGCCTATAGCAGTCCACTGCTGGACACAGGCCTCCCCCAAATAGCGCCATTGCGCCCTGTCCTCGGCTAGACGCATCCAGCTTCTACCAGCAGCCTTTCGCAGATCGTCACTCCACCTGGCCGGAAGGTGTTCTACACTACTTTTGCCAAGACGCTTTCTAGTCAAGAACTCGTTTACTCCAGGGGTTGTCGGTTCTGCGACAGATATGAGAAGCCCTCTGCCACTTCAACTTGCTGATTCTCTGAGCTATGTTGATGATCTTAGTTCTGTGTCGGTTAGCTTCGTTGCGGATTCTATCTTTCAAAGAAACTCCGAGCATGGCTCGTTCCATAGCTCGCTCATATTTTGCAGTTGGTAGGACCTTGTGCAAGGTCCGCCCGGATTGCTACCACCATCTTGCTCACTAATCCTGCCGTGAAGCAGCAGTGCTTGCACTGTTGTGTTTCGGCGCAGAGAGTAAGACAGCCGGTGAAATTACTGGCACTTGAGGTATTCCAACTTAGGCCTCTAGGTTGGCAACGCATCTACAATACCCCTGGTGTTGCAGATGTTTATGGGCGGTGGTGATCTCTTAGCACCAGGAGACTTGCTCGTTTGCCTTCCAGTCAAATAAAAAAAATATCTATATTCTTAATCGATTCACTGTAATCTAAATCGACATGTGTTTCACGAAAACACATTCTCGTCATTTGCAACCCATTGGCTCGCGATTATGGTAACACATGTTAACCATAGGCAATGTATCGTTAACATTTAACACTTGATTTCATTTTAGGGCACAGCAGTGCTTCGGCCAAGACGAACAACTCAACCAAGTTAGAAAAATTTAAATACCCCCATTATTTCAAAGTTTAACCTCGAAAATTTTTGAAGCATTTATAATGAAACACAGCTAAGAACCACCGCAAAAAAGCTCGCTTTCACGTCCAAAAAACGGCAACATAATCAATTCACCCGTTTAAGAGCTACGGTGACACAGACAAACACATAGCGGTCAAACTTATAACACCCCTCTTTTTGCGTCGGGGGTTAAAAAAAGAAAATAATCATCATAATATTATAACCATGTCTCTCTAATCTCATTCGACATTATGGTTTACATAAACATGTCAAATTATCATTAGTGACAACCCACTGGCCCATGATAATGTCAACACGTTAAAATATGTATTAGCGTTAACAACTGGTTTCATAATTATTTAAATTTACATCAAATCGCTTCCACCAAATGATTAAAATCGACGCAGAAATTCATTTTCAATTTAAATTTCAATCATTTCAAACGGAACTTATGAAAGTCAAGTATCTAAAAATGAGTATGCATGTATTGAATAATACTTTCTCTTGGCAATTAAAATTATAACATAGAGTGGTTAATACCGAAGTTAAGATTTTATAAAAAAAAAAATTATACTACATACATTCTTTATCATAATTTCTCCTGTCTGTTATTTCTGCGACCTACATTAGTCTGTTCATATTTATTAATTTCTCAGTAATTGGTTGTCTGGAAGAGATCGCTTTTTAGCGATAAGTCCGCCGATTGTCTACCTGAATTTTTTTTTAATGTCTGTACTGCTTTTGGTGATCAATAAAGAATATTTGTATTGTATTGTATTGTATTGATCGTGGGGGTTATAACATCTCAATGTTATATATACTTTAAACTCGTGGTTGGACATTGGTCACCAATAAACATAGTTCCATTTATTTAATAAAAACGTGTCACTATTATTTGTTCACAATATGTAATTAAGTAATGAGTAGGAAGCATTTTACAAGTTCAAAATTATGAGAACTTATATTCGATTCCTGTGTCGGGGCAGATATTTGTATGAAAAATACGAATGTTTGTTCTCGGGTCTTGGGTGTTTAATATGTATTTAAGTATGTATCTATCTATATAATTATGTTTATCCGTTGCTTAGTACCCATAACACAAGCTTTGCTAAGCTTACTTTGGGACTAGGTTAATTGGTGTGAATTGTCCCGTGATATTTATTTATTACTAGCTTTTGCCCGCGACTTCGTCCGCGTGTACTTTAGTTATCAGGCCATATGTTTTATTTAATTAACCTCCATATTGTATGAAAAACCCCCTACCTTATTGAAGTCGTCAACACCATACAGATCATTTTAAATGGTGACCAGCCATATTTTTAGTGTAGAAATAAGGAAGTCTCATAAAAACTCCCCCCTAATAAATCGAAAGCTAATTCTTCTTTCTTTATCTTTGCCTACGGAGATAATTTTTATTTGTTATCAGGACCCTTAATACCAATAGGTATATGTAAACTTACTTAATAGCAATTTTCATACTGCTAAGTCCAGAAATCAGAAAATTTCAATACAAACTTCACCCCCAATTTTACCCTTTTAGGGGTGATTTTATCCATTTCACCTACATAGATAGTTTTTAATTGTAATCGAAAACTTGTATACCTATATTTTTCATATATCTAAGTCCAGAAATGAGACAATTGCCATATAATCTTTACCCCCCATTTTACACCTTTAGGGGATAATTTTATCTATTTCACCTACACAGATAATTTTAAATTGTAATCGAGAACTTATATACCTACCTATTTTCATACTTCTAAGTCCAGAAATCTTTACCCTCCATTTTATCCCTTCAGGGGGGAATTTTATCCATTTCATCTGGACCGATAATTTTTAATTGTAATCGAGAACTTAAACACCTATTTTCATAGATCTAATTCCAGAAATGAGAAAATTTCCATACAAACTTTACCCCCCCATTTTACACTTTTAGGGGGAATTTTATCCATTTCGCTTACACAGATAATTTTTAATTGTAATCGAGAATTTATACACCTGTTTTCATAGTACTAAGTCCAGAAATGGGAAAATTTCCATACAAATTTACCCCCCCATTTTACCCCATTAGGGGGGAGTTTTATCCATTTCATATACTCAGATAATTTTTGATTGTAATCGAGAACCTATATACTTATTTTCATAGATCTAATTCCAGAAATGAGAAAATTTCCATACAAACTTTACTCCCCCATTTTACACTTTTAGGGGGAAATTTTATCCATTTCGCTTACACAGATAATTTTTAATTGTAATCGAGAACTTATATACCTAATTTCATACTTCTAAGTCCAGAAATGAGCAAATTTCCATACAAACTTTACCCCCCCATTTCACCCCTTTAGGGGGGTATTTTATCCATTTCACCTAGACAGATCATTTTTAATTGTAATCAAGAACTTATACACCTATTTTCATACTTCTAAGTCTAGAAATGACAAAATTGCATATAAGCTTCACCCCCCCCTTTCACCCCCTTAGGGGATGAATTTCCAAAAATCCTTTCTTAGTGCTCACTTACATCATAAAAGGAACCCCTGTACCAAATTTCAAGTTTCTAGGCCCAGCCGTTTGGGCTGTGCGTTGATATATAACCCAGTGAGTCAGGTTTGCCTTTTATATATATAGATTATGATTATTATTATTTATGGTCCTCTGTCTATTCCCAACTCACAATTTTCTATGAAACCATGTTTTTTTCGGTACTTTTATAAAACAAACCTAACCTAATTTACCGTGTTCTATTAAAGCATAAGAAAATACATTGAGATTTTTTTTTGATTTCGGTGAAAATTGAGAGATGGGAAAATGAAACAGTTGGCAACGTTTGGGAAACAAAAATTCAACGAAAAGGCAGAACCTAGCTTTTTATTTATATGTTTATTTATTTGTTGTTTTTGTTTTTTATCATCTCTGTGTGTTTATCTGTGTATTTTTGATTTTCGTTTCGTTTTAGTTTAACTTTTTCTTTCTCCACAGCACAGACACCATGAACACGAGAGAGAGGCCGCTATTCGGCTCTCACTCTGACACATCGGCGATCAAAATAAAACATATGGTAATACGTTGTGCCGAGATTTTATTATAATATACTAGCTGTTGTTGCCCGCGGCTTCGCCCCCGTTGTATTTTTTTATGTATTTTCTTCCATAAAAACCTTCTCCTGACAGTAACAAACACAATAAAAAAAGAATTAGCGAAATTGGACCAGTCGTTCCCGAGTTATGCGCTTACCAACACATTTTGCGATTCATTTTTATATTATAGAAGATAATAAACTACTCCGTATCATACAATGAATTGTAAATACCTATTTTAGTAGATGGTTAGTTTGACTGCATATCCCTGTAAATGTTTCTAACCGACTGCTCAAAGGAGGGTTACATTTTTCGAGTATATCAACATCATCATCATGTCAGCCGAAAGACGTCCACTGCTGGACATAGGCCTCCTCCAAGGCTCACCACTCAGACCGGTCTTGTGCTTTCCGCATCCACCGCGATCCCGCGATCTTAATCAGGTCGTCGCTCCATCTTGTTGGAGGCACAGACAGCTCGTCTCCCGGTCGGCGGACGCCATTCGAGAACCTTCTGACCCCATCGGCCATCAGTCCTGCGAGCAATGTGCCCAGCCCACTGACACTTCAGTTTCGCAATTCATCGGGCTATGTTAGTAACCTTAGTCGAAGTTTTCGAGTACATATGTTTATGTATATATATATATCTATTTCTTTGGTCCTTTCTATAGCCTAATCGGCTGCACAGATGTAGTTTGAGTCCTGGAGAAGGACATAAAATAGTTTTTGTCCCGAAAAATTGCATAGTTCTTTCGGTATGCTATACACGGACAACAGCTAATTAGTGAATATAATCCCTTAATCATCTTTAGTGGTTATTTGAGTGTCTTCAGTGCCCTTAGAGTAAGTTTTCGGTTACAAAATACGTCTCGATCGCGTTCGCGTTAAAATCTCAATTTGTATGTAAACACGAACATCACAAACGTTCCGCTAGAGGCGCTGTTCGTGTTTCCATACAAATTAAGATTTTAACGCGAACGCGATCGAGACGTATTTTGTAACCGAAAACTTACACTGAGGGTACAGTCTATTTTGTTTTGCGTCTTGCCATAACCCGTTGCCATATTGATTCTGTAGGTTTAACATTTTAATTAACACTTATTAACGACTGGCGTGGTTTGTGCTTAAATAACGTTTGTTTTTGATATTAACATAGTTAAATAACTTACAAGTTAACCGTGAGATCCGTTATGGGAAAAAAAGTAAGACGTAATGCCGCGGAGTTGAAAATATCGTTGATTTGAAGGGAGAGGAAAGTTTTATGGGAGTGGTGGAGTTAAAATTTCACCATGGGAGATTCCATTTTTAACCCCTGACGCAAAAAGAGGGTTGTTGTAAGTTTGACCGCTATGTATGTCTATGTGTCTGTATGTGGCACCGTAGCTCTTAAACGGGTGGACCGATTTGAATGCGGTTGTACACCCGTTTGAGAGCTACGGTGTCACAGACAGACACACATAGCGGTCAAACTTGTAACACCTCTCTTTTGCGTCGGAGTTTAAAAAGGAGTAAAACCAGTTGTTATCGTCATTTCAATACAAATTGATCATAAAAAGTTACTCGACGTAGATATCATAAAAGTCAGAATGACGAAAAAACTAGCAAAAGACGTACGCATATTAAATCAGTGATTTGAATATTGCGTATCTTAGAAATGACACGCCTTGCGAAATATAAGTCATTCTACTAAAGCAAGAGCCCGCGGCAGACTTGGTTATAAATATTATAAAGACTGATAGATATTGAAATTGAATTGAGAAATTGATAGACTGATAGTAGATTGTACAACAAGAGCATAAAACGAGCCATTTTACCCGAGGCGTTCATATAGCCACCCGAGCCGGCACGGCGAGGGTGGATAGACAGGTCGAGGGGAAAATGGGTTTAATGCTCGAGTTTTACACTCTGCTTTTCACTTCGATGGCGAGGAAATGAAATAGCATCAGTGGAAACAATGATTCACTTTCTATGTACCTTTTATTTTTATGCATTATTATAATAATTCAATTATTTTAATTTTACTGATTTATTATGATTGATTAGATTGATTTTCAGTTTTATATAAATTAAAAATTAATTAAAAAATATATAGAAACTTTTTTGTTTGTGGCTGTTGACACCTGATTACCTTGGTTTTTAGTTGGTATTAGACGAAGATTTTATTTTATGCACTAGAGCATAAAAAGTCATTTTATGTCGCCTAGATACAGCATAAACACGAACTTTACGAGTATGAGAAGTGAAAAAGATATTTTTGTTTAGGAAAATTATTAAGCTACATACCTACCTATTGTGTGCAAAGAAGAAAACCGGCCAAGAGCGTGTCGCACACGCCCGAAATAGGTGTCCGTAGCCATTTCGAAAAATAAAGTAATATTTGTCTAAGGATTTCGTATTTTGTACGGAATATTCCAAGTTTAGGTATATTTTATACCTTAGGCTACTATTTACTCTTAAACTACTAATAATTGTCTAATAAATCTCTGTGTATATACCTGTTTTCTGTAATTGTTTGCTATATGTTAGTGTGCAATAAAGAGTTATTGTATTGTATTGTAATTCTCAAGAAAACTGAACCGCTATAGTTTTCCTTGTAAGTTTGATATACTTACTACCATTCTGAATTGTTACAAATTTTTCCTCCCACCGGTTTAGAATTTAGAGGGGAGGGGGGGGGACGCTCGATTATAATGAAAATTTGCACTTTAAAGTTGAATATTTTGCAAACTAATCACTGAATCGAGAAATCGTTTTAGCAACCCCCTAATGGTTCTAAGATACCCCACACTACAAGGTTGGATGAGAAAAAGCATCCCACTTTACGTCTGTGGGAGGTACAGTAATTTTTTTATTGTTTTTTGTTTTTTATTGCACCATTTTACATTTACATATATTCGTGCGAAATTACAGCTTTCTAGCATTGATAGTGCCTGAGCAAAGCCGCGGACGGACTGACAGACATAGCTAAACGATAAGGGTTCCGTTTTTGCTATTTTGGCTACGGAACCCTAAAAACTTATCATCAATCTTATTAGGTACATCTCCACCATCTGAATAATTATGCTTCATGTTTGTTCATCAAATTGTTCAACAGAGTTAGTAATTATCTGCCTTCAAAATTCACTCTCTCATAACATTAACGATATACGTGTGTATGTAATGATAAGGACACACAACCAGTTGTTTATCAGCGTATTCATTACGTGTAGACATCACTTAACGAGATATTAGGGATGCAACGCTACCGTATCGCCAAATTTGGAAATCGGGTAGATTCCTGAGTAAAACATAGTAGATAGTACAACAAGAGCATAAAACGAGCCATTGTACCCAAGGTGTTCATATAGCCTCGAGCCGGTAGGCGAGGGTGGATAGACACGTCTAGAGCATAAAGTAAAGTCTTCGTCTAAGACCTAAGGTAATCAGGTGTCAACAGCCACAAACGAAAAAGTTTATAACTACATATTTTTTTTGTCATTTTTAATTTATATAAAAATATAAATCAATTAAAATCAATCAAAATAAATCAATAAAACGAAAAACTATATAATTATATAGAAATTCATAAATCCAAAAGGTAACTACATCGTAAGTGAAAAATTGGTTCCACTGTTGCTATTTTCTTTTCCTCGCAACCACAGTGAAAAGTAGAGTGTAAAACTTGAGCATTGAACCCATTTTCCCCTCGACGTGTCTATCCATAATATGAACGTCTTGGGTAAAATGGATCGTTTTATGCTCTTGTTGTACTATCGACTATTTTCACTTGAAGGTAGAAATAGTGGCCTTAATATGGGTTTATTTGTCGTATTGTTTTTTAACGCTGTATTTTGTCAACCCTAGTCCATATTGAACTCATCGCAGTGTGTTATTTCTAAACACGTGGCATACTGTCACAACACTCATTGCCGTTTGAAGGTCTGTCTGTTCGTACGTAACAATTAAACGGAACTTTAGAATTGTGCACAATGGAACAGACAATTCCATCACTTGCAAACATGGTAAGTATATAAAAAAAAAGAAATTAAAAACAAATGAAAACGATATACTTTTTAACCGACTTCAAAAAAAGGAGGAGGTTATCAATTCGATTGTATTCTTTTTATTTATTTTTTTAATTTTTGTTACCTCAGAACTCCGTCATTTATGAACCGATTTGAAAAAAAAATTTTGCGTTCGTCTAGGAATGCTTTCAATTAGGTCCCATAAGAACCAAATCAAGATCTGATGATTGGATCCTAAGGAAATCGAGGGAACTCTTCAAATGTTGTAGGGACACCTGTGGTAATTTTGATATATTTATAGTAGTAGGTAACTCGTGCATTTGCTCTTGAAAATCATCATTTGGTAAAGTGGAACTGATGATGAAGACCGCAGTTGACCATCGGAGTTACTACTCAATAACAAGTATTTGATGGGTTGACTTTCAATTGCTTTAACACGTTGCTAAGCAATTTATGCTCCTCGGAACGCATATGGTGAAATGGAATGGGTGGTGAAGCACCAGGACTCTTCAATAATGAACATCTCTGCATCGGAAAGAGCAATTTGCATTTCGCATTTATACATATTTCGCATGGGGCACTTTCGCATTTATAATATTAGTATGGATTTCATGATCAAACGATAGAGCTATATTTCCAAAAAAAAAAAATAGATGGCACCTTCGGATATTTAAAAGTGGATGATTTAAAATAACTGCTTGGTGGTGGTGCGAGTTTAAATTTTAATCCTTTCAGAGGTTTGAAGAACTTTGTCAAAAACTGTTTACGTTATGTGCTGGTGATGCATTCTGGCGGCAGAATTTGGCAATAATATTCCCTATTATTACTATTTTTTTAATCTTAAATAGATTAAAAAAATTTAATAATAGAGAATATCATTTATGTTATACAAAAAAAATCCAATTATACTTCGCCAAACTGCAAAACAGTTTGTTGGCGAATACTACACTCCTTATTTTAGATATATTATTATACCTCTTTAATAAGATCGTATTAAGTACTTCCAACCCCGCTACACGACCACAAATAGCTAACCATTAAAAATTAGACATTAGACGTTTATATTTTCTTCATGAAAGGCATCCATCAAACAAGCTTTCAATTTGTTTTTAAAAATTCCCTTACTTACGCACGCATTCATTATCATCATACGTGCCGTATTCGTGGTATCAGATACCCTCCAGTTCTCTGTCCGTAGTATTTACGAGATCCAGGCTCCACATACCTTCTTAGCTTTCATTTGATACACCCATATTCTTACAATGCAATAGTAGATTGTACAACAAGAGCATAAAACGAGCCATTTTACCCGAGGCGTTCATATAGCCACCCGAGCCGGTACGGCGAGGGTGGATAGACACGTCGAGGGGAAAATGGGTTTAATGCTCGAGTTTTACACTCTGCTTTTCACTTCGATGGCGAGGAAATGAAATAGCAACAGTGGAAACAATGGTTCACTTTCTATGTACCTTTTATTTTTCATGCATTATTATAATAATTCCATTATTTCAATTTTACTGATTTATTATGATTGATTTGATTGATTTTTAGTTTTATACAAATTAAAAAAATACTTTAAATATATATAGAAACTTTTTTGTTCTTGGCTGTTCCACCTGATTACCTTGGTCTAGAGTTGGTATTAGACGAAGATTTTATTTTATGCACTAGTGCATAAAAAGTCATTTTATGTCGCCTAGATACAGCATAAACACGAACTTTACGAGCATGAGAAGTGAAAAATATATTTTTTAATTCCCTCGCCATATATTTTTTCCGCGGACGCCTATGTTACTCCTACAGTTATGACAAATCTAATTATCCTACTAATATTATAAATGTGAAAGTTTGTGAGTGAGTGAGGATGTGAGTAAGTATGTTTGTTACTTCTTCGCGCTAAAACGGCTGGACGGATTTGGATGAAATTTAGCAAAAAGTTAGGTTTTAATCTGGATTAAAACATAGGATACTTTTTATCCCGATATTCCCACGGGATAGGAATAAAATCTCAAAATAACAACCTCTGGGCTTAGAGTAATGAAATTTGGTATGTAGGTAGCTGGACGTCTGGAATAATACATAAGCGACTTTTTGACCCGATATTCCCACGGGATACCTAAGGATAATATCTTGAAATAACAACCGCTGGGCTTAGAGTCATGAAATTTGGTGTGTAGGTAGCTGGACCTCTGGAATAATACATAAGCGACTTTTTGACTCGATATTCCCACGGGATACCTAGGGATAAGGACCGAATAGTTTAGGTACGCGTGCGAAGCCGCGGGCAAAAGCTAGTACCTCATATGTTAAAAGCTGTCCAACCGTTTGGGCTGCAGCGAGAACCAAAGAATGGAATGGACATAGGTACATAAATACATACATACGCTCGAAAAACATATCCCTCCGTCGGGCAGTTGGGTAAAAATGATGATAATGATGATGATGATTAGATTAAATGGCATCTATGAACTTGTACTCATTTGCGAATCAGGGGCAAGGACAATCAATCCTTATAAAGAACTTGTTTGTTTTCTTGTCGTCTTGTTTGCAAGTTTTACTTCTATAAATAACTTTATGAAGGGCTGCCCGAAGAAGGGTTATGTTTTTCGAGCGTATGTATGTATGTCCATTTCCTTTGTCCTCGTTGCAGCCTAAACGGCTGGACGGATTTTAACATATGAGGTATCTTTATATTCTTCATAATCATAACTGTCGCAGTGACATAGGGTACGTATTATTGTACTACTAGCTTTCGCCCGCGGCTCAGCCCGCGTGGTATTCGGTAATCACGCGCTGTTCCCTCGGAAACTGTGCATTTTTCCGGGAGAAAAAGTAGCGTAAGTCACTCTCGGGCCCATAAACTATCTCTATGCCAAAAATCACGTCGATCCGTCGCTCCGTTTCGGCGTGAAAGACGGACAAACAAACAGACTCACTTTCCCCTTTTATAATAGTGAGGAAGGATGATAGTTTTATTTCACTTCTTGTGGTCCGACCTGAAATTGAATCTTTCGATAACAATTTTACATCACACTAATGGCTCCCCGAATCATCCTTTATCGAAGGTCGGCAAACAAAAACATTTAATGGCTGTGCGTCATCATAACGTTTAAGTGACATCTATTGGTGACGCGGAGTCAAGGTTGGGTCGGCCGTTATAGACAATTGAATGACGCTTGGTAAACAGTGTAGCGCCATCTTTATATTGCTAGTTTCAAAAAAGTGTAGGTACCCTTTCTTTTTTAGGATTCCAAAATGGAAAAAAGGGAAACCTTATAGTTTCGCCATGTCTGTCTCTCTGTCTGTTTGCTCAGGGACTATCGATGCTAGAAACCTGTAATTTTGCACGAATATATATGTAAAGTATGCCGACAAAATGGTACAATAAAAATTAAAAAAAAATGTTTTTAGAGTAGATAGACGTGAAGTGGGGGTGATTTTTTTTCTCATCCAATCTTGTAGTGTAGGGTATTGTTGAATAGGCCTTTTAAAACCATAAGGGGGTTGCTAAAACGATTTTTCGATTTAGTGATTTGTTTCCGAAATATTCAACTTTAAAGTGAACATTTTTATTAAAACCGAGCGTCCCCCCTCTAAAATCTAAACCGGTGGGTGGAAAAATCTGAAGAAAGTCATAGTACATGGAAATCGTACCGAAAAAGAAGTGTTGCCTTGCATCAAATGAGGTAGTTCTAATTTTTATATGAGTTGGTAGTGGTGAAAATGGTTATTTCAAATCCAAGTTTTCCACCTCGAAAGCCTTCCGGATCATTGTCAAATACTTGAAAATTCATTAAAATTTAGTAGTTTTTTCCGTTATTGACAATTTTTACCACCAAGGACTTACGTTACGGCAAAAGTCGCTAAGGACTATTTTAAGAAGACTAAATTTACAATCAAATGAAACTAATTTTATTTCGGTAGTTTAAATAGTTTCCATGATACAGCTATTCAAAAGTTTGCGAAAATTCCAAAAAATTTAATATTACAGTTTTTTTTTAGTTTTCGACCATTTTTAACCCTAAAGTAAGCTTATGCGAAAAGTTACCATGCAGGTATTAAAGTCCATTAAATTCCTAACAAAATGAGATCAACTATGTCAACTTATACCTGATAGGTCCTGAGACACAGTTGTTCAAAGTAGTTCAGATAAGTAAACAATTATGTACTATAAGGGTTTACAAAATGAAGTACGTCCTGTTAGTGAAATAATTATAATTACTTATATTGCTTATTTCACTAACAGAGTGTACTTCATTTTGCAAACCCTTCTATACTCCATTTAATTTAAGATTTGAATTAACGGTCAAAGTGTAACACGCGTTTCTCGGTATTTCGAACACAAATTGACTAAAAACACCTACATGTACATTTTTTAGCGGTATTTATTATATTTTTACTATAGAAGTTAACACAATTTTAAGTACTTTCATTGTTTCATTTAAAAACGTGTGCAAATTTCACCGTTAAGTTTCAAATGTTAAAATAAATGGAGTATAGTAAATACTTGTTTACTTACCTCAACCACTTTGAACAGCTGTATCTCAGGAACTCTCAGGTTTAAGTTGACAAAATTGGTCTCATTTTGTTAATAATTTAGTGGACTTCAATAACTACAAGTAACTTTTCGCATAAGCCCACTCTTTAGGGGTAAAAATTGTTAAAAACTGAAAAAATCTGTAATATTTCCTTCATTTCGAAATTGCGCAAACTGTTCAATAGCCGTATCATAGCGGTATTTATTATATGTTTAGTATAGAAGTTAACACAATTTTATGTAGTTTCATTGTTTCATTTAAAAACGTGAGTAAATATCACCGTTCAGTTTCAAATGTTAAAATAAATGGAGTATAGTACATAATTGCTTGCTTACCTCAACCACTTTGAACAGCTGTATCTCAGGAACTCTCAGGTTTAAGTTGACAAAATTGGTCTCATTTTGTTAATAATTTAGTGGACTTTAATAACTACAAAGTAACTTTTCGCATCAGCTCACTCTTTATGGGTAAAAATTGTTAAAAACTGAAAAAACTGTAATATTTCCTTTATTTGGAAATTGCGCCAACTGTTCAATGGCCGTATCATAGCGGTATTTATTATATGTTAAGTATAGAAGTTAACACAATTTTATGTAATTTCATTGTTTCATTTAAAAACGTGTGCAAATTTCACCGTTCAGTTTCAAATGTTAAAATAAATGGAGTATAGTACATAATTGCTTGCTTACCTCAACCACTTTGAACAGCTGTGTCTCAGGAACTCTCAGGTCTAAGTTGACAAAATTAGTCACATTTTGTTAATAATTTAGTGGACTTTAATAACTACAAAGTAACTTTTCGCATAAGCCCACTCTTTAGGGGTAAAAATGGTCGAAAACTAAAAAAAACTGTAATATTTCCTTTTTTTGGAAATTGCGCAAACTTTTCAATAGCCGTATCATAGAAACTATTTGACCTACCAAAACCAAACTAGTCTCATTTGATTGGACATTTAGTCTACTTAAAATTGTCCTTAGTGACTTTGGCCGTAACGTAAGCCCTTGGTGGTAAAAATTGTCAAAAACGGAAAAAACTACTAAATTTTAATGAATTTTCAAGTATTTGACAATGATCCGGAAGGCTTTCGAGGTGGAAAACTTGGATTTGAAATAACCATTTTCACCACTACCAACTCATATAAAAATTAGAACTACCTCATTTGATGCAAGGTAAAAAGTACCAATTCCATGTACTAAAGATGGTAGTAAGTATATCAAACTTACAAGTAAAACTATAACGGTTAAGTTTTCTTGAGAATTATTAGTAGTTTAAGAGTAAATAGTAGCCTAAGGTATAGAATATACCTAAACTTGGAATATTCCGTACAAAATACGAAATCCTGAGAAAAATATTACTAATTTTTTTCGTAAGGGCTATGGAACCCTATTTAGGGTGTGTCCAACATGCTCTTGGTCAGTTTTGGTTGTGTACTTTATTAAGATATCTTTATATTCTTCATAATCATAACTGTCGCAGTGACATAGGGTATGTATTATTGTACTAGCAAAAGCTAGTACAATAATACATACCCTATGCAAAAGCCCGCGTTCGCCCGCGTAGAATCCCGCTATCGCATGCTGTTTCCTCGGGAACTGTGCATTTTTCCGGGATCAAAAGTAGCCTATATCACTCTCTGGCCGATAAACTATCTCAATGCCAAAAATCACGTCGGTCCGTCGCTCCGTTTCGACGTGAAAGACGGACAAACATACATACAAACAAACACACTTTCGTATTTATAATATTAAGTATGGATGACGACCGGATGGCCGAGTGGTTAGAGAACCTGACTACGAAGCTCGAGGTCCCGGGTTCGAATCCCGGCCGGGGCAGATATTTGTATGAATAATACGAATGTTTGTTCTCGGGTCTTGGATGTTTAATATGTATTTAAGTATTTATTTATCTATAGGCAAACCGCGTAACTGAGTCCTCGACTGCGCGGTACAGGGGCGCGGGGGTAGGACGACAAAGGGGACTGAAGGAGGTGCGGGCGGCGAGCGGAATGAGCTGTGCTAAGAAGCGCCTGCCGCCCGCACCTCCTTCAGTCCCCTTTGTCGTCCTACCCCCGCGCCCCTTTACCGCGCAGGCGAGGACTCAGTTACGCGGTTTGCCTATATATAAGTATGTTTATCCATTGCCTAGTGTCCATAGTACAAGCTTTGCTTAGTTTGGGACTAGGTCAATTGGTGTCAAGTCAAGTGTCCCATGATATTATTATTATTATTCTATCTTCCAGGTGACTGACCTCTTCACCCAAATGCGGGAGCCGTCCCCCGGGGCGCCAAGCCCCAGGTCTTCGACCAGCTCCCTCCACGTCACCAGGAACGCGGGCTTTCAGCAACAGGCTCAGGAGTTGCCATGGCAGACGCCTGCGATCTCGCTGCCCAGAAACTGCAGTAGCAACCTGTAAGCACTTATATCTATATCCAAAATACCAGAGAAATAAGACCAGTAGAGTTGCGCCCGCTCGGTCTTTAAAGGGAGCGCTCCGATCTCGGTCAATCGGTCAAATGAACTAATTCGGTCTTTTAGTTCCTTTAGCTCCGAGGAGCGGCTCCGACCGAAACAATGTTTAAGATCGGGGAGCGAGTTTATTTAGCTCCGCTCTTTATTCGTTTCCTCGTTCAATCATCTATCGCTCACTCACTCCCGCTCCCAATGCTCGCTCCCATACGTTTTAGTTCCGACTCCGACCGATCGAAGGCTAAGGAGCGCGGACCGGGAGCGGGACCGAGACCGATTGAGATCGTTTACGAGGAACTAGTTCTTTTCGGTCCGCGATGGGAATTCATTCTTTTTAGTTCTTAGTTCAGGACCGACTCAAGCCTAAATACCAGCACTGGGAATCAAACCCAGGTCCTCGGCATTCCGTGCCGCGTGCTATACCGCTACACCGCTGGACAACGGTACAGACACGAATTTCTCCTATGCACCACATATCTTAGCTTGTTTGTCTTTATTTAGCCACTTAAGCAGCGACACTAGCGACATCTATGCCGTAGCCCTCATCGAGAAACTTTCGGCACTCCATATCGGAACTAACCGCTCACCCACAAAAACGAAAATTAACAAAAACACAAACAAAACAAAAACACAAAATACACAACAAAAACAACATCAAAAATTTGGAATTGTAATAAAAAAATACAAAAATATTCCAAAAAACCAATCTTAATTTCACTTTTATCTGGTCTTCAATAATTTGCAGTACAAAATAACAATAAATAAAATGTTTTACAAACCCACAATGTTTCCCATGTCCTCCATTTGTCCCGATCCTAGCCAGCTTGAACCCAGCCGTCGAGAAATACATTCAGGTCGTCCCGCCATCTCCGTCTGGGCCTACCCTACCATCGCCATCCATCCTGTGGCACACTCTGTGGCATTTTTACCACCAACCACCAGTCGACCAGCTCTCTCCACGTCACCAGGAACGCGGGCTTTCAGCAATAAGCCCAGGAGCTACCATTATCCGTTATATCATAGTAAAAGTGCTCTAGCCTCGTGCCTACATCCTTCCTTTGGGAAGGACATAAGAAATCCGTTTATTACTTATGTTTATGTTGCTCTAAGTGTGTTAATAAAGGCTTATTCTATTCTATTCTATTCTATTCTATTCTATTCTAAATGATTAAAATTGGACACCGATGTCTTTTGTAAAGTACATCGTGAAAAACCAGTAAGAAAATGTGAAGATTTTATCCTCTATTTTCCTTGAACATCTTAAGCTCTAAGCAATATAATTTGAAAGTTTCCAAAAAAAAATCCAAAAGTCACCTTTGGTAGGCAGGAGGCTAGTATACTCCAATTCAATAGAATCTGAAAATCCTGTAGACACTTCCAGCCTACTAATATGAACACTGGGCTGCCTAAGACTTTGTGATGTGACTATTATTCTTTTTTGATTCCTTTTAGATGATACGAGGGTGAATTGAAAAGTTTTGAGCCTAACCTTTAAAATAAAGACTTGAGGTTTTAAAACAATTTTATTTCTCTACATAGTCTCCTAAACGTTCTATACATTTTTGCCACCTTACTTCCAACTTCATTATTCCTTGTAAAAAAAAAGAATCTTCAAGGTTATCGAAATAGTCGGTTACAGCTTCTTGTACCTCAAAATTCGTTGAAAATTTCCTTCCTGCTAAGTGTTTTTTTAAGTTCGGGAAAAGATGGTAGTCTGAAGGAGCCAAGTCCGGCGAATAGGGTGGATGTGGCAACAATTCAAACCCACAGCTATGGATTTGTGCCATAGATTTCGCTGCAGTATGGACAGGTGCATTGTCTTGGTGGAACAACGCTTTTTTGGATATCATACCAGGTCTTTTTATTTTTATTTCTTCACGCAAACGTTGTAGGAGGGTGCAGTAGTAATCAGCATTTATGGTTTTACCCGTTTCGAGATAATCAACCATGATGATCCCCTGGCAATCCCAAAAAACTGAAGCCATTACCTTCTTCGCGGATAAAATGGCCTTAGCTTTTTTAGGAGGTGGAGACCCTGACCTTTTCCATTGTTTGGATTGCACTTTTGACTCCGGTGTATTGTGGTGGACCCAAGTTTCATCCATAGTTATGAAACGACTAAGAAAATCTTGTGGGTTGCATTGATACAGATCCAAACAATCCTGTGACACTGTGTGGCGGGTGCGTTTATTTTCAGCTGAAAGCAGTCTTGGTACCCACCTAGCAGAAACCTTAGAAAATCCAAGGTCCTTGGTGATTACGTTTTGTACTCGCTCATAGGAAATGCCAATTGTCTCCGCTATCTCTGCAACTTTCAACCGCTTGTCATCCATAATCACGTCTAGTATTTTATTGACATTTTCATCTGTAGAAGCCGTTATTGGTCTACCACACCTAGGTTCATCTTCAACTGCTTCTCTGCCGCGTTTAAAATCTGCTACCCATCGTTTTACAGTGGCATATGATGGAGCGGATTCTCCTAAAGTATGGCATATGTCTTTGAAAAGCTTTGGCGTTAAGCCCTTTTTTTGTAAGTATTTGATCACAGAACGGTGCTCAATTTTATCCATTTTAAAGGAAATCGCGAACCTCGGTTAGTAAATCGAACACAAAATTTGCAAATGTGACAGAAGAAAAACAAAAGATAGCGCATTATGATGAAAAAATATGTAAGTCTTATGTGCCAGTATTATTTTTTCTTTTTAATTTCATTATCAACCTCAGGCTCAAAACTTTTCAATTCACCCTCGTAATTGCAACAACAGGGACATATATAATCAAGCGTGCCCACGTTAGGGTGTGTTAAATGCATAGAAAATTGTCAGATTCTATTGAATTGCAGTTTACTCTTTACTATGGTTATATCGCTCCCTGGGAACTATAGTAGCATAGCAACCTGTAAGCAAGGCTCTGATTTCGGTCTATTCCTTTGAAAGCTACGATGTCACAGACCGACAGACAGATAGACAGACATTCAGGGATTAAGTAATCACGTTCACATACTTTATCTACCCATTTTCATTTATTTTTATAACAAATCAAAATAACTAAACAAAGCAAAATTTTACAAAACTAAAAATTACAAATAAAAAATATTCTGGAGATCGCCCACTTGGGGCATTGTTCCCAGGACGGAGGCCGCATTGCCCCTCTGCACGGCCAAACTTAGGGCAAAGAAGGTACCAGCCCTATGGTCTCCTGAGACGCCTACTGTCTTGCTTTGCTTACAATATTGAAATGAAAATTGGCACTAAACCGAATGCATTGTTGTAACAAACTGAGCTCTTTGGCAAGAATCTTTAGCGTACCTAAATATAATAGTTAATTTCTTCCCTGTTTAGTACATGACTCAGTTCATTGCGGTTGAGAAGACATGAATCAACGAACTAATTTCGCTATGTTGAGGAAATTTGTTTAAATAATTATGTGTATATTAAAATTCTTCAATGTATCATCAGCCAAATATATGCTCTACCACCCTAAAGTTGATAATCGTTTGTATGTCATAAAAGAATAATGCCAATCTTGTCTGGCAACTTGAAAGTACGACTTTAGCGACATATTAATTCGGTAGGAACTTGTTTAAAAATTGATAGACCATTTATTTAGCTGACCGTAGCAGCGATTCTGGAAGACTCACCACGGAACAACAACTTAACCAATTTAGAGAAGTTAAAAACCAAAAAGAAAAGTAAAAAGTTTTTCTGTTAATGATTTCATTTTTAGGGTTCCGGAGCCAAAATGGCAAAAACGGAACCCTTATAGTTTCGCCATGTCTGTCTGTCTGTCTGTCTGTCTGTCTGTCCGTCTGTCTGTCTGTCTGTCTGTCCGTCCACGGCTTTGCTCAGGGACTATCAATGCTAGAAAGCTGTAATTTTTCACGGATATATAGGTAAACTATGCCGACAAATTAGTACAATTAAAATATCAAAAAAAAAATTTTTAGGGTACCTCCCATAGACGTAAAGTGATGGTGATTTTTTTTTCTCACCCAACCCTATAGTGTGGGGTATCGTTGGATAGGTATTTTAAAACCATTAGGGGTTTGCTAAAACGATTTTTCTATTCAGTAATTTGTTTGCAAAATATTAAACTTTAAAGTGCAAATTTTCATTAAAATCAAGCGTCCCCCCCATCTAAAATCTAAACCGGTGGGTGGAAAAATTTGAAAAAATTCAGGATGGTAGTCAGTATATCAAACTTTCAAGGAAAACTATAACGGCTAAGTTTGCTTGAGAATTATTGGTAGTTTATAAGTAAATAGCAGCGTAAGGTATAAAATATACCTAAACTTGGAAGATTCCGTATAAAATACGAAATCCTTAGAAAAATATTACTTAATTTTTTCGTAATGGCTACGGAACCCTATTTTGGGCGTGTCCGACACGCTCTTGGCCGGTTTTTTTAATGAAAGCTTTTTGCTGTATTTTCTTTTATTGTACTTGCATTACAATGTGTACTAACTTTATGATTTAAATTAGTTTTTTGTTCGGAGTACCTTGATTCTAGAGAAGCTCGATATTTCGATACAGTTGCATGCGCCATGATCACTGACGACATTTTCACTTGCATTATCAATCGCATTTACGCTTGAGGAGGACCTCAGGTTGGACCACAAAGATGTCATTATGTACTGCGTTATTGCATCACCAGATTTAAATAAGTATTTACAATCAAGGTCAAAGATGTCGACGCGGCCAAAGTTACAAAAATATATAGTATACACGATTTTATGCTCTTAACAGTATACATATTTTTGCAACTTGGCCGTGTCGATATCTTTGCCCTTGACTGCACCTCACGCAAATTTCAAGTTTCCAGTAAAAGTGGTTCTTCGGGTTGAACCCGAAGAACCGATAACCGTTGGGGTAGACGAGTTCTTGAGTGGAGACCACGGATCGGCAAACGTAGCGTAGGACGCCCTCAGACTCGGTGAATGAGAGTGGCCGAGGATCGTGCTCAGTGGCGTGCCATGGGAGAGGCCTATGTCCAGCAGTGGACGAACATAGGCTGATGATGATGATGATGAGTAAAAGTGGGTCAAATTCAACTTGCAAGATTATCCCCACACATATCATTAGACTAGCTTTTGCCCGCGGCTCCGCCCGCGTGGTATTCGGTTATCGCGCGCTGTTCCCTTGGAGACTGCATTTTCCGGGATAAAAAATAGCTTATGTCACTCTCGGGACCATAAATCTCTATGCCAAAAATCACGTCGATCCTTCGCTCCGTTACGGCGTGAAAGACGGACAAACACACAAACATACAAACACACATTTATAATATTAGTATGGATGGATTATCATTTAATAATATTGTAAATCTGTTTAAAAAAATATACCTTGTTGAGTTTCTTGCCGGATTTCTTCTCAACAGAGGTTTTCCCGTGGTAGATTTTCTTTGACATACATAAGTGCTTATTAAAATTTTATTGATAAAAGAAACGAAATAATATACATACTGAATACTAAACATAACTTTCTAACAATAACTTAAAATAAAATAAAAATTTAACCTAAAACTAAAACAAATTGTCATAAGTGCTTGTTATAGCCTAAATTGAATAATAATATTTTGATTTTGACTTTGACACATAACATACCTACAGACATACATACATTGTAAGTAAAATAAAATCTTGTAAAAATATTGTCGTTTCATTGAATTAATTTTAAACAAAAATTGACAATTCTGAAAACCCTTTTGCTCTGTTATGTCTATGTTTTAGATGGTTGGGCCAAAACCACGCGCCGCGTCGTTTGGCGGTGATCCAATGTCAGTTCATCTTATTAATAGAATGAACATTCGTACTAAACAGTCAATTTTACATATTCGTTATGAAGACAAAATACGAATGTGACAAAAGTTACCCATTTCCGTGGTTATTTGTAAAGCAAACGAGACTAGATACATTATTTAATGAGAGAAAAAGGGAGCGAAATACTATTAATTACGTATCAGACAAAGATGGAGTATATCGTCCTCTTACAACCAAAATCGCTTATCTGCATGATATTATGCAGTTTCGAGAAAAACGCATTTAAAGGTTTGCATGCTCTAAAAACTTATAAAAACTAGTTATACTATAAGAATTTCTGTTTCTATTTAGATAATTTATCCTTTAATAGGATAGCGCTATGTTATTTACTCTACACTCGTGCCGAGTAGGTTAAAATAGGGTTTTTCTTCAAAAGATACTGCAGATAAGCGCTTTTGCCTGTAGACACTTTTTTTATCTTCTAAACTAGCAAGTTTACGCAGATATATTAGACGGTCGGTACAATAATAGCTATTTATGCAACTGTATCGCAATAGGGGTCCATATAATACGAGTGTGGTTTCATGAAACGAGGCGTAGCCGAGTTTCATAAAAGGGTCACACGAGTGTTATAAGGCCTAATTGCGTACAGTTGCATACAATATTTTATCTACGTTCATATATTAAATCCTCTATCATGTGTTCAAGAACCATTACCTGCTGGTGAAGAATTACCTGCATTGCAACCAGAACTTATACTAGGACCTTCACTTTGCTAGTAAATTATGAGTCATTTCCTTCGCCGCATCTAAAATATCGGGCGGAGTCAAATCTTCTTCGCATTCACTGATATCAGACATTTTTAAGCAAAAACAAAATTTTCTCACGAAAATTCGTACAACACGGGGGTTAAAAATAACAACCTATGAACGGAATGGCGGTAAAACCCAGTACATCACTGTGCAAATTATATTATAACATTATTTAGTTAGAAGAGAAGTGTGATAATGTGATTTTTTTTTAATATTTCGGTATTGTGTTTAAAAAGTATGTAAATATAAACTCGTTTTGAATTTTATAATTCGAATATTACGATGCGAGAGTAGATAAAGAGTATAAACAAACAAACAAACTTCTGTTCCAGAGCTGGCGAACCATCACTACTGATGAGGAGTACCAGCAACGAGTCGGCCCTCACGTCCCTGTGTGCTGACCTCTCGCCCTCAGACTCGCACTTCTTTGAGGTACTTAACGGCTTTGTCGCTTGGACTCTGTTGACGTCGGTTGTTGTATGTAGACGATTTTGCATGCGGAACTGTAAAAGAGAATATGTTCCTGTTAAAAATGTCACTTTTGATACAAGCTGTTTTAAGCTGACTGCGGCTTTTGATGGATTTGAGTTGGAAGCTAGATTTTTTCACTACTTTAAGGCATATATAAGGCATATAAAGCTAAAGCAGTATAAAAGCTACGAAAAAATCGATCGAAACGAACACACTCACACAGATGCGCGCCCTACAGGCCTCACGCACGGTCGGGCGGTACTGCAGTACCGTGAGACCCCTTAGAAGCGTGTCTGTGTGAGTGTGTTCGTTTCAATCATTTGTTTGTAGCTTCCATACTGCTTTAGCTTATATTATATACTGTGTTTAAGGGGAGTGTTTGATAGTATACGGGGTGTAGGTAATCGTTAAGTGTGCCCCAACGGTTATTCCATAACTAACTATTAAAGATATCGAAAAACTGTGAACTGATATCGAGAGTAGGTATGTTGCCTAATGAGTAAAATGACATCATTAACTTTTTTTAAAGAAAAATATCCATAATTTTGACATCAAACACTTTCATACATATAGCACGACATTAGTTACGTTTAGTTTCCTTGTTTTAAAATGTTTTTTTTCCACCCTTGGGGTATTTTTTCCCAAATTTATATAATATCAAGTTCAAGGTATACCTAACCAATACAAAAAAGAATTATCAAAATCGGACTTCTGTCAAAAGTTATGCTGGTCACATAGTACAATCAATGACTGAACAATCAATAATCCCCTGTTTTTCTACCCTCCGGGTAGATTTTTTTTTCATGTTCTTATGGGAGTAACCTCAAAGTATACGCTTTCCAATAAGGAAAGAATTATCAAAATCGGAATACTCTGTAAAAAGTTATGCGTGGTAATACATAAAAAAAAATCAATTATACGCGTCTTGGGAATCGCTCTTTCGTTGTTTTCGTCGGTTGTAAAGGTTATAAATATAACAGGGATGTAGACGTTATTAAAAAATAACTCAAAGGCACGACTCCAGTAAAAAACGCTTTATTTAGCCCTGAAAACCAGATGAATTTTCGATTTACTGTGAAATTAGTTTTTTTGTTGCTTTAAAACAAAATTAGTTCATAAGTCGCTATTGCCATTGAATCTCTACGGGAGAATTGTGTTTTGACAGCTCATGAAAAGTACGTCAGTTGATTGGTGGTGTCAACATCCCTATTATTGGTATTTCCAGGTGCTTTACATCGGGAAAGTCCGCATATCCCAACGGAAAGTGCCGGAATCCCTGATAGATGATGCTCTGATTAAGTTCGCGCAGCACGAAGCAGATAAAGCCAAGAACCGGCGCCGGCACAGCCTGCTGTCTTCCACTGGTGTAAGTACTGTCATCATCACCAAAACTTTCACTATCATCATCATCATGTTCATCATCTTTAGAATTAATGATATACTATTTATCTGTAGTTTTATTAACATTTGTATTTGTAACTATAAATAACAATTGGTATTTAAGCTTTACTATTTGGTAGAATTTGATTTATATCATACAGTGACATTTAATGATTATTAACTACAACTTTATCGACTTTTGTATCGACTTTGTCGTCATGTTCAATTTTAATCATCGCTATGACCTTTATCATCACAATTTTTTGTGGAAATTTACAACCACTTACATGCATAAAATTTTCCAAAGTTTGCATTTACATTATGAGATTTGTAAAATTCTCGTAAAATTTCTCTTTTTTACAGACCTCAATCTACACAACTGAATCAACAGAAAACTTGACCGACAAAAAGACTGAATCACCGGATAAAAAATTAAGTGTTTCGGTCTCCAATACTCCTCTAGAGCCTGACAAAACCCATTGGAAAAGCACCGACAATCTTCCAGACATAGTAAAGACAGATAACACAGACGTAGACCAAGAATTCGAAAATTTTACCAAAGAAAGGGTCAGTGTTAAAAAAAATAATGAAGTAGTATTCAATGTACCTAATCTAGGAACAGTTAAAGAAGATGAAGAGAAGAATGAAGAAATTAGATCGATTATATCAGAAACAGCTTCTTCTATCACGCAATTCTGTCAAACCAACTTTCTATCAGACAAAGAATTTGAGAAACAAGATAAAAATATAACTGAAGTTGTAGACCCATTGATATTCCAAGAAAACTTAAGAAACAAATTAGATTTAAAATTGGATTTAAACGAGAAAGCAACTATTGCTAAAGCGGATAGCTCAAATAATATTACTTTCGAAGAAAGTAAAACGGTGAAGGTTACGGAAGGTGTGGATAATAAAAGGCCTTCGATGCCGGAAAATAAATCATTTCTGAGAGATAGGTCTGCTTCAATAGGTAATATTAGTTTGAAAACTCCTATAACGCAAGTGATTGGGGAACAAAATAGGACTATGTTATTTCAGGTAAGATTAGCAATATACATAATACAACCCTGTCTCTTCTCTCTGGAAATTAACCGAAATGCCAAGTAGAGATTCTTCTCAGGAACATTCCTGAATCCATACTTCTATACTAATATTATAAATGCGAAAGTGTGTTTGTGTGTTTGTATGTTTGTCCGCCTTTCACGCCGTAACGGAACGACGGATGGACGTGATTTTTGGCATAGAGATAGTTTATGGGCCCGAGAGTGACATAGGCTACTTTTTATCCCGGAAAAATGCACAGTTCCCGAGGGAACAGCGTGCGATAACCGAATACCGCGCGGGCGGAGCCGCGGGCAAAAGCTAGTATAGAAATATTGGAACATTTTAATATTTAAATTATTTGATTACTAAACTATTACTAAACTATAACTTGTATCTGGAAATAGCCGTGGTGACCTATTGATTTGACATAATGACTTGTCAATAGAAGACTCTCGGTTCAAATTCGAGCTCGCATAATTGATTTTTTTGATTTTTTATATGCAAAATTTCTTTCGTCATTTACCATCAGCTTTACTAGTACACTGACGGAAACTAGGGGTGCTACCACGAAATACGAAAATTGAAGTTCGTATCGTACCCTCCTTCTCAGTCTCGTAATAAATAACATAAGCGTCAGTGGGACGGCAAGATATGAAGTTCAAATTTTGCATTTCGTAGTCCAAGGCCTGGGATGCTAGGACACTTCAAACTCAAACTCAAACTCACAATATTTATTGACAACAAAAACGCACTACATCACAGCAAAAACAGTAGGTAAAAACATTAATAGGAGAAGAGAGAACAATCAGAGACGTTGTGCTGTAGTGTGATGCCAAAAGGACTCTGCTCAGCATGTGCCGTAGCCCTGTAACCAGAGCTGCAGCGCTGGTTTTCACTCCTGTATTCCTCATTTCCAGGTCGGACGTTCAGAACTCCGCCTCATAAGCCCGGATAGAAAGCAGATCTTGCTACACCGGGCATTTAAAGACGTGGCCAGCTGTGTCCTGGGACGTTTCAATAAGGACCATTTTGGTTTCGTCTGCAGGGAGACCAATGAGTCGTATGCTGCTTACGTTTTCAAGTGTGAGAGCGTGTCGGTGGCGAATGAGGTGGTCAATGGTAAGTAAAGTTATTTTAAAAGCATTAGGGGGTTGCTAAAACGATTTTTCAATTCAGTGATTTGTTTGCAAAATATTCAACTTTAAAGTGCAAATTTCGAAGCGTCCCCCCTTCTAAAATCTAAACCGGTGGGTGGAAAAATTAAAAAAAATCAGGATGATAGTAAGTATATCAAACTTACAAGGAAAACTATAACGGTTAAGTTTTCTTGAGAATTATTAGTAGTTGAAGAGTAAACAGCAGCCGAAGGTATGAAATATACCTAAACTTGTAATATTTCGTACAAAATATGATAGCTGAGATCCTTAGAAAAATATTACTTAATTTTTTCGTAATGGCTACGGATTCCTATTTTGGGTGTTTTCGACACGCTTTTTTATATTTTTAAGACAGTCCGGTTTGACTGACTGACCATGATTTGTTCTAGCTATAAAACAAGCGTTCGTGGCGCATGCAGAAATCCTCAAGAAATCAAGAGAGAAGTCACCCAATATGACTTGCGAACATTGCCCAATGCTGTGGTACCATAGACTGTGCCATGATGTTGAAGGTAAGGCGCTGTGTTTATGTGGATGATTTCATCTTTAGGAGCAACTAATATTGCGTGTACGAATTCAACAAATTGGGGCTGTCTAAAAAAATACCAATGCTTTTTATTATTTTTATGAATAGAAAAGTTAATTATTAGAAACCAACTTCAACATATATTCATAATAAAAATTACTTTTTCACTTCTCATGCTCGTAAAGTTAGTGTTTGTGCTGGATCGAGGCGACATAAAATAACTTTTTATGCTCTAGCGCATAAATTAAAATCTTCGTTTAAGACTACCTTGGTATCAACAGCCACAAACAAAATTTCTGTACTTGTATATATTTTTTTAATAATATTATTTTATGTGAAAATAAAAATCAATCAGAATAAATCAATAAAACTAAAAATTTACAACTATTGGGTCGGGGGGGGAAAAGGTATTTTTTTAATTCTTTTTTTTGTTTCTCTAGGTATGAACGAAAAGAAAACCCACGCCTTCATCCTTCGGCGTATAGAACAGCTCCCTGAAGATGAACAGGATCTCATCATCACCAAGTATCAGGGAGGAACCAATCATATGTATGAGGTAAGGCATCATGAGCCATGAGACTTATATTAGAGTTTTCTATCCACACTGGGTTTGGCCATCATTCTGAGGGGAGGCATGTGCCATTTGGACTTTTATAGGCCGGGATGATGACTAAAGGAAAGCCTTTTCACTTTTTACCAAATTTTGAAACGACGGTAATTTATAGTTTTTGGTGGTTAAAATAGTTTTTGGTGGTTAAAATGGTTTTTGGTGGTTAAAATAATTTTTGGTGGTAAAAATAGTTTTTGTGGTTAAAATAGTTTTTGGTGGTTAAAATAGTTTTTGGTGGTTAAAATAGTTTTTGGTGGTTAAAATATTTTTGATGGTTAACTTTATCGTAACTGGTGGTTTGATAAATACAGGTGAGCGAGCACAACGCTTTCCTGATGATGCTGCTTCGTGCTCACTGCGAGGAGAAGCAGACTCGGCACGTCCATGATACGGCGGAAAACAGGTAAACCACCAAATAAGTTACAACCACGGTTATATAATGAAACTAGAGTTTACCTACGCTTCGCACGCGTAAACTATTCGGTCTGGTAGTTACAATTGGAATTCCGGGATTTTAAAAATCCCCTGGGAATTCCCAAAAATTATATCGTGATCTTCATTGAGGTTGTGGAACAACTATACCTACAAAATTTCATGACTCTAAACCCAATGGTTCAAATTTCAAGATTTTATCCCTATCTCGTGGGAATATCGGAATAAAAAGTACCTATGTTATTCCAGACGTCCAGTTAACATCATACCAAATTTCATGACTACCTATAAGTCCAGCGGTTGTTATTTCCAGATTTTATCCCTATTCCGTGGGAATATCGGGATAAAAAGTAGCTTTTGTATATTATGTTATTCCAGACGTCCAGCTATCTACATACTAAATTTCATCCAAATAAATCCAGCCGTTTTTGATGGTTTATTGTAACAATACTTTTTAGTTTCTGTTTTTTTTTGAGGCAGTCCGTTTTTTTTTTAATTTCACTACAACATAACATAACCAAGCAAAACTTAACTTTCAGGTCGGAGTTCCTCAACCAGTATCTAGGTGGCAGCACTATATTCATGAAAGCGCGGCGCTCTCTTACTAGCGGATTCGACCATTTCTTGAAGAGGAAAGCGAGTCGTGATGATGGCATACAGCACGTAAAAAAGGTATCGACATAATATCCATACTAATATAATAAATGCGAAAGTGTGTGTGTTAATATGTTTGTGTGTTTGTCCGTCTTTCACGCCGTAGCGGAGCGACAGATCGACGTGATTTAGCATAGATATAGTTTACGGGCCCGAGAGTGACATAGGCTACTTTTTATCCCGGAAAAATGCACAGTTTCCGAGGGAACAGCGCGCGATAATCGAATACCACGCGGGGCAAAGTCGCGGGCAAAAGCTAGTATAAACAAACAAACACACACGTTTGCATTTATAATATTAGTCTGGATGTCACAATCACAATAACATTATTAACCATTGATTATTACTTATTATTAAATAACACCGGTGTTGAACCATACAATACGAATTTTCCTTAATAATTTTCTTAACAAAACGGACACATTCATACAGTATTTTGGGGACACATCTAGAGACCCTATTTGTCCAGCTCGCAATCATGGACTGAGTCTTCCAAATGTTGTTGAAATCGGAGAGATAAACTCAGGGTACAACGGTAGATAGAAATGCCCTGATAAACAGTTTAAATTTCGAGTTTTTATTTATTTATTTAAACGCCCCCCCCCCCCCCACTTTTCACAGTTCATCTTTTGACTGTTCATCGTAAAATCTTAAATCTTAAGGGAGGCTGTGTTGTATGCTCTTTTTTGTGTATATGTGGTGTATATGTATATATGAACTTTGCATGTAGTTCATTTGTGTTGATATGTATTAGTTTAATGACTTTATTATTATGTATTAGTGTGTACTTATATATTTATGTGTATTTATAATGAATTTTTGTGTTAATTTTTTGTGTTCTTTGTCCTTTTCATTGTACTTGTAGTGTCTACTCTTGTGTCTGATATCCTGCCAAACGTTCAAAGGTTAACTGGAAGAGATCCCTTTAAGGGATAAGTTCGCCTTTGTACATCTTATTATCCTGTGTTCTGTTATTATCATGTGTTTTTATGTACAATAAAGATTTTACAATACAATACAATACAATACTTTTCCAGGAGGCGTCCCCCTTACCTACTACTGTAGTGGATACAGCATCAGACACATCAGTGCCAGAGATACTGTCACCGGACAACGGTAGATGCAAGTCGCTTTCGCCAGCGGTGTATGGAAATGGTAGCAGTGGTCAGTACAATACAATACAATAGAAAGAAAGAAAGAAAGAAAGAAAGAAAGAAAGAAATCATTTAAATATTTATATATATACAAAAACTTTATTGTACACCAGAAATAGTAAGCGATACAGAAAACAGATACACGGAGAAAAAATTGGGCCAATCAACTATTTTACCGACACTTTGGGCGTCTCCTGCGTTACCAAAATTGTCTCTGGTGTTACCAAAAAATCGTACTTCCAACAAGATATTTCACGATTTAATAGGTTAAACTTACGTAGTATTTAAGTAGGTACACAACAACATGTTTACTTACAAAAATCTGCAATTGTTTGAAAAATGTCGCGGACAGATTAGTGTCGGTAAAAAAGTTGATTGGCCCAATTACAAGTAATATTTGTCCCGTCAAAAAAGGTTTGCTTAAAACATCATTTTAAGGGTTCCGTGGCCAAAATGGCAAAAACGGAACCTTTATAGTTTCGCCGTGTCTGTCTGTCTGTCCGCGGGTTTGCTCAGGGACTATCAATGACAAACGATCGTTCTGACAAACATTACATTCGGACTTTCAATAAGTATGCGAGCCGATAAGAACCTCGCCCTGTAAACATCCCTGTATTATTAATATTATTATTTTTGTAATTTTTTGTTGAATTGTTTACTGTAGTTTTTAAGTATTTAATTTGTAATTATTTTATTTTGAAAAAATGACTTTCTGCCAAGTTACCTACGGCGCATTCTTCTTGGCAATGATGGTCTTTCCGAAAGCGCTGGTAGTTTAAAAAATAACGTGTAAAGTGCCCATTGCGGCCTATTTACTGAATAAGTGACTTTGATTTGATTTTTGATTTTGATTTTATGCTGATCATCAAGTAATGTATATTTTTTGATATCACAGACCCTCCTCCTTCCCCGAAGCCTTCCAACATGACCCCGCCTGCCGAGGAAGAAGAAGAAGAACTAAAAGAAGAAGCAGTGAATTCGCCAATGATGGACATGTAAGTCAGAACAAACTAGCGTAGTGATCATCATAAACATTGTTATAATTGCTACACCCTTACTGGGTTGTACTGCTATAACATGTATGTACCGTGTAATGTCATTAAATAAATACCCCTGGTGTTGCAGATGTTTATGGGCGGTGGTGATCTCTTACCATCAGGAGACCCACTTGCTCGTTTGCCATCCAGTTGCATAAAAAAAATCCCCGCTAATATTATAAATGCTAAAATAACTCTGTCTATATGTTTGTCTGGCTGTCTTCTGTTTGTCTGTTACGCTTTCACGTCGAAACCACAGAACCGATTTTGATGAAATTTTATAGTTTGAACCCCAAGGATCAACAAAGGATACCTTTTATTCCGGTACAGGGTGCCACCGCGCGATAACCTAGATCCGCGCAGACAAAGTCGCGGGCATAAACTAGTTATAGGTAAAAAACTTAAATAAAGGACCTGTTGTATGTAGTGGTGCACAGAATTGAAATGGAGCTTAAGTCATTTTGCGAATTTGGAACGTCAATTTGTTTATATGGACAAGTTACTATACTACATACAACAGGTCCTTTACTTAAGTTTTTCACCTATACCTATACAGAAACAAAATACGGTAGCTGAGGATTTTATAAATTCGCTTGTTTTTTTTAGTTTCCTGAAAGTGAGTGACAACCGTCCAGCGCCGACTGAGCAGGGCATCGAACCCGACGCCACCTGGCGGCAAGCCATCTACGAGAAGGTTCTACAGCCAACCGACGTGCAGGGCGAAGGTATTTAGTTAAATCCGATAGAATTCACGCCCCTTTTTCCCACTTTTCACTTTCCCACTATTCCATTTTCCCACTTCCCACTATCCCACATCGCATTTTCCCACTCTCCACTATCCCACTTCCCACTATCCACTAATACTCACTCATTTTCATTTCATTTTATTTCAAAAAAAATCTCTGATCGATTAGCCTTTCAACCCTCAATAAATACATAGATAAATAATACTTAAAAATACATACAAATATCCAAGACTCAAGTACAAACTAGAGATGAAACGGATAGTGGTTTGGCCGGATACCGGATACCGGATATCCGGCTATCCGGCCAACGGTCCCGCTGAATATCCGGCCACCGGACATTCGGCCTAGTTTTACGTACAATTAAATAAAGCTAATTCGAACATGCGCATGACACTCCGTGCAGGTTGCAACTAGTAGAGTACCTATAACTATAAGTTTTTTGCCATCCGGTATCCGGCCGGATAGTACGTCACTATCCAGTATTCGGCCGAATAAATAGTGGCCGGATAGGCCGGATACCGGATAGTGGCCGGATATCCGTTGCATCTCTAGTACAAACATTCGTATTTATCATACACATATTTGCCCGTGAACTCACAACCGCTACCTTAGTAGTCCCTTAGCTAACACCTTATGTACATCTGGTTGACCTTCGGAATAATACCATCATGTTTCTTCCAGTAGGCGACCTCACACCACAAAGTCTGTTGAACCTCCCGACCGCCCGGCCTGGTAAGAGAAGCCGGGAAGAGCTGCGTCAGCTGTGGAAGATGGCTATAGAACAGACGGTCCTGTTGGTGAGGATGGAAAGGGAGAACGCGAAGTTGAAACGTAAGTTGGTCACTCAAAGACAACCTTGGATGATGATACTATACAATTAGGGTTTGCAAGATCCGGTCATTTTAGTCCGGATATTTCGGATGATACGGATCTTTTACTAAATAAAACAAAGTTTTATAAGTAATTTAATGAAACGGTAAATCAACATGTTTTTCATTTTCCCGCCCGTAGCACAAGAAGAGAGAAGACGCTTTTAAGATCAAATACATATTATAATTAAAAGTACATAGTTTATCCTTCAGCCTAGAAATAGTGACAACTTGAACGATCCATAATTTACTTTTGGTTTTGACGTGCATTTATAAAAGCGTGTTTTTCTAGTGTTTTTTTTTTCAATTCGTTAATTTTACCAATTTAACAGGTTTTTCTTTTTTTTTTAGAAAGTGAAGAATCCTCAGCAGTTCGCAGAATAAAGCTGGAGTATACGGAGCTTGGCGTGTGCGATGCTGCCGTGGCAGTCATGTGGGACTCTTTATTAGCTTCAAGAGATAGATTACATCCTGTAGCTAAGGTTGATCGGCATATGCTTACGCAAGCTGTCATACAGGGTGAGTACACAGAAAGACAGAAAACAAGGCTTTTTTCGACTGGATGGCAAACGAGCAGCTGGGTCTCTTGATGGTAATAGATCACAAATAATTTATTGAATCAGACGTTACTTTGCGGAGGTCCATATCAATGAACTAAAATAATTTCCTTGCTCACCCGTGACCTTACGATAGCTAAGCTTATGCAAAATATGCGTGTTCATGCAGTTCCTCCACCTCCACACTGTAAGAACACACACAAATTACACAAACCCATCTATCCCCACCACCACATCACACTGAGGCGTTTCGAACTCAACCCAAGCTCAACTTCAGAGTAACACAACCATACACCATGCTACCAGTTGTTAGAGCACCACCGCCCCAAAGGTATTGCAGATGCGTTGCCAACCTAGAGGCCTAAGATGGGATACCTCAAGTGCCAGTAATTTCACCGGCTGTCTTACTCTCCGCACCGAAACACAACAGTGCAAGCACTGCTCCACGGCAGGATTAGCGTGCAAGATGGTGGTAGCAATCCGGACGGCCCTTGTACAAGGTCCTACCACCTGCAAAATGTACAAGTATGTAAGAAGTTGCACGGAAAGTAAATTTTGTCGGTTTGATACCGAGTTCCCGCAAGCCATGGAAGAGAGGCGCATATGTAGTTGAATCTTAAACTCAATTTCTAATAGAAATTGATTTTGTTCCAATATACAGAGACGGTATAAAGGTATAGTAGATTTCTGCTGCATAAAATATAAAAAAACAATTTAAACAATGATGAAACTTGCCTATGCAAGATATAATGCAGTAAGTACTTAATCATTTACTGGAACCAATCACATAGATGTGATTCTAAAGTGGTATTTCAATTGATTCTACTTTATTAGTTTGGACTTCAGCAGATAATGCGACTGATTCAATACATGGCTCGTTTTATGCTCTTGTTGTACATACTATTTATTTTTTTACGTTGAATGATTCCAGGTGTACCCCGCATGACGCGCGGAGGCGTATGGTACTTCCTAGCGGAGCAAGCGTGCCTCCGCTCGCCTCCGCCCGACTCCAAACTGTTCCCGAACTACCAGATGTCGTATAAAGCTCTGCTAGCGGGACTGACGAAGCATCAGCACGCTATACTTATTGATTTGGGTGAGTTCAAAAGTATAAGAATATTGGTTTGTATTAAATGATATTGTAACGGATAACTCACTACTTAAATCGAGTTTAGCTTAACATGTTTCGGCCTATTTCGTTGCCCTTCTTCAAGCTTCTTCTTTGTCGCGCTTTGTCTCAAGAGCGAAATAGCGATGTGAATTCCCCGATGTCCGCGCAAAATCGATCCCACCAAAAACATTACATGTAAAAAGCTGCAAGTCTCGCAACGCAATGCAGTTCTTGTAATGCTAAAAAGGTTTGAGATGCAATGTTATACCAAGTCGGTTATTTTTGTCAGTACCGGGGGGTTTCCATAGAACTCGATTTTCACCAACTTGCTTATTTTAAAACCATAGAAAAATACAGTTTATAGTTCTCAAATAAAGAGTAAATCAAATTATTTTTAAACACATAAATGACTTGGCCATCGCAAGGCTACATAATGACATAAGAATTATAATCATCAACGTCAGCTATTTCAAGTAATTATAATTAAAGATAGCGCTAGTCCCAGCCTTGCAGTTTGAGTGATACACATAATACGAGAATGACTAAAGGTTGAGTGCGATGGCCAAGTCATTATGTGTTTAAAAAATAATTTGATTTACTCTTTATTTGAGAACTATAAACTGTATTTTTCTATGGTTTTAAAATAAGCAAGTTGGTGAAAATCGAGTTCTATGGAAACCCCCCGGTACTGACAAAAATAACCGACTTGGTATAACATTGCATCTCAAACCTTTTTAGCATTACAAGAACTGCATTGCGTTGCGAGACTTGCAGCTTTTTACATGTAATGTTTTTGGTGGGATCTCATCACTTTTTGTAGGCAGTTCTTTTTTTTTCGGGTACTACTTCTTGTAATAACGCACTACTATCTTCATTTGTTTATCCTTCCTTGTCCATCGTCCATCGTCCATCCTCGTCTATCGTCTATCGTCCATTCTCGTCCATCGTCCATTCTCGTTCATCGTCCATCGTCCACTATCATCCATCGTTCATCCTTGTCCATCGTGTGCCATCCATCGTCTATCCTCGTCCACTATCCATCATCCATTCTCGTCTATCGTCCACCGTCCATCGTCTATCCTCGGTTATCGTCCATCGTCCATCCTCGTTCATCGTCTACAGTCCATCGTCCGTACCGACTGTCGTCGTCGTCGTCGTCGTCGTCGTCGTCGTCGTCGTCGTCGTCGTCGTCGTCGTCGTCGATCGTCGGTCGTCATCCGTCGTCCATCGTCGCCCATCGTTGAACTTCCGTCGTCCGTCTACCGTCTGTCGTCCATCGTACATCGTCCATCGTCCACCCTCCATCATCCGTCGTCGATCGTCGGTCATCGTCCGTCATCCGTCGTCCGTTGTCTTGTCCGTCGTCGGTCGTTGTCTTTTGTCCGTCGTCGCCATCGTCTATCGTTCGTTGTCCGTCGTCTGTCGGCGTTCGTCTTCTGTCGTCGTCCGTCGTCTGTCATCGTCCGTTGTCCGTCATCGTCCGTCGTCGAACTTCCCTCGTCAGTCATCGTCTGTCGTCCGTCGTCGAACTTCCGTCGTCATCCATCGTCTTTCGTCGGTCGTTCGTCTTTCGCCCGTCTAACTTCCGTCATCCGTCGTCGTCCGTCGTTTTCTGTCGTCCGTCGTCGTCCGTCGTTCATCCTCCACCATCCATCGTCCGCACTGGGCTCGCGTGGGAACTAAGGCCCAAGCCCTCTTATTCTGAGAGGAGGCTTGTGCCCAGCAGTGGGACGCATATAGGCTGGGATGATGATGATGATGATGATGATCCATCGTCCGTCGCCCATCGTCCATCGTCCACACTCCATCGTCCAACGTCCATTTTCTACCCATCGTCCATCGACCATTATCCATTGTCCATCATCCATATTCCAATTTCCATCGTCCATCCTCGCGTCCACTCGCATCGCACACACATTCACAAACAAACGAACTTTGGTACTTATTACATTAGTAAGATAAACAATTTCATTTTAACCCTTAATACTCAGGTATTAAGACTCAACATTAATACGTATACAATACGACTACGTTCAATAAAGTCATTGCTGTGTAACTTTGTAATCGCTAGTATTTATATGGGATTACAAACTTACTTGTGCAGTTTCTATAACTTTGAAACGTGACTGAAATTGCAACATTTTGGATTTTTTGGTGACCATGTAGGCTAAAAACTAACTATGTTTAAAATTTGGAGCTTGTGGGTCTGCTAGAAGTACCTTAGAATTATGATGATCAAAAGTCAGTGTATAGGTATGTCAGTGACAAAACTGAGGAACTTTAACATGTGATAGTTCTTAATCTACGTGTTCGAACTGAATGTAATTGATAATATATCTAAGTCCCATTAGGCCCTATAGGTAACTGAAAATTCAGGGTTCTAGCTTTAGCCATAACAAAAATACAGGGTGTTGAAAATAGCCTGAATGGCTTCGAGAAAAGTATGGTACGGCCGTGCCTTTGTTTTTTTTTGCTCGACTTGGCGGGGGCACTGCCGTGCCCCCAGATTCAAATGCGCCGCCCGCCGAGTCAGTCACTAGTCATGATTGGTCAGTTAGCGGTCTGTCTTTGTATGGGGCCAACCTCGACGTTTAGTCGGGGTTCGGACACGCGAAGTAGATGTATTTGCGTAATCTTGTGTAATCTATAATAATATCTGTGATGATAACAGATGTGAGGATTCTTAGGGGCAGACTACTACATAATAGGGATGGCGACTGGGTTAAAAAATCATTGTATTTAGTCCAACAGTTAGATTATGGAAAAATATGGGACACGTATTTTTTGGTTTATCTATTTATTAAAAATCGACAAAGGTATAGATCATCAAACTTCCGGTGTGGGGGCTTGTGACGTCACTATAAAGGTGAAAATCGTACCAATATAGTGATGTCACTCGAAACTTTTAAGCACTGTATCCTCGTCATTTTTTGTTTGTCAAACAAAAGAAAAAATATGTGCACAATATTTTTAAATTATCCACCTGACGGACTAAACAGTTCTTTTTAGTCGTCTAGCCTATTAACATCCTGCATAAATGAAGTTCTTAATTTTTGACTTCTTTTGTATTTTTTTCCAGGTCGTACTTTTCCTCAGCACTCATACTTCGCTTCAGCTCTGGGCCCTGGCCAGTTGGCACTATACAATATACTCAAGGCGTACTCCTTGCTGGACCCCGATGTGGGCTACTGCCAGGGACTAAGCTTCGTGGCTGGGGTCCTTTTGCTACATGTAAGTTTTTTTTATTAATATGGCAAATGTCCCACATACACAGGCCTCCCCATACATAGTCCTCTTCCATGCATAGGCCTCTCCCATATATAGTCCTCTTCCATGCATAGGCCTCTCCCATACATAGTCCTCTTCCATACATAGGCCTCTCCCATACATAGTCCTCTTCCATACATAAGCCTCTCCCATACATAGTCCTCTTCCATACATAGGCCTCCCCCATACACAGTCCTCTTCCATACATAGCCCTCCCCCATACATAGTTCTCTTGCATACATAGTCCTCTCCCATACATAGTCCTCTTTCATACATAGGCCTCTCCCATACATAGTCCTCTTCCATACACAGGCCTCCCCCATACATAGTCCTCTTCCATGCATAGGCCTCCCCCATACATAGTCCTCTTCCATAAATAGGCCTCCCCCCATATATAGTCCTGTTCCATACATAGGCCTTCCCCATACATAGTCCTCTTCCATACATAGACCTCCCCAATACATAGTCGTCTTCCATATCTAGGCCTCCCCCATACAAAGGCCTCCCCCATACACAAGTTTCCCCAATACATAGTCCTCTTCCATACATAGGCCTCCCACATACACAGGTCTCCCCAATACATAGTCCTCTTCCATACATAGGCCTCCCACATACACAGGTCTCCCCAATACATAGTCCTCTTCCATACATAGGCCTCCCCACATACACAGGCCTCCCTCATACATAGTCCTCTTCCATACGTAGGCCTCCCCCATTTATAGTCCTCTTCCATTCATATGCCTCCCCCATACATAGGCCTCCCCCATACACAGGCCTCCCCCATAAATAGGTCTCCCCCATACATAGTCCTCTTCTATACATAGGCCTCCTCAATACATAGTCCTCTTTCATACATAGGCCTCCCCAATACATAGTCCTCTTCCATACACATAGTCCTCTTCCACACATAGTCCTCCCCCATACATAGTCCCCTTCCATACCTAGGCCTCCCCCATACAGCCCTACAGTCATTGACACATCATTTTCTAATTTCAGACGGAAGAAGCTGACGCCTTCATACTGCTCCGCCATCTTATGTTCCGACGCGGTTTGCGGAAGCAATACCTTCCTGACATGAGCGCTTTACAAGTGCAGGTAATTTGGCAATTTTCAACGTTTCATGAAAAGGTGTTTTTTAATTACCGCCGACAAAAAGAGGGGTGTCTGTCTGTCTGTGGCACCGTAGCTCTTGAATAGGTAGACCGATTTGAGTGCGATTTATTTTATTTGAAGTCAGCCGTTTTTGAGATATTGAACTTTGAAGTGACAAAGCTGGGGGTTTTCCAACTTTTTGTTGATTAGGTTAGGTTTTTTTTTTTTATTCGACTGGATGACAAACGAACAAGTGGGTCTCCTGATGGTAAGAGATCACAATCGCCCATAAACAAAACATCTCCAACACCAGGGGTGTTGCAGATGCGTTGCCAACCTAGATGCCTAAGATGGGATACCTCAAGTGCCAGTAATTTCACCGGCTGTCTTACTCTCCACGCCGAAACACAACAGTGCAAACACTGCTACTTCACGGCAGGATTAGCGAGCTAGATGTTGGTAGTAATCCGGGCGGACCTAGCACAAGGTCCTACCACCCGAGGGTTATCCTTTGTTTTAACCCCCGTCGTAAAATGAGGGTGTTATAAGTTTAACCGCTATGTGTGTCTGTGTCTGTCTGTGGCACCGTAGCTCTTAAACGGGTGGATCGATTTGAACGCGGTTTTTAGCAAGTTTTCTAGCGATGGTTCTTAGACATGTTTTATCAAAATCGCTGCCGTTTTTGAGATATTGAACATTGTTATATCCCACAATTTTTTCCAGCTATATCAGCTATCTCGCTTACTCCGCGACCACGAGCCGGAGCTCCACGCTCGGCTGGAGGCGTTAGACATCTCGCCGGCGCTGTACGCGGCGCCGTGGATGCTCACGCTTTTCACTAGCCAATTCCCACTCGGCTTCGTCGTGAGGGTCTTCGGTGAGTGGGAATTTTTACTATGTGGGAATTTAAAAAAGTGGGAATTTTAAGTGGGAATTTTGAAAGAGTGGGAATTTTGGTGTGGGATTTCCTGTAGTGGGAAATCCGGTGAGGGATTTTTAAGGTGTGGGAATGTGTGGGGGATTTTAATGGTGGGAATTATAAGTAGAATTATTAGTGTGGGAGTATGCTAGTATGGGAGATGACCACGAACTGCTACACGCTCGGCTGGAGGCGTTGGACATCTCCCCGGCGCTGTACGCGGCGCCGTGGATGCTCACGCTTTTCACCAGCCAATTCCCACTCGGCTTCGTCGTGAGGGTCTTCGGTGAGTGGGAATTTTAAATAAATAAAAAGACATTTATTGCCACAAAAAAAAAGAAAATAACTGACAGAAACAGAACAAATAAAACGTAAAAAAAGACACTAAAATTAAAACAACAAATATGTGGCAATGGGCTCAAGCTCAGCATTTTCATGCTGCCGGTCGACGAAACCGGCGGCGCTGATTTTCAGCCTGCGCCCGTCTCGCGACATGTTTTACATAGTAAAGTAATACGGGAGGGCTAAACATGCAAAAGTATTTATAAAAAAAAAACATTACAGAAAAATAGCAATTATTTACGTATTTTAAAAGAGTGGGAATTTTAAGTAGTAATTTTAAGTGGGAATTTTTAAAGAGTGGGAATTTGGATGTGGGATTTTGTGCAGTGGGAAATCTGGTGAGGGAATTTTAAAGTGTGGGAGTGTGTGTGGGAATTATAAGTAGAATGTTTAGTGTGGGAGTATGCTAGTATGGGAGATGACTACAAACTGCTACACGCTCGGCTGGAGGCGTTAAGACATCTCGCCGGCGCTGTACGCGGCACCGTGGATGCTCACGCTTTTCACTAGCCAATTCCCACTCGGCTTCGTCGTGAGGGTCTTCGGTGAGTGGGAATTTTAAAAGAGTGGGAATTTGGGCGTGGGATTTCCTGTAGTGGGAAATCCGGTGAGGAAATTTTTAAGGTGCGGGAGTGTGTGTGGGAATTTTTACTGTGGGAATTATAAGTGTAGAATTGTTAGTGTGGGAGTATGCTAGTATGCGATGCACACGTACTGGAGCTACACGCTCGTTAGGAGGCGTTGGACATCTCGCCGGCGCTGTATGCGGCGCCGTGGATGCTCACGTTTTTTACTAGCCAATTCCCACTCGCCTTCGTCGTGAGTCTTCGGTGAGTGGGAATTTAAAAAGAGTGGGAATTTGTTCGTGGGATTTCCTATACTGGGAAATTCGGTGAGGGAATTTTAAAGTGTGCGAGTGTGGGGATTTTGGTGATCACGATACACGGTATAGTCAATCCCAAACCATCTTTCTTTCAGATTTAATCTTCCTCGAGTCCTTGGACATCGTGTTTTCCGTCTCGCTCGCTCTCCTCTCCGCGCATAGAGACGGGCTAATGCTCTGCGAGAGTTGCGAAGAAGCAGCCGAATACTTGAAGCATAAGCTACCTGATATCAACAAAGGATTGTATGAGAAAGTAATGAAAAAGGTTAGTATTACAGTCTAGAAATTTCTCGAAAGTTCTTGAATGGAGATCGCATATCGGTAAGGGCAGCCACCAATGCAGTACCACGTCCTTGTTTAGAGCAGCGGCCTCCAAAATTAGAATAGCCATGATGTTGTCCAACCTCCGATAGGAGAGGAATGGGAAGAAGTAAACTCTTCAATGCATATGAAAAAATGCAGATACATGTATAAAGTGAACTACAAAGGCGAATATTTTTACCATTTCGAAGATAACTACCAAACTCTGCCATCGAGCTAGGACTAACGATAGACGGGGATAGTTGAAAGTAAATAAAAACTCATAATAAGTTGTTAAATTTATTAATTTAACGATTTGCATAGTGCCATTTAGCTCAACCTGATGGTACTGCTTTGCCTTAAGATCAACGAGATCTACGAAATTATTGTATTTTATCAAAATAGCCCAAAGAGGGCGCTGTTAAAGTAGTATATAAGGATTGTCTCAAAGAAATAAAAGTCCTCTTTTCGCCACCACCGACTGCAACGGTCGGCACCAAAATTATTAATACGTTTTTTATTCTTCCCAGAATTCCCTAAATTTAACATAAGTAAATGGGTCAAGACCAAAAAGTTGCTCACCGTTAAAGCTGCGTTAGCAGGTAGTTATAAATTCCATTAGGTAACTTTTTCCATTGTGACACGAAAGTTATCCAAACAAATGTATGATTAATTTTTGTGTCACAATGGAAAAAGTTAATGGAAATTAAAACTACGTGCTAACGCAGCAACGGTGTGCAGCTTTTTGGTCTTCACCCAAATGCTTCCGTCTCACTCACTCCAGGTGATGTCACTTGACATCAGTCGCCAACTCTGCGACTACGCAGTTGAGTACGCGGTGCTGAGAGAGGAGATGCCCCGTCTCGCTTCGGTCACCGAAGACAACCGACGGCTGGTCGCCGACGTCGCCCGAATGTCCACAGAGTTAGACGTAAGGATACTTACCTACTTAATCTTATGGTATACTATCCTACTAATATTACAAAGGCGAAGTTTGCGATGGTTGGATGTTTACTCCTTCATGGAAAAGCTAAGCATGGATTTTGTTGAGATTTGGTTTTGCAGGTGGTAGGCTCTTGTGCAAGGTCCGCCCGGATTGCTACCACCATCTTGCTCGCTAATCCTGCCGTGAAGCAGGAGTGTTGCGTTTCGGCTTGGAGAGTAAGACAGGCGGTGAAATTACTGGCACTTGAGGTTGGGATCTTAGGCGTCTAGGTTGGCGACGTATCTGCAATCCGCCTGGTGTTGCAAATGTCTATGAGCGGTGGTGATCTCTTACCATCAAGAGACTCACTTGCTCGTTTACCATCCAGTGGAATAAAAAAAAATGTAGATAGCTGGACGTCTTAAATACTACTACTAATACATACAACTTTTTATTGTGAAAGTGTTGAAATACAATTGTGGCATTGAAGTTAAAGATTTAAGCACAGTGAGATACATACATCTAAAATTCACAGACGCTCTAACATTTTATTGTGATTGTATTTTCACTGTAGTTTCATAACCATGTCAGACTTTACATGCACTCGTAATGTCTCACTCGCAAAATATCCCTTTGTCCCTTTCGAGAAGGTCCCTTTTATAAATGTCCCATTCTCAAAACGACCTCTCTGCAAAATGTCCCGTTCTCAAAATGTCCTGTCACATAAATTACGTCCCGTTCGCAAAACGTCCCTTTCGCAAAATGTCCCGTTCGCAAAATGTCCCGTATAAACTAGGTTTTACGATAAAATCGTGATCAAATCTTATTTAACTCTTTAGTCTACGTTTACTTCTGCTGTCTATTCCTAGTTGTAGCGGTCAACGTTTTGTGAACGGGACATTTTGAAGACGGGACGTTTTGCGAAAGGGGCTTTTTTAGAAGGGCCATTTTGCGAAAACAATGAAACGTTTTGAGAAAGGGACGTAATGGGAATGGGGTATTTTGAATAAGGGACCATTTGCGAAAGGGATGTAATTTTGGTGGTGGAACATTTTGCGAGTGGGACATTATGAGTCCTAACCCTATTTTTCATTTACATTTACGACTCCTTTTGTCCACAGTCTGCTATGGACGCCATAACAAATTTCCAAAACAGCCAAGCAAGACTGGAATCTATAAACAAATCCATGGAACAACAATTGACGCTCCTCAGCCGCTATATATCCGCACACCAACGTCAAGAGATGCCAGCAGAGATAAAGAAGATTGTACAGAACCATAGCAAGAAGATTTCATTTGGCTCCAAAATATTTTCATCAAAATTCACTTTGAATGACGACGATGATGATCCAAAGAAGAACTTCAAAACTGGTATTAGTGCGCCCAATCTCTTCGCTAAAATCACGAAAGAGGACGTATACAATGCTGCTAATAGAGACAAGAAATCGCCGGAATCAGACAAGAAGCATTTCTTATCGAAAAAGTCACAATCTGTCAACAATTTGAAACCTTTCCCTTTGAAAGTTTTAGAGGAGAAATCTGAAAATATGAAACGAACGGAGAGCTTTAGAAATAATAGCGCCCTAAACGAATCTTTGAATGAATTGGGTCGAAAAAACACTGGATTTTTCGCTAATACACATGAGCAAATTAGACGAGAAAGGCTTTTTGAACAACAACTGAAACATGATTTCGATGAAAATCTAAAGAAATCTAATATTAAAATAGCTCCCAAAGATGACGATTTAAGCATATTCCAGAGCAGGAAAAGCATGTCCTTAAATTTAGGCCCTAAAACTTTAGAACCCAAGTTTGATAGTGGTTTCGTTACTCCAATAAGTCCAGAAAAAAAGGAAGATACGTCATCCGTTATATCTCATCCTCTAAGTGACTGTGATGTTGAAATCAAATTTGACGGGCAGTCGACCGCGTTGAAACAAATACGTTCTTTTAGATAAATTTAAAAACAATTAGGACTAAGAATATAGAAAAAAAAACAAAAGCCGAGTTACGGTTTTCGTACAAAAGCTTAAGTCCCATCTCGTAGCTAGATTTGGTAGCTAGCTATGAAATTAGAATTCGTGCTTTCCAATCTTGTAGCTAGCTACCAAATGGGAATGATTTTCCCATCTTGTAGCCAGATTTGATAGCTACGCAATAGAGATTGTGGTTGGCGAGCCCAAGAGGGAATTTTGGGTTCTTTTCAACCTGACAGGTGAACATAAGGAAGCGTATTAAATAATCGGAATTGTACTTTCCCATCTTATAGTTAGCTACAGAATGGGAATGATTTTCCTATGTTATAGCAAGTTATAGCCAAATTTGGTAGCTAAGTACGAAATTCATTGCGATTTTTCATCTTGTAATTTACCAAAAGGGAACGATATTCCCATCTTGTAGCCAGATTTGGTAGTTAGCAACGACAAGTGTGCTTTGGAACCGTGAATATTTTTTCCATTTCGAAACCAGCTACCGAATTCGGCTGAGTAAAGAATTCCCGTTTCGAAACTATTTGTATGTTCTTCCCTGCTGGACACTTCTCAACAGAATCTCGTGATATTTTGTATTTTTTTTGACGATTCAGTTTTTGCAATCTTTTCAACTTGGAATCAGTTTCTAATACATCGACATCTGTATATCGAGGGTATTCTGGTAGAACCGGATAAGACTAAGTGTACAATATCTATTTACTCATACGGTTTTGCTAGATAAATAAAGCAGAATGTTACATATTAGATGTCAATGTTCTGATAGTTTCTCGTTTTTGCTATATTCTATGAAATAGGGTTACCAAATAGGAAATTAAAAAACTCTAAGTATTTATTTTGATCAAGCGAGCGCGGAGTAAATTTTAGTGTAATCTAAAAGGCCTAGTAATTATCTGAAAACAAAAATAGTGACATCCATACTAATATTATAAATGCGAAAGTGTGTATATGTTTTTACGTCGTAACGGAGCGACGGATCGACGTGATTTTTGGCGTAGAGATAGTTTATGGGTCCGAGAGTGACATAGGCTAGGTACTTTTTATTCCGGAAAAATGCACAGTTCCCGAGGGAACAGCGCGCGATAACCGTGTACCACGCGGGCGGAGCTGCGGGCAAAAGCTAGTAAAAGGATAAAATAACACATGAACAGTAGATAGCTTATAAAAAATATCTAAATCACGCGGTTATACTGTTGGTACTCGAGATATAAATACATTATAGAGTACCGATGGGATGAAATTATAACCGACTTCAAAATAAGAAGGAGATTCTCAATTCGACTGTATTTTTTTGTTTCTTAAGTGATAGCTTCGCCAAAAAAAAATCAAAATTATATTTTTATTTTTTGAAAATTATTTTTTACGTGATGTCGGTGTAGATATTTTTTTTACAAAGTATTTTTATGGATTTCCCGTTAACTTTTGCAGATGGATCAGTTCATTGATAGGTGTCTGTTAATTAACTTTATGGAGAAATAAAAAAAACAACCTTTTTTCGATTTTTTGATAAAAATCCCGAAGTAACTGTAACTGTAAGAACAGTTACAAAAAATATTCGGGAAAAATATTTTCGGTGAAAAATTAGAGAACCTTTTCCTTTGCTCGATTTTTATTTGTTCGGAACCAAGCGTGAGTCGCACTTAGCTGATTAAAAAAAAGCTTCTAAAATGATTCATCAAAAGTGTTCATTAAAAAAAAATATTTTTGTGAGTAAAAAGTATTAATAGTTATAAGCTATTACGGTGGTGTAATTTAAAAGCCTAAATCCATGTAAATTGCTTGTCGTAGAGTGACGCAGTGCCGTAAATAGCCTTTTACGCACTTTTTTTTTTTAGGTATTATAGGTACCCTAGAGCAATGTCTCTGGTCTGGCCATTCTTGCCCCCCCCCCCCCCCCCCCAGAGTCTACGCCCTGTGCCTGGACCCCGGTCGCACCGCCCTATTTACGGCACTGGAGTGACGGCACCAATCATGGACATGATACTACCCAGTAATGGACAACAAAGATTCAATGCTTTATAGTCAGTGATCGGATAATCGGATGCAATATTTACCTAAATCCCATTTTTGGCTAGATTATGGAAGCGACTTCTTAAAACATATTTTTTTAAATATAAATCCCGGGATCCCAGAAAATTCGGGAATGCGAAACTAGTCTGTAACATGGTGATGGACGGTTTGATTCTATAATGAAAAAACACTAAATTTGTCGATTCCAAAATCCCGGAATTTTTTCGGTATAAAAGTGCATTCCATATTAGCCAACACCTTAAAGTAAGTAAATATACCCACACCCGATTTGATTCTATAGTAAAAAAAAATGTCGATAGGGATGTTGACACCACCAATCAACTGACGTACTTTTTATGAGCTGTCAAAACACAATCCTCCCATAGAGTTTCAATGGCAATAGCGACTTATGACGTCATTATCCGACAACTCAATCAACTATTTATTTGTTTGAAAGCAACAAAAAATCTAATTTTACAGTAAATCGAAAATTAATCAGGTTTCCAGGGCTAAAATAAAGCGTTTTTTTTACTGGAGTTGTGCCTTCGAATTATTTTTTAATGGCGTCATCATCCCTATTCCAAAACCCCGGGATTTTTTCGATTCAAAAGAGTGCATTCCATAATAGCCAACACCTCAACTTTAGGTGTTTATGCATCCAATTATCCGATCACAGCGTAAAGCTCTCCATTCATGAACTTCACTAATTATGATTATCAGTTATGTGAACATTAGTGTTCCAGTAAAAAAAATTAGGATCCGTTTCTGAAAATTTGGGTTAACGGAAAAAAGCCCATTGTTAGTTCTTGTCCTTCACTGGTGCCTTCCTAATATATGTTATATACAGCCCTCTCGTTCTGAAAGGAGGGCTGAGCCCAGCAGTGGGACTTATATAGGTTGGGATGATGATGACAGCACGAAGCTCAAAATGAATTACCAATTTTTAAGTCTTGCTCATATTCAGGCTATATACCACTATCTTGCCGTCCCGCTGACGCTAATATTATTTAATACGAGAGCGAGAGGGACGGCGCGATCCGAACTTCGATTTTTCAGCAGTCCTAATGGTCGTGTAATTGCTTAAACACACCCTATTAACTTATTATATAGATGTTACTGTATTCACATTCGCGGATGTCAGCCTTTACAGATTTGCATCCACATCCGCAGATGTGAGCCTTTACAGACCTGTATCTTCATTAGCATCCGCAGATGTGAGCCTTTACAGATCTGCATCTTCATTGTCATCCGCGGATGTGCGCCTTTACAGATCATTAGCATCCGCGGATGTGAGCCTTTACAGACCTGTATCTTCATTGCATCCGCAGATGTGAGCCTTTACAGATCTGCATTCGCATCCGCAGATGTTAGCCTTTACAGATCTGCATCCGCATCCGCAGATGTGAGCCTTTACAGATCTGCATCCGCATCCGCAGATGTGAGCCTTTACAGATCTACATCCGCATCTGTAGATGTGAGCCTTTATATATCTGCATCTTCATTAGCATCCGCGGATGTGAGCTTTTACAGACCTGCATTCGCATCCGCAGATTTTGGTGTCAAACTTCCTGGTGGTGACATGGTGTCGCATGGAATTCAAACTGACATAAAAAAATGTACGATAAATATACGAAATCCTAGAACGTGTAGTAGCGTAGTTTTAGGCTACTTAAAAATAGCGTACATTTTTTTCTGATGAATTTACAAGAAATTTGAAAATCGACTGCTTCATTGTGAAATAGATAGTGCCCGCTAGAAATTATCCTTCCTGGCGGTGACATATTGATCACTGTTTTCTCGTAACTACGGGTACCTAGTTAGTACAATTTTGACGACGGGATGGCCCAGTGGTTAGAGAACCTGACTACGAAGCTTGAGGTCCCCGGGTTCGAATCCCGGTCGGGGCAGATATTTGTGAATAATACGAATGTTTGTTCTCGGGTCTGTGGGTGTATTTAAGTATGTATTTATCTACATAAGTATGTTTATCCGTTGCCTAGTACCCATAGCTTTGCTTAGTTTGGGACTAGGTCAATTGGTGTCAAGTGTCCCATAGTATTATTATTATTATTATTATATTATAATTGTAGCGTAAAATTTCGTACATTTTTTGATGTTAGTTTGAATTCCATGCGAGAACATGTCACCGCAGGAAGTATGACACAGATTTCGCTACATAGACGATTTGGTACTGATTCCGTGTTTTGACATTGTAGGTACTTCAGCGATTTAAGAGATGATTTAAAGATTGTTAAAGTATAGCCTTATTCCAAATGATCGATAATGTTGTGAAATTGTAGAGAAAATGCTTAGTGTATAATTAAATGCGTAGTTAATTATTTTAAGGAAGAAATACACGATGTTGTATGAAAATATTGCATTTTTATTTTCACTTTACCCTTTGAGAGAAAATAGTGAGCCTTTTTTTTACCCCCGACAAATAAGACGGTGTCATGTCACCAATGTCTCTCTTTCAAGCGGATAGACCGATTTCGATGCGTTATGTTACTTGAAAGCGAGTTTGCTTCTGGTGGTTTCTTTCTTAGCTATGGCATACAATTGGTTCAACTGTTTTTGATATATTGGACTTTGAAATAACAATAGCGGAAGTTTCAAAATATCAAAGTCGGTTAGCTCAGGTTATATAACTTTGTAAATAAAACATAGCAATTATAGTAATAATTTATTTTTCTTAAATAATTAGGTACGTACTTTTGTGATGTTACGTCATTCTTAATCTATATTGCTTTATACAAATAACAATAATACTTTGCATCACAATTAATAGCAAAAAATAACAATCCATATAAATTATAGAAATAATAGATTATACAAATTATAACTCTTATTCAAATAGTGTATGTATGTATGTATGTAAATACTTTATTGTACATAAAACACAAAGAGAGAGAGAGAGTGATCGGCGATTTGGTTGCCATGCCAAAGGATGTTAACTGAGAGCGGTATTTTCATGTCATTTGTAACCCCCGACGCAAGAGGGGTGTTATAAGTTTGACCGCTACAAGTGTCTGTCTGTTTGTGTCTGTCTGTGGCACCGTATCTCCTAAACTGATGGACGGCCGATTTGTATGCGGCTTTTTTATTCGAAAGTAGGTTTCTAGCGATGGTTGTTAGACTCCTTTCATCAAAATCGTTTTTGAGATATTAAACTTTGAAGTGACAAAGTCGGGGGTTTTCCAACTTTTTGTTGGCTAGGTTAGGTTATTTTTTTAACAAATGAAGAGCGAACTCTTGTGATATGCCCATGCTAGCATAATGATTAAGTCTAACATCTGGTAGCATGGTGAACGGTAGTGTTGCTCTGAAGATGATCGCTGGTTGAGTTCGAAACGCGTTAGTGTAGTGTGGTTAGATGGGTTTATGTGAATTGTGTGTGCTCTTACAGTAGGTACATATATAAGCTAAAGCAGTATGGAAGCTACGAAACTACGATCGATCGGTACTGCAGTACCGCGAGAGCCCCTTAGAGGCCGTGTAGAGCGCGCGTCTGTGTGAGTGTGTTCGTTTCGATCGATTTGTTCGCTGCTTCAATACTGATTTAGCTTATATATACTGCGGTATGGAGGTGGACGAACTGTACGAACACATTATTTCTTGCATAAACGTAGCTATCTCGGTCGCGGGTGAACAAAGTATTATTTAGTTCATAATTATTGAGGCCTTATCTTAGTGGCAACTGAATCGTCGTTCACTTCTCATTTACTTAAACAACTAGGTAGTGTACTTATATTTATACAGTCTGTATTTTGATAGCACCTCAAACTTTAAGGGTAGTTAGAGAAGGCCCTAATAATCACATTTTATTATGTTTTAGTAAAAAATAAGACTTATTATTTTCCTTACAAAATTAATTAGCTCGCAATGTATCACTACGCGATACTACTTTGTTTTTATTCAAAACGTCGCACTTGTTGACGTGACAGCTGTCACAGAACGCTTCTCTCTCGTATCAAATTATTGTACGCATTACATTGCTGCTCGAAATTATTTCAAAAATTAATTACGTTTTGGTAGTTAATTTTAAATTAACAAATTGTTTTGATATCGGTCCACGGCACTTAAATGTTAGTCTGGTTACAGTTTGAGGTAGTATCAAAAATACATGATCTATGTGTATAATCTATAATATTTTTATTGACATGTGAATTGCATTTAATAAATAAATAAATAAATTTTATTTAATGATTGTGACGGGTAAAAATTTAACAGAGTACGAGGTTATTGTTATGTATCTACTAAAAGAAGTTTGAAAAGAAATAGGAAAGAAGGAATGTTGTTTCGAATATGAAGTTTTTTTTCTGGGGGCACGGCAGTGCCCCCGCCAAGTCGAGCAAAACAAAACAAAGGCATGGCCGTACCATATTTTTCTCGAAGCCATTCAGGCTATTTTCAACACCCTGTATTTTTTTTATGGCCAAAGCTAGAACCCTGAATTTTCAGTTAGCTATAATGGGTACAATTTACTCTCGATGCATGTATGTATAACGGGTGTGGACTGTAATATGAGCAAATAATTAAAACATAGATCATACTTAGATCATGAAACTAACGTGAGACTAACTCATATTAAATGTTATTGAACGGATTACTCACGTCTTAAATCGAGTTTACGACAGGGGATCCGCGGTGGCCGAGCATTCAATGGATTCGGATTCGACGCATTATATCCGATTTGATAAGGTGTCTGTACTTGCGAGAGAAAAGTTTTTCATTCCGCGGAAAGTGCGTGAAGCCATTGAGATTGGTCGTCATCCGAATTTTAACCGGGATTGTGGTTGGTCGGTACCCCCAAGTTGGAAAACAGTGTTAAATACTCGTGCTGCGTCATCGGTTGGTGTGAACGTGCCTTTACGGAACGATGTTGTTAGTGTTGTGTGCTACTCTACATTTGACAGCGACAATAAAAATGACGATGAAAATGTGGGTAGTTGTGCGCCTAAGTTAGTTTCGTCGGACAGTCGCGCGATCAGAGCGGTGGCGCGTAGTGCGCGTGTTGCGGCAGCCGCCGAGTCGCGTGCTCCAGTGATGAAGGGTTTCGAAATAAACCGAAACATGTCGAGCTAAACTCGATTTAAGACGTGAGTAATCCGTTCAATAACATTTAATACATAGATCATACTCTTCAAACTGAACAACTTTAGTTCAGCGACTTTTAAAAGTATTAGTTTTTTAATGTTTATTACACTTTTAAGTAGTTTTAAGTTTATAGGAAGAAGCAATGTAAAGCAAAATGATTGACGTTTGTAGGATGTGTTCTAGGATGGCGTTAATTGATAGCAGTATTTAATTTGTATAAAAAATACGAAGACTCCTATATTTTTAAAAGTCGCTGAACTAATGTTGTTTAGTTTGACGGGGAGGATCTATGTTTTAATTTTTTGCTCGTATTACAGGTAACACCCGGTATAATTATATTAACAAAAATTTATAAATAACTATAAATTAAATTAAAAATCATTATTATACATTTAGTCTAGATAAAAATTATTAGTATACATAATGTATAACTATTAATACTAATTACTAATACTACATAAGAGTAGTTGTCCTATTGAAAATTTTCACATACTGTATCTTGCTTTACTGTTACATTATATATTTATATACACGTTATCTTACCAAGTCAATATGTGTGTGTAATAATGAAATAACATATTAATATCTAATCTACAGGACGGAATAAATAAGTGGGCCAATCAACTATTTTACCGACACTATGGGCGTCTCCTGCGTAACCGAAATTGTCTCTGGCGTTACCAAAAAATCGTACTTCCAAGAAGATATTTCACGGTATAATAGGTTGAACTTACGTAGGATGCCATGTATTTATGTACACCATTTATTAAATTACAGATAAACTATGTTTACTTACAAAAATCTGCAATTGTTTGAAAAATGTCGCGGACAAAATAGTGTCGGTAAAAAAGTTGATTAGCCCAAGTACCTGTACAAAAAGGTTTGAAATATAATGTATGTTAAAAAGAAGTCAAAAATATGTATAATATTTTGTGCCACTAAAAATAAAGTCGATGTATACATAAATTTGGCTCTATGGCTCTGTAGATGTACATGTACTTATATTCATTTTTATACAAACTACAATTTAAAAACAGCGATAATTTTGTGACAATCAATGAGGGTTTTCACAGAAGTGAAATATCGCTAGATGTCGTTAGTATCGTGAAGTCAGTTTGACGTTTGACGTTTGCTTGCGATTGGCGCAGTTCTTCTTCTCTTTTAAAATATGGCTTCTGTCCTAATTAATAGGACAATTTCGCCAGTGTCTAAGTATTCTCTTTGAGAGGCAACGTTGTACGGTGATTGTAGTTTTTGTAACTTGATAGTAAAATTCCAGAAACCACGTGGAGACTACTTGCGCATTAAAAAATGTCAGACACGAGATCAATATAGAATTTTGTGATCACTGTTCACTGTTAAGGTTAATCGCCGCATAAAACACTATCAAAATTATACTTCAACTAGCCAAAGGAACAGAAATAGCAAAATTAGATATTGTCTACATCCGCCATGTTCGAATGCCAGTTAGTTATTTAACCAATCACGAGCAAACGTCAAACGGCCCTCACGATACTAACACCATCTAGCGATATTTCACCTCTGTGAAAACCCTCATTAATAAATTAAATAATAGTTATGCTCATTAAAGTACATATTATACTAAATACTCCGTGAATCTCATAAAAACCAAAACACCTTAATAATACAACATCACATTCTTACAATAATTTAAATTATCACAACATAATCACGCATAAGGTTTTTTGATACAAATATCGCTAGATGTCGTTAGTGTCGTGATGTCAGTTCAATATTTGCAATACGTCTGCGATGGGGAATGTCTAAAAATTTTTGAAACCCTTGAAAATTTTTATACCAGTAGGAATAACCTTTCTAATTAACAGAAAAAAATATCAGATTATTATCTACTATATAAAAATAAGTCGGGTTTTCCTTCCTGACGCTATAACTCCAGAACGCAAGAAAAGATTTCAAAGGTTTTGCATTCGTTGGAAAGGTCTCGGGCTCCGTGAGGTTTATAGCAAAGAAAATTCAGGAAAAATTTAAAAAGAAAAGCGGGAAAATATTTTTCACATAACCGAATACCACGCGGGCGGAGTCGCGGGCAAAAGCTAGTTATATTATAGATTATAGAAACCTCTGCGTTAAACGGACCTCACATAAATGGCATCTAGCGTAATTTTGTTTGTCATAAAACTCTTTCTTTAGTTACGTACGTATCATCAAATAAGGTACTTAGTTAATATATTTACTTACTTTGATACTTACTGCAAGATTTAAAATTTCCTGTCCATGAATGGTGCTATCGCGCTAAATATGTCCTTGTTTTAGGACATAGCGATGATATTTTATTAATGTATGCTTCACTTGAGCCAGAATCACTAATATTTTTAGTCCTAAAAATAGAACATAGGGTCTTACGACGTTAATGCCTTTGGAACAAGTATTGGTCTAGCAGCAGATCAAATGCCCCGTCATGACGGAAAAGCCGACTCTATAAAATTTTTGTTCTTAAAATAGAACATAGGGTCTTACGACGTTAATGCCATTGGAACAAGTATGGTCTAGCAGATCAAATGCCCTAGCATGACGGAAAAGCCGACCCTTAAGAATTTTTTAGTCCTAAAAATAGAACATAGGGTCTTACAACGTTAATGCCATTGGAACAAGTATTGGTCCAGCAGATCAAATGCCCCAGCATGACGGAAAAGTCGACTTTATAGAATTTTTTATCCTAAAAATAGAACATAGGCTCTTACGATGTTAATGCCATTGGATCAATGGCATAGCAGCGGATACGCAGAAGTGACGATGGAATGTCCCAGCATGACTGAAAAGCCTACTTAAAGATTTTTTGTCCTAAAAATAGAACATTGAGTTTAGGTTAATGCCATTGGAACAAACAATGGCATAGCAGCAGATAGGCAGAGGCAACTGCTAAATGCCCCAGCATGATGGGAAAGCCGACCCTAAAGAACTCCATGAACGTGATCTTGTAGCCGTGCTGCTCCGCCACTCCTGCGCAGACCACGTTCGCGCTGGCGCCGATCAGAGTGCCGTTGCCTGGAAAAGAAAGTTAATTCACCCCAAAGTCAAAGTCAATAACTATAATATTTAGGCAATAACTAGCACGAACGTCAAAAAATCTACCACCGGTTCGGAAAAAAACCCCGATGGATAAAGAAGGGTGTTCTGAGTTTGACGCCAATATCTGTCAGTCTGTCCGTCCGTCTGTCTGTCTCTCTGTCCTGCTGTCCGTCCGTCTATGTATAATGTCTGTCCATCCGTCTGTCTGTCAGATATCATTTTTTGTCTAACTAACAAGAGAATAAATAGGAATCCAAAATTTCCCGAAAATGTAACCGACGGACTAACAAATTGAATTTTTTTAGAGAAGGAAAACATCGTGAAGAAACAGGTCGTGGCAAACAGGCATGGGGCCCGCCTGATGTTAAACAATTACCGCCGCCTAGGAACGCTTGCAGCACCCGAAGTATCACTGGCGCGTTGCCGACCCTGCATAAACCTTTTTACACCCCTTTTGAAGACCTCCATGCTGTAACTCGCTGGGAAAACCACGACAGGAACTTCATTCCACAATCTAAGTGTTCTATGGAGAAGACACCTTTTGAACCGAACGGTACGCGACCGTTGTGATTCCAACATGTGGGGATGAACTCCCTGTCTATGGCGAGCGGTGCGATGTGCTTATGTGTGTGTACCATAGAACCGACACTCACCTCCTAAGCATGCGCCAAACGAGAGCGCCCAGATGAGAGGGTGCAGTGGCAGATTGAGGTCCGGATTAGAGCCCAGGGTTGTCACAACTCGCACCATCATGGTTGTCAGCGGGATGTTGTCAACGAACGCCGATGTCAGCCCTGATATCTGAAAGGTTTTCTTTATTCGACTGGATGGAAAACGAGCAAGTGAGTCTCCTAATTGCAACACCAGGGGGATTGCAAATGCTTTACCAACCTAGAAGCCTAAGATGGGATACCTCAAGTGCCAGTAATTGCACCGGCTGTCTTACTCTCCACGCTGAAACACAACAGTGCACGCACTGCTTCACGGCAGGATTAGCGAGCAAGATGGAGGTAGCAATCTGGGTGGACCTTGCACAAGGTTCCACCTGCAAAAGGCTTAAAATATTAGCTGCTGAGTCCCAGAAGTAACTGGTGACAAGATGTCTCTAGTGACATTTATCATCATCATCATCATGTCAGCCGAAAGACGTCCACTGCTGGACATAGGCCTCCCCAAGGCTCTCCACTCAGACTGGTCTTGTGCTTTTCGCACCCACCGCGATCCTGCGATCTTAACCAGGTCGTCGCTCCATCTTGTTGGAGGCCTACCGTCAGCTCCACTTACCCACAGGATAAGTAACAACGCCACGGCCAGTCTTTGACCCTCATCAACCTTCATGATGAGAGCTTCGGTCAGCCCTCCGATGTAGCTGATGAGACCTAGCTTCGACAAAGCCTGAAATAATAACAAATCGTCACTACTTTAAAAAAAACTCGTACCGCAAAATAGATAATTTTCTAAGTAAACATTATGAACATTATGCCAAGGTTAAATTTTGTTGACATGTTGATTTTAGATACGAGATTTTTAAAATAAAATTAATAAAACAGTTTTTTGATTAATAAAAATATATATACTAGCTTTTGCCCGCGTGGAATTTGGTTATCGGGCGCCGTTCCCTCGGGAACTGTGCGTTTTTTCGGTAAAAAATCACATTAGGAGTAGTAGAACGATAGTAACGCCGTCTAGCCCAGAAACAGATGGAGTAACGGAAAGGGTAGTTACAACGTTAAAGACATACCTCCATGAGCACGAACAGTGCAGCGAAGAAAAGCAATGTGGACCACTCCACGCGGTGAAGGATGGATTCCAGGTCTTCGCGGTCTGCTAGGAGTAGTAGAAGAATGGCGCCCAGCAACGCCGTCCAGCCCAGAGAGACGCGGCCTGAAGGAAAGAGTAGTGAAATGTTTAAAGTAACGAACTAAAAGAATTTCTTTGCTCACCCGCGACCTTAAGATAGCTAAGTCTATGCAAATTATGCGTGTTCTTTTAGTTCATTGATATGGACCTCCGCAAAGTAAGGCCTGATTCAATAAATTAAAGTTTAAAGTAACATCAAGACGATTTACCATAGGACAAGATTCCTTTCTCGACCATATTCAGGATGGCCTGTTTCCCTTGTTGATGTTATTTCAAATTGAGATTTCTTCTGCTTTGAAGTATAATTTCGAGTTGTCCATTTTTCATTTACAGTAGTGACAGTAAATCATCAAGATATATGGCCCGGTGGAAACAAGAAGTGAATTTTATTGACTCAGGCTTTGCTTTGCGGAGGTTCATATCAATGAACTGTCTATAAACCATTATTACTTTATTAACTGCGTAATCAACTTTTTAGTGTGCCTTATTGCCATGCTGAGTTACTTATTAAAAGTATGGTTATATGAAGTAAAAATCTACTAAAAGAGATGTGACGCGTTTCGATCTCAATTCAGCTCAATAGCCTCTGACATAAGCAATCATTGATTGCTGGCATCAAATACCCTATTAATCATGATGATGATGATGATAATGATGACAATGATGATGGTGGTGACGACGATGATGCTAATAAATTCCTTATAATCGATGATGATGCCACGATAAAAAGTACAATAAAACAACTTACTGAACTCCGGGAAGGCGTGAAGGAAGAACATGACGACAACAAAGCCGACAGCGACGCAAGACTTGATCAGAAGCTTCTTATCACGAATTTTATACTGAAAAAGAATGAGGAAATAAAACGGCTGAAGGGATCAGGAAGAAATTTTAACACATTATAACATTTTATCCCTATATGGATACATTTTGGTGAGTGTGCGCAGGAATTACATGATCTTATTCCTCCATCTCCATTTTGCCAACGGACTTCCAGGCCGGGGGAGCGTCTTCATCCTTTTAGTTAGTTTCGTTACCCGAAGCGGTTTGCTTCACCTTTCTTTTGCTTTTGCTTACCTTGTCTTTTAGTTCCGAGAGCGTCCTCTGAAAGGTATCTTTGGGACATGCCCTCTTCTTACTCTCTTTGACTATCACATGCAGCTGCGTCGTTATCTTTTGAACTTTGCGTTCCAACCGCTCCTGGAAATTCAAATGTTCAAGTAAAAGGAGATCAAAGTGTTAGGCCCACGTTAGTTTACAGATCAAAGACGATGATGCTTTTTTTCTACAGTTTTTGATCTTGTAATGTTACGGATAAAATATGGTTATTTCTTTCTTTCATAGTGAGGCATCAGAAATAATTTGGTTACCTTAACAACTATCTCATCTTTGCTCATATGAGGGAGGGAGTCAGCCGCACGCCGCCACACGTTCAGCTGTCGCCTTAGATCTAGAATTGAGGAAGCGATGAGTTAGTTAATCGTAAAGCAATCGTAAAATATTTAGGCACTTAATGTTTCCGCTACTTTTGGTTCGACAAAGTAATTGCTAACAGAAATGTTAATAGTCTTGGTAAAAATTGTTACGCCTCTATAGTAGATCGTACAACAAGAGCATATAACGAGCCATTTTACCCAAGACGTTCATATAGCCACCCGAGCTGGTATGGCGAGTGTGGATAGACACGTCGAGGGGAATATAGGTTTAATGCTCGAGTTTTACACTGCTTTTCACTTCGGTGGCGAGGAAATAAATAACAACAGAAAACACTTACTATGTACATTTTATTTTTCATGCATTACTAAATAATTATATTTTTTTAGTTTATTGATTTATTTAGATTGATTTGATTGATGCTTAAAAATTATGAAAAAAACGTATATAAACTTCTTTCTTTGTGGCTGTTGACACCAAGTTAATCGGTCTTAGATGAAGATTTTATTTTATGCACTAGTGCATAAAAAGTCATTTTATGTCGCCTGGATCCAGCGAACATTACGAAACGCGAACAAAACACGAACTTTACGAGCATGAGAAGTGAAAAATACTTTCACAATAGCAAAACTGACAAAACTTTCTACAGTACCCGGCCATAAAGATTCCACATCGGTCTTTGGAAAGAAACTCGGCTAATTTCGGCTTCGTAGAGCGTTGTCACACACTACTTATGTGACGTTTGTCAGTCGTTGTACAGGTGCAATAGAGTACGCATTTTGATGGAAATATATAATAAAGAGTTGTTGAAACCCCCCAAAACTTTAAATTATACGATGGCATCTTTAGGAAAAAGAGGAAACTATCATTTTTCTAGTAGCTGCAACAGCTCTATATAGATATCCGAAGTTTACATGTCATTAATTTGACGTATTTGTTTAATATAAGACGTCATTTAATAATTACAATGATTGATGGACGGTGGCCAGTCTTCGGAAATCGTCGTGAACAGCTAATTGTCTTTTTCCGAAGACCGAAATGCAATCTTTATCGCCGGGTACTGTACTATCCTACCTTTTATCCTTTCTATCTTTTTATTTCCTACCTTTTATTTCTGAAGGCTCACTTTGCCTCAATTTCTTGACGTCCCGATATATGAAACGCAGTTGGATATACGTCTGTACGCAAACGAGCAGGATGCCAAGCGTCATGTGAAGAGTGAAGTTGGCGAAGTTAATGCCCTGGAAAAAGAGAGAGAATCAATACCCGTCCCGTTCCGACCCCTTGTTTTCCGTACATTCATCATCATTATATCAGGCGTAGGACGTCCACTGTTGAACATAGGCCTCCCCCATTTGGGGGGGATGGGTTTGCCAATATTTAAAATACTGGCTACGCTTTGACAAGCGCAGGGTAAAATCGGTCCATAATTGACAGAGTATAATCTGTGAACATACCTACTATTATAAATACGAATATTATAAATACGAAAATGTGTGTGTTTGTGTGTATATTTGTCCGTCTTTAACGTCGAAAAGGAGCGACGGATCGACATGATTTCTGGCATAGAGATAGTTTATGGGCTGGAAAGTGACACAGGCTACTTTTTATCCCGGGAAAATGCAGTTCCAGAGGTAACAGCGCGCGATAACCGAATTCCACGCGGGCGGAGCCGCGGGAAAAAGTTAGTACAAAATACACTGAACCTCCTCAATTTTTATGTTGTTTAGAAATGGCGCGTTCTAATGCACTTGCTGTATAATCTACTACTTACAGACTCAACTTCAACTATTTGCCTAAGTGGCAACCGGTCGCTCTAAGTTAGCAACCATTACTGCCAATGACACCTGACAGCAGCAAAGTACACATGTGGCTGACCGGTTATTAAAAGTTTTCTAAACGGAGGTTGTATTTTAGAAGCAAACTTACAGAGTCTCTGACGATCTTGTTAGAAGCTATGATGACGTTCGGCGGGTCGCCGACAGGTGTCGCCGTGCCCCCGATATTGCTGTACAGCACCATAGCTGTCAACACTGGGATCGGGTGCATCTCCATCACTTCGCATAGTCTGTGGATCAACAGTTATTACAGTACCCGGCCATAAAAATCGCAAATCGGTCTTTAGAACTTCACTCATCGTGAACGGGTTTGCAATGGGTCGAGCTGTGTTCCCACCCTGTCTTTAATGAAATGTTGACAGCTTCGTTTTGATGACAACTAACTTCTTCTTTTAAAATATGGCTTCTGTCCTAATTAATAGGACAATTTCCCAGTGTCTAAGTATACTCTTTCAAGAGGCAACTTTGTACGGTGATTATAATTTTTGTAACATGATAGTAAAATTCCAGAAACCACGTGGAGACAACTTGCGCATTAAAAAATGTCAGACACGAGAGCAATATAGAATTTTGTGATCACTGTTCACTGTTAAGGTTAATCGCCGCATAAAACACTATCAAAATTATACTTCAACTATAGGCAAACCGCGTAACTGAGTCCTCGCCTGCGCGGTACAGGGGCGCGGGGGTAGGACGACAAAGGGGACTGAAGGAGGTGCGGGCGGCGTGCGAATGAGCTGTGCTAAGAAGCGCCTGCCGCCCGCGTTTCGCGGTTTGCCTATAGCCAAAGAAACAGAAATACGAAAATTAGATATTGTCTACATCCGCCATGTTCGAATGCCACAAATCGAATCCGACAACTTACTTGATGGTAATGGGCGTGATGAGTAGAACAGTAGTGACGTTGTCCAAAAACGTTGACAGCACGGCTGTTATAGCGCAGAGCACGTTGATAAGAGGCCACATCTTGCCTTTGGTGACCTGAGGAGATGGTGCCATCATTATTATCATCACCATCACCATCATCATCACTATCATCATGATCATTATTATCATCACCATCACCACCATCATCATTATCATCATGATAATTACTATCATCACCACCACCATCATCATCATTATTATCATGATCGGTTACGTATCTGAATATCGAATGTTAAAATACCGAATGTATTAAAATATCGAATGGGTCATAATATCGAAAAGGTTCTGTTAAGACTATATTTTTTTAGACTGTTATAAATCTATCCTAACCTACGGGTAATACGAGGGCGACACTGAAAGTTTTTAGAACTGGCCACTTGTAAACAATATATTAAAAAAGTAAGTTTAAATTTTGAAAATGGAACTCTTTGCCAATATTATTGAGTATGTATTTCATTCATTTGTCATTAGTTTTACGATTTGGCGGCAAATTGAAAATTGCCTGTGTCACGTCAACATGAATTTAACTCGCGAAAATTTTCGTGCAATGATTTTTTATGACTTTCGATGTCATTTAAGTCAACAAGAAAGCTATGATAGACTTCGATTGGCCTTTCATGATGAAGCTCCATCTCGTGCGACCATTTACAACTGGTTTAATGAGTTTAAACGTGGTCGCACTAATCTCACCGACGATCTGCGTGAGGGACGGCCTTCTACAGCGACAACTGAAAATAACATCAGTGTTGTGCAGCGTATGATAGAGACTGACAAAAGAGTGACGTATCAGCAGATTCGGACAAGCTTAGGCATCGGTATGAGTCAAGTGCATAAAATCCTCCATGAACATTTAGCGGTCAGGAAGCTTTGTGCGAGGTGGATACCTCATAATTTGACCGAGGCCCAAAAACTCCGTCGGGTTGATTGGTGCCGTGAAATGATTGAAAGATTTAACGGAGGTGACTCAAATGCTGTTTTCGACATACTTACGGGTGACGAAAGCTGGGTTTACTGTTATGATCCAGAAACCAAGAGACAGTCTGCTCAATGGGTGTTTCCTTTCGAGGAGTTGCCAACTAAAGTGAAGAGAGGTCGAAGCGTTGGAAAAAAGATGGTGGCCTCGTTCTTCGGAAGGACAGGTCACTATGCGACAATTGCTTTAGAGGATCAAAAAACAGTTACTGCAGAGTGGTACACTAACAATTGTTTGCCACTTGTATTGGAAAAAGTTCGGGAGAAGCGACCTCGAAGTAGGATCCTTCTTCACCACGACAACGCCTCGTCGCACACCGCCAGGCGAACAATCGACTATTTAGTGACGTCAAACGTGGAATTACTGGGTCACCCGCCGTATAGCCCCGACCTCGCACCTTGCGATTTTTATTTATTCCCGAAAATAAAAGAAAAACTTCGAGGAAAACTTTTTATGAACACCGAGGAAGCAGTGGGTGCGTTTCAAAAGGCCGTCGAAGAGACCCCTAAGGACGACTGGGCTAAGTGCTTTTCTCAGTGGTTCCATCGGATGCAGCGGTGTATTGATGTGAATGGACACTATTTTGAAAAGATATAATAAAACTAATAACTTGCTAGTTTGCTCAGTTTTTGATTTTCTAAGAACTTTCAGTTTGACCCTCGTACGATGCCGTTGTAATCAATTCTGAAAAGTTTTCGGTTTCAGAAAATAAACCTTTCGATGAACTAAAACAATTTCCTTGCTCACCCGCGACCTTAAGATAGCTAAGTTTATGCAAAATATGCGTGTTCATGCAGTTCCTCCACCTCCACGCTGTAAGAACACACACAAATTACACAAACCCATCTATCACCACCACCAAATCACACTGACGCGTTTCGAACTCAACCAGAGCTCATCTTCAGAGTAACACAACCGTACACCATGCTACCAGTTGTTAGACTAACAAACCACAACCACCGTTTTAATTTGTCAAAAAAACAAAACAATTTTGTTGTTTGAATTGACAAATTAAAACGGTGGTTGTGTTTTGTTAGTCTAACAACTGGTGGCATGGTGTACGGTTGTGTTAGTAAGTAAAATATTTCAGTTTGTATTTTCGATAACTAAAAGTACAAACAGCAAATAAAGCTCGTATTAAAAAATAGATTTTAAACAAAATCCTACCTATTGCTTGTAATTTTGATGAACGTTGTATAAGCATATGTATAAATCACATTCAATTTCCATTGTCTTGGAATACCCTTGGAAAACCTTGAATAGGTACACAAGATAATAAGTATGAAGTAAATTATAATAATCAAGTAAATGCCGTACCTACCCATTGAAGTGGCAATTAGCGTGATTTCTTAGTAACTAGATAAATTATACAGATAAATGTCGTTTCTAGGTGCGATGTAATAGATAGAGTTGTAATAGTTTTAATGCAGCTAGAGTACCTACTTATATGTAGTACGGTAAATGACATGAAAGTAGAATCCAAAATCATGCTCTCTTGCTTACATTTGTCTCATATGAGCGAGAGGGAAGTACTCATCTGATTTTAGGTTATTTTGTGTTGTCTACTCGTACTCGTACTACACGTTCATGAAATAAAACCAATGACTAAGCGATTCGACAATGACTTCGTTTATGATCTTTATCCTTCGAAAAACGTCTCTCTTTCTGTTGTTTACTGTTATTTTCATGTGTTTTATGTACAACAAAAATTTATACAATACAATGTACAACGTACAACATGGAAATTTAATCAAAAAACGTCAAGACCCTTAGCGCAAAAAAGTAACACGTACACGCACAACAGTTATACATGCACGTACGCACACATACAAATAAATATCACGGGACAATTCACTCACACCAATTGACCTAGTCCCAAAGTAAGCTTAGCAAAGCTTGTATTATGGGTACTAAGCAACGGATAAATATAGATACATACTTAAATACATATTGAACACTCAAGACCCGAGAACAAACATTCGAACACAACACATACACACAACATGTTTGCATATTACCCTTGTAAAGTACTACCCAAATGGGTGGAGTACCTCAAGGCACGCTTCTAAACACCTACTTTTAACGCCAATCAACAGCATCGAAAGCCTTGCCCAGTTCCAATTTCATACTAACTTCAAATGTGAAGACAGCGAGGAAGTCAAACATGCCGGTCTCGGCCATGATGGCGACGAGTAGCATCATGCTGAGTAGCAACAGCAGCGTCTCCATGTCCAGCCAGGAGATCAGCTCGGGGAGGGAGGGCCGCGCGCCCAGGAGTGCCAGTACTGATAGAGACAGTGTAGACACCACGATCGCGGCTAGAGTGCGGTTGATTACCTGATGGAGAAGGGATTTAAGGGATTATATGTATGTGTACATGTCTATTTCTTAGGTCTTCTCTGTACCCTAAAACGCGTAACGGTTTTAAATACAAAAAGTATTGTTAAATTCGTCATCCGTATTATCGTAGTGACAGAGGGTACATAATATTAACGCCCACTGATAAAAATACGCAGTGTTTTTTTATGGTAACATTAAATAATTGATTGATGAAAGCTAAATAAAAAAAACGGAAAAAGTATAGTAGTTTAGAACTCTGTTAAGTAACTTAAACAGTTGGACATTATTGGACATTTTTGAGCTGATCACGATTTAAAATGGAACCCACGATTTTAATGATTTTTGTCTTTTTGAATTAATTTTCTAAGGTTCTGTTTCAGCGGGCTAATATTATATTTACCTCTTTTATTTTATTATTATTATAATACCATTGGCACTTACCTCAAAAATAATCAAAGCATACAGCAGCACCAATAGCAGGCAAGCATACGTCACGCCAAGCGTCTCGTCTATTGGTCCATCGGTGTAGCTCATTGAGAGCGGCACCGCCATTGGCGCGTCGCTTGTCATACGAATGACGTAAACGGCCGTTGAGTTCAAATTTGAATCGTGTTCGAAAATGGCCGATCGTTGCTCCGCTATACTGAAGTCTATGTCGTCTGGATTTAGAAGTTTGAAGGACACTGGTGTCGTCAGATTCTGTCAAAAAATGTTCTATTAGGAAACCAGTATTTTTTTGTATATTACAGTTTTTGTTTGTGCATGATTTTGAGAGATTTACATGACATGTTATTTTAATATGTCAATTACAAGGATCCATTTAGTTTCACCTGTGTCTGTAATCAAATCTTGTAAGTCAAATTTGACCAACAGGTCAAAAAATGAGAATAGAATATTCTCGTAAAAAATACAGTTAAAAATGAAGTGGTTTTTAATAAACCTATATTTTGGAAAATTATATTTTATATAAAATAATGGTGTCAAATACCCTACAAGTGAAGTACAAAAACGCTTACCTCTCTTTCCAACACATCTGATTCCGTTATCTGACTGTCTCTTTCTGCTTTCACGGACCATCGTTCCAGCCACAATTTAACTTTGGACCTTGATGCCATCACTGTATGGTTCAGTTTCCTTTCTTCTTGTTCTGACAGGAAAGGTCCAGAAAGTTCCACCAGTAACGTCAGCTTGTCCTTTGGGATGCTTAAGATATAGTCTGAAAAATATAAAAGTTCTTAACGTAATTCTAACTACGAGTATATAGATTTATGCAGTAGTACCTCGTGGCAGTCATTATTTCGTAGTGCCTGAAGACTAGTCTGTCAATTGCTGCTTTTGAAGTCAGTAACATGGGATTGGAACTGGGTAATGCTTTTGACGCTGTTGATTGGTGTTAAAAAAGAGGTGTTTAGAAGCGTGCCTTGAGGTACTCCACGCGTTTGGGCACCTAGTACCTAGGTACTTCTAAGTTTTTCGGAATTTATGAGCGAAATTACATTTGAAGTTTACCATGAGCTTTATTGCGGAAAACATCGTGAGAAAACCTGCACACATTTGTGAAGATATTCAAAATTGTGTGTGTGAAGTTCCGTTGAAACTATGGCCCAAGCCCTCTCTCTCATGTATGAATGTAAACACTTTATTGTACATAAAACACAAAAGTAGTACAGAAAAACAACAAAACAAAAAGAATACAAAGGTGAACTTATCCCTAAAAGGCATCTTTTAAAGCTTTGAAAAGGAAAACTGAAAAGATAGGCGAACAGTAATTTATGTACAGTGAGAAAAAAGGATTACATATTAATAACATAATAAATAAATGCATGCTGAGAGGACCTGTACCCAATAGCGGGACGAATATATTTAGGCCGAGATGATGATGATGATGATGATGATGATGATGATACTAACCTAACCAACAAAAAGTTGGTTGGCTGAACCGTTTTGATAAAACCTATCTAAGAACCATCTCTAGATAATCTGCTTTCAATTTAAAAAAACCGCATTCAAATCGGTCCACCCGTTTAAGAGCCACAGACAGACACACAGCGGTCAAACTAACACCCCTCTTTTTGCGTCGGGGGTAAAGTCTCACCTTTGGTAACTCCTGGCACCAGCACAGAATTCCTCACGACAGTCTCCTTTTCGTTAAACATGAAGAAGATGACGGTGAAGAACATCCAGCAGCCCACGAGGAGGGTGATCTTCGTGTAGCTCTTAGCCTGGTCCCACTGTTGATGAGGAATCAAAGTCAAAAAACCAGCCAAGAGCGTGTCGGACACGCCCAAAATAGTTCCGTAGCCATTACGAAAAAATTAAGTAATATTTTCCTAAAGATTTCGTATTTTGTACGGAATAGTCCAAGTTTAGGTATATTTTATACCTTAGGCTGCTCTTAAACTACTAATAATTCTCAAGAAAATTTAACCTTTATAATTTTCCTTGTAAGTTTGAATATACTATACCATCCTGAATTTTCTTCAAATTTTTCCATCCAGCGGTTTAGAGTTTTGAGGGGGGGACGCTCGTAAAGTTCAATATTTCGCAAAAAAAATCCCTAAATCGAAAAATCGTTTTTAAAAGACCTATACAACGATACCCCACACTACAAGGTTGGATGAGAAAAAAAATCACCCCCACTTTACGTCTGTGGGATGCCTCCCATTAGGGGTTTGCTAAGACGATTTTTCAATTCAGTGATATGTTTGCGAAATATTCAAGTTTAAAGTGAAAATTTTCATTTAAATCGAGCGTCCCCCCCCCCCCCCCTCTAAAATCTAAATCGGTAACTGGAAAAATTTGAAAAAATTCAGGATGGTAGTTAGTATATCAAACTTACAAGGAAATCTATAACGGATAAGTTTTCTTGAGAATTATTAGTAGTTTAAGAGTAAATAGCAGACTAAGGTATAAAATATACCTAAACTTGGAAGATTCCGTATACTCGTAAAATACGAAGTCCTTAGAAAAATCAAACCAATCAATCAAATCAGCCCACATCCACCCACTGCTGGGCTCTTCATTTTCACGCCTCTTTGCCCGGTCCTGTGCCAGTCTCATCCAGTTTACCAAACGACTGCCAGAAAAATATTACTTAATTTTTTCGTAATACCTACGGAACCCTATTTCGGGCGTGTCCGACACACTCTTGGCCGGTTTTTTCCTTTTAAGCTTTTATTTAAAGTTTTTTTCAGCTAGTAGATTTTTTTTCGATTTTTCAAATATTTTTCTTATACTTTTTGGTGTTCTTGTGAAAATAACGAAAAAATAATGATTATATGTTCAAAATACCTTTGTAGGTTTCCTGTGTACATTATGGAACTGGTCACTGCAAAATGATAAAACGAAAACATATAAATAATTTCCATAGTAAACGTTGACAACATACATAAAACATAACCTAACCTAACCAACAAAAAGTTGGAAATCCCCCAACCTTGTCATTTCAAAGTTCAATATCTCAAAAGCAGCTGAACCGATTTTGATGAAACATGTCTTAGAACCATTGCTAGAAAACCTGATTTCAAATAAAAAACAACATTCAAACCGGTCCATGCGTTTAAGTGCTACGGTGCCACAAACAGACACACACACACACACACACACAGCGGTCAAACTTTTAACACCCCTCTTTTTGCGCCGGGGGTAGGTCCAGGTAATCGGTAGGGGCAGTCGTTTTTGAGTGACCTATTGAACTTTTAAATACAATGGTTTTCCAACTTGCATAAATAGAGATGATGACGCCATTAAAAAACCTCAACCTAAGACCTCAAGCTTCGTATTCAGGTTCTCTAACCACTCGGCCATCCGATCGTCAAATTGTTAATAATAAGTAATAATTTCTTTCATTCATAAAATTTTATTTTTAGCAAAAGCTATTTAAAAACTTACTGACTGTCTTCTTCCACTCTAGTCTTGAACTGGTTCGGGCCCGCAAAGTGCATGACAGTGCCGCCATTTTGATCCTCGCTGACGCCATTTTGTCGAGCGTCAGCATTGTTCAGGTGAGGCGCCGAGTTGACAGACGGTAGTCGTTTGTTCTTCGGCACGGAGCTCTTCCGTTGCTTGAGCGGCAGGGCTTCTAATTTTGCTGAAAGAAATAGCGATGTTTTTAATTTTTTACAAGTTTTAAGTTAGGAATAAATTGAAGCCGTGCGTATTTGGTCGCGTAATAACCCTAACATTTTCCGAATCTTTTAAATGGTTTCCTTTAGAAGGAACTTAATTAGCATACTTAATTAGTTAGTTGCATGAAAATTCTGAGCAGTAAATGGATTCAGGTAAAAAACCCCCGACTTTGTCATTTCAAAGTTCAATATCTCAAAAACGTCCGAACCGATTTTGATGACACATATTTAAGAACCATGGCTAGAAAACTTGCTTTCAATTAAAAAGACCGCATTCAAATCGGTCCATCCGTTTAAGAGCTACGGTACGGTGCCTCAGACAGACAGACACATAGCGGTCAAACTTATAACACCCCTCTTTTTGCGCCGAGGGTTAAAAAAAAATTGAACCAACAATAGTACCTTGTCTTTTTCCTCATATTTGAACTGCCATATATGAACTGTCACAGTGGTTAAAGTGACAATGCACTAATTGTATACATATTTTTGCCCTTGATTGTACATTATGATTTAAAAACAAAAACGACCTCGCATTATCATCAGTATTACATGATTTTTTTAGGTCGATTGAAATTTAAAATGACGACATAAAACGGAAAAAACGTAATGACCAATGACAATCATTGAGCCAAATTGACGTCTTACGTTTGATGATACCGAAATTACAGCATCATCAATATTAGAATAACATTAGGTTAAATTTCCATTTTTAGGGTTCCGCACCTTAAAATTAAAAACCGGCCAAGTGCGAGTCGGACTCGCGCACGAAGGGTTCCGTAGGTACCATTATCTATACAATATTACACATTAGTACAAAACGGCAAAAAATGTCGTTCGTTATATGGGAGCCCACCTTAAATATTTATTTTATTTTTAATTTAACGAATTATATGCACATCCGTATTTACTATAATATTTGCAAAGCTCATGGCACTCAGTGTTGCACTGCAGGTAGTTTGAAGGTGTTTCTGAAAAAGTGGCTTGTGCCTTTAACTTATACGGAAACGGAGACCCTTCTATCTTGTTAACACTCACAATCACACACACACATACACACAAACACATGCGCTGGCGATTGTTGACGGTTTCTTCTGCTGCGTGGAGACCCTTTTTGGTGTCCTGTCGTGTCACCAAGTAAACATATAATTATAGTGCTAGTTTTAGTCTTAGTCTTAGGTGATACTTATGGAGCCAAAATATTTTTTTCTTTATTTCTTTCTTTCTTTCTTCTTTTTTGATTTATTTTTTGTTTATATTTGTTGTTAATATCTTTGTCTTAAATTCAAAAAAATATGGCTAAGTTCTTATATTCCCAAGTGTTTGTCTCTAAGTTGCACTCCAGGTTCTTTGTTGTATAACACGGGGACACACAAAATTATTGTGTTATTTCATGTTGATTTATTATTATTATTTTCTGGTTTATTCGTGTATAAATTTTGCTGTATATGTGTGTCTTCTGTGTTAGTGAATAAATGTCTTCTTTCTTTCTTTCTTTTCTTCTGTATAATTTATGTCTAATGTTTTAAGCGAATAAATATGATTATTAGGTATTATTTATTGCCCTTGACTGTACACGTAGAAGTTGACGTTGACATATCCATTTATTTGTTAATCATAGCACCACAATTGGAGGCAGCAATGGCATTGTTAAAAAGATATATAAACAAAATGACAAATTTGGCTTAAGCATACATAATTGTTACCGCTCTATGCTTTTGACAGACAGACTTGTTTTGTACATGATGTTAAGAGCGTTTATATCTGCTGAGCTGGCTACGTTGCATTTTTAGGGTACCGTAACCAAAATGGCAAAAACGGAACCCTTATAGTTTCGCCATGTCTCTGCCTCTCTGTCTGGCTTTGCTCAGAGACTGTCAATGCTACAAAAGTGTAATTTTGCACCAATGTGTATATAAACCGTGCCAACCAAAAGGTGCAATAAAAAAAAAACAAAAAAATTTTTTTACAGTACCTCCCATATACGTAAAGTGGGGGTGATTTTTTTTTCTCATCCAACCTTATAGTGTGGGAAGTCTTTGGATAGGTCTTTTAATGCCATTAGAGGATTGCTAGAACGATTTTTTGATTCAGTGATTCGTTTCCAAAATATTCAACATTAAAGTGCAAATTTTAATTAAAATCGAGCGTCCCCCCCTCCCTCTAAAATCTAAACCGGTGGGTGAAAAAACTTGGAAAAATTCAGGATGGTATTAAGCATATGAAACTTACAAGGAAAACTATAAAGGTTATGTTTTCTTGAGAATTATTAGTAGTTTAAGAGTAAATAGCAGCCTAAGGTATGAAATATACCTAAACTCGGAATATTCCGTACAAAGTACGAAATCCTTGGAAAAATATTACTTAATTTTTTCTTAATGGCTACGAAATCCTATTTTGGGCGTGTCCGACACGATCTTGGCCGGTTTTTGTTAATTTTTCTCGATTAATCCATAAAAATTGAATGAAAATTAATAATAAATAAACGATTTGTATTTGTAAAAATATGTGGTCTGGTAGAACACTTGTCCTACAATACACACACACATAAACATCACGCCTGTATTCCCAAATGGGGTAGGCAGAGCACACAAACCGCCACCACTTCGGAGAATTGTCACAAGCACATAAGAATTACGTATCTTTTAGCCTCTTATGGTGTTATTTAATTTGTAATGCATATTCCTCAGTACATTGGTAGCAAACAAACGTGGGTAGAATATGACTAATGCTGTATTGTGTTAGGTACTTTTGATATGTGAGGAATTGTTCGACCACGTGTTTAAAATGGGAACTATGTTTTCTGTCATTAAATTTAGATTTGGCACTAAACTGCGATACCCTAATTATTATATCTGGCGGCGGCCGATCGTAAAATCTGCCAAATCACGAAATTCCTAGGCATACCTATCATGAAATGGCGCCATTTCATGAATTAATTAATAATAAATAAATAAATATATCATGGGACACTTAACACCAATTGACCTAGTCCCAAACTAAGCAAAGCTTGTACTATGGACACTAGCTAAGGACTAATTGGCTAAGGGACATCCGCCATATCGTTCAAAACTCACCGTTTGACGATTTGCCTAGTGAAGTTTAGGCATATCATGAAACGCCGCCATTTCATGATTTGGCTAGTTTAGTAAGATCAAATGGGTGGGCCGATTTGAATGCGGTTTTTTATTTGAAATAAGCTTTTGTAGCGATGGTTTTGAGACATGTTCACTAAAATCAGTTTAGACGTTTTTGAGATCTTGAAGTTTGAAGTGACAAAGCTGGGGGTTTTCCAACTTTTTGTTGGTTAGGTTAGGTTATTTTATAAGTATACTTCTTGACTAGATCTGTGGTAGTATCTACCGTCGTAGCGTCTACTAATGTTCTAGAAATCTTAATGCCAATAACCTCTCGTGGTTGTCCGCGATACTAAAACGTACCTAGTTAGTTCTCCAACCGGTGTGTTTTACGACGCCACAGCACGTGTATGACACAGTATGACAACAGTCTCCCATGTCCGAAAATGATACAGTAGTCCGTACTTCCATACCAATATTATAAATGCGAAAGTATGTAATGCAAAGTGAGCGATGTAACTAAACGGGTTGTGAAATTGAAATGGGAGTGGCTGGTCATGTCGCCCGCAAGCACGGCTCGCGGTGCAGGGCAGTGGTAGAATAGAAACCGTGGGGCGAGAAACGTCCGAGAGGAAGACCGCAGATGCGTTGGTACGACGATATCAAAAGTCTGGCGGGAACAAAGTGGTTGGAAACTGCTCAAGACCGAAACGAATAAGCTGAAGGAGGCCTACACCCTAGAGGTTGAGAACGGTTAAAGAAGAAGAAGAAGATGTGTGTTTGTATGTTTGTGTGTATGTTTGTCCGTCTTTTACGTCGAATCGGAGCGGCGGATCGACGTGATTGGCATAGAGATTGTTTATGGACCCCGAGAGTGACATAGGCTACTTTTTATCCCGAAAAAATGCACAATTCCTGAGAGAACAGCGCGCGATAACCGGAGCCGCGGCCAAAAGCTAGTACCTCATATTTTGAAATTTATAATACGTCCAGCCGTATATAGGCAGCACGGAGGGCTAAATACATAGACATACATACACATACACACATACAGTCAAGAGCAAAAATATGTATACACTTTAGTACCTTGACACTAACCACTGTGACAGTTCATATAATGGCAGTTCAAATATGACGAAAATAGACAAGGTACTAAAGTCTATTACATATTTTTGCCCTTGACTGTAGAATCAGATATTTCGGAGCATCCAAGGTGATCAAAAATATCGAAACTTGAACTACATGTGCCGACATTTTTGACCACAACGATACAATACAACAATACAATAACTCTATGCACACCAAAATATAGCAAAACATTACAGAAAACAGGTATACACACAGAGACTTTCTGAGGTAAGCAACAGGCGGCCTTATCGCTTCAGAGCGATCTCTTCTAGGCAACCTTTACAATGGAATGGAGAAGTGAGGAATAAATTTAAGCAGGTGGTGAATTTACATTACATTACAGCAATATCAAGAAAACATAAAAATTTATACAGTACACATACACAACATATCCAAGTAGATAGGAATTAGGAAGATACATAGCAACATTAACAACATACCCATTAATAAACTAATAGTTTTAACATTCACACGCAAGACGACAGATAGTGCTCCCTAAGCATAGTCCTGAAGATAGGCAAGGACTTAGCGTGCCTTAAGTCTATCGGCAGGGACCTGCTTCACCGCTCCGAAATATAGCCGGACAAAAACAGCTATTCTGATGCATTTCTCAAGCAAATAAATTAAATTTCGCAAAGTCGACCAACTGTTAGTATTGATACACTGTGCCACTGTCTGTCTGTATGTATGTTTGTTTGTATACCTCGAACTGGATTTAACCGGTTTTAAATAGCGATGCACGGGCTCCTATTGGAACGGTGACAAAAAATGCGCAAGAGTCGATCCCTTGTCAAACATCCTAAGACCACATATTTCACGCTCCAATTGTAACCTTATTATAAATATTAGAGGATTTAAATTTGAATGAGTATTGTTTGGATTTTATTTTTATCGCGTGGGAGTTTTTTTTCGCAGACGCCGCGAATGCCAGTTTGAAAACGTAAATATTTACTAGTTGAAACAGTGTGCGGATTTTTGTATCTTTTATTCAATTAGAGAAGATTTTTAACGTAGATACTTAAGTACCATCCCACTACCATTATAAGGGGGTGGACCAACTATTTCTTATTGTTATTCTGTCCCGTCAGCGAGGGGACAAAAGTAGTACAGTTTTTAACATTATACTCATCATCATCATCATCCCAGCCTATATATGACCCACTGCTGGGCACAGGAGTCCTCTCAGAATGAAAAGGCTTGGGCAGTAGTTCCCACGCGGGCTCAGTGCTGATTGGGAACTTCACACTCACCATTGAATTGCTTCGCAGGTTTGTGCAGGTTTCCTCACGATGTTTCCCTCACCGCAAAGCACGTGGTAAGCAGTGGTAAGTTTCAAATGTAATTCCGCACATGAATTTCGAAAAACTCAGAGGTGTGAGCCGAGGTTTGAACCCACGACCCTCTGCTTGAGAGGCGATAGGTCAAACCACTAGGTCACCACGGCTTAATTAGTACTTAAAATGTCAAAACACTTACCGTTCTCCTTCTCATAGAACTGCCGGAACGGTGCCAGCGCTGGGTCATACTTGACTTCCTCCGGCAGCCCTAGCCAGAGCTGTAGAGCCCCCGCAGTCAGGTCCCCGCAGGACACCAGAGAATACTGACTCCTGGTGAGCTCAGGCTGCCTCTCCCTGGCAACACCCCAATCCTTGAGCTTCTTTATGAACGACATTTGAAACACTCGTGGCGCTCTAAATTTTAGTGGCACTCTACAAGTACTCGAACAGGTCAACGGCTTAACATTTTCTGCACTCTAAGTTCACTTGTATTCTTTGTTTGAATTTTTGAGGCACTCTAATGTTAGCATTTTTACTAAAGAAGTACGTTGAATAATAATCACTTGAAATTTGTCATAACATTTTTCTTTGTAGCTCTAAGAATGCTCGCATGTTAAATTTTGTAGAGATGTGCTAACTCTAAGTTTAGAGTGGCACAAAAAACTTGTAAACCATAAAAATCCTAAAAAAAATACTTAGTGTTTGATACCTATACTCCACCGATATCAATTTACTTGTAAATAAAACTTTTGTAATAACAAAAAGTGTAAATAACAACAAAAACAGTTTGACGGCTGGTCGTTTTGAGGTCTGTCAAAAAATTTCAGTGACATGCTAGATTTTAATTATTCTAGAGGCGAACTTTTTACCTACTAAAGCAGTAGTCAGAGCGGAAGAGTATTGATATGAAAATCTTTTGTCTATTATGTGCTTTGCTTTGATTTTTAGCAGTAACTCTAAAGCGCTCTGTTGTTTTATGCAATAAACGCTGCGCTAAACGCAATTTTGATTCCACGCGGGCAAAGCCATGGGTAAAAGGTAGTAACTACATAACATAATATACTCCCTGTTCCCCATGCATAAACATTTTACATAACCAGCACTGTTAAAGGCCAAATTATTTCCTAACTTAATTAGGTCCTGCCTGACGTTTCGTTTTCGATCTGCCGCGGCGCGCTCGCTTCGCTCACTCGACTCACTCGTCTTACCAAATTCTCCGGAATCTAAAATACTTATCAGTTAAGGCGACCAATTCAATTACCGATATATCTTTTAGATAATAACCTAACCAACCTCAACAAATTTTGATAAAACATGTCTAAGAACCATAGCTAGAAAACCTGCTTTCAAATAAAAAAACCGCATCCAAATCGTTCCACCCGTCAGACAGACATACAGACACACATAGCGGTCAAACTTATAACACCTGTCTTTTTGCGTCGGAGGTTAAAAAGAACGAGACAAAAATGAAAATTGTCGCAATTATGTATTGGAAGTGTCCCTGTCAATAGTCATTTGACATTATTATTCACAATCACGTGTATATTATTAATATTATTAAATAATTCATACATACGTAGATATTGTGCAAATGCTATCCAACTCGATATCGTCCGCCATTTTGTTTTGAACCAGTTCAAGGCGGTTATAATCAGTTCTAACTCGCCGTAACCGTAATTGTTTAGATTGAACCAGTTACTGATAAACTGTGGTTTCATTAACAAGGCTATTTATTAGTTTATTTAGATTATTATTGTTATATCAAGGAATTAAGTTTCTTGGAATCTGTCTAGACTTTTATCTAGGTACAGTCGAGTGCAAAACGTACAAAAGTATTTTTTATCGGTTTCACTGTATTTTTATGTGTAATTTTTTTTAATGTATGATGACCAAATGGTCCCAAAGACCAGCGCCGTTCGCGAGACCGGCAGATTGCTGATTTGGGACCATTTCGTGACATGCATAGCTATATTTGGTTTTTTGTTTTTATTTAGGTATTTTATTTTTGTCACGAATAAATTAATCTTAATTAATCTTCAATTCAAAATTCAAAATTCTAATTCTAATTTTATTTTATTTTAATAAGTTACTTTGACATTTTTAATTTTTCAATTGATATTAATTGTTTCAGTGGTTGTGTAGATTTACCAAATCAGTTTCCAAAATATTTGCTGATATAGTTTATAAGAATATTTGTTACTAACAAAGTTTGTGATCATTTTTTGACATCTATGGGCGTTAAACACCTGATAATAAATGATTTTTATTTATTTGTTTTATTTATTTTATTGCATTTGTGGACTACGAGAAAGCCTTCGATTCGATCGAGACTTGGGCTGTGCTACAGGCTCTCCAGCGGTGCCAAGTTGACTACCGGTATATCGAAGTGTTAAAGTGTTTGTACGAAAACGCCACTATGTCCGTCCGACTACAGGACCAGAGCACGAAGCCTATTCCTTTGCAGCGTGGAGTCAGACAAGGAGATGTCATCTCTCCGAAGCTGTTCACCGCTGCATTGGAGGATGCTTTTAAGGTTTTGGACTGGAAAGGACGAGGCATCAACATTAATGGCGAGTACCTCACTCACCTTCGATTCGCCGACGATATTGTAGTCATGGCTGAGACCATGGAGGACCTCAGTGCTATGCTCGCTGACCTCAGCAGAGTTTCCGACCGAGTTGGCTTAAGAATGAACATGGACAAGACGAAAGTCGTGTCTAATGTTCATGTAGTGCCAACTCCCGTAATAGTCGGAGGCTCTGCGCTCGAAGTTGTTGACGACTATGTATACCTAGGACAGACGGTCCAGTTAGGTAGGTCCAACTTCGAGAAAGAGATCACTCGTCGAATCCGACTCGGCTGGGCAGCGTTCGGGAAGATTCGCAGTGTTTTTTCAGCTAAATTACCGCAGTGTTTCAAGTCAAAAGTCTTTGACCAGTGTGTGTTGCCAGTGATGACATACGGATCCGAGACGTGGGCGCTAACGATGGGCCTCATAAGGAAGCTCAAAGTCACTCAAAGGGCTATGGAGAGGGCTATGCTCGGGGTTTCTCTGCGGGATAGAATCAGAAATGATGATATCCGCAGTAGAACTAAGGTTACTGACATAGCCCGAAGAATTGCGAAACTAAAGTGGCAGTGGGCGGGGCACATTGCACGCAGGACTGATGGCCGATGGGGTCAGAAGGTTCTCGAATGGCGTCCGCGGACCGGGAGACGAGCTGTCGGTAGGCCTCCAACAAGATGGAGCGACGACCTGGCTAGGATCGCGGGATCGCGGTGGATGCGAAAAGCACAAGACCGGTCTGAGTGGAGAGCCTTGGGGGAGGCCTATGTCCAGCAGTGGACGTCTTTCGGCTGACATGATGATGATGATTTATTTTATAAATGTTTTCTTTCTTTCCTTCTTTCTTTCAAAAATAGTATCTATTCGAACCACTCAAAAACATGTTACCATACGGCCTACAATGAGAGTCTACAATGGTACATATTTTTAAACAGTTAGATAAGTTCACATTTTTTCACTCGACTGTACAAGTACCTTACCTACCTACCTACCTATCTAAAGGTGTTATTAAATATAACTACAACTTTTTATTTTTTTTTAACCCCCGACGCAAAAAGAGAGGCGTTATAATGTTTGACCGATATGTGTGTCTGTGTATCTTTCTGTGACTAGTCTTAAACGGGTGGACCGATTTGAATGCGGTTTTTTTGTTTGACAGCAAGCTTTTTAACAATGGTTCCTAGATATGTTTTATCAAAATGCTATGCTATGCTTCCGGAATGAAAGTTCACTTGCGAACTTCCTTCCACTGGCGTTCGTGTCGTCATATTGTATTGTGTTGTATTTATATATGTTTTAGTTTTTTAAATGGGTCCCACTGAAAAACAGCGTTGCGGCTTGCCGTAACATCATGCTGAGAGGGGCCCACTTTATACTGTTCGATGTTATTTGTAATTCTTTCCATCTAATGTATTTTTATGTCTATCGAATATGTATCAATAAATGTCTCTCTCTCTCTCTCTCTCTCTCTCTCTCTCTCTCTCTCTCTAAATCAGTCGTCGTTTTTGAGATATTGAACTTTGAAGCGACAAAGTCGGTGGTTTTCCAACTTTTTGTTGGTTAGGTTACAATTTAAGACATTTTATTGCATTTATTTTAAGTTAGCGTTGATGTTTTAATCATTTGCTGTCAAGGGCCCAAGGTCCAACGGAGTATCTGGGGGCACGGCAGTGCCCCCGCCAAGTCGAGCAAAACGAAAGGCACGGCCGTACCATACTTTTCTCGAAGCCATTCAGGCTATTTTCAACATGCTGTATTTTTTTTATTCTGTGTCATCGAGTACATCACAAAGAGCAGATGTTGTTGACAAATGACATGTGTCATTTTCAATGTCACCGAAAGCGTGCACATTGCCATTGGACACCATCGTGTAACACAAACCATGCTACTGTTAGTAAACAGGGTCCGTCGCCATGTTTACGGGAGTTTGAAGGCTCAAGGTCGCTATCTAGTAAATAATCATTCGTTCTCAGTAAAACCGGCCAAGAGCGTGTCGGACGCGCCCGAAATAGGGTTCCGTAGCCATTACGAAAAAATTAAGTAATATTTTAGCAACCCCCTAATGGTTTTAAAAGACCTATCCAACAATACTCCACACTAAAAGGTTGGATGAGAAAAAAAACCACCCGCACTTTACGTCCATAGACGTAGTGGTCTCATAGGAGGTACTCCAAAAAAAAAATTTTTATGAGTTTTTTATTACATCATTTTGTCGGTATATCTTACATAATAAATATTCGTGCAAAATTACAGCTTTCTAGCATCGATAGTCCCTGAACAAACTACAAGGAAACTAGAAGGGCTCTGTTTTTGTCATTTTGGCTACGGAACCCTAAAAAAAGCCATGGTGGCCTAGTGGTTTGGCCGGGAGCACCAAAGTTCGCATACTCTTCGCTAGCCATACCGTAATTTTTGGCCGAATCATCGTTTGCCATAATTTTTTCCTGCTGAAACCTTAGTTTTCTGAATTTTTTAAATGGTCATCCTACAGAAAACTATAGGTTAGGTTAGGTTTGTTTTATAACAATTCTGAACGATTATTGAATTGAGAAAAAACCTGCTTTATAATAAATAAATGAATAAAAGAAACTACATTCAAATTGGTCCTACCGTTTAAGAGATACGGTGCCACAGACAGACACACATAGCGGTCAAAGTTATAACACCCCTCTTTTAGAGTCAGGGGTTAAAAACGATCGTTCTGAAAAACATTACATTCGGACTTCCAATAAGTATGCGAAACGATATGTACCTACCCGGTGTGGCCTAATAGTCTCAAGCAGTGGGTCGTTGGTTCTAGTTTGGGCTTGTACCTCCTACGTACCTGTGAGATTTTAAGAATTTATCTAGAAAGAACTCAAGCTTTTAAGAAAAGAGCGAAAGCCCTACCTAAAAGGCCGGCAACTCACTTTTAACTCTTCTGGTGTTGCAGGTGTCCATGGGCGACGGTAATCGCTTACTATCAGGCGATCCGATTGCTCGTTTACGTCCTATTCCATAAAAAAAAATGTTTTATTTAATTAACAGAAGAAATAACCTAACCTAACCAACAAAAACTTGGAAAACTCCTGACATTGTCACTTCAAAAACGGCCCAACCGATTTTAATGAAACATGTCTAAGAACCATCGCTAGAAAATCTGCTATTAAATAAAAGAAACCGTATTCAAATTTAGTCCACCCGTTTAAGAGCTACGGTGCCACAGACAGACACACAGACAGACATAGCGGTCAAACTTATAACACCCCTTTTTTTGCGTCGGGGGTTAAAAATACGAGTCCGACATTTTGAAAATCTTACGAACTAGTTATAATTTGGAATCTAGCCGATAGTTTAATTATATTTTAGTCTTGTTAGTAAAACCACAGTTTTTTGTCTCAGTTATGACCGAATGTAAGGTCGCCGATACACTGAAAAATTGGTAGACTAACTGAATAAGATATATGACCCGGTACAGTCGCCGAGAAAAGTGAAAAAAAGCAATTGACAAGATTTAAAACACTTGTAACTTACTACAGGAATCGAAAGAGTTTTGCCTCCTGGACATGGGAAAATATTTATTATAATTTATTTCTCCATAAAAAGTTTTAAAAAAATATCTGAATTTGCCAACACTACCACAGAATAGATAATATATGTTCCCTTTGCCTTTTTCACCAGAAAAAAGAGCTGTCATAATTTTGACGAGGTCTATGGCAAAAACGGAACCCTTATAGTTTCGTCAAGTCCATCAGTCTGTCTGTCTGTCTGTCCGTCCGTATGTCACAGGCATTTTACTCGAAAACTACAAGATGTATATCAATGAAATTTGGGGTACAGATGTCTTGTCAAAACCGCTATTTAGTTTTGTAGTTAAATTACAAAAAATAAATATTTATAGGGGTGTCCATACACGTAACAGAAATTGAAAAAACATTTTTTTATTAAAATACACGCATCCATAAGACATCAGTGTTTCAATTAAAACACATACAGTTAACATTGCCATCATTTACAGAGTCAGAAAATTATTGTTGAAATCACGACCCCGAAATCAACCTGTATTTAACCCCCGACGCAAAAAGAGGGGTGTTATAAGTTTGACCGCTATGTGTGTCTGTATGTCTGTCTGTATGTCTGTCTGTGGCACCGTAGCTCTTAAGCGGGTGGACCGATTTGAATGCGGTTTTTTTATCTCAAAGCAGGTTTTCTAGTGATGGTTCTTAGGCATTGTTTGTCAAAATCGGTTCAGCCGTTTCAAGATCATCATCTCTTTTGTTCGCTGCGGTAGGAATCTTATACGCATAACGGGTATTTACTTTACTTCCAAACATATTTGGGACCTACAATTTGAAAAACCCATACATGCCACATAACTATGCAATATTATGGGATTCTCGGTCTCATGCTGCAGCCAGGATATCCAGAACACTATTAGGTAAACTCTTGATAAAACCATAGCAGATATACCGTGTTTGGATTAGTTTCGATCAGTGTTTGATTCTGCATACAATGCAATGGTGCCAACAGGATGAGCTGATGCTGCAGCCAGGATATCCAGCACACTAGTACACTATAAAAATAATAGCGCATATGTCGTGTTTGGATTAGTTTTGATCATTTGATATCGCAAGTAGCAGCGCTGCAGCTCTGGTTACAAGGCTACGGCACATGCTGAGCTGAGTCCTTTTGGCGTCACACTACAGGCACTACAGCACAACGTCTCTAATAGTTCTCTATTCTCCTATTTATGTTTTTACTGTTTTTGCTGTGATGTAGTGTGTTTTTGTTGTCAAAAAATATTGTGAGTTTGAGTTTGAGTTTGAAGTAAATATGATTTCAAATTCGACCACGACTGTACAATAGAACAACAAACTGTACTCAGCTAGGATCAGATTAGGGTGAAAGGCGTGTTATTTCAAAATAATAACACAGCAAGCGCGAATCAACCCCAAAATATGGTTTTAACGATTCCACACGGATTTAGTTTTTACAAGGGACTATTACGACACGATCGGGGTCTGATAATGTGTTTTTTAACCCCCAACGCAAAAAGAGGGATGCTATAAGTTTGACCGCTATGTGTGTCTGTGTTTCCGTCTGTGTGTCTGTCTGTGTGTCTATCTGTGGCACCGTAGCTTTTAAACGGGTGGACCGATTTGATTGCGGTTTTTTTATTTGATTGCAGGTTTTCTAGCGATGGTTCTTAGACATGTTTTATCAAAATCGGTTCAGCCGTTATTGAGATATTGAACTTAAAAGTGACAAAGTCGGGGGTTTTCCAATGTTTTGTCGGTTAGGTTATGTGAAAAAAAAATTGCTGGCAGTATTCTTACCCGAGTGCTCTAAGCGTTTTTTTTTTGTTTATTCGATTGGATGGCAAACGAGCAAGTGGGTCTCCTGATGGTAAAGAGATCACCACCGCCCATAAACATTGCGTTGCCAACCTAGAGGCCTAAGATGGGATACCTCAAATGCCAGTAATTTCACCGGCTGTCCACGCCGAAACACAACAATGCAAGCACTGCTGCTTCACGGCAGACGGCAGATTTATAATATTTCTGATTACAGCAAAGAGTCATTCAGAAAGTTAGAGTATAGTATACATATTTTATACATTATATCAGTAAATCGCCACCTGTAATTTTTTTTTATACTTAATGACTTTTTAATATTGAAATCGGTAATCTTATTTGACATTTTTATAGTTTCTTAACCGACATGGCAAAAACGAACTATTAACTCTTAAACTACTAATAATTGTCAAGAAAACTTAACCGTTTATAGTTTTCCTTGTAAGTTTGATATACTTCCTGAATTTTTTCAAATTTTTCCACCCACTGGTTAAGATTTTAGAGGGGGCGGGGGGACGCTCGATTTTAATGAAAATTAGCACTTTAAAGTTGAATATATTAATGAATGTAGAGGAAGCAAGATTTGTATGCCAGAGTCGTAGCAAGTGAAAAGATGTAGTCTCTGCCTACCCCGTTGGGAAAGAGGCGTGATTGTATGTACATGTACATATGTAAGTTGAATATTTTGCAAACATATCACTGAATCATATGGCTGAGATTATGACACAAATGAGCGTGTTAGGGCGCTATTAACGAGCAAGTGTGATGTAAAATCCTTTACGTGCGACCTTGGTTTATATGTGGTTGGGTAGACAACACAGCACCTAGTTTTAACTCAGTTTAATTTGGGCATAAACATGCTTTATAAACACGCTTTAAGAGAAGTTTCCCTGCAGCACAGGGCGGCCACGCCATACAAAATTCGCGTTCTTAAATCTACATAGGCGCGACGACGTCTGTACACGCGTCAATGTGTGCGCGAGATACACAGGGCTGATTGTCGGAAAACCCTAGTACTATAAGTATATCTACTTACCAATGACATTTAAAGGTACTTAAGTAGGTATGGCTGAAGCCGGGTCTCCACTGAGCGAACCGCCTTTCGAGGCAAACGCATGAGGCATGATTTTGTTCGGCACAGGGCTCAAAATTGCACCGCAAATGGCTGCCTCGCGAGGCGGCTCGTTCAGTGGAGACGCAACTTTAGATGTACAAATTAATGTAATCGTTAATCTTACTTTATTTAAACCTACTTAAAATGTGTCTGTCTATGTATTTCAGCATTATTATTATTAAAATTTATTAAAATTTGCACTTTAAAGTAGAATATTTTGCAAACAATTCACTTAATCGAAAAATCGTTTCAGCACCCCCTAAAGGTTTTAAAAGAACTATCCAACGATATCCCACACTACAAGCTTGGATTAGAAAAAATAAATCACCCATTTTACGTCTATGGAAGGTACCCTAAAAATATATTTTTATTAATTTTTTACTATACCATTTTGTCGGCATACTTTACATACATATTCGTGCAAAATTATAGCTAGCATTGATAGTCCCTGAGCAAAGCCGCGGACGGACAGACAGACAGACATGGCGAAACTATAAGGGTTCCGTTTTGCCATTTAAAATAACTACTATCGGGACAGTGACCAGCACTAAGCCGTCTGCGTTACCAACTGTTTAAAGAGTTATTTGATGTTATCTGTTTGATAACAAAGAGATAAGATATCCTTACAATAACTGTAATCTTATCAGAATCAGTGCGCTTCGAGTAGGTATTGTGTTAATGTAGTTTTTGCTAATTAGCATTTTCCTACTTAATTTGTATTTTTAACCCCCTACGCAAACAGGGGGGTGTTAGAAGTTAATGGAAATCAAACATAGCACGGTGTATAAGTACACAACAATTGATCGTTCAAAAGTAGGTTCAAAAAAAATTTGGTATACCAAAAAATTTAACCGACTACAAAAAAACATGTTTTTTTTTTAAATAGCGTGATAAGTCCCGTTGTGGTATTTTGACTATAAATATTTTACCAGTCTGAAGTCGGTGCCTCAGCACGAGCCAGCAGGAGTGGACCTACAGTCGTCTACTTCACCTACTTACCTAAATACTTATATATTAGACTTCAATCAGATAGCCGGATGGCCGAGTGGTTAGTGACCCTGACTACAAAGCTTGAGGTCTCGGGTTCGAATCCCGGCCGGGGCAGATATTTGTATGAATAATACGAATGTTTGTTCTCGGGTCTTGGATATTTAATATGTATTTAAGTATGTATTTATCTATATAAGTATGTTTATCCGTTGCCTAGTGCCCATAGTACAAGCTTTGCTTAGTTTGGGACTAAGTTAATTGGTGTCAAGTGTCCCATGATATTTATTATTTATTTATTTATTATTATTATTATTATCACTCCTGCTGTCTCGTGCTGAGTACTGCTGAGGCACCGACTTCAGGCTGGTAAAAAAATATCTTCATGGTTTTTGTAGTCGGAAAAAAAAATTATAAACAAAACAAAACATTTTCAATTTTTTTTTCACTCTTCTTAGTGTTAATAATCTAAGATACAATAGTTTAATGTCGGTATGTGTAGTCGGTTCAATTTTTGTTATAATTTTTTTTTCATGGACCAATAGACATGCTTCATTTACCTAGCCTCGCACAGAACAGCTGTAGTGGAAACAGTTAGCGGAGCAAGGATAGGTATCTTACAGAACGTTGACATTATATATGCGCTGAAGCGAAACGTGGATTCTAAACATAGAATAGATCTTCTAGGTACATTACACTACCTAAGTATTGTAAACTAGCTTTTGCCCGCGGCTCCGCCCGCGTGGTATTCGGTTATCGCGCGCTGTTCCCTCGGGAACTGTGTATTTTTCCGGGAAAAAAAGTAGCCTATGTCACTCTCGGGCCCATAAACTATCTCTATGCCAAAAATCACGTCGATCCTTCGCTCCGTTACGGCGTGAAAGACAGACAAACATAGAAACACACAAACGTACAAACACACAAACACACATTCGCATCTATAATATTAGTATGGATGGATTCCACTAGTAAATCTCAGCGCTCATAATTGTTATTGTTGTTCCTTCCATCTGTGTACTGTGTTATTCTCTGCTTGTCTTCCTGTATTTACTTCTGACTTTATCCTTAACAAGTGATTGTTTTAAAAGTATATTAAAAGCTGAGTGCACGCTGTCCCTGCATATTGATTTTTGAAACCTCCGAACATCTACCTATTTATAAAAGGACACAAAAGGTACTTCAAGATGTCAGATTCCATAAGTACCCAAATAAACATTAAAACATTTCTCAAAAATTTGTCCATTTTCAAAGTTCCGTAGCCAAAAGTGTCTGTCTTTCTGTCCGTCCGCGTCGTTGCTCAGGTACTATCAATACTAGAAAGCTGTAATTTTTCACGAATGTATATGTAAACAATGCCGACAAAATATTACAATAAAAAATTTAAAAAAAGTTTGTAAATAACTGATAAATAAACTGATTTCTTGTCAATTTAGTGACGGGACAAGTTTTCGAGAAATACTCATTTTCCTTGAAGTTGGTTAAAATGTAGAGCAACTTAAAGTATTATATTTATAACTCTACACTAGGAACAATAGTATGTTGCTACCCGCGATATACTTTTAGCCATTACTGAGCTAACAATTTATATGTTAATGTCAACATACAATGCAGAAAACATGGGCATATAATTCGGTTAACCGTGTAATTACATGCATTCGAGCATTTGCATGAAAAACCAAAGAGGACGGAGGATTCTGTTCAGTCAACTACAAAGTATTATAATTAGCAGTACGAAAGACCAAATTTCATAAAGACCTATGAACGGAAGGCCGAATATTATAACGTCGAAGCTACGATCGAAACGAACACACTCACACAGACGCGCGTTCTTCACGGCCTCTGAGGGGACCCTTAGAGGCCGTGTAGAGCGCGCGTCTGTGTGAGTGTGTTCGTTTCGATCGTAGCTTCCATACTGCTTGAGCTTATTATATACTGTGTCGTGGTTTTCATTGACGTTACGTTAAAAACAATGTCAAATTTTATGACTCCAAGCCCGGCGGTTGTTATTTCGAGATTTTATCCCTACCCCGTGGGAATATCGGAATAAAAAGTAGCTTAGGGTTTATTCTAGATGTCCAGCTATCTACATACCAAATTTCATCCAAATCCGTCCTGTCGTTACAGTGTGAAGAAGTAACAAACATACTCACTCACACACTCACAAACTTTCGCATTTATACTCTTAATATTAGTAGGATGTTTATACTGTTGTTTTGATTTGAACGAACGAAAATTTCTCACTGGATCTTGATATGTTTATCATTATAAACATACTATACAAACCATACGGGTTAAGTACGTCAATTAATTTATAACCATCGTAACGAACATGACTGACCAGTGGTACGCTAACTCGTAATTAACTATCACGTAAACGATGTATTTGCATTTGGATCAATAGATCACTGTCACTATGATTTAACCTTCGCGCTAGTCAAGCTAAGCAGACGGAATAGGCTAAAAAAAGGCCAAGTGCGAGTTGGACTAGCGCGCCGAGAGTTCCGTACAAGTAATTATATCATACTAGCGTATTAGTCCAAGATTTTATTTCTATCCTATGGGAACATCGGGATAAAAAGTAGCCTGTTTATTCCAGACGTCCAGCTCTACATACCAAATTTCATTACTCTAAGCCCAGCGGTTATTATTTCGAAATTTTATCCCTACCGCGTGGGAACATCGGGATAAAAAGTATCCTATGTTTTAATCCAGTTTGTAAACTAACTTTCTGCCAAATTTCACCCGAATACGTCTGGCCGTGAAGAATTAACAAACATACAACACTCACTCAGTCACAAACTTTCTCATTTATAATATTAGTAGGATTATGATGCAACCGAAAATTTATGCTTTTCGCAATGTTTCCTTTATCTGTGCTATAAGACGTTGCTTGGTACCAAATTTCAAGATTGTGAGTTCACGGGAAGTACCCTGTAGGTTTTGATTCCCTTGCGAGTGTCGAAAATATGCAGCATAAACGGCTGTATTTTTTGATTGCGTTGGCTTAGAAGTTTGATTTTTTCACAGTTCCAAGGGACAGTAGACCTGAGTATTTGATATGAATTACAGCTTGATACCTCCTCGCGTTCCTGAGAAAAAGGGGAAAGGTGGACAACAAAGTAATCCTATAAGGGTTTTGTTTTTAGGGTTCCATAGCCAAAATGGCAAAAACGGAACTCTTATAGTTTCGTCATGTCTGTCTGTCTGTCCGTCCGCGGCTTTGCTCAGGGACTATCACTGCTAGAATGATGTAATTTTGCACGAATATAGATGTAAACTATGCCGACAAAATGGTACAATTAAAAACTAAAAAAAAACAAAATTTTAGAGTACCTCCCATAGACGTAAAGTGCTAATAGGTCTTTTAAAACCATTTGGTTGCCAGGACTATTTTTCGATTCAGTGATCTGTTTGCGAAATATTTAACTTTAAACTGCAAATTTTCATTTTAGTCGCAGGAACCCTAAAAAGGTTTATTTTTTTTTTCTTTTTAGTTTTTTCGGTGGTTTAATTTTTCGTTAAATAGTTTTTATTTTATAATTTCTTCCATCGATTTGGGTAGGTTTTTTCCAAATGTATATGGGACCAACTCCCTATCCAATAAAAACGAATTATCAATATCGAACTAAGTACCTACTCTGTAAAAAGTTATGCGCATTGCAGTGGCGGACTAAGCCCGTCAGAGGCCCGGGGCGGCAAAGATGAATGAGGACCCAAGCTTTAAAAAAATGCACACACTTAGCACATTTTTAAAGTCTTGTAGGATTTGATCAGGGGAACGCAGAGGCATTTGCCCCCCCCCCCCCCAAGACCGGAGGCCAGGGGCGGGCCGCCCCTTCCGCCCCCCAGACTTATGCGCAGTCATACATATATTGCGTTGCAACAAACTTTATCATTCACACAGACATACAGACAGACACAGATAGCGGTCAAACTCATAACACCCCTCTTTTGCGTCGGGGGTTAAAAATCCTTGAATGTACCTGATCTGGCAGATAAAGTTTGTTTACATTTAGTTAAATTCCTATTCAAAACAAGTATCCACACTAATATTATAAATGCGAAAGTGTGTTTGTATGTTTGTCCGTCTTTCACGCCGTAACGGAGCGGCGGATCGACGTGATTTTTGGCATAGAGATAGCTTATGGGCCCGAGAGTGACATATGCTACTTTTTATCCCGGAAAAATGCACAGTTCCCGAGGGAACAGCGCGCGAGAACCGAATACCGCGCGGGCGGAACCGCGGGCAAAAGCTAGTGAGTAGATAAGTAGGTTCAAAAGGACTTCCATTTAACACTTATAAGTGGAAATACCCATTTACTTACACAGCTGTTACTAATTGCATTGTTATTACTCCAAAATTATCTGTTGGTTGTATACCCAAAGATTTAGATTATCGTACTGACTAAGGTTAAAGTACAGAGAACATTCCACTGCAGGGGACAGCACTCCTCTCAGAGCGGAAGGGCTTGTGCTGTAGTTCAGGCCTAGTGCAGATTCCCTCACGATATTTTCCTTCACCGTTCAAATGTTATTTCGCTATTATTATTATTATTTTATCTTAGAGAGGCCAGACAAACGAACTAGTGGGTCACCTGATGTTAAGTAATCACCACTGTGCATAGACACCCGCATCGCTTTAAGCGATGCCAGTGTGTTGTCGACCCTGCAGAAAATATATTTGTTGGCGACTGGCTGCGGTGCGACCTTCTTTACAGTTTGTCAATGTCCTTTTAAATATTTTTTTTACTCTAATTGTCAGTTGTGACTTGTTTGCCCGATCTGTCGGTTCCTAATAATATTATTGTGCTTTGCTTATTAAATTACTATCATTTAAACACGTGTTTCCATCAATCTTTCCATTAGTTTCAATACAGTCCACCACTAGCTATCAATATTATTGGAGTTTCTCTACGGGATCGAATGAAAAATGAGGAGATACGTAGAAGAACAAGGGTCACCGACATAGTCAAGCGAATTAGCTCGTTGAAGTGGCAATGGACAGGCCATATAGCACGGAGAGCAGATGGCCGTTGGGACTGAAAAGTTCTCGAGTGGAGGCCGCGGATCGGCAAGGGCAGCGTAGGACGTCCATCAACGAGATGGACGGATGACCTGGTTAAAGCCGCGGGTTCATGGTGGATGCAGGCCGCTGCCAACCGAGGCAACTGGAGGTCTATGGGGGAGGCCTATATCCAACAGTGGACGTCCTACGGCTGAGATCATGATGATGATGAATTTTGCAAATAAATTTCGAACTTGTCACCCGACTTTGTCACTTCAAAGTTCAATATCTCAAAAACGGCTGAACCGATTTTGATGAAACATGTCTAAGAACTACCGCTAGAAAATCTGCTTTCAAATTAAAAAAAACGTATGTAAATCGGTTTACCCGTTTAAGAGCTAAGGTGCCACAGACAGACAATAAAGAACTTTACAATAGGTACCTACAATACTTTCGAGTACAATACAGTACTTTACTTACTTACTTAGTCTGAAATTAAGGTTTTCATCACACTTGTCTGTCAATGTTTGTTATTCCACGCCTGTATACTAAAGGACAATGGCCTAAATTGTTTCCACGCGGGCAATGGATTTACGTATAGTTATTCAAATTGTTTTGCAATAATTTTAGTAAATATGTTTTTAGCGTGTTGGAAAAATCTGGCCGTATGACTTAATTCGAATACTAAACTAAACACAGCATTATCTATGGTATGGCTTCTAACCAGACTCTCGTTAGTAATCCCCTTCTTAAGGCTAATTAATGCACAATGTACTATAATCTGTTTGTAGTTAAGTGATTAGAATTATAAATATTTGTCTCATTAATATCGTAAACACACAACATTTAGTAGGTATTTTAATATTCTACTAAATAGGTTCACGGACGTACATTATATCTAAATAGGTAGAGATAAAGAGCATTTCCCTGTAATAATGTAGGTAGATATGTCTACTACTCTACTAGGCCTTGTTGACAGATGCTTACTTTCACATAATGGTGGTAATAATCCTGCTTATAACCTTGACTTCTAAATATCTTAATAATAATAAAACTGGGAAAAAATGTTTATATATGCCTATAAATTATTTTTATTAAATTCTTTTAAAATAAACGCAAAACTTATTCTAATCTAACCCTACAAACTCCCAATAGTTATTGTTAAGCTACTTGTTAAGTTTTTTCTGAACTTACTGCCGTGTTGTAATTATATTTTACTACCAACATAACGAAATAAAATCTAAATCAACAACTGATTTTAAACACTTTCCAACACCCTTATCCGGTTAGGAAGCCACTTGGTTATACAGATAAAAAGTCATTAACACGTTAACACAAAAACCTATTAAGATTTAAAACACAGCAAACGTTGACATTTTTGTAAATATAACCTACAAAACGAACCACTAATTTTGGCGCCCTTTTTGACGTTTAACATGCGAGCATAGAGACGGCGGTTTTGTTTTTATTTTTTATTTTTAAAACGCGTGCGACCGCCTTGAAGCGCGGAGTGTGACTGCCAGCTTTATTTTTATTATGATTTTTATCAATGACATGACGTTATCATGCGTAACTAATTTACATAGTTGTTGAAGTATTATTGTACTGATTATTATACTAAGTACTGAAAAGGAAAAAGGGCCCAAATGAATTTAAGATTAACTTAAGATTACTTGTAGGTATTGTACCTATTGTGTCATTATTGTTGTTTCAATATTTTCGTCTTTAATTACCTATAGCGTTTAGGAAATACAATAGAATACAATACAAAACAAATATTCTTTATTGCACACCAAATACTGAACAAATACTGTACTAATAGGCAAACTTTTTATTGAATTAAGTGTATTCGGATAAACTTTTTAGCACGGTATAATGTCATGGTTCCCACTGCCGTGCTTTGACGTGCTTCATCTTTGTAATTTTTGTTTGACTGTCAAAAGAATTCACACAAACATCACGTTCCCAAATGGGGTAGGCAGAGCACACGAAACGTTACCGCTTCGGAGCCACTTTTGGCAATTTTTAAGTTTGACAAAAACGGTACAATAGTGACAGATTGCTAGCCTGTCGCCATGGAGTAAGATAAATATACCAAAAGGATTCAATTTATAGAATCCTTCGCTTACTCGGGATTCAAAATAAACACTCGAAACAAAAAACAATTTTGCTCACTTGTTGCAGAAATAACTGTTAATTATTTTTATGTTCAAGTTGTTAATTTTCTATATTTGTACCTACCTACTCAATGACTGTGTAGGTAAAACGCAAAGAATGCTATCTTACAAAATGCTATTAGCTAGTTTGAAGGCGTTTGTGTGCGAATGTAATGATGTATCTGCGTTTGGAAATCAGAGTAATTACAAACTTTTTTTTGTTAATTATTTTTTTTTTTACAAAAAGTAAAACCGACTGCAGAAAAATTGAATATATTTTTTTACTAGCTAGTCAAGTCAAGTAAGTCAAGTTGAAGTCGGTGCCTCAGCACGAGCCAGCAGGAACGATTGAAGCCCATATACAGGTGAGGAAGATGACTATAGGTCCACTCCTGTTGCTCATGCTGAGGCACCGACTTCAACTTGATATGAAATTCAAGCTAGTAGAAAATTATTTTAAAGTTTTTTTTGTAGTCGGTTCTATTTTTTGTTATTTTTTTAAAAGAAGCTCCAAGGGACAGTAGACCTCAGTATATGATATTATAAATTTTAGCTTGATACCTCCACGCGTTCCCGAAAAAAAGGGTCTTGACAGAAAGATAGATAGACAGACAGACAGACGGAGAAAAAGTCATCCTATAACGGTTCCTTCCGTTTTTAGGGTTCCGGAGCCAAAATGGCAAAAACGGAACCCTTATAGTTTTGCCATGTCCGTCTGTCTGTCTGTCCGTCCGCGGCTATTCAGGTTATTTGTTTGCGAAATATTCAACTTTAAAGTGCAAATTTTCATTAAAATCTAGCGTCCCCCCCCCCTCTAAAATCTAAACCGGTGGGTGGAAAATTTTGAAAACATTCAGGGTGGTAGTCAGTATATCAAACTTTCAAGGAAAACTATAACGGCTAAGTTTGCTTGAGAATTATTAGTAGTGTATGAGTAAATAGCAGCGTAAGGTATAAAATATACCTAAACTTGGAAGATACCGTATAAAGTACGAAATCCTTAGAAAAATATTACTTAATTTTTTCGTAATGGCTACGGAACCCTATTTTGGGCGTGTCCGACACGCTCTTGGCCGGTTTTTTTCCTTTTGAGTTAACTACATGTTCATAAAAAGTGTAAGTACTTACAAATTACTGTGCTCCAAATTATAATGCCCAAAAGACTTTCTTCTCCAGACTTTCTTCTTCGATTTCTCCCTCAAACTACTAAACACACCACTAAACTTCTTCAGTTCTTCCCGGCCAATATTACATTCTTCGGCACTTATTTCTCCGCAAATTTCTTTACTTAAACAATTCATATTCTCAAAAGTACTACTGCTTATATTACTCTTCACATCACAGTCTATAAGGTTAGCCTTTATGTAATCTTTCTGTTTGTCATGTTTTGTTTCAGCTTTTTCCATATTATCATTGTTATATATTTCAGAATCACTCTTATTATTATTAAATTTTATGTCATTTTCAAATGTAACTTCATTAGCTATTGCTGTATTTGTGACACTATCTTTTTCATGATCTCTATGGTTGTTTTCTTCATATGCTCTTATATTTATGTATTCATCCTCTTGTAGTTCGAAAGCTGTGTTTGTTATTCCATTCATCTTCTCGATTTACATTAGCTGTTGAAGAAAAGTAAATGTTATTAAGAAACTTGGAAATCCAAATCATCGTTATCACAGCTGTGCACATAAAAGAACAATTCGCATCGATCGAAGAATTTAGTTGAGAGCTACGTTGCCTCAGACAGACAAATGGCATTGCCGCCAAACTTACAACTTAGGTACACCCTAACAGAATAAACAAAAACAAACATAATAAAGCTTAAACTACAGATAGAAAATTTGAAGAAGAAGAAGAAGAAGAAAGACATTTATTCACATTCACAAAGACACACAAATACAACAACAACAAAAAAAACAATAGACAGCAAACAAAACATAAAGGAAATACCAAAATACAAATATACGATTTTGTGTGTCCCCGCAAAAGTGAAACGGCCGCTGACTCAGCATAATGCTGAGGCGTTAGACGCCTGAAGCGCTGGTATTTGGCCTAAATCGCCGTCAATGGGCAAGGTGCCCAGAAGGCTGGCCGTATTTCCTTGCTGTATAGCGATACTTAATTGCTGTGCGAAATAGTGGCCAGCCCTCTGGTCGCCCGAGGCTTCTATTCGTCGACAAATCTTTGTACAGCCGTCGCGCACTTGGCCCCCATGGCCCCAAGGTTTCCACGCCAAACGCTGCAAACATGTAGCTGGTTCCTAGGGCGGCATACTGGGTGATTCCGGGGTCATGAGCAGGAGTGAAAGGGGTGATGGGGACATTCACACTGAGCAACTTTTAGTATAGGACCAGCCCCGAAATCGCGAAAAAAAAAACATCTTATCAAGAGAATCGATCGCTAACTATCCGAAATGTATGGAATAGCAGATTTTTTTCTGCCATTTCGGGGCTGGTCCCATAGTAAAAGTTGCTCAGTGTGAATGTCCCCATCACCCCTTTCACTCCTGCTCATGACCCCGGAATCACCCAGTATTTGCGGCGTTTGAGGCTTTCAGCTTGGAACATGGGACGGTGCCAGGGTACGCCCCTATTTCTGCGCCGGGGTTTATAAAAGCTATTTGAAATATTACCATTAGAAAAACAACCGTTCACGATAAAAAAATTGTGTGTTTAGAAATTATTTTCTTCCATCGGTTAGTAAAGTCATACTGATAAAGATCTTAGCGTTGGAGAATTCAATTATTTCTTATGCAATCTTAAATTCCAGCTACAGTCAACCAATAAATTTCAGTACCTAGGCGACCGAGCTTAGCTCGGGCTAAAACTCGACAAGAAACGCTTTCCCAGAGATATCGATTTTTCGTCCCCGAATATTATATATAAGAGTTTCTCTTTTAAAGGTATTAGATTAGATAGTAACAATCCCTACTGTCCCTACTAATATTATAAATGCAAAAGTAACTCTGTCTGTCTGTCTGTCTGTCTGTCTGTTAAGCTTTCATGTCGAAACCGCTGAACCGATTTTGATGAAATTTGGTATAGAGATAGTTTAAGCCCCAAGGATCAACATAGGATACTTTATATTCCGGTAGAGGGCGCCGCCGCGCGATAACCTAGGTCCGCGCAGACGAAGTCGCGGGCATAAGCTAGTATGAAATATTTTTTTTAAAACAGATTTACAATATTATTAATGTATAATATTATTAACTAACTTAATACCTATTTATCATTATTTTATAAGGCAAACACGTCGTCAAGAGATGTCGCTGGCATGGACCCTAGAACGCAGGCCGCATTACCTCTTTGAATAGCAATCCCTATTCTTTGCGCAAGGTAACCGCCAGCTCTAGAGTCCCCTGAGGTCAAAACTAACCTCTATTAGATAGTTAGAAATATCAATAACCAACAAAAAGTTGGAAAACCCCCGACTCCGTCATTTCAAAGTTCAAGATTTTGGCAAAACATGTGTCTAAGAACCATCGCTAGAAAACCAGATTTAAAATCCAAATCGGTCCACCCATTTAAGAGCTACGGTGCCACAGACAGACACACCAAACGGTCAAACTTGTAATACCCCTATTTTTGCGTCGGGAGTGAAAAAACAAAACAAACAGTGCAAAAGTTAAAATAGGTAAGGTGCAATATCAGTCTTGTGATATTAAATCTATAACTAGCTTTTGCCCGCGGCTTCGCCCGCGTGGAATTCGGTTATCGCGCACTGTTCCCTCGGGAACTGTGCATTTTTCCGTTATAAAAAGTAGCTTATGTCACTCTCTGGCCCAAAAACTATCTCTATGCCAAAAATCACGTCAATCCGTCGCTCCGTTTCGACGTGAAAGACGGACAAACACACACATACATACAAACACACTTCGCTTTTATAATATTAGTATGGATTGTATAGGTACAGTCAAAGTCCGCAAAACCACCAACATCCGCAGACTTCTCTTGTCAGAGTGGCTTCTACAAAACTTGGAAATCGAAGTTCGTATCGTACCGTCCCTCTCACTCTCGTATTAAATAATATAAGCGTCAGCGGGACGGTACAATACGAAGTTCGAATTTTGATTTAAGAATTTCGTAGTTACTGCCTCTCTGGCACAACAACCGAAAATTCGGCCAAAACATGATTATTACGCCGAAACCTGCCAAAACTTCGGTCGGAGACTTGTGAAAACGTTCAAATTAAACCATTTATCTACACCCATATAGTAAATCCTCCATTATGCGTTCAAAAACCATAGATAATGACCAGCATTATGACATTGGATTCTATTATGAACACGGCAGTATCGTAATGGTCATTACTATCTGATATCTGTATCGTAATGAGATTTCATACATCATTACAGCACCGGGACGTGGTCGCAGGTCGTGGGGCGCCACTGCACTGGGCGCGCAGCTCGTGGGGCAGACATACCCACCTAGTTCTCGTTCATACAGGTCATTCGCACTGGTTCGCGGAACACATGATAGAGGACTTTATATATGGATGTAGATAAAATATTGCATGCAACTGTACGTAATTAGGCCTTAAATTAAAACACTCATGTGACCCTATTATGAAACTCGGCTACACCTAGTATCATAAAACCACACTCGTGTTTTAAGGACCCCTATTACGATACAGTTGCATAAATAACTATTACACATTATTACATTATTCTTTCCATTTAATGTATTTTATGTGTATCGAATAGGTGTAAATAAAATCCTTTACACATTCATACGTGAAAACATCTGTTTACACAAAAAAGCAACATTTCGCATGCGCTAGCACAGCTCAAACTTACAATAATGCAGTATGTCATTCGCTCTTCAATAAATTGAAAAAGATTTCTACTTATATTAGCTACTTGATAGTCCGGAGCGCGTGACCGATATGCCTCAAACCGTCTGGGTTTTTTTTCGACGGACGCAAAGCGCCGCGCATGTCCACAATTTTCTAACTATAAGATTTTGAATAAAAAAATAATACTGTGACGATAATTAATGTTTACTCATTCGAGTACTATTTTTTTTATATATATAAGAGGAACTAAAAGAATTTCCTTGCTCACCCGCGACCTTACGATAGCTAAGCTTATGCAAAATATACGCGTTCATGCGGTTCCTAAACAACTGGTAACACGCAACTGGTAGCATGGTGTACGGTTGTGTTACTCTGAAGATGAGGTCTGGTTGAGTTCGAAACGCGTCAGTGTGATGTAGTAAGAAAGAAAATAAAGAAAGAAAGAAAGAAAACATTTATTCGTGACAAAAACAAAAATACCAAAATAAAAAACAAAAACAAAATATAGTTATGCATGTCACGAAATGGTCCCAAATCAGCAATCTGCCGTTTTCGCGAACGGCGCTGTTCTTCCTTTGGGACCATCTGGTCATCATACATTAAAAAAAAAATACACATAAAATACATAGATGGTTAGATGGTGGTTAGATGGTGATAGATGGTTTTGTGTAATTTGTGTGTGTTCTTACAGTGTGGAGGTGGAGGAACTGCATGAACACGCATATTTTGCATAAGCTTAGCTATCGTAAGGTCGCGGGTGAGCAAGGAAATTCTTTTAGTTCATTGATATGGACGTCCGCAAAGTAACGACTGATTCAATAAATTATTTAACGCAAGATAAAGCGGCAATTACACTGCGTCGTTCACCTAATGCGGTCGCCGAGTTTGTTTCAAACTAGTTCAGCGAACGACCGTCGCCTTTACATTAGTCTGTCCGTCTACTGCGGCGGCCATATTAAGGCGGTGGCAGCTGTCGCTCGCCGAATGCGGCCGACTACCGTCTTCTTCACTCTTTTACGGTCGCCGCATGCGGCTAGTGATGTACCGAGCACGGCTTGACTCGAGTCAGACTCGATTCCTACTTAGGCCTCGCCTACTCGACTACCAAAATATTTTGATTCGAGTACGCCAGACTAGATTCGGTACTCGAGTCGGAGAGAATCGGTTTCTTACTCGCTGACTCGATATATGCGAGTGCCTCGAGTCTAGTATTCGAATCAGATTCGCTTGAATTCATTGTCACTATACTATACTATAAGCTGTTTGAAGATACACCTTTTCGATTTTTCCTTTTTGTTATAAAATTGGTAATGGATTCGATGACTCGAATTTCTTGACTCGATAGACAGACTCGAGTAGGTATTCACTGGTTTCGAATCGCGGAATCGAGTCAGGATTCGAATACCACATAAAATTACTCGAGTCGACTCGATCCACCAAAACAGCGATTCGGCACATCACTATATGAGTAGTCAGTTAGCGGTCAGTCTTTGTATGGGGCCAACCCCGACGTTTGGTCGGGGTTCGGACACGCGAAGTAGATGCATTTGCGTAATCTAGTGTAATCTATATCTGTGGTTTGTACCTATTAAAAATAATAGCGACTTCGCAGTTCTCATTCGTCTTACCGTGCTGTGAAAACTTCGATTCTTGGTAATTAGACCTCAATCTGAAGGTGCAAAAGGTGCCTCCTTCGCGCAGTCGGGTAGGTAAATAATCGTTTTCTTCTCTACTACTTCTCATGCTCGTAAAGTTATAATAAAACTAAAAATCAATCAAAATAAAGCAATAAAACTTAAGCGGTCGAGGGCAGGAAAATATTAAAATACCAGGGTCTCGGCTAAGCATATAATTTCGTTGCTGTCGGATTTGAGACCCTGGGTCCTTGGGGCCCGGACAAAATTTAATTAAAGCTACGAATAAATATTCTCTGGAAACGTAATTGCTAGCAATGAACGCTTCGATTGTGATTCCATTTGTAGCATTTACGCAAACAAATACTAACAGCAATGACAACGTAACACTCACACTCTCTCATACACAGCGCTGGCCCGCGATTGGTCCGCGTAAGAGTCGGCGCCGCCCTCTTGCGACAAGCGTGGGGGCGATCTTACAATGCGTATGCATAACACTTTCCAGGATCGCCAAGTATGGTGTTTTAAATATTATTTACTTACATATGAAAGGTGAGTCCTGTGTTTTTCATATCTGAGTGGTTTCTACACCACTTCACACAACACAAAGGCATGTTTTTTAAATTGATTCGAGCATAAACACAACCACAAACTTGATCGAAATTTTCCACGGAGCGACTACACGACTCAAGTTTTACGGCCGAACTGGCGCGACGCACGGTAGATATTTTAAACCCCGCCCGTCGCGGTAGACACTCCGCGGAGTGGCTTTTCGGGCTTAGTTACGTTTCCAGAAAATATTTATTCTTTAATTTAAAGAAATACAAATGCTAGAAAGCTGTAATTTTGGACGAATATATACGTAAACTATGCCGACAAAATGGTGCAATAAAAAAATTCAAAAAAAAATTTTTTTTAGGGTAGCTCCCATAGACGTAAAGTGGGGTTAATTTTTTCTTTATCCAACCTTTTAATTTTTGTGGAGTATCGTTGGATAGGTATTTTAAAACCATTAGGGGTTTGCTACAACGATTTTTCGATTCAGTAATTTGTTTGCGAAAAATTCAACTTTAAAGTGAAAATTTTCATTAAAATTGTGCGTCCCCCCCCCCTCTAAAATCTAAGTTTTATTGAGAATTTTTAGTAGTTTATAAGTAAATAACAGCGTAAGGTATAAAATATACTAGAACTTGGAATATTCCGTTCAAAATACAAAAATCCTTAGAAAATTACGACTTAATTTTTTCGTAATGTCTACGGAAGCCTGCTTCGGGCGTGTCCGACACGCTCTAGGCCAGTTTTTTGATTTAATTTAGTAGGTATTAAGACCCACTTGCAGGTAAAAATAAATCTAGATTTAGTTGTTAAGCTTGACAGTTCCATACATTTTGACACTACTAAACTAAGCTTAACGCTAACTCGAGATTTATGTGTTTCCTGTAAGTGGCCATAAGTTCTTAAGTTAGGTAGTTAGTTTATAGTTAAATTTTTTAAGGTTATTTTTTCTCAATACCTGTTCTGGTGAATATTCAGCCTTTTAAAAACACTTGAACACGCGTTGCTCATACGAGGTTTAACTCAAAATGAAAGCAGAACGTGCTCGAACAGTCGTATGCAAGACAATCGTCCAAACGCATTGTTTTAATAACAAAGATAAAACATATTATATGTTATGACTCAGTATGGAATTGGAAACGTTGCTAATTTAATGAATTCCTGATGCCATTAAGAACTGGCTAAGCGCGTGTCGGGACCCGCCACTTTGGGTTCCGTATAATTATTATTTATTTTATTTATTTCATCATTACACTTTGTACAGTCACCTTAGGTCTAAGTGCAACCCTGTTTAAGGGCATAGCAATATTAGCAATATTTTTTTTTTATTTGACTGGAAGGCAAACGAGCAAGTGGGTCTCCTGGTGGTAAGAGATCACCACCGCCCATAAACATCTGCAACACCAGGCGTATTGCAGATGCGTTGCCAACCTAGAGGCCTAAGATGGAATACCTCAAGTGCCAGTAATTTCACCGGCTGTCTTACTCTCCATGCCAAAACACAACAGCGCAAGCACTGCTACTCCACGGCAGGATTAGCGAGCAAGATGGTGGTAGCAATCCGGGCGGACCTTGCACAAGGTCCTACCACCTGCAAATATGTATTTGTATTGAAATATATTGCACTTATCTAAACTTAACTAAAAACATGAATAGGTTATAAACAAATTAATAAAATTAATGCACATCAGGTACCTAAATAGAAATAATAATAACAAATAAATGATAAAACAAAATGTCCAAACAAATTTTCCATTTGCACCAAATGACAGTAAATCACAAATGCTTTAAAATAACTGTATAAAAATGTTGTGAAATAATTTCCATGTAATATTGGTAATACTGTTTTTATTCAAAGTAGAGCCAAGGAATCCTAAATTTGAAAAGTTAACTGTCAAAGGAAGTTCACTGAACTATATTATTATGGATTTTAAAGCAATGCTTTTATGAACTATAAATAGAGTATAGACCTTTTCCCGGACTTATGTGTCCATACTATACTATCCATACTAATATTATAAATGCGAATGTGTGTTTGTGTGTTTGTATGTTTGTCCCTCTTTCACGCCGTAACAAAGCCACGAATCGACGTGATTTTTAGCATAGAGATAGTTTATGGGCCCGAGAGTGACATAGGCTTCTTTTTATCCCGGAAAAATGCACAGTTCCCGAGGGAACAGCGCGCGATAACCGAATACCGAATACCGGGTGGAGCCGCGGGCAAAAGCTAGTAATATTATAAATGCGAAAGTGTGTTTGTGTGTTTGTCCGTCTTTCACGCCGCAACGGAGCGACGGATCTACGTGATTTGTGGCATAGAGATAGTTTATGGGCCCGAGAGTGACATAGGCTATTTTTTATCCATGCGCGATTACCGAATACCACGCGAGCGGAGCCGCGGCCAAAAGCTAGTATCATTATATTTGACAACCAGATGGCCTAGTGGTTACAGAACCTGACTACGAAGCTTGAGGTCCCGGGTTCAATTCCCGTGTCGGGGCAGATAAATGTATGAAAAATACGAATGTTTGTTCTCGGGTCTTGGGTGTTTAATATGTATTTAAGTATGTATCGATCTATATAATTATATTTATCCGTTGCTTAGTACCCATAACACAAGCTTTGCTAAGCTTATTTTGGGACTAAGTCAATTTGAATTTTCCCGTGAAATTTATTTATTTTAATTATTGTTTATTCGTGTTCTTTTAACTGTCAAATAAAACTGTTATACTTAGGTACATTGCGTGAGAATACATTAATCTGGTTACACAGACAGATAGACAGACAACGGGACAGGTGAAACTAAAGAAAAGCTTGTAAAGTCACATCTATTCTATTAACGTCGAATCATTTTTAACCGACTTCAAAAAACCGGTCAAGAGCGTGTCGAACACGCCCGAGGTAGGGTTCCGTAGCCATTACGAAAAAAAATTGTCACATTTTTCTAAAGATTTCGTATTTTGTACGGAATATTCCAAATTTAGGTATATTTTATACCTTAGGCTGCCATTTACTCTTAAACTACTAATAATTCTTAAGAAAACTGAACCACTATAGTTTTCCTTGTAAGTTTGATATACTTACTACCATCCTGAATTTTTTCAAAATTTTCCACCCACCGGTTTAAATTTTAGAGGGGGGGACGCTCGATTTTAAAGAAAATTTGCGCTTTAAAGTTGAATATTTTGCAAACAAATTACTGAATCGAAAAATCGTTAATAATAACCTCAACCCCATAATGATTTCAAAAGACATATCCAATGATACCTCACACTACAAGCTTGGATGAGAAAAAAAAATCACCCCCTCTTTACGTCTATGGGATTTTATTTTTTATTGTACTGTCTTGTCGGCATAGTTTACATAAATATTCGTGCAAAATTACAGCTTTCTAGCATTGATAGTCTCTGCGCAAAGCCGCGGACGGACAGACAGACAGACACTGGCGAAACTATAAGAGTTCCGTTTTTTTCCATTTTGGCTACCTAACCATAAAAAGGAGGAGGTGATCAATTCGGTTGTATTTTTTTTAATATCTTTTACCTCAGAACTCCATCACTTCTGAACCGATTTGAATTTTTTTTACGTTCGTCTAGAAGTGCTTTCAATTTGGTCCCATAAGCAAGTCAGGATCTGATGATTGGATCTTAGGGAAATCGAGGGAACTCTTCAAATATTGTAGGAACGCCTGTGGTAATTTCAGTATATTTAGGAGTAACTCGTGCATTTGCTCTTGAAAATCGACATTTGGTGAAGTGGAACTGATGATGAAGACCAAATTTGACTATCGGAGCGAAGGACTACTCAATAACAAGTACTTCACGGGTTGAAATTCAATTACCTTAACCTATAGTAATTTGGATATATTTAGCAGTAACTCGTACATATTATGCTTTTGAAAATCATAATTTGGTGAAGTGGAACTGATGATGAAGACCACATTTGACCAACAGAGTTACTACTCAATAACAAGTACTTCACGGGTTGAATTTCAATTACGTACTAACACAGTTGCTAAGCAATTTAAGCTCATCGTAATTCATACGGTGAAATGGAACGGGCGATGAAGCACCAGGACTCCTCAATAATGAATGTCTCTGCATCGAAAAAAGCAATTTTTCGTAAAAGGTGACGGAGGGCGGAGTGCGAGGAAGTTGCCAGCTCTAAGGTCCCCGGTGGTATCCGAGACACGTTTGGATAATTCTTTAAACATCATTTTGGCGCTGGACCCCCGCGGACCTAAGGTCCCGAAGATGTATTCAGGGCCGAGACCTTTGTTGTTTATTTTGAGTTGCCAAATATCTATAATATAAAAATGAATCGCAAAATGTGTTGGTAAGTGCATAACTCGGGAACGACTGGTCCGATTTCGATAATTCTTTTTTTGTTGTGTTCGCTACTGTCAGTAAAAAAATAATAATAATAAAATAAGGAGAAGGTTTTCATGGAAGAAAAAAAATACAACGGGGGCGAAGCCGCGGGCAACAGCTAGTATAATATAAATTTATTCGAGACACAAAATTACAGATACAAAACGAAAAGGGTAAAGTACCTACTATGTGCCCGAAATGGTCCTCGCATGAAGTATCCAGAATTCATAAATATGTAGAATTATGAGTTATAGAAAATGATCCAAAGAGTACCGTTTTTGCCGACTAGTTACGGAACCCTAAAAAATATGAATGTCAATAATAGCATTTATTGTTTACGGTCTGTATGTACCAGCTTGACTTTATACATATCACATAAATAATGAAAAATATGACAACATTGCGACCATTCTTCACCAGAAATCGCTAAACCACTCAAATAATGGCAACAATTTTCTTCATTCTTTTTTACCCAACTGCCCAAAAAGAGGGTTATGTTTTTCGAGCATATGTATGTATTTATGTATGTATGTATGCTTGCATACATATGCATGTATGTCCATTTCTTTGGTCCTCGTTGCAGCCTCGTTTAACATATGAGGTATCATTCGATTCGTCATAACTGAAATATAATATAACCCACCTTCGGGTAGTCGGGTAAGAACCGACTAAGAGCGTGTTAGAACATGTTCAGTGTAGGGTTCCGTGGCCGTTACAAGATATAGCTACCTACTTCGATCAATGTAATTGTTGATCGAAGCCTACCTAGTACATACCATCCACGTTGACGCACGATTGTGCATGTCAAAATTAGACATTAATTACTTTTTTTTTATTCGACTGGAAAGCAAACGAGCAAGTGGGTCTCCTGGTGGTAAGAGATCACCACCGCCCATAAACATCTGCAACACCAGGGGTATTGCAGATGCGTTGCCAACATAGAGGCCTAAGTTGGAATACCTCAAGTGGTAGTAATTTCACCGGCTGTCTTACTCTCCGCGCCGAAACACAACAGTGCAAGCACTGCTGCTTCACGGCAGGATTAGCGAGCAAGATGGTGGTAACAATCCGGGCGGACCTTGCACAAGGTCCTACCACCTGCACATTGTAATAAAAACCACGGCACGCGTCATCGTTAAATACTCTACCTATAAGTAAATTAATAATACTTTTCTATTACAATGTAAATAGCTAAGCTAAATTGCCTTTCCATTGCACAATTTGCAAAACAAAAAATAAAACACAGTAACTTGTTTTGTAAATGCAAAACAGGAGCACGTTTGTGAATTGTTATGAAATGGACTCTAATGATGACGATTTAAGTATTGTTTTGCATTAAAATGACAATAGTTGATCTTGATTTTTCAAGCATCACTGTCCGCTGTCGTAACACTTAATAACCTAACCAACAAAAAGTTGGAAAACCCCCGCCTTTGTCACTTCAAAGTTCAATATCTCAAAAACGGCTCAACCGATTTTAATAAACATGCCTAAGAACCATCCCTAGAAAACCAACTTTCAATCAAAAAAACCCCATCCAAATCGGTCCACCCATTTAAGAGCTACGGTGCCACAGACAGACAGACACGCAGACACACATAGCGGTCGAACTTGTAACACCCCTCTTTTTGCGTCGGGGGCTAAAAACAGAGGAAGCGGAGCTAAGAAGAGTGGGAAAGCGGGATGGGAAAACGAGCATAATGCTCCGCTCCGCTGTCCAGCTCCGCATTTCCTGGCTCCGCTCCGCTCCAGTGGGCAGGCAGACTAAAAATTATAATTAAAAAAAGACTTAGAGCTCAAATCCGGGTTTAAATTCTTCACTTTAAAGGCCAAGGGTCAAGTCGCAGACTGCCGCGGCTAAGAATTAAAATACATAATATCTGATAAACCAAAACAAGATAGGGTTCCGTAGCCATTGCGGAAAATTAACATAACGCATTAGTATTTTTAAAATAACGCAATTAAAACACTTACTACAGTCCTACCCCCTTATTCATAAACGACAATCAAACCTATTTTAGTTAAAATGCCGCTAAAATTCGTTTGTCCTTATCTGTCACTACGACATTTGTATTTGTTAGAAAGAGACAAAGCATTTGTTAGTTAACATAGGCTTGTTAAGTTTTATGAATAAGGGGATTGAAATCTATTACCAGAAAAAGAGCGTATCTTCACGGCACTTACGTCCTTTTGTTGAGAAGCGCAGTTTTTCGGCAATAACTCAAAAACGGTATATCCGATCATGTTGAAATCAATTTTTGTTGAAAATATTTATTAAGCGTTTCCTTTTCATAATTTTTGCATATTTTTTGGATAAAGGGTTTACGAGATAGAGGGGGGATACAATTTTTGCTACTTTGGGAGCGATTATTTCCGGAAATCTTCACATAGTCAAAAATTTTTTTGAGAAACTTACTATCTTTACAAAAGAGCTGTCGAACAATGTGCCACACGTTGACGCGAGTGAAAAAAAAAATTTTTCATTTCTGTTAGGTACGTGTATGGAGTGCCCCCTCTTATAAATATTTATTTTTGTAATTTACTTACCTACAAAACTAACTAGCGGCTTTGAGAAGACTCTTCTCACTCTGCTCTTCTGTACTTCAATTGATATACGAGCTTGTAGTTTTCGAGTAAAATGCCTGTAACATACGGACGGACGGACGGACAGCCAGACAGACGGACTTGACGAAACTATAAGGGTTCAGTTTTTGCCATTTTGGCTCCGGAACCTTAAAAATGACCCCCACTTTACGTCTATCGAAGGTACTCTAAAAAAAATTTTATTTTTTATTTTTTTATTGTACCATTTTGTGTATTTAAACATTGGAGAAAGACTCCAAATCGTAATCTTGATTTGATTGCTTAATAGCGACATCTCTTGTCCCTGGTGAACGGATAGTTTCGATGGGAGTGAAAAATGTTTCTCGTTGAGAACGTAGATCATAGATGGCGTTAGTGTCGCTGCTAAAGTGACTAATAAGAATCCAAGTTAAAATATGGGTGCATAGGAAAAATTCGTGTCTAGTCTCCTGTCCAGTGGTGGTGTAGGGGAATAGCACGCAGCACGGAATGCTGAGGACCTGGGTTCGATTCCCAGCGCTGGTCTATTTTTTCTGGTTTTTCTGTGCATTCATGTTTCGGCTTGTGTTTTCGTGTGAAATTTATATAAACTTTCACGGGATGACCGTAAAAGAAACAAAAATTTGGAGTTGAAATAAAAAATACAAAAAGACTCCAAATCGTAATCTTGATTTGATTGCTTAATAGCGACATCTCTTGTCCCTGGTGAACGGATAGTTTCGATGGGAGTGAAAAATGTTTCTCGTTGAGAACGTAGATCATAGATGGCGTTAGTGTCAATGCTAAAGTGACTAATAAGAATCCAAGTTAAAATATGGGTGCATAGGAAAAATTCGTGTCTAGTCTCCTGTCCAGTGGTGGTGTAGGGGAATAGCACGCAGCACGGAATGCTGAGGACCTGGGTTCGATTCCCAGCGCTGGTCTATTTTTTCTGGTTTTTCTGTGCATTCATGTTTCGGCTTGTGTTTTCGTGTGAAATTTATATAAACTTTCACGGGATGACCGTAAAAGAAACAAAAATTTGGAGTTGAAATAAAAAATACAAAAAGACTCCAAATCGTAATCTTGATTTGATTGCTTAATAGCGACATCTCTTGTCCCTGGTGAACGGATAGTTTCGATGGGAGTGAAAAATGTTTCTCGTTGAGAACGTAGATCATAGATGGCGTTAGTGTCGCTGCTAAAGTGACTAATAAGAATCCAAGTTAAAATATGGGTGCATAGGAAAAATTCGTGTCTAGTCTCCTGTCCAGTGGTGGTGTAGGGGAATAGCACGCAGCACGGAATGCTGAGGACCTGGGTTCGATTCCCAGCGCTGGTCTATTTTTTCTGGTTTTTCTGTGCATTCATGTTTCGGCTTGTGTTTTCGTGTGAAATTTATATACAACACTCAGCCATTCAAAAACACTGAATCTAGAAGCTCCTCAAATTCGATATTAAGTTCGTATCTTACCGTCCCTTTCACTCTCACGTTGAGTACTATAAGTGTAAGCGGGACAGCACGAAACTCATTTCGAAAATCGGCGTCCGTAATATAAGACCTGTTTTTGCTCAGACCCGGTTCGATTGCACAATACCCCATTAAGTAAATGTTTAAACCGTATTCCAAACAACATTAGACATAAATTACTTCTTCTCTTTTAAAATATGGCTTCTGTCCTAATTAATAAAACAATTTCGCCAGTGTCTAAGTATTCTCATTCAGAGGCAACGTTGTACGGTGATTGCAGTTTTTGTAACTTGATAGTAAAATTCCAGAAACCACGTGGAGACAACTTGCGCATTAAAAAATGTCAGACACGAGAGCGATATTGAATTTTGTGATCACTGTTCGCTGTTAAGATTAATCGCCGCATAAAACAATATCAAAGTTATACTTCAACTAGTCAAAGAAACAGAAATAGCAAAATTAACAATTGTCTACATCCGCCATGTTCGAATGCCACAAATCGAGAAAACATTAGACATATTAATTAACTTAAGTTTGGAAAAAACCGGGTAATTAGTTTTAATATTTCATTACCGACGTATAAATTAAAAAATTAAAAATAATTATATTTAATTCCTTTATAGTAATTATGTAATTAATAATTACATTAGTCATTTTTTTTAAGCCATGCTGGGCTATGTTTGTCCTATGGCCTCTCAAGCGGAGGGTCGTAGGTTCAAACCCCGGCTCGCACTTCTGAGTTTTTCCAAAATTCATTTGCGATTTTTTTTCCATTAGCTTTGCGGTCAACGAAAACATCGTGAGGACACCTGCACAACCTGCGGAGCTATTCAATGGTGTGTTTTAAGTTCCCAATCCGCACTGGGTCCGCGTGGGAACTACGCATTGCTTGACAATATGAAACGTAATGTGGGAGCGTTCTATGTTGGATTCGACTGTACACAATACTCACAAACTTTCCCATCCTACTAATACCTAAACCTACTATTATGTGAAAGTTTGTGAAGATGTTTAGATGTTTGGATATTTGTTACTCAATCACCCGCTGAACCGATTTAGATGAAATTCGGTATACGGATAGTTTGAGTCCCGGAAAAGAACATAGGATAGTTTTATCCCGGAAAATTGCAAAGTTCATTCAATCAAAGGCGATACACAAATACTACGCGGACGAAGTCGCAGGCAACAGCTAGTGTATAATATTTACAATACAATACAAAGACTCTTTATTTTACACCAGAAATAGTAAGCGATACAAAAAGCAGATACACAGAGAAAAAAAAATTACTAATTAATTTATTATAATTTACTAGCGTTTACCCGCGGCTTTGCACGCGTTATTAGTTCAAAATTTTATTCTTATCCCGGGTATATCGGGATAAAAAGTAGCCTATATTTTATTCCAGATGTCCAACTATCTACATACCAATTTTCATCCAAATCTGTCCAGCCGTTTTAGCGTGAAGAAGAAACAAACATACTCACTCACTCACTCACTCACAAACTTTCGCATTTATAATATTAGTCGGATTCTTTTTTTTTTTTGTTATTTCCTATTCATTTTTGTTGTATAATTGTTTTAATGTTATTTATTATTATTAATAGTAGTAATTATGATACGTATGACGACTTGTTGCGTCAGCAATCAATCGCCATTTGAAAGCAAGTATAAATAAAACCAGGTCCACATAAAGACATAAACACTTTATCGCTATAAGTAGATTCAGATACCCGGTTATAGCCAGTGTGATTTGATAAGGCAAACGGCCAACACCGTCTAAACTCTTACACAATGTTTATAAAATGGTTTTCTTTTTTTGTTTTATGTGCCAGTGTGAACAGTCTTAAATTAAAACAAGTGGTAATGCTAAGTAGGCATAGTATAAGGACACCTTTAGTTTTAAATTTGGAATCGTATTCGGAAAAAAAGTGGCCAGTGTGGGAAGGTGAAAGTGGATATTTGACGGCAAGAGGGCGTCAACTCGAACGTTACATGGGAAGATACGTTTCGGAATGGATGATGAATGAGAATCTGTTCCAAGATAAGTGCCCTGATGAAGAAGAAGTATACGTGTATGCAAATACTAGACAAAGGACTGTAGAAACAGCTAAAGCGTTTGTGGATGGTGCTTTTGGCGACTGCGTGACGGTGCATTATAATAAAGATACAACGGAAATGGATCCAATTTTCAACCCCATCATCAGGAATGATACTCAAGAATTTAAAGACTTAGTTATAAGTGAAATGAAGAAGAAACTAGACGCAATTTCACTGCCAAGAGCTTACAGGGAGATAGATAGGATATTGGAATTGAAGAACTCCTCTATTTGTAGAAAAGAAAACGTTTGCTCTCTGTTTAAAGTTAAGCATGACATTGTTTTTAATTTAAATGAGGAGCCTGATGTTTCTGGGGCTTTGATGATAGCTAATTTTATCGTTGATGCCTTTTTAATGGCTTATTACGATGGGAAGCCGATTCACGAAGTCGCGTGGGGTGAGGTCACTTTGCTAACGGAATGGGATACCTTATTGTCAGCTGTTCGCGCTTACCACGACGTGAGGTTCAAGACGAAAGTGCTCAGTAGAGACTTAGCTAGTCCGCTACTAGAATACATGACTGATATATTCTTGAACGGAGACAAAAAAGCCTACTTACTCGTTGGCCATGATGCGAATATAAACTCGTTGACTAGCGCGATGAATTTCAAGGATTATAGTTTGCATGACCAAGCGGAGATGACGCCGATTGCCGGGAAATTGATGTTCCAAAAGTGGTACGATGAACACAAAGATCGGGAATTGTTGAGGGTTTACTATTTGTATCCATCGTTGCAACAGATCAGAGATGGCGTCCAATTGACGTTGGATAATCCCCCGCAGTGGGCGCTGCTGGAAATGGAGAATTGTAAGCTAGACGTGCATGGTTTGTGTCCGTGGGAAGATTTTGTGAAATTATTGAAAACATTGTAAAGATATTAAATGTGTTTTTTGCATTGTGTTTTTTTTTCAAGACAAATGAGATTTTTTTTTTCATTCAACTGGATGGCAAACGAGCAAGTGTCCTGATAGTAAGAGATCACCATCGCCCATAAACATCTGTAACACCAGGGCTATTGCAGATGCGTTGCCAACCTAGAGGCCTAAGATGGGATACCTCAAGGGCCAGTAATTTCACCGGCGTCACTCTCCACGCCGAAACACAACAGTGCAAGCACTGCTGCTGACAGGATTAGCGAGCAAAATGGTGGTAGCAATCCGGGCGGACCTTGCACTAGGTCCTACCACCTGCATGGGTATTCTCCTCTTAGATATTCTCGTCATTTTTAGGGTTCTGGAGCCAAAATGGCAAAAACGGAACCCTTATAGTTTCGCCATGTCTGTCTGTCTGTCTGTCCGTCTGTCTGTCTGTCTGTCTGTCCGTCCGCGGCTTTGCTCAGAGACTATCAATGCTAGAAAGCTGTAATTTTGCACGGATATATAGGTAAACCATGCCGACAAAACAGTACAATTAAAAATTCAAAAACAATTTTTTTTAGGGTACCTCCCATAGACGTAAAGTGGTGGTGATTTTTTTTTCTCATCCAACCCTATAGTGTGGGGTATCGTTGGATAGGTATTTTAAAACCATTAGGGGTTTGCTAAAACAATTTTTCGATTCAGTCATATGTTTGCGAAATATTCAACTTTAAAGTGCAAATTTTCATTAAAATCGAGCGTCCCCCCCCTCTAAAATCTAAACCCGTGAATGGAAAAATTTGAAAAAATTCAGGATGGTGGTCAGTATATCAAACTTCCAAGGAAAACTATAACGGCTAAGTTTTCTTGAGAATTATTAGTAGTTTATGAGTAAATAGCAGCTTAAGGTATAAAATATACCTAAACTTGGAAGATTCCGTATAAAATACGAAATACTTAGATAAAAAATATTACTTAATTTTTTCGTAATGGCTACGGAACCCTATTCTGGGCGTGTCCGACACGCTCTTGGCCGGTTTTTTTTATAGTATAGGGGGCAAACGAGCATACGGATCGCCTGATGGTGAGCGATTACCGTCGCCCATGGACACCTGCAGCACCAAAAGAGTCACAAGTGCGTTGCCGGCCTTTAAGGTAGAAGTACGCTTTTTGCTTGAAGGATTAAAGGTTATATCGGTCCGGGAATACCGTAGGCGATAGTTCCGGAGTTTTGCTGTGCGAGGCAAGAAATTTCTGGAGAAACGCACAGTTGAGGACCGCCAACCATCTAAATGGTGGTGGTCATACATTTAAAACAGCATAGGGAAATTTTTTGAGGCTTATGGACCACTGTGGGCATCGCTGAACGATACCGATGACTAGCAGGGCTACTACGAAACTCGAAGTTCGTGTCGTGCGGTCCCTCTGACACTTATACTATTTAATACGAGAGCGAGAGGGACGGTACGACACGAACTTCGAGTTTCGAGTTTCCGCCAGCAGGGCTACTACGAAATTCTAAAATCGAAGTTCGTATCGCACTGTCCCTCTCACTCTTGTATGAAATAATATTCAGCGTAAGCGGGATGACAAGATACGAAGTTCGAAATTTACACTTCGTAGTACGGCTTGCATACGTATAATTATCTAAAACTAAACGCAAACTAGTTTTGTTTGTTTTGTTTATACTCTTTATTGTACAAAAAGGAAATACAAAAATATCACACAAAAAGAAAGTGCTAAGTACAAAGGCGGACTTATCCCTGAAGGGATCTCTGCCAGTCAACCTTTAAGTGGTAGAGAAGAGCAATCGAAAAAATAAGGATTGACAAATAGAGAAAAATATTTGAATAAATATAAATGCATATATAAACCCTAAGTACCTAAATATATACAATATTATACAAAACATTAATGTACTTACAACTAGCTGACCCGGCAAACTTCGTACCGCCTCATTTTTTTTCATATTTACTCACCTTTTAAACCTTCCCTGGACTTCTACAAATAATTCAAAATATAAATTAGCCAAAACGGTCCAGCCGTTCTCGAGTTTTAGCGAGACTAACGAACAGCAATTGATTTTATATATATAGATACTAAAATAACAAGTTAGCAAACTAGTTTTTTGTTATCCTCCTGCCTACCAAAGGTGACTTTTTGGATTTTTTTTGGAAACTTTCAAATGATATTGCTTAGAGCTTAAAATGTTCAAGGAAAATATAGGATAAAATCTTCAGCTTTTCCTACTCCAATTTTAATTATAACTTATGTCCTTCCCAAAGGAAGGATGTAGGCACGAGGTTATACACTCCGTTTATTTTAGATTTTACAATTAAAAGCGAATGTCAGCGATCCTGACGTGTCTTTTTAACCGACTTCAAAAAAAGGAGGAGGTTATCAATTCGGTTGTATGTTTTTTTTTTATTTTTTTTTATTTTTTTTTTATGTTTGTTACCTCAGAACTCCGTCGTTTGTGAACCGATTTGAAAATTTTTTTTTGCGATCGTCTAGGAATGCTTTCAATTAGGTCCCATAAGCACCAAATCAGGATCTGATGATTGGATCCTAAGGAAATCGAGCGAACTCTTCAAATGTTGTAGGGACACCTGTGGTAATTTGGATATATTTTGCAGTAACTCGTGCATTTGCTCTTGAAAATCATAATTTGGTGAAGTGGAACTGATGATGAAGACCACATTTGACCAACAGAGCTACTACTCAATAACAAGTACTTCACGGGTTGAATTTCAATTACTTTAACACAGTTGATAAGCAATTTATGCTCGTCGTAATGCATAATATGGTAAAATGGAATGGGTGGTGAAGCACCAGGACTCCTCAATAATGAACGTCTCTGCATCAGAAAAAGCAATCTTTCGTAAAAGGTGTCAAGCAGTTGACATTAAGCTATTGTATTTTAGATAATTAACACTAAAAAGCGTGAAAAAAAAATTTTATAACAAAAAATTGAACCGACTACAAAAAAACATGAAAATAATTTTCTACCAGTCTGAAGAGGGAACTATGGCCCAAGCCCTCTCATTCTGAATGGAGGCCTGTGCCCAGCAGTGGGACGTATATAGGCTGGGACGAAACTGAAGTCGGTGCCGCAGTACGAGACAGCAGGAGTGATTGAAGTCTAATATATAAAGTATGGGTATGTATATGGGTATGAATAAGGTATGTAGGTGAAGAAGACGACTATAGGTCCACTCCTGCTGGCTGGTGCTGAGGCACCGACTTCAGTTTCGTCCCAGCCTATATACGTCCCACTTCTGGGCACAGGCCTCCATTCAGAATGAGAGGGCTTGGGCCATAGTTCCCTCTTCAGACTGGTAGAAAATTATTTTCATGTTTTTTTGTAGTCGGTTCAATTTTTTGTTATAAATTTTTTTTTGTTAAAAATTATGTCACAGAAAATAATATTTTTTTTTATTTTTTTTTATACGACTGGAAGGCAAACGAGCAAGTGGGTCTCCTGGTGGTAAGAGATCACCACCGCCCATAAACATCTGCAACACCAGGGGTATTGCAGATGCGTTGCCAACCTAGAGGCCTAAGTTGGAATACCTCAAGTGCCAGTAATTTCACCGGCTGTCTTACTCTCCGCGCCGAAACACAACAGTGCAAGCACTGCTGCTTCACGGCAGGATTAGCGAGCAAGATGGTGGTAGCAATCCGGGCGGACCTTGCAAAAGGTCCTACCACCTGCGAACAAATATGCAACAATTATCTACTAATAATTTCCATTATTTTGGTTTTGTAAGTTCCTAAGGTGACAATCTTTTCACGATGTATTCAAATGGCTAATATGTAATATTTATTACAATATAATATTTTATACCCATCATACTTATTGTCTAATACGAATGATACATACATGCATAAAATAATAATCCTACTACATTATAAAAATAAACAAATGATTTTAAGTTGTGACACGGGTCGTCTACAGACATAATAAAATTAAAAGAGCTGGAAGCTTAATAAAAAATTTATGTTTAAGGTAAATTCGATTTACTGATGCGATGCGAGCGCCCTCGTGCAGATTTATTACAAAACTAGCTTTTGCCCGCGACTTCGTCCGCGTGTACTTCAGTTATCAGGCTATATGTTTTATTTAATTAACCTCCATATTGTATGAAAAACCCCCTCCCTTATTGAAGTCATCAACACCATATGGATCATTTTAAATGGTGACCAGCCATATTTTTAGTGTAGAAGTCTCATAAAAACTCCCCCCTAATAAGTCGAAAGCTACTTCTTCTTTCTTTATCTTTGCCTACGGAGATAATTTTTATTTGTTATCAGGACCCTTAATACCAATAGGTATACTTACCTAATAGCAATTTTCATACTGCTAAGTCCAGAAATCAGAAAATTTCAATACAAACTTCACCCCCTATTTTACCCTTCTAGGGGTAATTTTATCCATTTCACCTACATAGCTAGTTTTTAATTGTAATCGAAAACTTGTATGCCTATATTTTTCATATGTCTAAATCCAGAAATGAGAAAATTTCCATGTAATCTTTACCCTCCATTTTATCCCTTTAGGGTGGGAATTTTATCCATTTCACCTGGACAGATAATTTTTAATTGTAATCGAGAACTTATACACCTATTTTCATAGTTCTAAGTCCAGAAATGGGAAAATTTCCATACAAACTTTACCCCTCCATTTTACCCCATGAGGGGGAAATTTTATCCATTTCATATACTCAGATAATTTTTTGATTGTAATCGAGAACCTATATACCTATTTTCATAGATCTAATTCCAGAAATGAGAAAATTTCCATACAAACTTTACCCCCCATTTTACACTTTTAGGGGGGAATTTTATCCATTTCGCTTACACAGACTATTTTTAATTGTAATCGAGAACTTATACACCTATTTTCATAGTTCTAAGTCCAAAATGGGAAAATTTCCATACAAACTTTACCCCCCCATTTTACCCCATTAGGGGAGAATTTTATCCATTTCATATACTCAGATAATTTTTGATCGTAATCGAGAACCTATATACCTATTTTCATAGATCTAATTCCAGAAATGAGAAAATTTCCATACAAACGTTACCCCCCCATTTTACACTTTTAGGGGGGAATTTTATCCATTTCGCTTACACAGATAATTTTAAATTGTAATCGAGAACTCATATACCTATTTTCATACTTCTAAGTCCAGAAATGAGAAAATTTCCATACTAACTTTACCCCCCATTTTACCCCTTTAGGGGGTATTTTATCCATTTCACCTAGACAGATCATTTTTAATTGTAATCAAAAACTTATACACCTATTTTCATACTTTTAAGTCCAAAAATGACAAAATTGCATATAAGCTTCACCCCCCCATTTCACCCCCTTAGGGGATGAATTTCCAAAAATCCTTTCTTAGTGCTCACTTACATCATAAAAGGAACCTCTGTACCAAATTTCAAGTTTCTAGGCCCAGCGGTTTGGGCTGTGCGTTGATATATAACCCAGTGAGTCAGGTTTGCCTTTTATATATATAGATAAAACATAATGGCATAGATCAATAACAGATGGCGTTACTAGGCACACTTTAACATTAACAAAGAAACAAATTATTATAAGTTGTTATATAAAAGTAACACGGGTCGTCTACGACATAATGAAGTCGGTTAATTAAATTAAAATAGCCGAACTATTGCAGGTCAATGATTCTTTATCATAGATAATATTGACAAAGTCGCAATAATAATGTCAATGGTGACTTCATGCATCCCAAGTATATTAGATAAGCTTTAACTGAACGAAGCATTCAGTCACTGTATTAACTGTGTCACAGAAGCATCAAATTCCAAGAATGTGTGCAAAGTTATTTGTTTTAATATTTACTTTTTTAATTTTAAAAACAGTGCAAGGAAATTTTAAGCTGCTTAGAGTGGTGGCTCTAAGCAGGCATAATGTGCGGTCGCCTTTGGCTGACGATTTGGATGAAATAACACAAAAGCCTTGGCCTAAATGGAGTGAAAAAAGAGGATATTTGACAACTAAAGGAGCTTACTTAGAAGGGCTGATGGGAACTTTTTTTTCAAAATGGCTGTTTCACCAAGGAGTTCTGCCAGTTGTTTGTCCGGATAAAAAAGATGTTTTTGTTTATGCCAATGTTAAACAAAGGACTTTAGCCTCAGCTCAGGCGTTTGTTGACAATGCTTTCCCTGATTGTAATACAACTGTACATGCTAAAGACAAAACAGACCCTGTGTTTAATCCAGTAATTCATAACAAAACTGATGTATTTAAACAATTGGTTATAAAACAAATGCAAGATCAGTTGAATACATTAAGCCTGAGTAGTTCTTATGAAGTTGTAGAAGAAATTTTAGATTATAAGGATTCTCTTTTGTGCAAAAACTGTTCTAAATGTGACTTGGATACGGATCAAAATCGGATAGATGGCGTTGTTTTAGGTCAAAAACCTGTTGTGAACGGCCCACTGAAAATAAGTAATGGCGCTATAGATGCTTTTAAAATGCAATATTACAATGGTTTTCCGTTACCAAATGTAGCTTGGGGCGAGCTTGATAACGATCAAAAGTGGGAGAAAATCATAACAATAAGCAATGCCTATCACAGTGTTATTTTTAACTCGACAATATTAGCTAGGGATATAGCTTCACCGTTGCTAAATTACATGAAGCGTTTATTCATTAGCGAAACAACAAAATTTACTTTGATAATGGGACACGATGCCAATATCTTTACGATACTCAGCGCTATACGTTTCAAACCCTTTATACTACAGAATCAATTTGAAATTTCGCCGGTGGGTGGTAAGATTGTATTTCAAAAATGGATGGACCAGTCTACAGGGTTGTTTTACTTGAAAATACATTTTGTTTATGCGTCAACGGAGCAAATACGGAATGGTGTGAAGTTTACATTAAATGAACCTCCACAGTTTCAGTTATTAGAACTAAAGGACTGCCCGACTGATAGCAATGGGTTTTGTCTATGGGATAATTTTTTGCGAATTTTAGATGACTTTTAAATTTTATCAAAAACCTTGATAAGACCATATAAGACAAAAGAAAGACTACGAATATTCGTGAATGTTTTTTTTATTGTTTTTGCAAGAGTATGACGCTTTGACTATATAATCAAAGGTATGACGGTACCTTCACTTATCGTGAACGGGTTTACAATAGGCCGGGCTGTGTTCCCTCCCACCCAGTCTTTACAGGAATGTTTCTTTTATTTTTGCAATGTTTTTATAGTTTATCGAGAGTTATGGTAATGCATCACAATATCATTATTATTGAAATTATTGTAAATATTACACCAAAATCTTGGTTTGACTTGTTGAGGTTTAACTGTTTCAAAAATGGTTAAACTGATCGAATGTTGCTATACATGCTTCCGGTTTGAAAGTTTATTTGCGAACTTCCTTCCGCTGGCCTTCGTGTCGTCATAGTGTGTTCTTTAGGTATATGTTTAAGTTTTTAAATGGGTCCCACTGAAAAACAGCTTTGTGGCTTGCCGTAACAATACGCTGAGTGGGGCCCACTTTATACTATTAGATGTTATTTTTATTCTTTCCATCTAATGTATTTCTATGTTTCTCTCTCTCTCTCCCTCTCTCTCTCTCTCTCTCTCTCTCTCTCTCATAATCAACATTAGGTATAGGTACTTACGGGAAAGGTTACAGCTGCGCGACGCATACATCATCAATTTCAATATCTTAAGCAAGAGATATAAGACTTGGAAAAATTATGGACTTATTATTTGTACGAACGTACGTGAAAGGTGGATTTTTGCATGAAAATGTCTTATGTTTATGTAGTTTCTTTGTTAGAAATACGAAAGTTTAATGTGTGTGTGTGTGCTTGTGTTTTTGTTAGGTGCTCTTTCTCGCTAAAACGACTGAATGGATTTGGATGATTTATTTAGAACAAGGGGCGGCTGAAAAGTTTTAAGCCTAAGGCAGAAAAAAAATCAGATTTTTTTCACTATTTTTATTTTTCAATATAATCTCCCTTTAATTCAATGCATTTATTACATTTTTTAATGCTGCGTCAGGAAGCGTAGACCCTGACTTGGTAAGTAAGCGAAAGAAGTGACGGAAGTTCCTTTTTCCGTGTAGTTATACTTATTTTTAAATGTATGTTTATTAATCTAGTTTTTAAGACATTTGTCACTCATATTATGAATTCCGCTTAAAGAAATAAGTTATAAGTCATTAGATACCATAGTCATACTTAAGAATATAGTGCCATACATTTAATTAAATATTTTATACAAAAAAATCGTTTTATTTTTATAGTCTTATTTTTATTTTTATTTAGTTTTATTTTTATAGTCTTAGATTAGATTACAGGTAGTTATCTATTTGAACTACTCAAAAATATGTTGATACGGCCTTATTGAGTCGGAGTAAGAGTCTGCGATACTTATTTTTGAAATTTTGAATCCATACTAATATTTTAAATGCGAAAGTGTGTTTGTGTGTTTGTATGTTTGTGTGTTTGTCCGTCTTTCACGCCGTAACGGAGCGACGGATCGACGTGATTTTTGGCATAGAGATAGTTTATGGGCCCGAGAGTGACATAGGCTACTTTTTATCCCGCAAAAATGCACAGTTTCCAAGGGAACAGCGCGCGATAACCGAATAACGCGCGGGCGGAGCCGCGGGCAAAAGCTAGTAAGTTCATATTTTTACACTGGACTGTACCTACCTATGATGTTTTTTGGTGGGATCAAATATGGCAAGAAGTGCTTTTACCCACAGACTACTAAGAGATAGGTACTACTTAGGTTGAGTTAGGTTGGTATATAACTTGGTTGAATATTCAAGTCTTTACCTAAAGCATAGCACAGTTGAACAAACTGAATCATACTGTATATCTACCAAATACTGTTGTTCTGGAAATCATAATGAAATTGATTATTAAAAGGTTCCACCAACAGTAACTAGTTACTGATGCGCCGAAGGAAACTTTCCAAAATTGGGGAATTTTTCAGTATAGAAAAATTTCGGAAACTTCTCACAATTTTGTATGGGAATTCAAACTTTCCGTTTCTTAAATTTAAATTTCCTTTATCTCTTGTGAAAATTTCCAGAAATTTTCGACAACCTTTCCCAACTTTTTTGAAACTTTCTGCAACTTGCACATCTGTAACCGTAGTACAGTCAGCTGCAGAGAAAGGGTACCCCCCTGTAATGGCGATAAGTATGGATACCGCCGTTACAGGGGGGTACCTTTTCTCTGCAGCTGACTGTACATGAATCAGTTTGTTCAACTGTACCTACATACCTAAATTTAAAAAAAACTAAAAGTCGACTCACGCTTGGCCGACTCCTTAACTTTGACAGCGGCCGTTGTCTATATCCAAACAATGACAGAATAATTATCACCATTCGGTAAACATGTCAAAATTCACGTCTCTTTTAAATTCTAAATTTTCGTGAATACATTTTTATTCCAAAATCGTGGTATCTAAATTTTAGTGAGGGTACTTTACAAATGAACTGATTAGAGTCAATCGAAGCCCGTACATCTGCTGTTGGGAAGAGGCATATCATACAGTTGCCAGGTCTTGTACTTTATCATAGCTGTCATACACTACCAGCTTAGGGTCTACTTTAGCTGACGCGGTGTGCTAAGTGCGAGTGGACGCCTATTGAACAACAGCAAAGCTACTCCGAAACTAGAAACTCGAAGTTCGTGTCGTGCGGTCCCTCTCGCTCTCGTATTAAACAGTATAAGTGTCAGAGGGACCGCACGACACGACACAACCGTACACCATGCTACCAGTTGTTAGACTAAACGGTACGTTTGTGTTACTCTGAGGATGAGCTCTGGTTGAGTTCTAAACGCGTCATTGTGATGTGGTGGTGATAGATGGGTTTGTGTAATTTGTGTGTGTTCTTACAGTGTGGAGGTGGAGGAACTGCATGAACACGCATATTTTTCATAAGCTTAGCTATCGTAAGGTCGCGGATGAGCAAGGAAATTCTTTTAGTTCCTCTTATATATAAAAAAAATGGTACTTGAATGAGTAAACATTAATTACCGTCACAGTATTTTTTTTTATTCAAAATCTTATAGTTAGAAAATTGTGGATATGCGCGGCGCTTTGCGTCCGTCGAAAAAAAACCCAGACGGTTTGAGGCATATCGGTCACGCGCTCCGGACTATCAAGTAGCTAATATAAGTAGAAATCTTTTAGTTCATTGTTAGGTTATTTATAGGTACACTATTGGTCTACACAATGCCGTACCCGATTCCAGCAAACATTGACATACCCATTGCAGCTCATCGGAAATGGATGGACATATTAACAGAAGCGAAGAAAGTTATAGAAGAAGATGCCAACTTGCAAGTGAGACTCATCTAATCATCGTCATCATTAAGGTCACAGCTCATTACAGCCTCCCGGCACCCGACCAGCACCGCCTCGCCTCTGTTAGGGCCTAGGGCTCATAATGTCCCACTCGCAAAATGTCCCTTTGTTCCTTTCGCAAAAGGTCCCTTTTATAAATGTCCCATTCTCAAAACGACCTCTCTGCAAAATGTCCCGTTCTCAAAATGTCCCGTCACATAAATTACGTCCCGTTCGCAAAACGTCCCTTTGGCAAAATATCCTGTTCGCAAAATGTCCCGTATAAACTAGGTTTTACGATAAAATGTGACATTTTGCAGACGGGACGTTTTGCGAAAGGGGCTTTTTCAGAAGGACCATTTTGCGAAAACAATGGGTTTTTTTGAGAAAGGGACATTTATTGAAAGGTACGTAATGGGAATGGGGTATTTTGCATATAAGGGACCATTTACGAAAGGGACGTAATTTTGGTGGTGGGACATTTTGCGAGTGGGACCATTATGAGTCTTAACCAGCTACAGGTCGAATCACAGAGCTGGCACGAATGAATTGAACAAAAGTAATGTTAGGGGAGACCGAGGAGAGTTGTGACAACGTAGATTTTTGCTAACCTATTAACTCAAGCAAGCTCGGAACAAAACGCGTTTGCTAGCTCAAAACTTGAACTAAAAACTACGCGCTATTGCGATCTCGCTAGCAGTTAATAAGTTCCAAAAAATCAACGCTGTTACTACTCTCCTTTGTCACAACACTTCTCGGTCTCCCCTACTTAGACATTGTTGTAGGAAACTGACTGACGCATGTCATATTCATAATAATATTTGGATCGAAGCCGGGACCTCAAGTTTCGTAAGTCAGGTCCTCTAAGTCCTCTAACCACTTGACTATACTATCGTCAAGCACTCCACTCGTGGAATAACGTAACTAAGCGCAAGCGGGGTTTTAAGTTTTAACTCTATAAATGTAATCTCTCAATTAATAAGGTCGCCGCGTAGTCACATACCAATTATAGCAATGACCGACGCGACGTTTTTTAAAAGCTTTTATTTAGTTCACCTGTCCTGTTGTCCGTCTGTCTGTAATTAAATCTTGCAAGTTAAATTCGACCGACTTGAAATCCATACTTAATTATTATAAATGCGAAAGTGTGTTTGTATGTTTGTCCGTCTTTCACGCCGTAACGGAGCGTTAGATCGACGTGATTTTTGGCATAGAGACAGTTTATGGGCCCGAGAGTGACATAAGCTACTCTTTATCCCGGAAAAATGCACTGTTCCCGAGGGAACAGCGCGCGATAACCGAATACCACGCTGGCGGAGCCGCGAGCAAAAGCTAGTAAAAAATATAGAAAGACTCCAAAAAAACAATTCTTTATTTTCAGTTCAAAGCGTCCAAAGGCTACCGAATCACAGAACGAGCTATGCCGCCAGAAGTATTGGGTTCGACATACGCCCAATACTGCAATCTGATCAACAGAATGTACGAATCGTACGTGACAAGCGTGCATCTACAAAGAGCGCCGTATATAAAGGACATTGTCAGTGTGTTTGTAAGACGGTGAGACATCAATGAATGAACTAATAGCTATTTATGCAACTGTATCGTAATAGGGGTCCTTAAAGCACGAGTGTGGTTTCATGAAACGAGGCGTAGCTGAGTTTCATAAGAGAGTCACACGAGTGTTTTAAGGCCTAATTACGTACAGTTGCATACAATATTTTATCTACATTTATATATTAAACTAGCTTTTGCCTGCGGCTCCGCCCGCGTGGTATTCGGTTATCACGCGCTGTTCCCTCGGGAACTATGCATTTTTCCGGGATAAAAAGTAGCCTATGTCACTCTCGGGCCCATAAACTATCTTTATGCCAAAAATCACGTCGATCCGTCGCTCCGTTACGGCGTGAAAGAGGGACAAACATACAAACATACAAACACACAAACATACAAACACATTTTCGCATTTATAATATTAGTATGGATCCTCTATCATATGTTCAAGAACCATTGAGAATTACCTGCATTGCAACCAGAACTTATACTAGGACCTTCACTTTGCTGTGCCCGCATTAGCAACAAACCTTTTTTCTGTCCAGAATGTTCGAGCTCCGCAACGAAATAGTTCATCTGATAATAAACGACTACATTTACGCAGACGCCGCTTTGATCCAACTGCATTTGACTCCCAAGGATATTGAGGTAACATTCAAGTTCCCAATCCGCACTGGGCCCGCGTGGGAACTACGGCCCAAGCCCTCTGAAATTGATTGAAACTTTGGGTGCCGTCGTAATCGGTGATACTTGGTATGATTCGGTTATACAATACAATACAAATGTTCTTAATTGATCACCAAAATCATTAGGTACAGACATACTTTTTTTTTGATACTTTGTACGATTCGGTGATACTTGGTATGAATCGGTGATACTTTGTACGATTCGGTACACTTCATATGATTCAGTGATACTTGGTATGATTCGGTGATACTTTGTACGATTCGGTAATCTTTCATATGATTCGGTGATACTTGGTATGATTCGGTGATACTTGGTATGAATCGATGATACTTCGTATGATTTGGTGATACTTAGTATGATTCGGTGATACTTGGTATGGATCGGTGATACTTGGTATGATTCGGTGATACTTGGTATGGATTCGGTGATACTTTGTATGAATCGGTGATACTTGGTAAGAATCGGTGATACTTGGTATGAATCGGTGATACTTGGTATGATTCGGTCATACTGCCTTATTATCTTACATTGAACTCATAATAGTGAAATGCAAGCATTTAAATCGCTGCCAACCCAAATTCAAGCATTTTACTAACCTAATCAACAAAAAGTTGGAAAATCCCCGACATTTTCACTTTAAAGTTTAATATCTCAAAAACGGCTTAACTGATTTTGGTGAAACATGTCGAAGAACCATAGGTAGAGAACCTGATTTTAAATAAAAAAAAAACCGCATTCAAATCGGTTACCCGTTTAAGAGCTACGGTGCCACAGACAGACACACATAGCGGTAAAACTTATAACACCCCTCTTTTTGCGTCGAGGCTTCAAAACTGACAGCTGCCATCGATTTTATGATCTTACATTTCCTCATAGTTAGAGATCTGTGAAAGTAAGATAATAAAGCAGTAAGTATCACCGAATTACCAAATATCACCGAATTACCAAGTATCACCGAATTACCAAGTATCACCGAATTACCAAGTATCACCGAATTACCAAGTATCACCGAATTACCAAGTATCACCGAATTACCAAGTATCACCGATAACCGAAGGTTTGCCCTATATATCTCCAAAGTATGTTGCAGATAGTGGTTCCATACCACTTTGCTGTCGAGGCCAGGAAGGATTCTGTAGAAGAACTGCTTCAGACAATGTGGGTAGAGGCGGTAGCGAGGAAAAATGCGCCACCCCCAAAGGTAACAAAAAACCGGGCAAGTGTGGCTCGGACTCGCACACCGAGGGCTCCGTACACATTTATAGGTAGGTATGTAAACGGAAATCGTGTGTTGAAGATCATCATCATCATCAGCCGGAAGACGTCCACTGCTGGACAAAGGCCTCCCCCTTAGAACGCCACAATGAACGACAACTCGCTACTTGCATCCACCGGTTGCAACTCTCACGATGTCGTCAGTCCACCTGGTGTGAGGCCTGCCAACGCTTCGTCTTCCGGTTCGTGGTCACTCGAGGACTTTTCTCCCCCAACGGTAACGGTGTTGAAGATATTTCCCGCTTTTTCCGAGTGATTTAATACATCCAGTGTAAGCAGAGATTTCCTCCTATGCAAAACGTACAGTGTGGGGTCAGATTATATTGGTCATTGATATTTACAGACACAAAAAATCAACATTTTTCAGACTTTTCTAGTGATTGAAACCCATAGTACCTATGTGAGGTTAAATGACTATTGTTCCTCTCCTGCTGACTCGTGCTGAGGCACCGACTTCGAGCTAGTAGGTACCTAGAAAAATATTTTCAAGGCTTTTGTAGTCGGTTCCATTTTTGTTTTTTTTTTTTTGGAGTCGTTTTTACTTTTTTGTTAAAAATTTTCTTTAACTATGAACTAAAAGATTTTCCTTGCTCACCCGCGACCTTACGATAGCTAAGCTTATGCAAAATATGCGTGTTCATGCAGTTCCTCCACCTCCACACTTTAAGAACACACACAAATTACACAAACCCATCTATCACCACCACCAGGACACACTGACGCGTTTCGAACTCATTTTCTTTACCTATTTTACAGGCGGAGACGTCGCAAATGCAGAGTGGCTTCGGTGATGACGAGGTCCGCATGGTAGCCATGAGCTCTGACGAAGTCATAGGCTAGTACACTACGTACCTATATATAATTTCGTAGATAATTTAATTATTACTACGTACCTAGTTTATGTGAAAAATGTTCATACCGGGTGTGGATTGTAATACGAGCAAAAAATTAAAACCTCGTCAAACTGAACAACATTAGTTCAGAGACTTTTGAAAATAATGGAGTCTTTGAATTTTCCTTTTTTTATACAAATTAAGTACTGCTATGAATGTGCGCCATCCAAAAATACAACTGTCTTAGCCTGTCACGCTACAAACATCAAATAAACTTGAAGGTGTAATAAAATTTAAAAAAACTAATCATTTTTTAAAAGGCGCTGAGCAGTTTGACGAGTAATGATCTATGTTTTGCAGGTGGTAGGATCTTGTGCAAGGTCCGCCCGGATTGCTCTACCACCATCTTACTCGCTAATCCTGCCGTGAAGCAGCAATGCTTGCACTGTTGTGTTCGGCGTGGAGAGTAAGACAGCCGGTGAAATTACTGGCACTTGAGATATTCCATCTTAGGCCTCTATAGGTTGGCAACGCATCTGCAATACCCCTGGTTTAGCAGATGTTTGTGGGCGGTGGTGATCTCTTGCCACTCGAGAACTTTAATTCATTTACGATTTTCATTGTTAATTAATGCGACGTCACTATGACGTTTACTGTGAAATGGTTCCATGGTGGCTCATGAATTAATGTCCTCGAACTTACATAATCATTATTTTACTTTGTCTTTTATAGTGCAAAAGAAAGAGAGCGAACCCAGCATCAAATCGGACGAATACTTGCAGGCCAACATAATTCAAAAACAGGAAAGGTTCAGGTTAGAAAGTTTAACAGTATACTGGGTGACCTTAGCCTCTGGACAAATACGAATACTACTTTAACAAGATATTTAAAACCAAACTGCAAAGTATCATAACAATCAGTCCAATATTTACCGAAAAACTAACGGTTTTCAATGTATCACTTTGGAGCAACTTGTGTATTTGGATGATCTGATTTCATAGATGTTTTTTCTTGTCTAATTAAGCAAATAACTATTTTAAGATATTGCTGAGTGTCAGTCTTATCCATGGTTTCATTATTTGTCCAGAGCCTAAGGTCACCTTGTATAAATTCAAAGTCAAAGTCAAAATACGTCTATTTAATCCAAGCTATAATTAAGCGCTGAATAACAAAAAAATCTAAGACCGGTTCGGAAAAACCTCTGTTGAGTTTAATCGAATTTGCAACGTTTTATAACAAAATTCCAAAAAGTATTACCAATAACGTACCAACGTAGCCTCAACTGGATATAAATAAATAAAATAAAGAGATTTTGATTTGGTCTTTGAAGTTATTCAACATAACAAAAAATTAAGCCGACTACAAAAAAACCATGAAAATAATTTTGTACCAGTCTGAAGTCGGTGCCTCAGCACGAGCCAGCAGGAGTGGACCTATAGTCGTCTACTTCACCTATATACCTACTTATTATATATTAGACTTCAATCACTCCTGCTGTCTCGTGCTGAGGCACCGACTTCAGACTGGTAGAAAATTATTTTCATGGTTTTTTGTAGTCAGTTAAATTTTTTGTTATAATTTTTTTACACGCTTTTTATATTATTTTTCACCTATGATGAGTTCTGTGACGTTTCGAGTTTGACAGTTTTAGAGATGTATCATTGATCGAGTGAACCATAGATTTTTCTAAGAGTTATTAGTACTTATTTTTGAAAAAGTTGCATTATATTAAAAAATATATATTTATTTTCCAGTTTTCCGCCCACCGGGCCACTCTCTCGTTCTCGCTCGAAATAATCCCTCAAACGAATTACAAGCTCCCGACTCTGGGAGTTCAAAACACTCTTTTTTGGACTGTTTCAGCATTTTGCCAAAAAATAACAACAAACTTAACGAGAAACAGTAACAAAAGTCAACAACAATAATAATAGAAATGAACAATAACAAATACAATGCAAAGAAAATGCAACGGAAACTCAACTCGTATACACGGCAGACGTACTCGTACTTACTGACAATGATACTGACAAGTACTGGCCACAAGAGGCACAAGATGGTTGCGGCCGCGTCGCAAATAGCCGCGTTTATAAAATTTTGCAAGTTTTGTTTAAAAATGTAAAATATCTAAGTTCACTGTTATCGAATAAAAAATATTTTTGTATCGTATTCTATCGTATTCGAGGCTATTTAACAGACACTGATATTGCTATATATTTTTAAAAATAACAGTTTTAAATTTTTTTGATTAATTTGTTTCAAAATAGAAATTATTTTTAAAATATATTTTGCGAACATAGTATGCGTAATTCGGAAAATTTTCAAATGTCACAGAACTCATCTTAGGTGAAAAATACAATAGTGTTAATAATCTAAGATACAATATTTTAATGTCAACTGCTCGACACCTTTTACGAAAGATTGCTTTTTCTGATGCAGAGATGTTCATTGTTGAGGAGTCCTGGTGCTTCACCACCCGTTCCATTTTACCATTATGCATTACGACGAGCATAAATTGCTTAGCAACTGTGTTAAAGTAATTGAAATTCAAACCGTGATGTACTTGTTATTGAGTAGTAGTTCTGTTGGTCTAATGTGGTCTTCATCATCAGTTCCACTTCGCCAAATTATGATTTTCAAGAGCAAATGCACAAGTTACTGCTAAATATATCCAAATTACCATAGGCGTCGCTACAATATTTAAAGAGTTCCCTCGATGTCCTTAAGATCCGAGCATCAGATCCTAATTTGGTGCTTATGGGACCTAATTGAAGGCATTCCTAGACGAACGCAAAAAAAACTCAAATCGGTTCATAAATGACGGAGTTCTGAGATAACAAACATAAAAAAATATATTTACAACGGAATAGATAGGTAACCTCCTTCTTTTTTTGAAGTTGATTGGAAAAGCGATCTGAGACGTGTGCATAGGAGAAATTGGTGTCTAGACTCCTGTCCAGCGGTAGTCTACGCAGCACGGAATGCTGAGGACCCGAGTTCGATTCCCAGCGCTGGTCTCTTTTTCTGGTTTTTCTGTGCATCTATGTCTCAGTTTGTCTTTTAGAAAGAAAGAAAGAAAGAGAGAAAGAAAATACATTTATTCACAACACAAGACACAACAATAGCATTAAGTACAAATAGACAACACATAGGAAATTATGCGTCATTGTGGTTGTGAATCGGACACTGGCTCAGCATAATGCTGTGTTAATAATAAACACCCCAGCGCTGATTTTCAGCCAGCACCGTTGGTGACCCTCGGACCGCTACAAAGAAACTCGTATACTACACAGTTTTATTACTATACATAAGACTACATAAATATATAATTTATAAACTATATAACTAACTAACTAACTAACTTTTCGATATTATTCTATACACCTAAACCCCCTTGCAAAAAAATAGGGCACCTATAGTTTTTCAGATTTTTAGGCATTGAAGCTTAGAAAGTAAGCTTTCATGCACATAAAATACAAAAACCATAGGTGCCCGTTTTTTTTGCAAGGGGGTTTATAATCGTTTTCCAGGCAATATTACATGGAAGATTTTCGTTCCAAAAACAACACGAGACGGCTGTATGTGGTAGAGAAGGTCAAAAGCACGCCGAAGTTCATGAAGTCGGCAGCGGCCAGGGTAATCCAATCAGTATACAGGTACAGTTCCTGTTGCCCCAAACAAAGTCTCCGAAGTATTTATCATCAACGATCACAATCATCAGCCAAAATATCTAATAGTAAGTTTAAATTTCTTCTTAATGTCTTCTCGTCCAATATTCCGCAGTGCCTGTAGACGGTCTTCGACCAGCGTGTGTGTGTTGCCAGTGACGAGTGCCTTATAAAGTTAAAACAAAAACGGTGCCACAGACAGACACACAGACACACATAGCGGTCAAAATTATAACACCCGTCTTTTTTGCGTCGGGCGAAGGTTAAAAACCACCGCAAGGAAACACGCTTTCACGTAAATTACAAAATGTGTCAATTCGTTTGACAGCTACGGTGCCACAAACAGACAGATATTGGCGTCAAATTTATAGCACCCCCTCCTTTTGCGTTGGGGGTTAATAATACACGCTGTCTATTTAATTTTAGGAAGTTTATGGAAATCCAAAGGCAGCATGTGAGAGAAAACAAATTGAAGATTAAACTTGGGCTCATGCCGGACCCTTGGAGAACCCGGTTAGATCTGGACGAAGAAAACCGTAAGGTAAGAATTTTTTATTGAAGGTTTTTACAAACTTTTATTTAGTTTCACCTATCCCGTCTGTCTGTCTGTAGTCAAATCTTGCAAGTTAAATTCGACCAACTTCCAGTAGTCGGATTGACTTGAAATTTAGAATACTTATGTAAATCACGTGACAATATAATAATCTAGTAGTGATATCCTGGTAGTCCAGCCAGGATCGTCTCCCCAGGACGGAACTCTTCGATGGTTAATAGCATTGACTTGAAATTTGGTAGGCCAAAGTAGTTTGGGTGACAATGCATGTACAGTCAATAAAAAGTACAGTCAGCAAAAAAAGCTTGTATTAAATATGAAATTTTTATGGTTAGGTTAAACTTCATATCTGGGGCCATTACCATTCCGATATAACTAGCAATTTACAGTCGATTCATTTGATTCTTGACCCACCGTAAAGTAATTTGTTGAATCAGGCGTTATTTTTCGGAGGTCCATATCATTGATGGCTGTAACAAAGACAAATAATTTATTGAATCAGGCGTTACTTTGCGGAGGTCCATATCAATGAACTAAAAGAATTTATTTGCTCACCCGCGACCATACGATAGCTGAGCTTATGCAAAATATGCGTGTTCATGCAGTTCCTCCACCTCCACACTGTAAGAACACACACAAATTACACAAACCCATCTATCACCACCACGACAACACACTGACGCGTTTCGAACTCAACCAACTTAGGCCTCTAGGTTGGCAACGCATCTGCAATACCCCTGGTGTTGCAGATGTGTATGGGCGGTGGTGATCTCTTACCACCTGGAGAACCACTTGCTCGTTTGCCTTCCAGTCGTATAAAAAAAAAAAAAAAAAAACCAGAGCTCATCTTCAGAGTGACACAACCGTACACCATGCTACCAGTTGTTAGACTCAAACAACAACAACAACTGGTGGTAGTGTCTAACAACTGGTAGCATGGTGTACGGTTGTGTCACTCTGAAGATGAGCTCTGGTTGAGTTCGAAACGCGTCAGTGTGTTGTGGTGGTGGTGATAGATGGGTTTGTGCAATTTGTGTGTGTTCTTACAGTGTGGAGGTGGAGGAACTGCATGGACACGCATATTTTGCATAAGCTCAGCTATCGTATGGTCGCGGGTAAGCAAATAAATTCTTTTAGTTCAGTAACAAAGACAGTTTTATATTTTTTAGTTCTATCAAATGCGACGACGCATCAACGAGAGAGCGAGAGCAGCATACATGAAGGAGATAGAAAAGGAGAACACCAAGTTGTTAATACTGAAGAAGGACGAGCAGATTGAAGATATATCAGAACACATAAGGACATGGTTTAAAGAATGGTAAGACACCTTATAAATAATTTAATGAATCAGGCGTTTCGCACGCGGCCTTGTGATAGCTATGTCTATGGAACAAATGTGTGTTCACGCAGCTCGTCTGACTCCATGCTGTCTTAACTAGGTAGGATCTTATCCATTCCCCCCCCCCCCCTGGAAAAGACCAGATTAAAGAGATAAATATTCGATATTTGTATGTTGCATGTGCAGCAGAATATGCCTGGACATCAAATTGTATACCTATAACATCCATATTATGTAACCATATTCTATGCAAATAAATAAATAATTATTATTATAATAATAAAACGATATAGGTATTTTTGACCTGGCTAAGATCGCGGGATCACGGTGGATGCGGAAAGCACAAGACCGGTCTGAGTGGAGAGCCTTGGTGGAGGCCTATGTCCAGCAGTGGACGTCTTTCGGCTGACATAATGATATTTTTTTGCAGGTATAGAGGGTATGGATTCTTCCCCGAATACCCTTACGACGTCGAAGGTGGAACCATCATGGTTATACGCGGAGACTTCCCTACCATAGAAGAGAAATTAGAAGCTGATGAGCTAGAAGCGAATACTACCAAAGGGAAAACAAAAGATATGGTGAGGTGTTCCTAGAATATGCCCCTCTATTTGGCCAAGTTACGAATTAAATTACAAATGAGACTAAAAAAGAGATAGGCCAATATCGATGTCCAAAAGAGATGGAAGCTAATACCAGAATGACTCGGAATAAAAAAAGACAGTCAACAAATTCGGCCAAAAACGACAAGAACTACAAGCGAAAATGTTACATTTAATTGAAAATTTATTTGATTTCGGGGCTGAAATAAATTGTTTGATCAGATGGGAATATTTTTTTCATATTCTTTCAGATAAAAGCAGAGAAGAAACAAGCAAAGATCGATGCAAAACTAAAAGCAGAAGCAGAGAAAGAAGCAAAGAAGAAAGAGGCAGAAGCAGAGTTCAAGATGAAATGTAACCCATTTAACGATTTGGGTTACAAAGTGCAGAAATCCGAGCACATGGATAGTTTGGCTGAGGTATAGTTACTGGTTAACAATTTACTAGATACAAAAAATATTTATTTTAACAATATGGATTTGAAAGCTAATAATAAGCCCATTCTAAATATATAAATATGTTAAATTTTTATGCTACCATTTTTACGGAAATACAAAATAAAAAACCCAATTGCCTTAAAAAAAGGAAAAAAAAAAACAAGTGTAGTGGTCTAGAATTCTGTTAGGTATATAGTTGAATTCAACTTTTTTGAGCTGATCAGGCTCTTGTATGGGTCCTGACTTGAATTTTAAGCTACTTAACAGAATTCTACACCACTAGACTAGTTTTAAGACAATCGGGTTTTTTGATTTCAGGCTTTACAAATGTACAGTGCATCGTGGTCTATATACGACAAGTTTCCCCCCAACGAATCAGGCGAAGTCATCTACGGATTCATGAAATCATTGCTGACTGAAGATTTGATGTGTCAGATGCATCAGGACTGTAGGGTGATCGTGGATGAGCTCATGAGGTTAGTATATTTAGTTACTAATGTCATTATCATCACATCATCATATCAGCCGTAGGGCGTCCACTGTTGGACATAGGCCTTCCTTATAAACTTTTTCATTTTCATTTTCATCGAGCTACCTATTTTTGACTATTCAAATAAAAAATATTTCTTCGATTCTATAGATTGGAGTTGAAACTCCTCATAACCGCTCACCAAGCTATGTACAAGCTCATGGGCATGAAGTACCCAAAGATCAAACCTCGGAAGAAGCCAAAGTTGCCACCTGTGCCCAAACCTTTGACTATGGATGAGACTATGATGCAGAATCTGGAGGTAATATGCCTTTTTATAACGGCAATACTTTTTATTATTATTTTTTCTAACCAGTGCAAGTGTCACTGCTGTTATAAATGTATTATTTTCTTTCTTTCTTTCAAATATCCAGGGTGCCTCGGACATTGGGGGTTTAAATGCAAGGCTCATTCCTACTCATACAACATAATATAACAGAACTACTTTAGTTAGATTTAGCTACTGATTTAACGAGTAAGCTTCGAGGAATTAAATAATCTAATTTTGAGTTATTTGAATATGTAAGGTACAATCAAAAATTTGCTTATTTCGGTAAGTGGGTGTAGTCGAATCTTGCATTTAAAACCCTATAGTTAGGGACTGTTTCATCATCCATTGATTAGTGTTAACTGTCTCCGTCTATTCGAACAAAACAAATAGAGACGGCATCACATTTAACCGTCAATTGACACTAATCAATGGATGGTGAAACAGCCCCTTAGAGTTAACCTGTCCGTGAGGAACCATGTTCAATGGTTCGGTTATGTCATTCCACTAGGTTGATTTATGGCGAGTAAAATGGTGCTGGTATCCTACCATTAAGCAAAGAGATAAACTGGGTAATATAAATATCAGATAGTAGGTACTTAACAAAAATCTTGTGTGAATTACTGTAAAAGCAGACACAAAATTAGAATTTAATGAAGAATAAGTAATAATGTTAAATGTATTTATATCCTTCGCCTCTCATGTTTTCAATGTCTCAATTTTCTTTTGAATCACCATCTTTGCAAAAACTTTTCAGGAAGTGTTCGACCTTGAAATTATAAGCAAGCCAACGGGAAAAATAAAGGATATAATTGGTGACTCAAACTACGCAGCTTATGACCTCAATATTCAAGATCCGAATGCGAAGTAAGAGCCATAGTTTCCTAATAATCTAGGAACACGCCGTAAAACTGTTTTACAGTCGAAATTGTAAAATGTATAGGTATATGGATCAGAGACGTGGCTCCTTTAGTGTAACATTTATTGATCATTTTAATTTAAAAGTTTAGTTATTGATTTATGGATTATTTTGCATGATACTTAATTTAATTCAATTAAATTAAATCCATTTATTTTAATTTCACTGAATCCATGGTTCTATTTATTTATTATTGTGTAGGTATCCATGAACTTATGTCTTGAATAAATTTCATTTCATTTTCACTTTATTTTGTAATACACGACCTAACAATGTACTTCCCGATAAATGGATGACACACCAGGGCCTGCATTATTAAAGTCCAATTCAATAGAATTTGACAATTTTCTACACATTTAACACACCCTAACGTGGGCACGCTTGATTATATATGTCCCTGTTGTTGCAATTATCATCTAAAAGGAATCAAAAAAGAATAATAGTCACATCACAAAGCCTTAGGCAGCCCGGTATTCATATTAGTAGGCTGGAAGTGTCTACAGGATTGTCAGATTCTATTGAATTGGAGTATAGGTCCTATATTTCGAGACTTATTGGTACCCTTTTTCCAGGTTCCCCCCTCCAGGCTTCGGCGACGTGCGCCGTCGACTCACCCTCTCCTGCGTGTTCGCGTCGGGAATGGAACCCAAAGCCGTTCGCAACAAAGCTGTGCTGCTGCTGGGTCCTGTTAGACACGGGAAGTCGTTCATGGTGGATTGTGTCGCTGGAGAACTAAGTAAGTAGATTATATCGTGTACTGCCCTTCCCACGGAAGAAAAAGGGAGGCGGACTCAATGCAGGCTTACGCTTGCATTCGCAGCAAATGCTGAGTCCGCTCCTTTTGCCACAAAAAACTGCCTTGTGATTAGGTTTAATGTAGGTATGTTCTTTTCTTTTCGAAATGTTTAAATATTTTTTTATTATTATTTTTTTTGTGGCAATAAATGATTTCTTTCTTTCTTTCTTTAAAAAACCGGGCAAGAGCATGTCGGACACGCCCGAGATAGGGTTCCGTAGCCATTACGAAAAAATTTGGTCATATTTTTTTAAAGATTTCGTATTTTGTACGGAATATTCCAAGTTTAGGTATATTTTATACCTTAAAGACGAACAGACTCTACGATAGGATTAACAAAGACTATTTGTTTCCACCTTCTACTCGTACAATCCTGGCATACAGCGTTCGCTTCCTCGACACTCATTGCAGGTGGTAGGACCCGCCCGGATTGCTCTCACCATCTTGCTTGCTAATCCTGCCGTGAGCAGTGCTTGCACTGTTGTGTTTCGGCGTGGAGAGTAAGACAGCCGGTGAAATTACTGGCACTTGAGGTATCCCATCTTAGGCCTCTAGGTTGGTAACGCATTTGAAATCCCCCCGGTTTTGCAAGTGTCTATGGGCGGTAGTAAACTCTTACCATCAGGAGACCCACTTGCTCGTCCATCCAGTCGAATAAAAAAAAAATCTCGTCGTGCGGTCCCTCTGACACTTATACTATTTAATACGAGAGCGAGAGGGACGGTACGATACGAACTTCGAGTTTCGAGTTTCGTGGTAGCCCTGCTGTATTGACCGGACCTATGCTTAAACCAACCAACCAACCCATACTAATATTATAAATGCGAAAGTGTGTTTGTGTGTTTGTCCGTCTTTCACGCCGTAACCGAGCAACGGATCGACGTGATTTTTGGCATAGAGATAGTTTATGGGCTCGAGAGTGACATAGGCTACTTTTTATCCCGGAAAAATGCACAGTTCCCGAGGGAACAGCGCGCGATAACCGAATACCACGCGGGCGGAGAGGCAGGCAAAAGCTAGTAACATATATATTTCATTTACGGCATAATCAACTAGCGGCAGTTCATACTTTCGGTATTTTGATTTTTAAATTAAGCGTCGATATTAACAGACGTAGGTACTAGGTACAGTCACCAGCATTAATATCTGCCACAGCGGAGCATGCAAAAATATCTGACACGTCCTTACGGCCCTAGAAATTGAGTCGTATCAGATATTAATGCACGCTTGTTGTTGTTGGCATAGAGATAGTTTATGGGCTTGAGAGTGACATAGGCTACTTTTATCCCGGAAAAATGCACAGTTCCCGAGGGAACAGCACGCGATAACTGTATACCACGCGGGCGGAGCCGCGGCCAAAAGCCAGTAAAATTATAAATTCCAGATGCAGTGAAAATCGACATATCCCCCGAAGTATTTAGCGCTGTTGTCGAGAAGCCACAGAAGACGCTCACCCAGGTGTTCGTCGCGGCCCGCGTCTTCCAACCCTGCGTGGTATACTTCAGGGATATCGAGAGAGTGTTCCAAACCAAAGTGCCTCCGGAACAGAAGCATCTCAACGCAAAGGTGCCCCTTGTTTATTTTTTTGGAACTCGAGGAGTCATACCATACATAGCTCATGAAAAGATTATTATTGTCAATCTGTTTAAAAAAAAATACCTCGTTGAGTTTCTTGCCGGTTTCATCTCAACAGAGGTTTTTTCCGAACCGGTGGTAGATTTTTTTTGACGTTCATAAGTGCTTGTTATAGCCTAAATTGAATAAAGAGATTTTGACTTTGACTGAGATAATAAAGTGTGCTAAACCATTGACAAAAGAGTGTTCACAATTGTAAGTAAAAAAAAAAAAAAAAAATTCACGCTCCCAGCTGAATATGACGGATGCGAAAGGTCGTGTCATTAATTTCATTTCAATTATTTATTCAAGGACAATATACATCGTATTTGAAATTATAATGGGTACTAGACAAAATTGCATAACAATAAAAACAAAAATATATCAAAAATAATGATAATTAATAACGATTCTTCATTTCAACTCATATTTTATCTTATTTCGCATAACATTAATTCGCATAGCATAAATTTTGCATAAAATTCAATTGTCATAATAATAAAAAGGCATAAAACTTATTTGGCATAATAATGAATCGGTATAACTGAAAGATTCATAACATTATTAACTATAAATGGAAAAAAAATAATTGAACAAACCTTAAATACCACGGATAAATGTTTTTCTTTGTTTCCTTCAAAGGCTGTGAAGACTGCGCTGGTGAAATGTGTAAAATCCGTTTCTGCTGATGACAAAATAATTTTCATTGGTACGTTTTTTTTTGTTGAGTCGCCTTAAGGACCTTGCTTTTTCTTACTTGCTTTTAAGCACCTTAAATTAAAATGAGCTGGGAATTTATTGAGTTAATAATCCATTGAGTCGAGAATCTGTAGAGTTGTAAATCAGTTGAGTTGAGAATCTGTAGAGTTGAGAATCAGTTAAGTTGAGTACCAATATGTAGAGCTGAGAATCAGTTGAGTTAAGCATCTGTTGAGTTGAAAATCAGTTGAGTTGAAAATCTGTAGAGTTGAGAATTAATTAAGTTGAGTACCAAAATGTAGAGCTGAGAATCAGTTGAGTTGACCATCTGTAGAGTTAAAAATCAGTTGAGTTGAGAAGCTGTAGAGTTGTAAATCAGTTGAGTTGAGAATCTGTAGAGTTGAGAATTAGTTAAGTTGAGTACCAATATGTAGAGCTGAGAACCAGTTGAGTTAAGCATCTGTTGAGTTGAGAATCAGTTGAGTTGAAAATCTGTAGAGTTGAGAATTAGTTAAGTTGAGTACCAATATGTAGAGCTGAGAATCAGTTGAGTTGACTATCTGTAGAGTTAAAAATCAGTTGAGTTGAGAATCTGTAGAGTTGGGAATCAGTTGAGTTGAGAATCCGTAGAGTTGAGTGTTCTATTAAGAATCTGTACAATTGGGAACAGCCCAAAATAATTTTAAACCATTACAGCAACATGCAGCAACCCTTTCGGGTTCCCGGCTGGCCCCATGGTGTCAATTTTTGATGAAACCATTCTCGTTCCTCGCACGGATTACAACAGCTTACAGTTGTTCTTCTATCATAATTTACAAAGGTATTCATTTTGATCATGAAACTACCGTGAGACTCACTCATATTAAATGATATTGTAACGGATAACTCACGTCTTAAATCGAGTTTAGCTCGACATGTTTCGGGTTATTTTGAACTTACTTATTACAATATCATTTAATATAAAGGTACCTATTCATCTTAAACACCACATAATAAAATCGGGACATGTATGATTTGGTGTATCTTTGTAATGAATGCCAATTTTCAAGCATCACTTTTTTGTAACAGCCAGTGGTTAAGAAACTACATATTATAATGTTAGAGAGTTTTAGCTCAATATGTTTCACTGTGCCTAAATTGTTTTGTACAGCGTTTTTTGACATTCTTGACTCGTTTCCGACTTCAATGCCACAACATTGTATTTATAATATTTTTACAAGCTGTTTTACACTCATTAGGATATCATCTTTCCAACACCTAATTTTTAATTCTCACAACACCTAATTTTTAATTTCTAAACACAAACCTGGGGCAGTTATTCATATCGTCACTACTTTTAATCTCGTATCTTAGATCAATACGTCAACAAAATTGAACCTTGACGTAATGGTCATAAAGGGCACTCAGAAAAATCATACATTTTGAGATACGAGTTTTTTTCAAAGTAGTGACGATACCATTGTTCTTTCATGATGTTTTCAGTATAAGAAGCATGGAGAGGGACTACACCGTCCAAGCAATCGCTCAACTCCTGCAAGGCTATGCATTTGGCGCAGTCATTGAGACCTACAACAAAGTGATGACGCCGGAGAGGATCGCCAAGTCAGTGTTAAAGGCAAAACACAGAACGGTAGCTACTACGAAACTCGAAAATTTGCAATCGTACCGTCCCTCTCACTCTCATGTTAAATACTATTAGCTTCAGCGGGACGGCAAGATACGAAGAACTTAGCGCTTAAGACTTAGACGTGGTTGACCTGGTTTTGTTATTTTGGATTTTATTTCAAAATTCTTAGAATTCTTTATTCAATGAATAATTTGTGCTTATAAAGTATCTACATTCGGCCGTTATTGTTAATGTTAATTAGTACTTTATAAAGTAAGAGAGGAGTTTGGAGGTTAAAGCCAGATTTTAGCGATCAGGGAACACAGAAGCGGGTAGAACATTCAGCTCTTTAGCTGTCCAGTGATTCAGGACGAGAGAAAACGCTTTGGACGGAAGCTCAAAGTCACCAGAGGGCTATGGACAAGTCTATGCTCGGGGTTTCTCTGCGTGATAGAATCAGAAATGACGATATCCGCAGTAGAAGTAAGGTTACCGACATAGCCCGAAGAATTGAGAAACTGAAGTGACAGTGGGCGGGGCACATTACTCGCAGGACTAATGGCCAGGATTCTGAAATGGCGTCCATGGACCGGGACACGAGCTATCGGTAGGCCTCCAACAAGATGCAGCGACGACCTGGTTAAGATCGCGGGATCGCAGTGGATGCGGAAAGCACAAGACTGGTCTGAATGGAGAGCCTTGGGGGAGGCCTATGTCCAGCAATGAACACCTTTTGACTGACATGATGATGATGAAAACGCTATGTGCGAATTTCAGGGATGCTGAAAACATAAGAGTGAAGACGGTGCTTACTTCTGGTGGACCTGTGGAATAAGACCAAAAGAGAAAATTATATTATGTTTCAGATTGAACTATAAACCTCTATGGCCGGGAGAGTTTTTGGAAATGCTGATGGAGAGCGATATAGAGCCTATCACGATGGAGGTAACCGATTATAATTACTGAATAATGTTAATGAGTTTTCGCTGAAAATGTTATTTTTAAGTCAAGCTTTTTGCTGACTGCACTTTTTGTTGACTAAACTATATTTCCGTACAAATTTCAAGTCGATACAATTAACTTTTGAAGAGCTGGCCGGACTGCAAGGAGGTCACTTCCAGATCACTGTATTGTGACCATATTTACAAAACTATGCCAAATTTCAAGTCAAAAGTCGACTTTATACAGTATGTGAGTCAAATTTGGCTTTCATGATTTGACCATGAAGCAAATGACTCGAAACTTTAACGTGCAGCCCTAAAGTCTTACGATTTGGCAACTTCTAAAAACTAGGTTGATTCCAGGACTACGAAGAATACACCAACTTCTTCATCCAATATTCTGCACTGCGAAGAGAGAGAGATGAATTCGTAATAATAAATAGATACAGAGAAGTCGCGTACACTAAGATGGCCAAGAAAATGGCCGATGATGAAAAAAAGAAAGAGAGGGCCAAGAAAGATGCTTAAAAGGCAATGACAGCCAAAGAGTTCGTAAGTTTGAGAGCTGCTTTATTCATTACTATACTTGAAATTTTGAATCCTGGGATTTCACATGATTTTCATGCTGTACAAAACTTCCCTCGTGAAATTTCATGAATTATATTATACTAGCGTTCGCCCGCGGCGGCTCCGTTCGCGTGGTATTCGGTTATCGCGCGCTGTTCCCTCGAGAGCTGTGCATTTTTCTGGAATAAAAAGTAGCCTATGTCACTCTCGGGCCCATAAAATATCTCTATGCCAAAAATCACGTCGATCCGTCGCTCCGTTACGGCGTGAAAGACGGACAAACACACACACTCGTGCTGAGTCACCGACTTCGAGCTAGTAGGTACCTAGAAAAATATTTTCAAGGGTTTTGTAGTCGGTTCCATTTTTTGTTATTTTTGTCATTTTTTTCGTCACCTTTTCTTCTTCTATTATGATCAGCTGAAGGAAAGAGTGGATATCGTGTCGTATCAGGAAGTTAAACAGCTGTCCGAAGACCGGACGATTACTCCACCGACAAGAGTGTAACTCTTAAATTTAAGAAAGACCACTCTTTACAGTCTTCACCTCCCTTTCCCAAAAACTACTCCAGTGTGGGTGGAGCGGAGGCGCTTATCTACTTGTCTATCTTATATCTTTTAATAAACAGCCTCGGATACGGCTTTTAAGATTTCGACAAAGTTTGCTATAAGAGGGCTGTCGGGGATGAACAATTGAAAGAAAGAAGAAGAAAGAAAGAAAGAAGACATTTATTCACTGACTCACGGAATGATACACAAATATAATAAATAATCCCCTAATCTATGTAAGTAAATAAAATGAAGAGAAAAAAAAACTATAAGAAACCAAGAAATAAATAAATTACAACGAACAATATAAAAAATGGATTGTTTAAAAACAACAGGTTGGCATATCAATGTGGATGACATGTCAAAGTGCTGGATAGGGAAAGGATTTTTGGAGCGTCAATAAGTAATCCTTCAGCTTGCGCTTGAATGTATACCCACTACACGCTCCTTGGATAGGGGGAGGAATATCATTCCAGCACTTGGACGCCACAAACTTAAAACATCCGCGAAATGCTGCCGCGAATTGATCTAGTTTAACTAATTATTTTTTATGAATTCCCGTGGGAATTTTGTGAAATCCCAGAATTTCAATTTATCTGCCAAACCTAATGGTTAACACAAGCAAAACCACGGGTAAAAGCTAGTTTAAACAAACGCTTTACACGTGCCTATAATTCTGAATGCATGCCTTGATCACCATACGATAGCAATCAGTATATCACGTGTTTCTAACATTAAGATTTACGGTTAATTAGAATCTAACTACCGATCTAATATTACCTAGCATATCTATTCATATTAATGATCTAGCAGTGGCGTCGAATATATATTATATATGAAATATATATTTAAGGGGGGCTCCCATACAACAAACGTGATTTTTTTGCCGTTTTTTGCTTGACATTAGTAACGGCAACAGGTAGACGCTTGAAATATTCACAGAATATTTAGTTGTATAATCATTTAAAACTAAATAATTTGCAGGTGGTAGGATCTTGTGCAAGGTCCTCCCGGATTGCTACCACCATCCTGCCGTGAAGTAGCAGTGCTTGCACTGTTGTGTTTCGGCGCGGAGAGTAAGACAACCGGTGAAATTACTGGCACTTGAGGTATTCCAACTTAGGCCTCTAGGTTGGCAACGCATCTGCAATACCCCTGGTGTTACAGATGTTTATGGGCGGTGGTGATCTCTTACCACCAGGAGACCCACTTGCTCAATTGCCTTCCAGTCGAATAAAAAATAAATACTATAAAATAAATATTTAAGGAGAGTCCCGTACAACAAAACTTGATTTTTTGCCGTTTTTTTTGCCAATGTCCAATGTTGTATAATAAATAATGGTAGGTATAGGTACATTGACTTATATTCTACCGATATATATGTACGATATAGGTACGTTAGTACATATTTATCGATGATGGTACAGGACCCTTCGTGCGCGAGTCCGATTCGAACTTGGCCGATTTTTGGTATTTTTGTATTTGGTGTTCTGTTTTATGATATTATGTAATAAATATATGAATAATAGCATAAATCCTAGAATAAGTAAAAGATAAGTGGTTGCTTTGCCCTAAGCAGGGTCCAGGTAGCACTGTAATACCTATTTATTTGTCATCTCATAATACCATGGCTGCAACGAATAAATTAATATAAATATGAAGAATTATGTTAAAATTCGACTAGCCGCTTAGGCTGCACAGAGGACCAAAGAAAAAGACGTGTACACAAATACATTAGATACGCTCGAAAAACATAACCCTGCTTCGGGAAATCCGGTGAAAAAAGCTATAATTATACCTTTTAAATATTAGTTCACGTCACTGACAAACCAGCTGCGAGCAATTCATACATATAAATACAATTCTGCATTCGTAGTCATGATAAGGTAAATAGTAGGTACGCGATAAAAATAATAATATGACACTACACTGGCCAGTAACAAACGACGCGCGAACGCGACCGCACGCGTTTTAAAAACAAAAATAAAATAAAAAAACAAAACTCGTGTCTATGCTTCTTTCGCGCCAGAACGTAAAAATAGACATGTAAAATTGTAGGTTATGTTTTCAATGATGTCGAGTTGTTGCTAGGTGTGTTTAGAATGTTTTCTTTTTTGTGTCATTGACTTTATCGTGAGGGAAAATACCTTTGATCAGTCCGTGATCTTAACGAACGGATTACCCTTTAGGTACTTAAATAGAATGGCAGTTGTATGAGTGCCTGTTTGTTTTATTATCCAAAGAATGTCAATAGAATCTTTTACTAAGACTCCCTTTCTTGTCCGTTTGTCTGTCAAAGAGTTACTTATATGTTTTTGTTGTTATGTTTTTGTTGTTGAAAGAAAACGCAAAAAAAAATCAAAAAAATCTCAAAGATATGTGTTTTTTCGCGTTTTTTTTAATAAGCTATTTTAAGAGGCTCCGACTCACGCTTGGATGGTTTTCTCCTGTATATAAGTTTGTAGTAAAACAAGTTTTTTTTTTAATCTTCACTGGTGCTTAGAAGATGTTTAATATTAGAAGCAAGGTCATGACCTCACTTTACCTATCTACAGTAATTCTACGTTTATATATCTACATATAATAAATCAAAAATTGTGTCAGTATCGGATCCAAGAATACGGGAAATTTTTAACGCCAGCTGCGGTACAGACAACAACACCAATATCTGACACAACAAAGCGTGTATAAATATTCATATTCATATTCATTTATTCATAAAATTTAAAATTCAGCCGAAGCCAATCAAATTATAATTGATACTAATCGTTCCTTTATGTATGGCGTACGGGAAATCTCCCGTGCCCCGCATGCATACCCTATCGACCAATGAAACTGAGTCTTTTTCTGTGTGAGAGAGAAGGCACGGCACGATTGAAAGTTACAACTTCTGACTTTGAAGTGTAAGTGCTGACGTTTTCGTCGATAGAACAAATCGGCCAAAACAGCTGTTACAATGGAATGTATGTAAATAAATTACAATATGAATACGAATAATTTTATGCTGTCAATACGAAAATGACCTAAAATAAGCGTGAATGTGAGGTGATGTAACAGTTCGGCGGTTGCGGGTATGGCTGGGAGGGGGGGGACAATTATTATTATTTACAATACAATACAATTACTCTTTATACCGCTGTCGAGCTGTCGGTAGGCCTCCAACAAGATGGAGCGACGACCTGCCTAAGATCGCGGGATCGCGGTGGATGCGAAAAGCACAAGACCGGTCTGAGTGGAGAGCCTGGGGGAGGCCTAATGTCCAGCAGTGGACGTCTTTCGGCTGACATGATGATGATGATGACTCTTTATACACTAGAAGCACCTTCATATTACAGTATGACACTTTTTTTACTGAACTACAAGAATTTATTTGCTCACCCGCGACCAGATAGCTACTTTTATGTAAGATATGCTTGTTCATGCAGTTCCTCCACCTCCACACTGTAAGAGCAAAGCACACACAAATCACAAAAACCCATCTATCACCACCACCAGACTACACTGACGCGTTTCGAACTCAAATAAAGCTCATCTTCAGAGCAACACAACGTATACCATGCTATCAGATCTTAGATACGCACAACAACAACGTCTAGGTCTTAAGCACTAAGTTTGTTAAAAAATGACAGAACTCAGGAGGTTAAAATAATAGTATAGATTAAGAAAAAAATTACATAAAAACATTACAGAGATGTATGGGGTTCCCTATATAAATCTAAACCTAAACGTTTTAAGTCAAAGTCAAAGTCAAAGTTAAAATCTCTTTATTCAATTTAGGCTGTAACAAGCACTTATGAACGTCAAAAAAATCTACCACCGGTTCGGAAAAACCTCTGTTGAGAAGAATCCGACAAGGAACTCAACGAGGTTTTTTTTAAAGAACAGATTCACAATATTTATAAATGATATCTATATACATTACATTGTGGTCGTAATGGCCTATAACCTGCTCAAGAAGAAATAAATAAATTATTTGACTAGACTGCAATTTTAGGTAGATTAGTAACTCTTTAATATTATTCTCTGTAATAAGTCTTAAGTTTAGTTTCGCTACGCTCCGCCACGCATTGTCAGTGAACAGATGGTTAAAAATAGTTAAGATACGGGCTCTGAGAACGAGTTCAAATGGCCATTGTTTATAATGTTAATTGTCCTGAGACCTCTGATCTAATGACAGCATTTTATAAAATTAAAGTATATTTAAAATAATAATACTTAGGGATGTTGACGCCATTAAAAAATAATTTGAAGGCACAACTCCAGTAATAAAACGCTTTATTTTAGCCCTGAGAACCAGATTAATTTCGGATTTACTGTAAAATTAAATTTTTTGTTGCTTTAAAACAAATAAATAAAATAAAATAAAAATAAAAAAATATATAATTAAATAAATTTTTTTACTATATTTTGGTGTGCAATAAAGAGTTATTGTATTGTATTGTATTGTAAATAGTTAGTTGATTGAGTTGGCGGATAATGACGTCATAATTCGCTATTGACATTGAAACTCTATGGGAGAATTGTGTTTTGACAGCTCATAAAAAGTATGTCAGTTGATTGGTGGTGTCAACATCCCTATCGCCATTATCACATGGTAACATTGACTTTAAACTTAATAACTACTATATAGCCCGCGACTTCGTCCGCATAAAATTCGTTTATTGCTATCCCACTGGAACTACTTACCTATGCAATTTACGGGATTAAAAAAGTGTCGTATGTCCTCTCCCGGGACTCGAACTATCAGTATACCGAATTCACAAGTTACAAACAAACAGACTTACAAAACTTTCGCATTTAGGTATAATATTGGTTGATTTATGAAATTAAAAGTAATAGCATGTAATAGGTATTAAAACCTAGATTTTCCTTGAACAAAGCTCTAGAAGTATTCTGGTACATAATATTATTTAGAAATAGTACAACTCTAATTTCGAGTAAGCACCTTTTGTCTTTAGAGTTTCGCAATAAAGGACTACAAAATGTTTTAAACAGTTCAATTATGGTCCTTGGTTCGAGTAATTATTCAAACCACATTTAAATAATGTGCAAGTGCATAATAATTTCTATGAAGTACTAAAATAACATTAGAGTGACTCAAAATTTTAGAGTACCTACAACTAAAACTCAATATAAAATAGTGACTAGGTATTTAAGCAATGTATTAAGTGGAATATAGTAGCATTATTGTATTTAAGTATGTATCTATCTATATAAGTATGTTTATCCGTTTGCTTAGTACCCATAACACAAGCTTTGCTAAGCTTACTTTGGGACTAGGTGAATTGGTGTGAATTGTCCCGTGATATTTATTTATTTATTTATTACATGAACTGCTAACATAAGTCAAGAGTGCTACAAAATTTTAGAGTAAGTAGCTACAAGAAAAACGTAAAATACAACAGCGACTATTAAAACAATGTGTATCAGTTAATAATAATAATAATAATAATAAATATCACGGGACACTTGACACCAATTGACCTAGTCCCAAACTAAGCAAAGCTTGTACTATGGGTACTAGGCAACGGATAAACATACTTATATAGATAAATAAATACTTAAATACATATTAAACATCCAAGACCCGAGAACAAACAATACAAGTGGATAATAGTGCCTTTCTATGAACTAATAAAATAACTGTAAAGTGCTACTAATTTTAGAGTAGCTACAAGTTAAAAGTGCAACAAACGATGTCACACAGAATTACACAAGCTTTCGAGTAAATTGTAGAGCGCTACTAAATTTAGAGCGTTACTAATGTCGTTCATAAAGAAGCTTAAGGATTGGAGTGCCGCCAGGGAGGGGCAGCCTGAGCTGACCAGGAGTCAGTACTCCTTGGTGGATTGCGGGGACCTGACTGCGGAGACTGTTCAGCTCTGGCTGGGGCTGCCAGAAGAAGTCAAGTATGATCCGGCACTGGCCCCGTTCCGACAGTTCTATGAGAAAGAGAATGGTGAGTTGCATTTGTTTTCATTTTAATTAAGTGAAATACGGGATGACCGTAAAAGTAACAAAAATTTTGAGTTGAAATAAAAAAATACATAAAAACTCCAAAAAGTAATCCTAAAATAAAGCGTTTTTTTACTGGGGTTGTGCCTTCGAATTATTTTAAAATGACGTCAACATCCCTATTATATGCGGACGAAGTCCCGGGTAACGGCTAGTTGTTTATAAATACGTGTCATTTAGTTTATGTACTGATCTAACATGAAATATAATACAGGTGTTGTAATTCTTGGAAACAACTGAGGTAAACAACAGCTACGTGTATGAAATTTGAACGCCTTAAACTGGACGTAGAGATAGACTAACAAAATAATTTCGTAAACGGTTCTCTGCGTTTTTAACCCCCGACGCAAAAAGAGGGGTGTTATAAGTTTGACCGCTATGTGTGTCTGTGTGTCTGTCTGTTGTCTGTGTGTCTGTCTGTGCCACCGTAGCTCTTAAACGGGTAGACCGATTTGAATGCGATTTTTTTTATTTGATAGCAGGTTTTCCATCGATGGTTCTTAGACATAATTCATCAAAATCGGTTCAGCCGTTTTTGAGATATGGAACTTTAAAGTGACAAAGTCGGGGGTTTTCCAAATTTCCCGACTCACGTTTCCAAACTGTTTCATTTGCCAACTCAGGATTTTGTCTGAAACTATAGATATTTTTTTTCGGAACTTTTATTAAACAAACCTAACCTACTGAGACCTTAGCCTCTGGACAAATACGAATACTACTGGCTTAGCAAGATATTTAAAACCAAACTGCAAAGTGTCATAACAATCAGTCCAATATTTACCGAAAAACTAACGGTTTTCAATGTATCACTTTAGAGCAGCCTGTGTATTTGGATGATCAGATTTCATAGTTTTTTTTTGTCTAATTAAACAAATAACTATTTTCAGATATTGCTAAGTACCAGTCTTATCCATGGTTTCATTATTTGTCCAGAGGCTAAGGTCACCTTGTATGTGTCTGAAAATCACCTGTTTTCACCTATGTTTGACAAATAAACGCATTTGAGTTTGAAATATACATAGGGCACTTGTCCCACCGCCGACGATGAGCGAGAAGCGAGTAGAGCGAGAAACGAGCGGGCGAGCAGCGAGAAGAGAGTGTAGTATTGTCGCTCGGCTGCAAGCGAGTGTTCGAGTGCGACGGGCGATTACTCGCTCCAGTCGCTCGAGGGGTGCAGCCGCCAAGCTAACATCGCTGAGCGAGTATCGCTGAGCTAGTTTTATAGCTCACCGAGTTTTATAGCTCTTGTCGCTGCGACAAAAGATGTAAGAGCGAGTTCTCGCCGGCAGTGTGAACAGCCGGCGATCAACTATTAATATATGTCGCTCTGAAGCGATAAGGCCGCCTATTGCTTACCTGAGAAAGTCTCTGTGTATATACCTGTTTTCTGTAATTGTTTGCTAATGTTGGTGTGCAATAAAGAGTTATTGTATTGTATTGTATATGTGTCTCTTTTACTCACACAGGATCTCATATCTTTTGTTCGTTTCTTGAGCAAAAAAATAGTCTATAGCCAATCGCTTCCTCGCCGACGGTGAGACAACTGCCCAAGTAGGTTGTAAGTACATCCGTGTTCGGTATGTTTTGTGTTAAACTAAATAGAGACATTGTTAATTGTTAAGCAAATAGAAAACCGAATTTGGCAGAAGTCCGTCTATATTGATCACGTCTAGCAATTTACATAACATAGTTATAGGTACTGAACACTGGTAAAACACCAGTATTTTTTTACCCGACTGCGAAGAATGTGTTTGCCTCGTATGTATGTAGGTATGTATGTATGTCTATTCCTATGTCCGCTCGTAACTACTCAACGGCTGAACCGATTTTGATAAATGATACGTCATTGGATTACACTGGGTACATGAAATTGTTGAAAAATCGAAATGGTGGATTTTTGGAGTCAAATTGTAAATTTTCAAAAAATGTGTTTCATTTAAATCTATCTATCGAGTATGGTATCAAATGAAAGGTAATAATTAGACCATTCTAAATATATATGGGTTATAATTAGTTTTAATCTACCATTTTAACAGAACTATAAAAAAGTGTGAAATAAAACAATAAATTTAAAAATAAAAAAACCCGACTGCCTTAAAAATACTAAAAAGAAGAAAACAAGTCTAGTGGGCTAGAACTCTGTTTAGTAGCTAAATTAAAGTTCAACAGTCGGGACCCATTTAAATCTTGACCAGCTCAAAAATTCTTACTAATGGGTCCCGACTGTTGAACTTTAAGTTAGCTACTAAACAGAGTTCTGGCCCACTAGACTTGTTTTCTTCTTTTTAGTATTTTTAAGGCAGTCGGGTTTTTTATTTTTTAAATTTATTGTTTACGTATTTAATACAATGACTCTATCGAAAGCCATAATAAGTGAATAGTAATATAGAAAAACCAGCCAAGAGCATGTCGGACACGCCCGAAATAGGATTCCGTAGCCATTACAAAAAAATTTAGTCATATTTTTCTAAGGATTTCGTATTTTGTACGGAATATTCCAAGTTTAGGTATATTTTATACCTAAGGCTGCTATTTACTCTTAGACTACTAATAATTTTCAAGAAAACTTAACCGTTACGGTTTTCCTTGTAAGTTTGATATACTTTTACTACCATCCTGAATTTTTTCCAATTTTTCCACCCACCGGTTTAGATTTTAGAGGGGGGGGGGGGACGCTCGATTGTAATAAAAATTTGCACTTTAAAGTTGAATATTGTATTTGAACTTGGCGGATACGCTGCCGACGTAAGACGAAATGACTGAAATTTTAGAAGTCTGTCTTTTGGAAATGTAATCTAATAATCTTCAATCTATCTAGAATAGTATCTGATACAAATTTGGCCAGTCTTTTTAGTTTACTGACATTATAAAGATACGTACCTACGTTATTTTAGTGCACGATTTAATGCTATCTTTATTGCTAGAACAAACACATTATCATAACAAATTATAAGTAAGTAGGTATAGTGCATAACTCCTACAGACTCCTGACTTCTTTAAGGTTCTATAATCCTACAAGGAACCCTTACAGTATTACCATGTCCGTGCGTCCGTCCGTCTGTCCATTTGTCCGCCCGTCTTGTCCATCCGTCCGTCCGTACATACATATTCAGCACTAAAAGCCAAATATTACCTACTTTAGAGAAATTTCGGTTTCGGGTCACTTTTACTGTCAATTTAGGTTTTGGAAATTAGATACGACAACGAGCGAAGCGAGGTGTATTAGGTACAATTGCGACCACAACGCGCGAACCGAGCGAAGCGAGCTACTTACTTTTTGTAGGATTGGTAGCAACAATTTTTTGTACGCAATCTGTCAAACTTCATAAGACCGTCAGGTTGACCAACCTAATGACACTAGATTTTTTTACACTATGCAGGCTAATTTTATAGCAAAAATACTTGTGTTACCTCTTTGGTGATGCAATAAAAAAAAATCTAAAACAATGCAATAAAGGATTTTCATACATTTTTTCTGCTTTAGAGCAGAAAAGTCCCGCTTTGTGCTGGGTATTTAGTGCGGTTATGATGAAATTAAAGCATAGTTGGAAGTTTTTTTTTAACAAAAACATATAGGTACTGCAGAAACCTTAATATTCTTAGATTACTCGTAATTGCCTAACTTCTTTATGATTGCTATGATGATTATTATACATAGTTACTATTTGCCATTTGTTGCATTATGTTATTGTACCCATAAAATAAAATAAATAAACGTAATGACTGTTTTGCGATACGAAGGTAGGGTAAACCATACACTAATACAGTAACTTTTTTTTAACTGCCTACTTGAATTATACCTAAAATTAAAAATTTACAAAGAAAAGTGGTGTTATATCATAACAGATATCGTGCTAATTATAGTCGCCTTTGTCATTAAATTATTTGTATTATTGTTTTTTCATATAAAAAAATCAAGTGGGCAATTACTGTATGGTTTACCCTACGTAGTTACCGTAATTACTGTACATGTCATTACTGTAGTAATGACATATATTATGTTTTTTTTACTAGCAATTAGCCGAGACTTTACTTAAAACCATTTAGATCCGGTAGCTATTTGAAATTGCGAAATTTTTAAAAATTCCAATGGGATAATTCCCATAAAGACAGCCGTGTACAATTTAATGTTTCTACACTTAGCCTGATAGGTAAGTTCCAGCTCCTCTTACCCAATTTGACCTTAGCAGAAACGTCGCTTAGTTGCATATTTTCTTTTCCAGCAAAACTAGAGTCGCCCCTCAAGAAGAACTCTACTCTTAAACCAAGGACACGTCTTCCCTCAGTCAACTCCGCGCCCCATCTGAATCAGGACGAAGCAAAACAAGATGGCGCCGGCGACGGACCACAAGATGGCTGCTCAACTGACAAACGTTTTGGCGGGAAAGATTGCAAGTCGCCTGTAGAGGCGGCAGATAGACGGTACGAGTAAAAACTAAAACTAGTAATCCTACTAATAAAGTTTGTGTGTGTGTACACACATACTTAAAAAGACACGCACGTGTATGTTTTTTACTACTTCACGCTAAAACAGCTACACAGATTTGGATTAAATTTGGTATGTAGGTAGGTAACTAGATAGCTGGCTTAGCTTTTGATTATATAGTCAAAGTATTTAGCTATAAGATAAAATTTATTAATTATATAACAGCCGCCCTCTTGTACTTATAAATATTGCTGTGCCCAACAAGGTCCATGATGATCACATAATTTCCTTGTAACATCTGTACCTAACCATACATTGTGGAAAAGCAATAAAATATTGAGTATTGAGTATTGACATCTGTAAATTCTGTAATCATGTAATCCCTTGGGGATATTGGGATAAAAAGTAGCTTAACACTTAAGTTACTTTTTATCCCCAATATCCCCAAGGGATCGAAATAAAATCACGAAACAATCAACTGATGAGCTTAGAGTGATAAAATTTGGCACAGTTGTTTTTAGCAAAACATCAATGAAGAAAATGATGAATGATGTCGAATGGCGTCCGCGGACCGGGAGACGAGCTGTCGGTAGGCCTCCAACAAGGAGTGATGACCTGTTTAAGATCGCGGGATCGCGGTGGATGCGAAAAGCACAAGACCGGTCTGAGTGGAGAGCCTTGGGGGAGGCTTGTGTCCAGCAGTGGACGTCTTTCGACTGACATAATGATTATGATGATCAATAAAGACCACTACTTGTCTAATAAAATGGTAATTGTTTCTTTTTTCAGCGATCATCTCGTGTTACATCATGGACAAAAGAAACCTTCAAAAGTAAGGATTTACAATTTATACCTAACATAAAAGAAGCTGACTGACTGACAGACTCACAAAGGTATTAGTACACAGCCCAAGCTTGATGAATTCCAAACATTTAATTGAATCAGGCGTTAATTTGTGGAAGTCTACGTTAATGATTGCTCACCCGCGTCCTTACGATATATAGCTGTCAATGCAATAGGCAATAAGTGTTCATGTGGCTCCTCTGATGTAAGTACACTTATCAGACAAACCCAACTATTACCACCACCACAGCACGCTGACGCGTTTCGAACTCAACTAGAGTCCATCATCAGAGAACACAATCATTCACCACGGTAACATCTGGTATATTTTATAATCAATTCAATTTATCAAAATAAATTAATTAAATGGGTCAATCAGCTTCTTAGTCTTGTTGGATTTGTACCCCATAAATGATATTTTAAATAAGTAACTCAGGAGACGTTACCATGGCAACAAGCTACACTAAAAAGTTAATTGAACCAATTATCGTATCTGTTAACAGTGGGACCAAGCCCGGAACTACACGAAGATCACCCTGCTGGTCGGATGCTGGGTGTTCTTCACAGTCGTGTTCTGCTTGTACGGCGAGAAGGAGAGAGTCGTGAGGAATACTGTGCTGTTGCCCGGAGAAATCAAAGGTGAGAAATCTCACGTCCAAGTCGAACTGGAGAGACCAAAGTTGAGATCTGAGACGTTATTGATAGAATTTCAAGTCAAAGTCGAACTCGAGAAACCAAAGGTGAGACCAGAGATGTTATTGATGGAATTTCAAGTCAAAGTCGAACTGGAGATACCAAAGGTGAGTCCTGAGACGTTATTGATAGAATCTCAAGTCAAAGTCGAACTGGAGAAACCAAAGGTGAGACCAGAGATGTTATTAATGGAATTTCAAGTCAAAGTCGAACTGGAGATACCAAAGGTGAGTCCTGAGATGTTATTGATAGAATTTAAAGTCAAAGTCGAACTGGAGATACCAAAGGTGAGACCTGAGATGTTATTGATTGAATTTCAAGTCAAAGTCGAACGGAGATACCAAAGGTGAGACAACAGCAGAGATTAATAGAATCTCACATCCAAGTCTAACTGGAGAGACCAAATGTGAGACAAGAGATGAGATTAATAGGATCTCAAGTCAAAGTCCAACTGGAGAGACCAAAGGTTACGACATTTTATTGATAGAATCTCAAATCTAAGTTGAACTGGATAGGATCTGTGGTAGGGATGCAAGATAATGTATGAATATAGAAAGAAAAAAACCGGCCAAGAGCGTGTCGGACACGCCCAAAATAGGGTTCCGTAGCCATTACGAAAAATTAAGTAATATTTTTCTAAGGATTTCGTATTTTATACGGAATCTTCCAAGTTTAGGTATATTTTATACCCTACGCTGCTATTTACTCATAAACTACTAATAATTCTTAAGCAAACTTAGCCGTTATAGTTTTTCTTGAAAGTTTGATATACTGACTACCATCCTGATTTTTTTCAAATTTTTCCACCCACCGGTTTAGATTTTAGAGGGGGGGGGGGACGCTCGATTTTAATGAAAATTTGCACTTTAAAGTTGAATATTTCGTTAACAAATTACTGAATCGAAAAATCGTTTTGGCAAACCCCTAATGGTTTTAAAATACCTATCTAAGAAAAAAAAATCACAGCCACTTTAAGTCTATGGGAGGTAGCCTAAAAAAAATTGTTTTTGAATTTTTAATTGTACTATTTTGTCGGCATAATTTACCTACATATCCGTGCGAAATTACAGCTTTCTATCATTGATATTCTCTGAGCAAAGCCGCGGACGGACAGACAGACAGACAGACAGACAGACAGACGGACAGACAGACAGACATGGCGAAACTATAAGGGTTCCGTTTTTGCCATTTTGGCTCCGGAACCCTAAAAAGAAGCGGTGAAAAGACTATGATTCCAAGTTTTTTAGATAATAAGGCCTAAGGTGTCTAACGCGCTGATGCTCACGATCGCTTTCACCATCCCTTTCTACCCTCCTATTATGCCATGTGACAGTAAGAAGTGGTGAAAACGATCGTGACTCCAAATGTTTACCTAATGATTCAGGAGACGTTCCCATGGCAACAACCTATAAAGATAATTGACCCATTTACATAAAACTAAGGTTCAAAACTTTATCTCTTTCAGATTACGCCACCGACATTTCAAAGAAAGAACTGACATTACAAATAGAACTTACTGGACCTTTTCTATCAGAGCAGGATGAGAGGAAATTGAACCATACGGAGAAGGCATTAAGGTCTAGAATGGAGGTGTGGATTGAACGGTGGGTGTTGGAGGGAGAAGTAAATGGAGAAATCAGTGAATCTGATGTTGTACAAAGAGAGGTTAGTGTAACAGCGTTGTAATAACTACCTAGTAATAGATTAGGTCTAAATCCATAGTAAATCCATACTTATATTATAAATGCAAAAGTGTGTTTGTATGTTGGTCCCTCTTTCACGCCGACGTGATTTTTGGCGTAGAGATAGTTTATGGGCCCGAGAGTGAAATAGGCTACTTTTTATCCCGGAAAAATGCACAGTTCCCGAGAGAACAACGCGCGATAACCGAATACCACGCGGGCGGAGCCACGGGCAAAAGCTAGTAAATAAATTAATAAATATCACGGGACAATTCACACCAACTGACCTTGTCCCAAAGTAAGCTTAGCAAAGCTCGTGTTATGGGTACTAAGCAACGAATAAACAATTATATAGATAGATACATACTTAAATACATATTAAACACCCAAGACCCGAGAACAAACATTCGTATTTTTCATACAAATATCTGTCCCGACACGGGAATCGAACCCGGGACCTCAAGCTTCGTAGTCAGGGTCTATAACCACTAGGCCATCAGGTCGTCTAGATATTGTAGGGTATAATTGGGTAGGTATTTTAAAGACGTTATAGATAGAGCCCCTGATATTTGTCGCATACGCAACTTTATAATGCGCATGATTCTTATTAAAACTTCTATCTTTACAGAACTCAACATCAGCAAGCTTCATACTTCTAAATACAAACTTAGACTTCAGCGTCGGAGAACAACGGTCCGCCATTTTAGAACATAATTCAAATTTGAACGCAACGGCCGTTTATGTCATTCGTATGAAAAGCGACGCACCAATGGCAATGCCGGTGTCGATGAGTTACACCGATGCACCGATAGATGTCTCTGTCGGTATTACTTATGGCTGTATGCTATTGGTGATGCTGTACGCCATGATTATATTTGAAGTAAGTTTTCGTTCGGGCCGCTACGCTATATATTTTCGTCCAATATCCCGCAATATCTTAAGACTAATGATCACTTTATCAGTCTGAAGGGATCTTAGCTTGTCGCCGTTTATATTTTTCCCAACTGTTTTATTTGGACGATCGATTTTTTTTCTGAAGCTGAAACTATTCGGCAAATATTTCAGGACTATCCTGTAGAACCATAAAGGTTAGGTTAGTTTTAATAATCTTGAATAACTAACGGTTTAAAAAGAAATCGTATGTTCCTGAAACATATTGGAAAATGAATCACAGGAGAAAAAAATTGTCTTAAAATTAGACAACCTGTTTTTTGAATATTATTCAATGATCATCATCATCATCATGTCAGCCGAAAGACGTCCACTGCTGGACATAGGCCTCCCCCAAGGCTCTCCGAGTGGTCTTGTGCTTTTCGCATCCCCCGCGATCCCGCGATCTTAACCAGGTCGTCGCTCCATCTTGTTGGAGGCCTACCGACAGCTCGTCTCCCGGTCCGCGGACGATATTCGAGAACCTTTTAACCCCATCGGCCATCAGTCCTGCGAGCAATGTGCCCCGCCCACTGCCACTTCAGTTTCGCAATTCTTCAATATTATTCAATGTGACAACTGACTATTATAATATTTGTTTATTATGCAATTAAAATGTATGTCATCTAATCATTGTTGTTGCGGTTTTTATATTGGTTTAATATGTATGCGGATTGAAACTATGTACTTTGGTATTTCGTTTATATACGCAGTGGAAATTAGCAAAATGGTCTTACGAACATCGTTATACACCCGATTTAAATCTGTACCTATCTACTTTCAGGTAATCAACCGCACTCTAGCCGCGATCGTGGTGTCTACACTGTCTCTATCAGTACTGGCGCTGCTGGGCGCGCGGCCCTCCCTCCCCGAGCTGATCTCCTGGCTGGACGTGGAGACGCTGCTGTTGCTACTCAGCATGATGCTACTCGTCGCCATCATGGCCGAGACCGGCATGTTTGACTTCCTCGCTGTCTTCACGTTTGAGGTCAGTAACATGAAAAAAGAACTAATGGAAGCCTTCGACGCTGTTGATTCGGGTTAATAGTAGATGTTTAGAAGCGAGCCTAGAGGAACTCCACGTCTAAACTAAAGGCGTTAAAAGTTTTAACGTGGGATTTCCATTTGAGTCACTTGATGATATTACGATGTCACGATGATGATATTGTTTTAGGTTCTATTTCTTTACAGGTGACAAAAGGCAAAATGTGGCCACTTATGAGCGTGCTGTGTATCATAACGGCATCACTATCTATTTTTCTGGATAACGTCACAACAATTTTACTCATCACGCCTGTGACCATCAAGTAAGTTTTCTAAACTTTTATTTTCGCGTTAAATCACCTTAAGGTTCTTATTTACTTGTTTTTTTTTTGTGTGGGGTTATAGCGTTTATAGGAGATGACGGCGTGCAATCAGGAAAAATACATTATTGACGACTGAGAAGGGAGGACCCGGGCTACTACGAAACTCGAAACTCGAAGTTCGTATCGTACCGTCCTTCTCGCTCTCGTATTAAATAGCATAAGTGTCAGAGGGACCGCACGACACGAACTTCGAGTTTCGAGTATCGTAGTAACCCTGCAGATATTGCCAGTCTCTCAATGGCTAAAAAAAAACCCAGCTGCACTTCTTTAACTGCCTGGAGCTCTTTCTAGTTAATAATTTGCCCTATGGTCGACTAATTAGGCCAATTTATATGAAGTCCGTTCAAAAGTAAATTCTTCATTACAGGCTTTGCGAGGTTATGGAGATGCATCCCATCCCAGTCCTGATAGCCATAGTGGTCTACAGCAACGTAGGAGGCATCGCGACGCCAGTCGGCGATCCGCCCAACGTTATCATATCTAACAACCCTGCCGTTGTGCAATCGGTAAGACACATCATTATCATGAACTTCAACATCAGCATCGTCATCATCATCATCATGATCATCATCATCATCGTTAACATCATCATCAACATTATTGTCATCCCAACCAATACATTCATAGATCCATTGCTGGGCAGCTCTTAGAAAAACTTAGAACATAGTTCCCACGCAGACCCAGCGCGGATTGGGAACTTTGCGTGCCGTTGAATTGCTTCGAAGATTGTGCAGGTTTCCTCGCGATGTTTTCCTTCATTGTAAAAAGTTCGTGGTAAATCTCTAATGTAATTTCGCACATGAATTTCGAACAACTCACAAGCGCACGCCCGGATCTGAAGTTTTGAACCCATGATCCTCTGTTTCAGAGGCCACAGGTCAAACTACTAAGCCACCACGGATTTCAAGAGTCATCAGCTTCATTTGTATCCTCACATTCGTCATCATCATTACAAGAAGTCCTAAAATCAATCCGGTTTGTTTAACTGCTCTAAACTAGTCCTTCCTTCTTTCTGTAAAAAGGTTGCCTGGAAGAGATTGCTCTTAAGCGACAAGGTCGCCTATTGCTTACCTTGTAATTTTCTCTGTGTACCTGTTTTTCTGTATCGCTTACTATTTCTGGTGTACAATAAAGAGTATTTGTATTGTATTGTATTGTTCAGGTTATTTTAAACAGCCCTGAGATAGGAATCAATTACGGGTCTCTTTTTATGTAAAAAAAAAGAAAATTGAATTGTTTCAGGGTATCAACTTCGTGAACTTCACGCTACACATGACTCTCGGTGTTTTGCTAGTTTTTGTACAGTCATACTTCCAATTCCGTTTTCTATATCGTGACATTAACACACTGCGCCAGAAAGAACCGAGGGAGATCCAAGGTAAGGATTTTACTTGTTGCTCTTACACTCACACACGTGCAAGATACCTACGCCTGTGCGACACATGTAATGGACTAGTATAGTATCCTAAAAGAAATTATTAGTCAATCAGTTAGAGTATCAAAAAATATTGGGCGTATATTTCCTTTGTCAATTAAACAAAAAAACTGGGAATATATAGCCAGTTAAAGTTCCACGTAACATAAACATAAAATGAGAAAGACGAAGCGCGTCACGCCGTGCGACGCTTTTTATATTGTGGTTTCAAAATTTTCAAACCATTTCCTCATTTCAATTTGGTCTGTCTTCATAATTGCAGATTTGAGACGTCAACTTCAGGTCTGGCGTCGCGCCGCGGACTCGCTTCCACACATGAGCAAAGACCAATTAGTAGTTAAGGTAATATCTTTCGTCTTCTTCTAATACTCTTTCATTACCATCATTATCATCGTCAGCCGATCGAAAATCTGCTAAAATAGGCCTTTGTTATGCAATGGATGCATAAATATATTTACATTTATTTATAATCGACTGTTGCTTCAAAATTTTGAGTGCTTTCAATTACATTTTAATGGCACAGTTATATCTTTCAATTGGGTTGGTTTACAGCGAGTAAGAAGGTTATTAAAGTTTTATTGGTATGGTTATATCTTTCAACTGGGTTGGTTTATAGCGGGTAATATAGTAAAATGCCTGTTTTAATGCCATGGTTATATCTATCAACTGGGTTGACTTATAAATAGCAAATGAGAGTAAAAATGAGCGTTTTAATGGCACAGTTATATCTTTCAACTGTGTTGGTTTAATAGCGAAAAATTAAGCAAAATAACCGCAGCGGAGCTTGTAAAATATTTTATAATATCCCTCCCCCCTCCCCCACGACCCTCACTCCGAGTCATTTCTGGTGAAAAGGTTGTCCTTAGCTATTCAACCTGGTAATGCCAAGAGCGTTTTGGGCATCTTTGCGCCGGGAATGGCAAGGGGCGAGTTATTTAACTAAATTATTTTTGCAATAATTGCTTACTTTGTTTTATAATATTATAAGTAAAAATTTATTTCATATTTTCAGGAGCGTCTTGAACGTAAAGTGCAGAAGTTGACAGCTCAGCTGAATGTCATCGTGAAGGAAAGCAAAAAGAGAGCGTGCCCTAAAGACACGTTCCAAAGGACATTGTCGGAACTCAAAATGAAGGTAGAATCATCATCATCCCCGCTTTTATAAGTCCCACTGCTGGGCACAAACCATTCAGAATGAGAGCGCTAAACGATTCATGCAAATGTAAGAAAAAAAAACTAATTTTGGAACAAACGAAACATAGTTAAACCGTTAAACCGATATTTGTCGAAACGAAAATCGGACTATCATTTTACCAACTGTGGACATATGTTTCTGAAATAAATTAGGTACTATATACTTAAGAATTATTTTTAATGTTTCAGATAAATGATCAGTTTTGGGATTCGTATTAAGATTGTAATTAATTAGTGGTGCTGCCCTACCACACTCCGATTGACAGACCTGACAATTTTTTTTCTTAGTTAATCAATTTATTAGTCTTAAATTTTTATTTGTTATTACTATCTAATGTATTTTTCATTTAAGGTTTATTATAATTGTTTCAGTACAAAATCCGTGACAAGAACCTCTTAATCAAAGCTGGCATCGCACTGGGATTCACTGTTGCTATGTTCTTTTTGCACGCCGTTCCACAATTCTGTAAGTTTCTTATGAACTCTAAAGGCAAAGCAAACTTTATTTTAGCAAAGTGGTGAAAACGATTGTGATTCCAAGAGTGTTAGGCATCAGCATCACATTCGCACAAATATGATATTGAAAGATGACTGACTGATGATTTTCAAACGATCTATTTCTACCTACCCACTAAAAACTCCCCGGAAATTCCGCCTCGCAGCATGGCGGCAGGGCCACAGGAACGCTTGTGGAACACCAGGATGTTAGGGCGCGTCTTTCTCCTCTGCCTCCGTCCCGTACTGTGACGGACTCTTCTGAGTCCACCACTGGAGGCTGGGCGTCAGGGAGCAACGCCCCGCGGCGGATCAGAAGGCTTTCTCCACTGCTAACCACATCTTGGTCGCCATCATTGCGGCAGTATTCGGCCTGCGAAGGCACGTCGCCGCCGACCTGCACTGCTACTACGAAACTCGATACTCGAAGTTCGGGTCATGCGGTCCCTCTCGCTCTCGTATTAAATAGGTGTCAGTCAGAGGGATCGCACGATACGAACTTCGAGTTTCGGGTTTCGTGGTAGCCCTGCTGGTCTCCTTCGGCTTTGTGGAAGCGAGTTGACGTTGCCCTCCCGCTCCCACTCTGCCGCCTCCTGCGAAAACTAACCTAACCTAACCTAACCTAAAGGGTTCTACTATACAGGATAGTTCTGGAATACAAATCGCATACCTAGATCGAAAGCGGTATTCACTTAAAATAACACACCATTTTAGTTTAGACCTACCTACATCTAATTGCTGAAAGACCTAAATTAAAATGCTGTATTATTTAGAACTAGCTTTTTCCCGCGACTCCGTCCGCGTTGAATAGTTATTTTGGGAAGTATTTTTCCTTCCTTCCATACAACCTTTCATCCCATATTTCACCCCCTCACAGGGCGAATTTTCAAAAATGCTCGAACATATATTTACTTATTTCCTATTAACCCTTTATAAGACATAAGCATCCAGAGGTGATACAACAAAACTATTTATATGTCTAGATGCATTTTTTATTGCTTTACAGAAAATAAATAAAAAATATTGAAAAAATTAAAAAAAACATGGTGGTAAAAATATTCCCTCTGCCCGTGGCAAGCATGTAATGCATGTTTTTTTTTGTCGCGTGTTACAGACAACACTTCACTTTACTTTACAGATAGTCTTCAGAATGAGTAAAAGTAGAAGAATACTCAACGATCTGGAGATAGTTCATGGATTAGAAGAGATTTTTGGCCTCCCCGATGATCCCGATGTATCGGATGATAATTTCGCATCAGATGAAAATGAGGTACAGAACATATACTTGAAAACTATAATGAGCCCAATGACAGACCTATGGTACCGACACTAAATCCACCTAATAGGCCCAATACTTCATGAAATTCATTCAGCCTAGTAGTTTGACGCCTGTATATCTCCACCCAGTCCAGTCCAATCATCCAAAAGTGGTCGTCTTAGGTGGGCAACAAGAGTTGAAGTTTTGCCACATCGGGTTCACCGGGGATGCCAAAAATCTTCCAATCCATGAACTATCTCCAAACCGTTGAGTATTCTTCTACTTTTTTACTCACGCTGAAGATTTTCTGTAACACAAAACAAAAAAAAAAACATGCATTACATGCTCGCCACGGGCAGAGGGAACATTTTTACCACCATCAAAATGCTCCACACGGGCAGAGGGAATATATTTACCACCACAAAAGAAGCACATAAAAAATAAATGGCAAATGCTAAATAAAAAATATAAGTGAAAACATGTGAAATGAACATTATGAAATAGCAATAAAAACAAATTACACTTTGACGGTTCCGGAACTTGAAGATGCACAAAGATTTATCAACAGGTGTTTAAATTCACTTGTTTTTACACTGATTACCGTCACATACTAAAAAAAATGTACAACGACCGATCCCAAGTTCTTTATAAGAAATGTTTAGGGGATTTTCACAAGTAATGTTGCCATAGAAAAAAACCAATCGCTCCATTAGTTTGAGAAAAAAAAGGGCAAATATATGGTGGGAAAAATATTCCCTCTGCCTTATAAAGGGTTAACTGCCTAAATGTCAAGTTTCATGGTTTTATCTTTAAAAATGACGAACTTCCATATGAACTTTCATCCCCTATTTCACCCCCTCACTGGTCGAATTTTCAAAAACGCTCGAACAAATATCTATTTATTTTTTATTAACTGCCTAAATGCCAAGTTTCATGGTTTTATCTTTAAAAATGACGAACTTCCATATAAAATTTCATCCCCTATTTCAAACCCTTCAAGCCTTTTTTTTCGGAATAAAAAGTAGCCTATGTTCTTTCCCAAGGTCTAGTCTATCTCTGTACCAAATTTCATCAAAATCGGTTCAGCGGTTTTGGCGTGAAAGCGTAACAGACAGAGTTACTTTCGCATTTATAATATTAGTAAGTATGGATTGATACCCTTTCAATCTAGATGTGCGGTGCAATATATCCGGGATAATTTAGTTTCAGAAAAAAAATCGGTCGTCCATAATACCAAGCAGATTCTGATGGGTATATGGGCTTTTTTCTACGTTTTTGTTACATATACCAAGATTTCGACGTCTATGTTACATATGTACATCTAGATGTAGAAGAAGAGTACCAATGTAAAATTCATTCAAGGATTCGGTTCAAGTTACTGCTTTAATCGTTTTGACTACTCTTTCCTTCAGGCCGCGTGTCTCTGGGCTGGACGGCGTTGCTGGGCGCCATTCTCCTTCTGGTACTGGCAGACCGCGAGGACTTGGAGTCCATCCTGAACCGCGTGGAGTGGTCCACGCTGCTGTTCTTTGCTGCACTGTTCGTACTCATGGAGGTATGTCAGTCATCGTTTTGACTACTCTTTCTGTTCCTCCATTTGTTTCTGGGCTGGAAGGCTGGTTTTTTAAAGGCTTCCGGGTTTTATTTAACAAAAGATTTTTTGATTTTAGGCTTTAACCAAGCTCGGTGTGATCGGCTACATCGGTGGTCTAACGGAAGCACTCGTGATGAGAGTTGAGGAGACTCACAGACTCAGTGTGGCGCTGCTGCTCATTGTATGGGTAAGTCAGGTCAATGTCTCCCGGTGTAGCGACTCCTAGCGCCATCTAGTCACGGAGAACAATCGTGCTATCAAGTTTCTCAACTCGTACGCATTGTATACATGTTCCGATGTTCTTCCTTCGGTCTTCGGTCCCCAGGCATAATACCTGCCAGGAGAGAGATTTCTCTAATGAGATTAATTTGCAATGCATGTTTGCATGGGTTAAATCTTGCAAGTTAAATTTGACGCACTTTCAGTCGTCGAATTGACTTCAAAATTGGCATACTTGTGTAAATCTACTGACAATGAATACATTAATTTAGCAGTAACAACATGATGGTACGGCCAGGATCGTCTCCGCGAGACAGAATGGTATAAACTTTAAATTTGGTACAGCCAGCAAAAAAAAGCTTGAATTAAAAATGCCATTTTTAACAAAAACTTAATTTACCTACTTAATTTTTTTAAAGCAGTAAAAGACTCGGTCATGAAAATGCAGTCGCAAATCACCTTAATGCCGCCCTAAAGTTACCTTACCTTAATTTCAGATATCAGGCATAACTTCAGCGTTTGTAGACAATGTGCCGCTGACAACGATCATGATCCGAGTGGTGACAGCCCTGGGCACAAACCCGGATCTCAACCTGCCACTGCAGCCGCTCATATGGGCGCTCTCGTTCGGCGTTTGTCTGGGAGGTTAGTACTGAGTGTCGCCTCTATTACTATTCTATTAAAAACGCATGCTGAAATTGGTCATGCTCCTTATTTTTGTTGGATGGTTTTATAATTTATTTAATAAATATAGACTATTTTAAGAAACGAATTTCGGTATTATTCATTTTTATGAATTCTATCTACATAAAAAAAAAAATGCTGACGTGACGTCATCAAATACAAAATGGATAATGTAGTCTTCGCCTGCACAAAAAAAAATACAGTATAAAGTCTATGGTAAAGTCAACACGTCAAGGTGTCAACGCTGCAGGGCTGCTACGAAACTCGAAACTCGAAGTTCGTGTCGTGCGATCCCTCTGACACTTATACTATTTAATACGAGAGCGAGAGGGACCGCACGACACGAACTTCGAGTTTCGAGTTTCGTAGTAGCCCTGCTGACTAGACAGACGTCAGTCGGTTTTTATTTAAATAAGGCAAAGGAATCATTATCCATTGTTCATTTGATGACTCACAGAAAGATCATTTAAAGATCAAAACATTTCAACGAATATCTTAATAATGTAAGACTTTTTTTTAAATCTTGATATATAGAAACTGTACCGAAAACTTGTTTCTCGAAATGGTTTTGAGATTTCCATACATATTTAAAAAGTTAGCTTGGCTAATATCGTGAAACCAAGTCTGGTCACCAGGGAACGGCACTCTCATCGGCGCCAGCGCGAACGTGGTCTGCGCAGGAGTGGCGGAGCAGCACGGCTACAAGATCACGTTCATGGAGTTCTTTAGAGTCGGTTTTCCCATCATGCTGGGGCAGCTGCTCGTCGCCTCTGCGTATCTGATGGTATGCCATTGCCTTTTCCAATGGCATTGATGCATGGTAGACCGTAGGACCTGACCCTATATGAAGTGCAGAATTCGAGCTTCGTATGTTGCCGTCCCGCTGATGCTAATATTATTTAATACGAGAACGAGAGGGACGGTACTAACGTCGTTAAAGGCTCGGATACCGGTTAAATTTCCAAACCAATATCATGTACTTTGGCACAAAACCTTTTCATTTTGGTTTCGTTCGCGAAACCGTTATTTTCAAACCGGTTTTTAAGGGAACATTTCCATAAAATTCTTATCAGATTAACCGGTTTAGAACAATAAAAACCGGTTTATTCCGGCGCAGGAAACGTCGCCATGCGCCGCCGGCCGGCTAGCTGTCACTCGTCGAATAAACCGGTTTATTTAGGTTATAGTTAAGTTCTTTAAAACGTTCACATTCTTATGAAAGTTCCGAGATAAACCGAAATAAACCAGTATTTACCGCTATTTTATAAACCGGTTCCGAGCCTTGCCTGAAAGGCATTTGTACACTAACACTGAAATGACCGAATTTTGGGGGGAAGCAATGAGCTCTTGGGTCCATCCATATTGGCTTAAATAAAATGTAGTAGCGAAAGCCACTGACAGTTCCACCATGTCTCTTTCAATCATTCTCTATTTTATATATTTTTGTAAAAGAGAATAGAATGTTCTAAGCCTTGAAAAGTGATTCCATGTACAAAATTAAAAATAAGGTAGTCTGTGAAGTAATGACTTCTATTGGACGGTTAAAAATAGTGTGGTATTTTGTAAAGACGATTTGTAACATTAAAAAATATTTTTTGTAAATAAATGACACGTTTCAAAATAGTTCGTTTCACTTCTTATGCCCGTAAAGTTCGTGTTTATGCTGGATCTAGGTGACATAAAATGCCTTTTTGTGCATAAAGTAAAATCTTCGTCGAAGATCATGAAAAAAGTTGTAATTTTTTTTTTCATTATTTTTAGTTTATATAAAGCTAAAAATAAATGAAATAAATCAATAAAACTGAATATTCATAATTATATGAGAAAAAGCAAAAAAGGTATTTAGTACTAGGTAAGTGACAAATGTTTACACTGTTGTTTTTTCATCTCCTGGCAATATGAGCGAAAAACTCGAGCATTAAACCCATTTTCCCCTCGACGTGTATATCCACGCTCACCGTACCGGCTCGGGTGGTAGCTATATGAACGTCTCGCGTAAAATGGCTCGTTTTATGCTCTCGTTGTACAATCAATTATTGTGCAACAAGGGAGCAAATTTGTTTTTTCTACTAGTGTTGATTTTGAATCCTGAGCGCAACGAGGATTTCAATAACACGATTTAAAAAAAAATCTATTGGTTTCGTTTCTATTGGTTCATGAAAAACGCATTCCTTGCAACACATCCTCGCACATCTCTGGTCGAAACGTTGCCTTAGCCTCCTGCCTACCAAAGGCGACTTTTTGGATATTTTTTTGTAACTTTCAAATAATATTGCTTAGAGCTTAAGATGTTCAAGGAAAATAGAGGATAAAATGTTCAGTTTTTCCTACTAGTTTTTCACGACGTACTTTACAAGACATCAGTGTCCAATTTTAACTATTTCTTATGTCCTTCCCAGAGGAAGGATTTAGGCACGAGGCAAGAGGTTTAATTTTAAAGGGTAGGTAATAAAATACAATAATATTATTTGTTTTATTTATTATTTTTTTCATTAACCAATAATTCCTTAAGCGATACAGTACAGATAAATAGCGACGCTCTTATTTTAAGAATCAATGTACAGCGTTGCAGCGCGACAAGTCGGGAGAGCCCAAGCTCTTACGTCTTGTCACGACGCCTGGGGCCCTCACACAAACGCAAGCAGAACTAGATTGTTATGAAGACCCACTTTACGTTTACAAATCACGAACACGTAAAAAAATCTTTTTTAAATTACTTTTCTCATTTCATGGTCTTTTGATTTTCAACAGTTAACCAAAATCATCATTTTTATATTAAAAAACATTGATATAAAACGAAAATTAACAGGAACAGGTATAAGGATATTTTTTAAACGAAAAAGAGTTTCGTGGTTTCTACTTTTTCCGCCAGGGGGCTACCAACTAGGCCACCCGGGAATCTGAAGAACCGACTGAAAACCTTCATCGCTTGAATACGCAATAGCGAAAAACGTGAAGCTAAATTAAAATTTAAAATATTGCAGTTGACTAGAACATTTGGCAAAATTAATATTAAAAAATCTCCCAACAAAACGATAAAGATAAATCTTTCAAGTTACTGCTAACTTATGTAACAGATCTGTCATGACATCGAACAAACTACAATAACAGAAACTTAAGAGAGAAAGAGAGCTGTGGGTATTGTATAGTCGAAGTCATACAATGACCAATGACAATGAGGGTTTTCACAGAGGCGAAATACGCTAGATGGCGTTAGTATAGCGAGGCCCCTTTGACGTTTGCATGCGATTGGCTCATTTAGTTCTTCTTTAAAAATATGGCTTTTCTGTCCTAATTAATAAGACAATTTCGTCAGTGTCTAAGTATTCTCTTTGAGAGGCAACGTTGTACGGTTGTAGTTTTTGCAACTTGATAGTAAAATTCCAGAAACCACGTGGAGACAACTCGCGCATTAAAAATGTCAGACACGAGAGCAATATAGAATTTTGTGATCACTGTTCACTGTTAAGGTTAATCGCCGCATAAAACACTATCAAAATTATACTTCAACTCGCCAAGGAAACAGAAATAGCAAAATTAGATATTGGCTACATCCGCCATGTTCAAATGCCACTAGTCGAATCCCTCATTTAGTTATTTAGCCAATCACGAGCAAACGTCAAACGTCAAACGGACCTCACGATACTAACACCATCTAGCGATATTTCACCTCTGTGAAGTCTCATTTTTTATACAAAAGTTCAAACATGGTGTGACAGCGACAAGGAAAGTGTAAACGTCTTTGACCTCGACGTACATAAACGGGAATTCGACATAATATATAAGTAAACAAAACAATAAAGCATAACATGAGGAGTAGAAATACCCCGTATTGTCCTTTCTCGGATAGTAAAATTAGCTGCTAAAAATGGATTTTATTCAGAGCTCAGAAAGTATGAGCTGTTTTTATGCCGGTATAGTATCAATTCGCCTAAAAAGCAGCTGGTCTAAGTAGCAAGTGGTCTAAGAAAGACGCAACTGGTCCTAGCCCGTTTTTGTCGAAAACTTGAAAAAACAAAGGTTAGGTTAGAGTTGCGTCAAGCGAAGAGCCTCAACCGCGCGGAATAGGAGCACCGCGTCGACTTTGAGTCAAAGAATTTGAGACCACAAGGCTACTTGGAATAATTGCTAATTTGCTTTTTAGACGAAATAATACTAACTCACTGCGGTGGTGCATCGTTGTAAATAACGTATATTTATGGTACTACTGTACACCCTACAACGTTTCTATTCCTCATATTATTAGCTATATTTAATGACCTACACCTTTTGTTAAAAAAAAAATTTTTTTTACAATGGATGAACGGACTAATTTTTTACATTAAATAATGAATTGAAAGTATCAATTACTTCATTTTTATATGAAATTGCATATTTTAATATACATACATACCCGAAAACAATCGTTACAATATTAACTGTAACTATTAAAGAAAAAATTACATTACAATTTCGAATAAATTTGATATCAATAGTACAAAATTACATTATTCTGTTTATTATTGAACACAAAAATATATTACCATAATATTTATACACGTGGGGTCTGACATAAAGGCTTTTTTTATAATTAAATAATATACAATTTGTATGATAAATTGTATGACCAACAATGAACGAATGATTCACTCATTCACACGAATACATTCACTCCGAACGACTGGTATTTAACCTATCTTTATCGTCTTTTTTTTTGTTTTTAACAACATAATTTGTATGAAGACTAAAAGCACGAAGAAGAAAAAGAAAACTGTCATTAAAAAAAACAAAAAGAAAAACAAGTAGTGGTCTTGAACTCAGTGTAACTAAAATTCACACAGTGCAGGCCCATTTAAAATCGTGACCTGCTCAAAAATCAGTAATGGGTCCCAAATTGATTACAAGACTAGTTTTTTTTTTTAAAGCAGTCGGGTCCTTTTAACGTTACAATAATATAACGCCTCCAGAAATCATTTCATTTTACAAGCAAGCGTTTGGAGTTTGCGAAAAAACCCTGTCTGTACCACTGTCCAGCGGTGTGTAGTGGTTATAGCACGCGGCACGGAATGCCGAGGACCTGGGTTCGACTCCCAGCGCTGGTCTTATTTTTCTGGTTTTCCTGTGCATCTATATTTCAGTTTGTATTTTCGACATGGGTTTTACGGAACGACCGTTAAAGTAACAAAATTTGGAGTTGAAATAAATAATACAAAAGATTCCAAAAATCAACCTTGCTTCAGATATTTGCTGGTAAGCCGGGAACATGTTCTCCTGTTAGTCACTGCAGGGTGCTTGGGATCAATATTTCTTGTTGAACCCTATTTGTTTATGCCTTGACCAACCCTAGCCGTTTACGGTAACAATCATGTTATCCAATACACGATAAAGATAGGTCATTTCAGTTCGTATGATATGTGATTTCAGGTAATGCACTGATATATGACAGGGGCAATGGTACGACTAATATGTACAAAAGTTTCACTAAAAACAAATATAACGATATCAGACTGATACGTTTTAGGTCATATGGTTCGTTATAGTCAGTATATTAAGCAATTTAGCTACTCGTCAGATTATTTACGGTTGTATAGCAAACGTTTATTTGTCAGATAGGTATATTTTTCGTCGAATTCCTTATTCGTTTCGTTGCATCAAAGCTGTAGTTCCTTGTTGTTCCTTCAATATGTAAAAAGAAATCGACAAAGAAACCATAGAGGTTCAAACCAGCTCTATGGTGTGGTGTGGTGTTTGCCTTTAGCTTGAGCAAAAATGTGTTGCGCTGGCTCATTCAATTAAGTTTTTATAGCTTACAAAGTATTTGAGGATAAATCTGACATTGAAGTAGTCGAAGAAAGCATTTGGTAAATAAATCTGACGCCTAGCGAATCTGACCAAAACATCTGAGCAAAAACTTATCAGACGGATATGGCGTCCCAAACATGGTAAAACTTCTTTAGGTACAAGGAATCTTCCGCTATTTAACGGAATAAGTTACCATATTTTCAAATAACCTGCGACAGTAAACATTTTTGAAAATAATGTGCGTATTCGCTTGGATGGAAAAAGGGCAAGCGGCTTACCGGATTGTATGTTAGCATCACGGACACTGCAACAACAGACAATTGCCGACGCGTCGCCAGCCAAGAGGGCTAAGATAGTCTCATGTGCTGGCTGTTTTAGGATCTCCCCACAGCTATTGACGCGGAATACATTCTCAGTGTAAGCGATACTAGTAACGGCACAATATTTTCAAAAAGTTTCACGAACAGCGCTGGTTACAGCAGTTGTCAAAAATACATCAACTGCCAACTAAAACAAATAATACTTAAACTATTTAACTTATATTGAACGAGATCATTTTATAAGACTAGCACCTCAACATAAATTTAAACTAGGTAATTAAGAACGGTGAATCAACTTTTAAGCATAGCTCGTGTCCATGGCAATGTCTCTTGGGTCACCCGTTAAAAGTATAGGAGTAAAAATCCGCCAAAAGTTGGGAATTATGACAGTGGTAAACCAATTTCCTTATGGCTCTTCTCCTAAGCAACTGTGTCACTACTGTCTCCTGAGTAACGGGACAAAATATCATTTAAATGTTGATTAAAACAAGTATCAACTCCATCCAGAAATATGCGAAGTCATGGTATTACGCAGTTCTCTCTAAATTGCCATCCAGTAGAATAAAAAATGGCGCTCGTTTAGTTTTGAGAATAAACTTTTAAGAGTTCGAAACTGGTAAGTATTTTGTATGGTTCACGTAATTTATTTATTTGATTCGGTACGATTACATATTGTAAACAACACAGTGGAAATTTAATTTAATTTTTTATTTTTATTTTTTTTTAGTTGTTTTGTAATTTGAATGGCTTCGGATATTTCTATTTGAGTTGGAGAATTACTGACTAGATGTATGATTTTATGTATAATGAAAAATCGGTAAACAATGACTGAGATATTTGAACGACACAAGAACGAAAAAAAAATTGCCCCCCTTATTTTTAATACATATCAAACTATAGTATATAATTTTACTGTTTCTTGTGAAGGCAAATGTCACAATGACAAATTAAAAGAATTTGAAACTTAAGGGCAATCAAAAAAAGTTGCCATTTTGTTCGAAGCATATCCTAAATTTAGAGCTTGCTTTTTCGAGAAGTTAAATAACTTAGCATCTAACAGTTCACAAACAAGGGGGTCAGTTTAACTTTAACTAACACAAACATACTATTATAACAGTTATTTAGTAGCCTTTCTTATAAAAAAAAAGTTAAAAATTGACATTTATTCTATGGCAAAGAAATGCCCCTGCTGTTTTACATAATATACAAACTGACAAGCATTTATACATATACTGTAACGTGGACACCAGATTTTACGCTTTCAATACTATGTGCACACTATTTATAGTATAGTATATATAATATGTATATATGTATATGTAACATGTCGACGGAGATTGGATACTCTTAAACAAAATTCCATCATGTCAAAATGTCAGAAATGTCAGATTTTAATCTCAACGTGGCGTCAATTTTGAAAAAGATATTAGATTTTTTTGGGTTTTCTGGCAGAATACCGCTAGATGGCATTAGTATCGTAACGTGAAAGCGCCATCTCGTGTGTAAAGTGTCCTTTCAAAGAAGTCAGATAGGCGGCGCTGCGGTAGCAATGGCTAAATTTTAAAGAAAGCTTGACAACGATAAATAAACACTCAATAATGTTTTAAAAGATCAGACATTATACAGTTATTATAAGATGATATGCACTAAAGATAATCAGACGCTTGCTACTTTAACGTCAATGTGGGATTGAAGTATGCATGAAAAAAATACCCTTTATTCATGCATTAAATTTAGGCTTCAAAACAACGCAATATCCGCAACAGGCTTCGTCAACAAAACAAATTGTAAATCCGCAACATGCTTCGTCATTAGTCTTACCTAACTTAACCTAAACCCCAAAGCAATCCCCTGACCGATGCAAACCAGACCCAAAAGTACCATAAATACTTGCCGCATTGCCCCGCTGATTTGCCGCTGTGGGATTTGGAACTTATTCACCGACATTTGCAACTTTTCTCCCGTAACAGATTACAATCATCTTTCCCTCTAAAATCCATATAAAGAAGCCAATCAATAGCAAGACTAACGACAAACAGACGTCTTAGCAATGGCGCCATCTAGCGATATTTTTTGTCAGAAACCCTCATACAAAGTGGCGCCACCAAGCGGCATTTTGTAAGAACTCACACAAAGTGGCGCGATCTAGCGACATTTTTGAAACCCTCAAGTTTTAAGATTCCAATCTCTTCCACTATCTAAATGCGCCTATGCTATGGCAGTAGGTATGACCATCTCAAGAATCAAATGCGCAAATTAGAGCACATTTTTACAAAACTTTGATACCGTATTGTATTTAGACATTAATAAATTTGGTTTCGGAGTGTTACGATGTCCGATTGCGTACGATTTTGTCCAACAAGTCGGAGCGTTTAGCGTATCGCTCCTATATGTATACTTGGCAGAGTTATTTTGGTATAAGCATACTACTGTCGGCTAGAAGAAACTAAAGAGAAAATATTTAGTTCAATTTATTTTCTTATATTACGTACAAGCTTCTGTACAGTCGCCATCAGATGTCTCGGAGCGGCCAAAGTCATCAAAAACATCGGAATATAAGCTCTAACCGGTAACCCCAATTTCATTTGCCCGAATTTCACTTGCCATACCAACGTTTGCCATAAAATATATATAGGCAAACCGCTTAACTGAGTCCTCGCCTGCGCGGTACAGGGGCGCGGGGGTAGGACGAGAAAGGGGAGTGAAGGCGGTGCGGGCGGCGAGCGTGAATAACGAGATACACAAGTGGCGAAACGTGCACTAGACAGTTCTAAAGATATGTGACATCATGTTGGTTAACGAATGGTTTTTTTCTGATTGCGGCAGAAGGAGGGTTTTGAGTTATAGTTAAAACTAATTTTCTTGACCGAATCGAGTAAGGTACTGGTAGGAAGTTCCGGACAAGATAAAGAATTTGGACTATACGACACAATACTACAATAATATGTACCTATGTCTATTTTTTGAAAGTCGTTTTTTTTCATTCAACTTAAAATTGCTGTTTTTTTTTCTAAAGTATTCGTATACGTTAAAAACCATTTGTTTGCACTGACTATTAATTTTATGTCCGAAGATATATCGACTCATCTTATCTCGTGTGTACCTCTCACAAAGCGTCCGTAGCCATTAGCACTTGCGATCGCTAGCCGCGGCGCGACCGGTATGAGCTGTGCGCTAAGAAGCGCCTGCCGCTCGCACCTCTTTCACTCCCCTTTCTCGTCCTACCCCCGCGCCCCTGTACCGCGCAGGCGAGGACTCAGTTAGGCGGTTTATCTATAGAACCGTGCTGTTTTCAGGATTTTTTTAAATGTCATCATATAGAATGCAGTAGGTTAGGTTAGTTTAGTTTATTATCAACTCTGAAGAAATTACTATTTCAGAAATAAATTACATTATGGCAAATGAAAATTCTAGAAAATGATACATTCGGGCATGTGAAATTCTGGCAAACGATAGGGAACCATCCTAACCCTGCCGTCGCTTAATGTTTTTGAAATAATCATGTATATTAGGAAGAACATAAAATATGTAATTTTCCTATTAACGTTAAAATCAAAAAGTCGTTGTTGGGAAATTTGTTGGGAAGTCTGTCGCGATCAAAATATCGCTAGATGGCGTTAGTATGTATCGTGAGGTCCGTTTGACATGAAAGTCTTGTTATGATTGATTTTTTGGAGTCTTTTTGTATTTTTTATTTCAACTCCAAATTTTGTTACTTTTACGGTCATCCCATGAAAACAATATCGAAGATACTCGGACAGTAGCGACATCTTTTGTCTAGGTGAGCGGTTAGTTCTGAAAGAGTGTTGACGTCTCTCGATGACAGTTAAACATAGATGTCGCTAGTGCTGCTGCTTAAGTAGCGTAATAGGAAAAAAGCAACCTGAGATATGTGTGCATAGGAGAAATTTGTGTCTAGACAGTCCAGCGGTGGTGTAGAGATTATATATAGCACGCAGCACGGAATGCTGAGGACCTGGGTTCGATTCTCTGTCTCTGTCTGTTTGTATTTTCGATATTGTATTGTATTGTAAAACTCTTTATTGTACATAAAAACACATGATAATAACAGAACACAGGATAATAAGATGTACAAAGGCGAACTTATCCCTTAAAGGGATCTCTTCCAGTTAACCTTTGAACGTTTGACAGGATATCAGACATAAGAGTAGACACTACAAGTACAATGAAAAGGTCAAAGAACACAAATTTAAATTAACTCAAATATTCATTATAAATACACATAAATATATAGGTACACACTAATACATAATAATAAAGTCAATAAACTAATACATATCAACACAAATGAACTACATGCAAAGTTCATAATATACATATACACCACATATACACAAAAAAGAGCATACAACACTGCCTCCTTAAGATTACTGCATATTCTTGCTTGTAATTGGCTCGTTTAGTTATATACCTACTAATCTCAAGTCTCAACACACGGATTGAGAAAGGTATGCTTGGATGGTTTGGGCATGTGGAGAGAATGAACGAAAATAGATTGACTAAGCAGATCTTATAAGACGAGCGTGAATGGGAACGTTGGGAGAGGAAGGCCTAGACGAACGTACCACGATCAAATCGGGGACATTCTGAAGAAAGGTCGGGTCAGGAGTACTCTAAACCGACGTGCAAGCATGAAAAGATTGATGAATGTAGAGGAAGTGAGAGTTGTATGCCAGAATCGTAGCAAGTGGAAGGCTGTAGTCTCTCCCTACCCCGTTGGAAAAGAGGCGTGATATTATGTATGTATGTATGTAATCTCAAGTGTCAAATTTCTAACAAACCTCACGATACTAACGCCATCTAGCGATGCCAATGGTAAAGTCTTCTATGTCTTCAATATTAAAAAATAAATACTTGCTCATACTAGATCTATATAAGCCTAATATGCAGTAGTATACCTATACCATTATCGCGGAGCATAGAACGTCCATCTCATTCTTTTTACAACGCTATGAAGGAGACAGAACATCAAGTTTAACTTTTATTACACGGGATGTTTAGGATATTATTATTTAAACATTCTTTGCAAAAATACAGCATAAGTTTACAATATTTCCAGGCCTTATAACTATATTTTTTTTATTATAATTCAGTACATGGATAGCATTTTAAAATACATGGGCGGTTTCAATAATGATATGCGTGGGAGTTGGGACGTGGTATAAATCTGATTATTTCAAAATGTCGGAAAAACTAACAATTTATGTAGATCTTTGTAAATGTGGTTTGTGTCGAGGTAATGAAAACAATTCGTGCGTAAATTCTGTCAACGCTTTTTCTGTGTCCGAAAAGTTTGTCCGAATTCGTGTGATGTTCACTTGTCCGAATTGAATATGTTAAAGTTTTGTAAATAAGATGTATACATCAGTTCTTACATATATGTTTTCTTTAAAAACGGAGATGTCATTCTGAATATATTATTCGGGATTTAAAATTTGAAACAATCATCTGCATCTCCTTCGCTCTAGCCCCGTTCGAAAGAGACGCAAAATCGAAACCGCTTTCCTAATATCCGAACCGCACCCCAACTTCGACGCATATAAATTTTAACATACATCAAATAAGCTTACTAAATACAGCTATTATATATGTATATAATATTAAAAAAATTCGCTACTCTCCGTTGGGCGTCAAAAATCTCTAATTTTGGCTCCAAAAAGACCTTTTAAAATCACCGACTCCGAAATTCTCGGGCCGAACCGGTTCTTACCGGTTCCGACCGGAGATAATATATACAAGGAACCGGTTGCAGTGGAAGTCGAATTTTTTCCGAAAAAACGTGATGTTAGGAAGCTTCAGTGAGATACTTTTTTAACCCTATAGTCGACAGTGGCGTTACTATGCAAACATACCTACATATAATACACAGACCACAATATAACTTCCTCTTTTCGATGGAACTGGTTCAACAGTTACGGCTAATGCACGCCCAGAAAAATCGTGGCCTTATATAATTGCATACGCCATGAGTTATCAGGTCTTGCATTAATATCATACATTCCGGGTCAGTAATTAACCGGGCATACGTTAACTGCACCAATTCGAAGAACGTCAAAATGCAAAAAATATTAAAAGAATAATGTACAAAATGCATTTGACATAATATAATTTAACACAATCTATTACGCGAACTTTTTCTTCGTGTCTACAGATTGGTTTAGTAAAATCATTTTATATTATAAAATAACAATCCCTTAAAGTCGATAATTTCTAAGAAAAATGCATTATGTCAAATGATCATTATGCATTTTGTCAATTAGACTTTTTAAACTTTATGCCATTTGAAACGCACCAGATTCAAGGGTCTCATGTCTCACATAGAATCGCCAAAGTCAACATGTTTTAAGTAAAAAGCCGTAAGTCCGTTCCGTTTCAATTTGTGCATACCTCAAGCCTAAAGCATCGAACTATCTTATCTAATACTTAATACTTCAATAATCTTTGGCGTAAAAATAAAAACGAATTCGACTAGAATGCAAATCACAAATGTTGTAAACGACATAGTGTTACGAAGTTTCGGTTTCAATTGCGAATGTGCAGATGGCGCTTACGACAAAACGCACTAAATAATTAAAGTGCACGTACGGACTGTTACCAATGGTAAGTAGTATGGACTGTCTAACTCTGTAATAAATTAATGAATTCTATATATTTACACGTCAAACTGTTCGTCTTTCTGCTCGTTGAAGTGGCAATGGGCGGGCCATATAGCACGGAGAGCAGATGGCCGTTGGGGCCGAAAAGTTTTTGAGTGGAGGCCGCGGATCGGCAAGCGCAGCGTGGGACGTCCACCAACGACATGGACGGATGACCTTGTTAAAGCGCGGGTTCACGGTGAGTGCAGGCCGCTGCCAACCGAAGCAACTGGAGGTCTATGGGGGAGGCCTATGTCCAACAGTGGATGATGATGATAGTGATGACACGTCAAACTGTATCTATTTAAATTTTCAACTCAATCAGACCACTGCAAGTGGGTTAAATTTAAGTTCCGAGATCGGGCTTGCGCTTGAAGTTTTTGTTAAAAAATATATAATGCAAGCTAATTTTTCTGACTGTTATTTTTGTTGACTGTACGTACGCATGTAGACCAAATTTAAAGAAAAGCCAATCATTTAAATTAAAAGGGGTAGGGTAGGGTAGGGGTAATAAGTAATTTATAACATTTGACCATCACAAAAAGGCATTAATTAATTTTTACCAGCTTTAAAAAATATCTATGTCCCTTACACCAAGTGAGATTCACACTGTAATACAGCAATAAAAAAAACTATACAACAATAAACAATTTCCTAAACGACACGCGTATTTATGTATTAAATTTGTTGTAAAAATTCATATTAAAGGCGCTTCGGCAAAAAAGAGGTAGGCCACATTTCACGTCGCATACCCTTTTTTGCATAGCAAATTCAATGATCTTATAAATTACTACTACAGTACTTTTAAAGTATTGGCATTCAAAGCGACATTAAGGATGTCAATTATCTTAAATCCTTGATTCGTTTTAATTTTATAATATTAGCGAGGAAGATTAAAATTGACACTAATAACCACTTTTTTGTAAATTGACGTATGTGCGTAACATAATTATTGACTTATAAGATTGATGCACATTCGACGACCAATAATAATTACTTAGGTATATCGATGTTTACAGAACAAAATGTCGTAAGCGACAAATTTCAGTGGCGTCTACCCGTTTCTAATTATACGTTTAGGGATTTAGAATTAATAGATCGGTATTGTAAGAGTAAGAGCGATGTACGCTTATGCTAGGGCATGATAGACAGACAAGACCATTTTTCTTACACGTTAAGAGTCAGTTAGGACCTAGGAACACTAAATGAAAGGTATTAAGCTTATTTTTCTTAAACATGCCTGTTTTCACGATCAAGGCAAGGAATCAAAGCCGATTCGATTTATTTACGTTGACGCAGCAAAGTTTTATCTTTCCCACTATTTAAAAATTATCAAAGTGGATATCATGTGGCTTCATTATATCTACTGACATATAAATGTATAGGAAAATTTTCGTATGTGACAGTCTTGTCATTCGAATATCGCTTACGACATTTGTAATTCAAATAACACTAGCAAATATATGAAATAAATAAATAAATAAATGAAATGCATTCGAGCGAGACAGTGTCAATTTTACAAATTTAATCATTATAAAATTTTCGATACCAATACTTTAGAAATACATTATAAATTGCATTTCCGTGTTTTAATTTTAATACGTTGATTTCGTATTTTAATTATATTTAACGTGTTTTGTGTTGGAAAGTAGGTGTTTAACAATCTTAAATGCTTAATAATATTCGTGATATTAAGTGATGTTTTTTATCCGAATATATGTAAACATTTTTTTATCGACCATACATAAATCCAAGATGGCGTTTGTTTGACCGTATCCAGTGCGATGATTATTTGTAAATCTGGTTGATAGTAACATTTCGTCACTACATTGAAAAAATCTCGTATCTAAAATCAATAATCAATTTTTAAAAGTAGTGACGATTTGTTTTTTATGCCTTTTAGAAAAAGGAAATAAGGGTTATGCATCAATCTATTTTTATTTTTAATCGAAATCGTAGTAAGTCTTTGAAAAAAATTATTTCAATTAGAGGAAAAAACTGTTAACAGCTTCAAAATATTAAATATGAAAATAAGACTAATGCATATTAACCCAAACCTCAAACATTAGGTACTCGTATCAACCAGACCACATTATGACTCGCTTCACATAAAATCGTTTGCCCTAATGTATTTTGACCGAATGATTGTTTGGCATAATTTCATATTTGATATTTAAAAATAATTTAAAACACACGTAACTGTGTCATTAGGTATCAAATTTGGTGCAGGTAAACTTGTCCTAACCAAAACAAAGTATATCCGCTTACACTGTCCATTTTCTGCGATTATTTGATTGGGATGATGAATGATTTGCAGTCAGCAATACCTACCACAGCTAATTATTGATTATTGGAAATGATGCATGGTAACAGATTTGTAGCTCCACACAAATAGTAACAGTGTTCTGCGCAAAATTCGACAATGATCCCAATTCCACGCGACACCAAAATTCTGCGAACAAACTATTCGATCAACGGAACATTCGGGCAAACTGCGCGAGCTCACTCGACAGGCAGCATGCAAACGAACCACTCGCCCCCGTACTTCCCAACACACACGATGTCTCACGCGGCGTGCACGTGGGGGTCCCTCTGGACCTCCCGGCGGTCCCTTAGGCTGTTGTTGCGCCGGAGTTCGTCCTTTAGCGAGCGGGAGTCGAGGGACTCGCGGTGCTCGGACGACGAGCGTTTCGTGTGGGTGCCTGAAGGTTGGAGTGTAAAGTTAGTGCAACAAAGAGATTCGAGAAGGGAGCGCCAAAGTGCGCATACTCTTCGCTAGTCATACCGTAATTTTGGTCCAAATCATCGTTTGTCCGAATTTTTTTCCCACTGAAACCTTATTTTTTCTAAAAATTGTAAATGGTCATCCTATAGAAAACTATAGGTTAGATTAGGTTTATTTTATAAGAATTCTAAACAATCATTGGATTCAGAGAAAAAAGAGTTTTGACAAACGATCGTTCTGACAAAAATTACATTCGGACTTTCGATAAGTATGCGAGCCAATATGGACTCATTCAAGAAGCACAGATTATCTACTATATAAAAATAAGTCGGGTTTTCCTTCCTGACGCTATAACTCCAGAACGCAAGAAACGATTTCAAAGGTTTTGCATTCGTTAGAAAGGTCTCGGGTTCCGTGAAGTTTATAGCAAAGAAAATTCAGGAAAAATTTAAAAAGAAAAGCGGGAAAATATTTTTTCACATACAGCGCCATCTCTGATACGTAGCATGTACTACAACCAATATAGCGAGCGATAACCGAATTCAACGCGGGCGGAGCCGCGGGAAAAAGCTAGTGCTGATATAAACTACGTATTAGATTTTGCCCACGGCTTCGCTCGCGCAGAATTGGTATGTAGTTTAAAACTTTTAACATCCCACAGGATTCATAGAATATTTCGATGAAAAGTAGGCTATGTGCTAATCCAAGGTATATATTACCTTAGACTGTTTTTGTTTCCTTTTATTTAAATCAGCAGAATTTGTACTAAGCAAAACAAATAAGGGTAAAATGCAGTATTTTTTCTTAGTTTCCGCATACAAGAGTTTATTTGTATGTTGTCACTTACCGGGCAATTCCCTCGGACAGCTCATGATCTCGTGGTCGAGCGACGCTGATGCCGGCTCGCGGTCGACCCGCCGCCGCCGCACGCTTTGCTACAATCGGAGGACTGATGACGTGCATATTGATAGCGTTACGGTATTTTTTTCGTTCTTCGAATAGTCACTTGACCGAATTGACGGTTCATCGAATATTCGGTTGAACGAATTTTTATTTTTGTACTAAAAACAAGTGTGTTTTAGGTAAGAGAATGCTACAACATTTTATTTGTTAGTATTTCTTTTATTTATATTTAAACTAAGTATCAAACAACACCGCTTCCATGCAATGGGTTAATGTGTAAGACAAAATTGTTGAATTTAGGTAAATATTTACTAGCATAATTAATAAAATTAAATTCGGGCAAACGAAAATTCGTGCTAACGCCATGCTGGCATAAGTAAATTCGGTCAAGTGACAAGTTAGGTCAAACAGGCATTTTAATATTCTTCGTCATTATATTATCATCACTACAAAAAAAAACTCGTATCTCAAATCAATGTGTCAACAAAATTGACCCTTGAAACAATGTTTATAAGGTTCACTAAGTAAAATGATCGATTCTGAGATACAAGTTTTTTTTAAAACTAGTTACGATATACTATCAAACATATAAACCTATGTAAAATTACAGCTTTTAACACTAAGTCTCTAGGTAAAGCCACGGACGGACGGACAAACGTGGTAAAATTAAAAGGGTTCCTCGTAGGTCTAAGGAACTCTAAAAAAGGGAAAACTCGATCACCCAAACTTCAGTTATTTCTGAGAATATAGTTTTTTTAAACTAACATTTGTTAATTTTTTTTTTTTTACTGAAATCTTAACATAATAGAACATTATATAACAAGGCATAAATACTTACTTTGTATCCACTAGAGCCACTGGTAACAGAAGAACTCGATCCCAAAGTATGAGTGCCATTCTAGAAGAAGAAAAAATAACAAAATTGACTTGCGATAAATAACTTCGCAATTAATTCTAACCTGACCAGAATTATATAAAAAACCTCGCCATATTGCGGAAAATCAATAGAACAAATTTCTTGCACTGGCAGCACTAAATGCAAATGTCATCTGTATATTGCTGTCAAAGTTTAAAGTTGTTTGCACGTGGTATTTCAAAGTATTTTGTTTTTTTTGTGTGTCGAAATGCCGAAAATTATCCAAAGCTTTGGAAGGAAAATAAATCACAATGTATAAAAGTATTTGTCATAGAAAAAGTCTGAGGGATAGGAAATATTCCTTTAAATAACATCACCGACACCGTTGTCAATATGACGGTTAGTACCATATAGTAAGTGTAAAGAATGTTGCCATATAAAACTTAGAAGTGCTGCCCTCGCGTCAGGTTTTATATTAATGGTCAACCTTTGCTATCCTGCTATAAGCTGATCAGTACAAATGCCTCAGTATGAAGAAGTCAAACTATGAGGGATAGCAATATCTGTTCTAAAGGTCCAGTACACCGTATCATGCCATGACCGTAGTAGAAACGTGTCAGGAATGGAATGTCAAACGCATACATGACGGTGAGACGGTTGGTTAGGAAACATGCTAGTGGCATACAGTGGGCAGTGGGGGTGTCTTATACTTATTACAAAGAATATATTTTTGCCTGACACGTTGCTATTACGGTCATGGTATGATACGGTGTGATAGGTAGAGCCCTTTAGGAACCATGGCGTCGATTTATGATTTTATAAGAATGTTTATACCTGCTGAGCTGGCGATGTTGCATTTTTGTTAGTTTTTCTCGATTGTTCCACAAAAATTGAATGAAAATTAAACATGTTGTCTGATAGAACACTTCTTAATATATATTTTAATGTGTCTACTTCACCAATTATTCGTTATAGACTTTTATTTTCTTTTAAAAACCGGTCATAAACTTTAGTTCGTTTTTAAAGACAACCACATTTCTAATTTTCATTCATTTTTTTACCGACTTCATAAAAATGGGGGAGGTTATCAATTCGGTTGTATTTTTTTTTATGGAATAATGGAGAAAAACTAACAAAAATGAAACGTTGCCAGCTCAGCAGGAAAGGAACGGAAGGACATAAGAAATAATTAAACTTGGACACTGATGTCTTTTGTAAAGTACTTTGTGAAAAACTAGTAGGAAAAGCTGAAGATTTTATCCTCTATTTTCCTTGAACATCTTAAGTTCTTAGCAATATCATATGAAAGTTACCAAAAAAACATCCAAAAAGTCACCTGTGGTAGGCAGGAGGTTAAAACGGCCATTTTTTTTAAACCGTCATACATAACCGGGTATTACGTACGGTCAAAGACTAATAAAATGCATGAGCCACCATAGAACCTTCTCAAAGGAAAAGTCCTTACGATTTTCCTTGTTTAATTAATGCGATGTCACTATGACGTTTACTGATTCCGTTTAATGGTTCCATGCAAGGCTCGGATATCGGTTAAATTTCCAAACCGTTATCATGTACGTAGCGTAAAACCCTTTCATTTCGGTTTCGTTCGCGAAACCGTTATTTTTAAATCGGTTTTTAAGGGAACATTTCCATAAAGTTCTTGTTAGATTAACCGGTTTACAACAATAAAAACCGGTTTATTCCGGCGCAAGATAAACGTCACCGCCCGCCACCGGCCGGACAGCTCTCACTTATCGAATAAACCGGTTTATTCAGGTTATAGTTAAGCTCTTAAAAACGTTCGCGTTCTTATGAAAGTTCGGAGTTAAACCGAAATAAACCGGTATTTACTGCTATTTTATAAACCGGTTACGAGCCTTGGTTCCATGGTGGCTAATGAATTAAACTCCTAGACTGTACCTGGTCCAGTTGGTCTATGGAAGTGTGGCTGGTCGGTGTAGGACTCTTGCCGGCCTCAAATGCAGCCTCGTCGCTTTCCAGTTGCGGCGTTTCAGGACTGTCCGGGATTTCGTTGGACGCTGCGAAAGAAATATCGATATACAATGTGTGTTTAGTTGTATAATGGTACAACTGTGGTGGGTGGTGTAACGAACAAAATTCTAGTTGGCCGTTTATGCCCTAATTCTGTCTGCCCTGAGGTTCAATTGGAGTACGAGCATGGAGTTTAGCTAATTGTTATTGAAATCTAAGGTCGATTGTAATGAGATGCCATCTCTACTGACAAATAAACAACTCGTGAGAACAAGAGTGTCGTATCCTTTCATTTTCACCATCCTGTTTGTGGCGATCACGTCTTCCACGGCGCCCAAACTCCTTAACCTCCGTGATCCGCCCTCAAGCCAGACAGAACGCGACCCTGAGGTCTCAAACAAAAGTATTACAGTGGATCAACTATTTCTTGTTGTTATACTGTTCCGTCAGCGAGGGACAAATGTAGTAGAGTTTAAAAGAAATGTTGTGTCATATTATACTATACATGCTTATTAGATGACCAATTAGAAGGTGCTTAAAACTACCACAAAAATGCATGTTTAGCAAATTTTAATCCTATAAACTTACGGTTTAAAGAGTGACTCAGGAGAACATAATTAAAGCAACGAGTGATGAGAAAAAGTTGATCGACCCATATATATGTGTACTCACAGTACGTGAGCCAGTGTGTACGTGTGTACTCACGGTACATGAGCCAGTGTGTACGTGTGTACTCACGGTACGTGAGCCAGTGTGTGAGCCAATCAACTTTTTTACCGACAGTAATCTGTCCCCGAAATTTTTCAAACAACTACAGACTTTTGTAAGTAAACATGTTTTTTCTGTAATTTAATAGATGGTGTACATGAATACATGCCATCCTACATAGTTTAACCTATTAAACCGTGAAATATCTTGTTGGAAATACGATTTTTAGGTAACGTCAGAGACAATTTTGGTAACGCAGGATACGCCCAAAGTGTCGGTAAAATAGTAGATTGGCCCGTGTACGTGTATACTCACGTTACGTGAGCCAGTGTATACCTGAGCCAATCAACTATTTTACCGACACTTTGGGCGTCTCCTACGTTATCAAAATTGTCTGTGGCTTTACCAAAAAATCGTACGTCTAACAAGATATTTCACGGTTTAATAGGTTGAGCTTACGTAGGATGGCATGTATTCATGTACACCATCTATTAAATTACAGAAAAAACATGTTTACTTACAAAAATCTGCAATTGTTTAAATAATGTCGCGGACAAAATAGTGTCGGTAAAAAAGTTGATTGGGCCACCTGTGTACTCAGGGTACGTGAGCCAGTGTGTACCTGTGTACTAACGGTACGTGAGCCAGTGTGTACGCATGTACCCACAGTACTTGAACCAGTGTGTACGCATGTACTCACGGTACGTGAGCCACTGTGTACGCATGTACCCACGGTACGTGAGCCACTATGTACGCATGTACTCATGGTACGTGAGCCAGTGTGTACGCATGTACTCACGGTACGTGAGCCACTATGTACGCATGTACTCACGGTACGTGAACCAGTGTGCACCTGTGTACTCACGGTACTTGAGCCACTGTGTACGTCTATACTCACGGTACGTGAGCCACTGTGTACGCGTGTACTCACGGTGCGGCGGTATGTGCCGGCGGGCGGCGCGCGGCGAGGGCGGGTGGTGCGGCGGCGCGCGGGTCGCGCCCGGCGCGCGGCACACGGCCGCCTGGACCACCTCGCACACGCGACGAAAACGGCGGATGTTGCCTAAGGGAAACAATATCGTCATAATCATAATGAGAATAACCTAACCAACAAAAAGTTGTACAACCCCTTTGTCACTTCTAAGTTCAATATCTCAAAAACGGCTGAACCGATTTAATTTTTCAATTTTCTTTTTCTTTCTGTATTCTATTTTATTTTTTATTTTTTTTTGTTTGAAATTTGTTTAGTGTCTTAAATGTTGGAAAAATTGTAATGACTTGGGTGTTCACCTGTAATATTACACTTTTTTAAATGATTATTATTATTGAATAAATACACATTTTATTTCAATGTCATGCACATCTACAGTTGGTTTTACTAAGGAATAACAGTGTGGTATAGTCGTGCTGGGGCGGCTATCCAGTCGGTCCTATAAAAAAACTTCAATCTATACTAAAATAAATACAAAAACTTAATAAAAAAAATGAATAAATTGAATAAATTGAATTGAATTGAATTGAATTGTTTTTTTTTTATTAGACTGGAAGGCAAACGAGCAAGCGTTTCACCTGGTGGTAAGAGCTCACCACCGCCCATAAACAACTGCAACCTTGCATATTTCGCAAACAGATAGCTGAATCAATAGTTCTAAAAGACCTATCCAACGGGTTGTCTGATGTTTGCCCGAATTTCATATCTCCGAATGTATCGTTTTCTAGAATTTTCATTTGCCATAAAGTAATTTATTTCTGGAATGGTATTTTTTTCAGGGTGTAGGTACTGCCGTTTCGCCAAAGTATTTTTCGCCAAATTTCACTTCCCAAAAAACTTATCGCAATAGTTTCATTTCCCAAACGAATCTTTGGCATTTTTACATTTCGCATTTTATTCATTTGGTCAAATTATCATTTGGCATAATTTTAGTTTGTCAAATTTTATTACGACAAACGTTTATTAAGCAAACGTTTTATATTAGCAAATATTGTATTCCAAAAAAATGTTTGTTCAAAATGACATTTCGCACAAACCAACCACAAAAACCAACTGCTACCAGAAAAGTAGCTTATGTTAGAACTGCGTCTTCCACAGAAACGAACTGCTATTAGAAAAGTAGATGAGGTTAGACTGCGTCCCCCACAGAAAACGGACTGTTACCAGAAAAATAGGTTAGATGTTAGATTATAGGTTAAAACTGCGTCCCCCGCAAAAACGAACTGCTATCAAAAAGTAGGTTAGGTTAGGTTAGAACTGCACCCCTCCACAGAAACAAACTGTTCCCAGAAAAGTAGGTTATTATGTCATGCGATATTTTGGGAAGAGTACGTTATGCCAAACGATACATTTTACCAAATATTACTTGGCAATATGAAACATGACTAAGTAATTATTTGCGAAACAATAATTTGCCAAATAAAAATTTATTAACTGTAAATTTGCGATAAGTTTTTTTGCCAAATTATTTTTTGCCAAATGATAATTTGGGTAAAATTTTTTGGGATGTGATACTTTGGGAAAAGTTTTTTGGCCATACATTAGTAATCCTTTCTTCAGAGTTGATATTAGGGCATTTCCACGAGTGTCCCAACCGCTGTCAGTCCCTTGCCAGAGATTTTAAGAATTGGAAGGCAGATTGTTTTTTAATTATGACGTAAATAGCTTCTGTACTCAGGCCAGAATCTATTTCAATACAAAAATCAATGCATATGAATTATTTACTTCTTAATATAAACAGCTAGGGACTGACAGCGGTTCGGACGCTCGTGGGAATACCCATTAAACTAAGCTAACCTAACCTACGCATCGTATAAGGTTACATTATAAAAAATCTTGAAAACAGTACGGTTCTATATATTTAATGGCAAACGTTGGTATGGAAAGTGAAATTCGGGCAAATTAAATTCGAGCAAGTAAAGGTATTCGTATCCAACGATACCCCACACTCGTCAACTTTAACTTAACTTTTACCTAGGTTTAGGTTATAAAGTCGATGCCCACACTATAGGGTTAGACGAAAAAAAAATCACCCCCACTTTACGTCTATGGCCTACCATCAGCCAAATATGTGGTCTACCACCCTAAAGTTGATAATCGTTTGGATGTCATAAAACAATAATGCCAATAGACGTGTCTGTAATTTAAAAAGTTCGACTTTAGCGACATATTTATTTGATAGGAATTTGTTAAAAAATTGATAGGCCATTTATTTGGCTGATAATACATTACATTACATACATTTTGTCTGCCTAGTTGCTACACATATGCGTGCAAAATTACAGCTTTCTAGCATTGATAGTCTCTGAGCAAAGCCGCGGACAGACAGACAGACAGACATGGCGAAATTATAAGGGTTCCGTTTGTGCCATTTTGGCTACGGAACCCTAAAACTGAAACATTAGCTACTAAAAATAAACACAAAAATACCTGATAGTAGAGTGAAGGTGATAGCGTATAGGTATTCCTTCCCGTTCTCGCCTGGAGCTTTCGTTATGGTAGAAATATCAACCTGAAAAAAAATTTGATTTTCTAGATTTCGGCAAGTTTAACATTCGGCGTAAATAAATTATGCGAAACCTGTTATGCGTAATCAGTTTCGGACATTAAAAATTATGCGAAATAGAGGGCACCCGTCCAGAACTCGAAAAAAAAATACCTCGTTGAGTTTCTTGCCGGATTCTTCTCAACAGAGGTTTTTTCCGAACCGGTGGTAGATTTTTTGACGTTCATAAGTGCTTGTCATAGCCTAAATTGAATGAAGAGACTTTGACTTTGAACTTATCTCAATGAACTAAAATAATTAATTTGCTCACCCGCGACCTTATGATAGCTAAGCTTATGCAAAATATGCGTGTTCAAGCATTTCCTCCACCACACTGTAAGAACACACAAATCACACAAACCCCTCTCACCACCACCACCACGCGTTTCGAACTCAACCAGAGCTCATCCTCAGAGCAACACAACCGTACACCATGCTAGACTCAACTAGCCTGTTATTGGTTAGTTTACCTGAAATCTGACGTGCCGTTGGAACATGGCCGGCGCGTTGGACCCCCTCTTGTACTCCACTCGGAACGACATAGGGCTCAGTACGCTGTGGGACAACTCCGCTATCTGTAATGTGAAACAAAATAAGCTTTTGATAATTTCCTTTAATTCTACTATTATGATAAATACGAAAATTATTAAGAAAAAATCGTAACAAAACGGACACATGCATACAATAATTTGGGGCACATCTGGAGACCCTCCGTCAGATTTTAATATTCGGTCAGATTGTCAGATTCACTTACACTAAGGAAAGCATGTATAGGGTCAGCTTTGACGGTGGCCACCGACATGAGGAACCGAACCACGACCGTTTAATACTCTGTGAGATTGTCAGATTCACTTACACTAAGGAAAGCAAGTGTAAGGTCAGCTTTGACGGTGGCCAACGACAACGAGGAACCGAACCATCACCGTTTAATACTCGGTCAGATTTTAATATTCGGTCAGATTGTCAGATTGACTTACACTAAGAAAGGCATGTCAACTTTGACGGTGGCCAATGGCAACGAGGAACCGAACCACGACCGTTCTATACTCGGTCAGATTTTAATACTCGGTCAGATTGTCAGATTCACTTACACTAAGAAAGGCATGTATAAGGTCAGCTTTGACGGTGGCCAGCGGCTTTCCCTTCACCAGAGCGGTGAAGGTCTCCTCTTTATCAGCTGACAGCAGCAGGGAACCGAACCACGACCGTTTGGTGAGCTCAGGCGAAGACTCAGGCGTAAGATGGACTTCTTCTGATGATGCTGTGGACGGAAATCATATTTTAGAAAAGATAAATACTCGTAAATATATGTAAAATAGGGATGTAGACATTTGACAACACCAATCAACTGACGTACTTTTTATGAGCTGTCAAAACGCAATTCTCCCATAGAGTTTCAATGGCAATAGCGACTTATGACGTCATAACTCACTATTTGTTCGCCAACTCAATCAACTAACTATTTATTTGTTTGAAAGCAACAAAAAATCTAATTTTACAGTAAATCGAAAATTAATCTGGTTTTCGCATTTATAATATTCATCATCATCATCATCATGTCAGCCGAAAGACGTCCACTGCTGGACATAGGCCTCCCCCAAGGCTCTCCACTCAGACCGGTCTTGTGCTTTCCGCATCCAGCGCGATCCCGCGATCTTAGCCAGGTCGTCGCTCCATCTTGTTGGAGGCACCGACAGCACGTCTCCCGGTCCGCGGACGCCATTCGAGAACCTTCTGACCCCATCGGCCATCAGTCCTGCGTACAATGTGCCCCGCCCACTGCCACTTCAGTTTCGCAATTCTTCGGGCTATGTCAGTAACCTTAGTTCTACTGCGGATATCATCATTTCTGATTCTATCCCGCAGAGAAACCCCGAGCATAGCCCTCTCCATAGCCCTCTGAGTAACTTTGAGCTTCCTAATGAGGCCCATCGTTAGCGCCCACGTCTCAGATCCGTATGTCATCACTGGTAACACACACTGGTCAAAGACTTTTCACTTCAAACACTGCGGTGATTTGGATGAAAAGACACTGCGAAGCTTCCCGGACGCTGCCCAGCCGAGTCGGATTCGACGAGTGATCGCATGTAAGCTTTACTTAGTTTGGGACTAGGTCAATTGGTGTCAAGTGTCCCATGATATTTATTTATAATATAGTAGGATTTATTATTATTTATTTGTTGGAGGCCTACCGACAGCTCGTCTCCCGGTCCGCGGACGCCATTCGAGAACCTTTTGACCCCATCGACCATCAGTCCTGCGAGGAAGATGGAGCGACCACCTGGTTAACCTGGTTTCGCGGTGGATGCGAAAAGCACAAGACCGGTCTGAGTGGAGAGCCTTGGGGGAGGCCTATGTCCAGCAGTGGACGTCTTTCGGCTGACATGATGATGATTATTTATTTACTAGACTGTGCTCACTTTGCATTTTCCTGCGATGGAACCTCGGCGAGCCAAGGAAGGAGTTCTTGATGGTGGCGAGGCGGGCGCGCCAGGGCGCCGCCGCGCCGCTGCCGCTCGCCGCCCCTGGAACCGTGTAATCTGTTCAGGTCAGTAAATGCTGATTGAGAGACGGAGAGGGGGGGAGAGGGAGGGGAAGAGAGAGAAGGGGAGGGCGAGAGTGAAAGGTAGAGGGAGAAAGGGAGAGAGTAAAAAAGAGGGAGAGAGAGAGTCTACAGAGGTTATTTGCTTTGAATTTTAATTAGCCTGGCAGCTTGGAGCAGTGTAATCTGTTCAGGTCAGTAAGCACTGACTGAGAGACGGAAAGAGGGGAGAGTGGGGGAGAGGGGAGAGAGCAGGCGGGAGAGAGGACGGGTGAGGAAAGGGAGAGAGGGAGGGGAAGGAGAGTAGGGGAGGAGAGTGAAAGGTAGAGGGAGAGAGAGAGTCAACAGAGGTTGTTATTTGCTTTTTAATTGTTATTAGCCTGGCAGCTTGGAACCGTGTAATCTGTTCAGGTCAGTAAGTGATGACTGAGAGACGAAGAGGGGGGAGAGGGGGGGAGAGCGGGCGGGAAAGAGGACGGGAGAACAGGAGAAAAGAGAGAGGGGGAAGGAGAGAGTGAAAGGTAGAGGGAGAAAGTGGGACGGAGAGAGAGAGAGGGGGGGGACAGAGTCTACAGAGGTTGTTATTTGCTTTGAATTGTTATTAGCCTGGCAGCTTGGAACCGTGTAATCTGTTCAGGTCAGTAAGCGCTGATTGTGAGACGGAGAGAGGGGGGGGAGAGGGGAGAGAGCGGGCGGGAGAGAGGACGGAAGAGAAGGAGAAAAGGGAGAGGGGGAAAGAGAGAGTGAAAGGTAGAGGGAGAAGGAGAGACAGTAAAAAGGAGAGAGAGAGAGAGAGATAGTCAACAGAGGTTTTTATTTGCTTTGAATTGTTATTAGCCTTGCAGCTTGGAACCGTGCAATCTGTTCAGGTCATGAGAGACAGAGAGGGAGAGACAAGTGGAGAGGAGGGAGAGGGGACGGGAGATTAAGAGAGAGAGGGAGTGAGTGAGGGGAAGAGGAGAGAGAAGAAGAGGGGGAGAGTGAAAGGTAGAAGGAGAATGAGAGAGGGAGAGAGGGGAGGGTCGCTACTAACGACATCTCTTCTCTGGGTGAGCGGTTAGTTGAATTCTTTCAGAACTGTAACGTCTCTCGATCAGAGCGAAACATAGATGGCGCTAGTGCTGTTGCTTAGGCTCAGGTTGAATTTTCAACAAAGGTTGTTATTTGCCTTATACTGTTATTAGCCTTGCAGCTTGGAGCCGTGGGGGCAATACAAAAGACTGTCGCAGTCAAACTAGTAGTAGAAACGTGCCTTTATGGATATCGCGTCACTATGAGAGAGAGAAGGGAAACGAGAGAAGGGAAAAGAGAGAGAGAGAGAATAGAGGTCGGAATTTACACGGCAATACACAATCAAATCCGAAGCCGGATATTGCTACATTTCCTTGTTAGTTTGTATCTCACCTGTGATAGCCCCGAGGTTCGGGAACAAAGATGGCGGCGTCGGCGCCTGCGCGGTCGGAGGGCCGGGGAGCGATGACCTCTCCCGCACTGGAAACATACCGCACATGTTTAAACTCGTAAGGACCATCGTACAGTCGCCATCATATATATCGTAGCGGCCAAGGTGATCAGAAATATCGGCACATGCACTCTATTATTAAGGTACTAGCTTTTGCCCGCGGCTTCGTCCGCGTAGAATTCAGAACTGTGCATTTTTCCGGTATAAAAAGAAGCCTATGTCACTCTCTGGCCCATAAACTATGACAAAAATCACGTTGATCCGTCACTCCGTTTTGACGTGAAAGACCATTTTTACCTTTTTGTCGTTTGATTCCTTTATATTAGTTTATTATTTATACTAAATATCGTACTAAAATCGGTTTATTCTTTCACCTAGCAATAAAAAAGGCGTTTAAATTACATGCAAATGAGCACAAATCAACACGGGTAGGTATTTGAGATTAAAACAATTTATTATTAATTCTATTTTAATTTGAGTCATTTTGACCTAATCAGTTTACAACTAGTTGAGCGGTTAATCCGTAAACAGTTTTGAACTAGGTGGGCGTTTTTATCATTTAACCATGAACAGTTTCTACTTAGTGAGCGATTTAAATAATTTATCCTTGATCTATTAAAGAAGTGTGCATAAACTTGAACCATTTTGCTTTGAACATAAAGGGGTTAATTCTGCAGAAGTTGAACAGCTCATTTCGACTTAAACCCCTATACCAGAAAATAGAAAATAGCTTTTTCACTAGGACCCTAAATCGTAATCGTGAACTTAGATCTTTCTACCCTGATCAGAGAATTGTGCAAAATGGCTCAAGTTACGTCTAACTTCGTAAAAAAACACATTTTATATGTTTTATTTGTATCAAAAATTTGCAAAAAATATGCCGCTTTATGACTGGGGTTACTCTTAACTTTTTATCAAGTATTTTGGGAACAGTGATTTTTTAACTAAAACGCTCTCCTGTAAATTTTTCAAAATGGCGCTTGAATCAAATAGCCTTTTAACCATCGATATGTACTTAGTGTCACACCAATTTGAACTATTTTAGCAGCCCCCCCCCCCCCCCCCTTGCCATTATCACAAATAGCCACCTCTTTCCCCTTTCCTAAATATGTGACGTAATCATACATGACTCCTTATATTGTGTCGCATAGACACAGCTGTCTGATACGTGCCTCTAGCCTCAACCTTACCTCTATGCGACTGCGACGGGCTGTGGGGCCGCACGGGCACATTGGAACTGTGGAGGGGACTCTCGTTTATAATGATCACTGCTTCCCCGGGCTCCCCACCTGAAAAAAATAGGCCTCCAGGTTAGCAACGCATCTGCAATACCCCTGGTGTTGCAGATGTTTATGGGCGGTGGTGATATCTTACCACCAGGAGACCCACTTGCTCGTTTGCCTTCCAGTCGAATAAAAAAAAAGTGGGTGGTCATACAAGAAAGGCAGGTGGTAGGACCTTGTGCAAGGTCCGCCCGGATTGCTATCACCATCTTGCTCGCTAATCCTGCCGTGAAGCAGTGCTTGCACTGTTGTTTTTCGGCGTGGAGTAAGACAGCCGGTGAAATTACTGGCACTTGAGGTATCCCATCTTTGGCGTCTAGGTTGGCAACGCATCTGCAATACCCTTGGTGTTGCAGATGTTTATGGGCAGTGGTGATCTCTTACCACCAGGAGACCCACTTGTTCGTTTCCTTCTAGTCGAATAAAAAAAAACGCGTTGAAGGCGTTGTTAAAAGTTGCCAGGCGGCCAAGGTGACAACTGGATCACAAAACAGAAAGGTACCGTGAACCGATTTGAATGCAGTTTTTTTATTTGAAAGCAGGTTTTCTAGCGATGGTTCTTAGATAAGTTTCATCAAAATCGGTTCAGCCGTTTTTGAGATATTGAGCTTTGAAGTGACAATGTCGGGGATTTTCCAACTTTTTGTTGATTAGATTAGGTTATTTTGGATAAACTTACTTATATTAAGGCTTATCGTAGGCCCCGTAGAGTTGGCTCTTTGGTGGTGATGCTCGCGAATTGAAGGCGAAGCTGAAAAAATAGTAGTTTGTACAGCGAGGGCATAAAGCGAGCCATTTCACCCGAGACGTCCATACAGCCACCCGGTACGGCGAGGGTGGATAAACACGGCGAGGGGGAAATGGGTTCAATGCTTTTCACCACATCCGATAATCATTTCCAGTTTCTGAACACATTAAAGTGGTTTTATGATGTCTGTAGATACAGATACAGCCTAGATCTATTAATTAAATGAATAAATAAATATCAATGGACACTTGACACCAATTGGCCTAGTCCCAAACTAAGCAAAGCTTGTACTATGGACACTAGGCAACGGATAAACATACTTAAATATAGATAAATAAATACTTAAATACATATTAAACATCCAAGACCCGAGAACAAACATTCGTATTGTTCATACAAATATCTGCCCCGGCCGGGATTCGAACCCGGGAACTCAAGCTTCGTAGTCTGAATCTCTAACCACTTAGCCATCCGGTCGTCAAATAAACCTTTATTGCCACTTTTTAAAATTAGACATTGGGTGTTTATGCGAGCGTTTCAACCGCCTCATTTATCTGGTCACATTTTTTACGAATTGACTCTAGATTTTGCTGTTGTTTTTAAGATTATTTGTAAGTGTTCCTGTATTTCTACCAGATAACTTAAAAACCGTATCAGAATATCTGGCCATTTTTACAAAAAAGTGTCCAGAAAAATGAGACGTTTGAAACGCTCGAATAAACGCCCCATTGTTAAAATATAAAAATTAACAACAATCATACCTAAAGGCGATCCAGGAGTGGCGGGGGTCCCGCCTAAAGACGAGACGCGGTGTGGAGTATGACCAGCTGAAAAAGAAAAAATAATATTTACCTATTAATATATAATTACATACGTATTTTATTTATTTTAGGCTTACAGTACAATAGTAATATTTTTTTGGTAAAAAAATCATTTTTAATAGAACCTTTTTGCATTATCACCAAAACTACATTTGCATACCAAATTTCAAGTCGATTTACGTATGATTTACGTGATCTCTTTTTTAATAGAGACTAGACAAAAGTATTGGATCTATTGTATCGTAGTTTTGGAGTTATGACCTTTTAGAATAATCAGCGTCTTTCTATTTCCAAACAGAATACAGAGAACGAATCAAATTATAGTCTTAGAAATATGAAATCTTGCCAATTGTTGATTGGCCCAAATAAGAGTGAGTGAGATTCGATTTGTGGCATTCGAACATGGCGGTTGTAGACAGTGTGTAATTTTGCTATTTCTGTTTCTTTGGCTAGTCGAAGTATAATTTTGATAGTGTTTTATGCAGCGATTAACCTTGTGAGTAACAGTGAACAGTGATCACAAAATTCTATATTGCTCTCGTGTCTGACATTTTTTAATGCGCAAGTTGTCTCCACGTGGTTTCTGGAATTTAACTATCAAGTTGCAAAAACTACAATCACCGTACAACGTTGCCTCTCGAAAGAGAATACTTTGACACTGGCGAAATTGTCTTATTAATTAGGACAGAAGCCATATTTTAAAAAAGAAGATGAAGAGTGAGTGAGTATGTACTTACTTGGAGGGCTCGCAGGCAGCTGCGGGGAACTGCGACCTTCACGACGACTTGAAGCCGACCTGTAACCATGACCAAATAGTATACAATATAATGTATTATAAATAAAATAAATATCACGGGACAATTCACACCAATTGACCTAGCCCCAAAGTAAGCTTAGCAAAGCTTACCTTAACCTAAGCCTAAGCCTAAGCTTACCTTAGCTTAAGCTTGTATTTAACATTATACAAACCAAAGTAAAAACATTAAATTAAAAAAAATCTTAAAACCCGACCGCCAAAACTAAAAGGAAGAAAATAAGTCTAGTGATATAGAACTCTTTTAAGTAGCTAATTTAAAGTTCAACAGTCGGGACCCATTTACAAAGAGTTTTTGAGCGTCTCGATTTAAATGGGTCAGGTTTAGGTTTAGATTTTAGAGGGGGGGGGCGCTCGATTTTAATGAAAATTTGCACTTTAAAGTTGAATATTTTCCAAACATATGACTGAATCGAAAAATCGTTTTAGAAACTCTCTAATGATTTTAAAAGACTCTACAAGGTTGGATGAGAACAAAAAAATCACCCCCACTTTACATCTATTATAGTTTACATACTTTACATATATCTTCGTGCAAAATTACAGTTTTCTAGCATTGATAGTCCCTGAGAAAAGCCGCGGACGGACAGACATGGCGAAACTATAAGGGTTCCGTTTTTGCCATTCTGGCTACGGAACCCTAAAAACTCAGTTAAGTTATGAGCCAGGGCTTCAACCTACAATCCTCCGCTTGAGAGTCCCCAGATCAAACCACTAGACCATGACTTTACAATTTAAAGTTTAAATAAAATATTATAAAAAACATACCTAAATTGAGAACGCCGGGGCGTGATTGGCGATCCCTCACTAATCTGTCCAAAATGGGTTGTCTGTCCGTTGACCTGAAAATAAAACATTTATAATCATTTATTATTTATTTATTCATTGCATTACAGCAGTTGACGCAAGGTATTCGACAGTACCGTGTTGAAGTGAGCGTAACAAAAGTAGTGAGAACAACATAAGTAGTGAGCGTCACAGAAGTAGCGATTGCCACCATTCAGTACAATTTTGTCATACTCAACTGTCTCATGAATAATGATATGTGTGGGTCCAGCCATAGTCAAGGGCACAGAAATAGTTGGCGCCACAGAAGTAGTGAGTGTCACAGACGTAGCGAGTATCACAGAAGTGGTGAATTCTTCAGAAAAGGTGAAGTGAACGTCACATAAGTAGTGAGCATCACAAAAGTAGTGAGTAACACAAAAGTGGTAAATGATTCAGAAAGAGTAAAACTGAGCGTTCCACTACGAACAAAATAAGTCTATTTATTCGTTGGCGTTGCGTAAGTAGCGAGTGCCACATAAGTATTGACTATCACAAGTGATAAATGTTTCAGTAAAAGTGAAATGAGCGTGACATAAGTAATTAAGTAGTAAACACCACATAAGTAGTATCACAGAAGTGGTGTATGATCAGTGTGCCATGGCTGGCATATGACTTATCTGGATCGTGTCAATTAATTGGAATGTAGTGATATCTATCGCTCGCGCGATCGATCCATATAGACCACGCCGCCATCTCAGTGCCTTAGAGAGGTATATTGTAGTATATGTATAAGCTAGCATGTACGTAATGTAGTGAGTTCAGTTCATTGAAGTTCTATTCAGTGGCAGATGGTGATCAGTAAACGAGTTTAAGTAATCCTGCTAGAGGCACTTGTACTCAACCACCCAACTTCCCCTAAAATCAGTAAGTGAAGTGAACGTTACATAAGTAGTGAGCATCACAGAAGTATGCCCACATGGCACAGATGTAGTGAGTGGCACAAAAATAGTGAGACACTAACCACTCAGCGGATCAGTGAGTTAAAATAAATAATTAATATCATGGGACACTTGACACCAAATGACCTAGTCCCAAACCAAGCAAAGCTTGTACTATGGACACTAGGCAACGGATAAACATACTTAAATATAGATAAATAAATACTTAAATACATATTAAACATCCAAGACCCGAGAACAAAACATTCGTATTATTCATACAAATATCTACCCCGGCCGGGATTCTAACCCGGGACCTTAAGCTTCGTAGTCAGGTTCTCTAACCACTTAGCCATCCGGTAGTCGGAGTTAGCTCTCTCTCGTTCTCTCTCTCACTCACTCTACTCACCCGGCACGTGTCTAGCCTCTTGCGCGGCGGGTCGGCGGGCGGCGCGGGCGCGGCCGGCCGCGGCTCGTCGTCGCGCGCCGGCCGGCGACGTTTCCTCTCCAACAGTGAGTTAGCTCTCTCGTTCTCTCACTCACTCACTCTACTCACCCGGCACGTGTCGAGCCTCTTGCGCGGCGGGTCGGCGGGCGGCGCGGGCGCGGCCGGGCGCGGCTCGTCGTCGCGCGCCGGCCGGCGACGTTTCCTCTCCAACAGCAGGAAGTATATCACTTTCTCTGTGTTGTGGCTGTAATGTTAACACACTGTTGTATTAAGATAGACCAGGAATATAAAAAAAACCTGGAGTGAGGGCAGCACTTCTATGTTTTATATTGAAAGAAAGAAAGAAAGAAATACATTTTATTCACAACACAGCAATAGACAACCCTACACAAGACAAAAATATTATTAAGTGCAACATTCTTTATACTTACTATACGGTACCTACCAGTCATATTGACAACGGTGTCGGTGATGTTATTTAAAAGAATATTGTCTAATCTCTCAGACTTTGTCTATGTAAAATACTTTTATACATTGTGAATTATTTTCCTTCCAAGGCTTTGGATAATCTTCGGCATTTTAACGCACAAAAACACAAAGAACACTTTGAAATACCACGCGCAAACAACGTTAAACTTTGACAGCAATAGACAGAAAACCTTTGAATTTATTGTTGCCAGTACAAAAAAATTAGTTTTACTGATTTTCCGCAATACAGCTAGGTTTTTTATAACTCTGGTCAGCCTTTAGTACACATATTTATATTTTTTTGTCAATAGTGCAGTAAATAAAGGTAGTGGACCCAACAGTAATTCCTCAGCCCGAAAAAACTTGACAGTATGATAAAGTATCAATAAATAAAGAATATTGTATAAATAACCAAAAAAAAAAAAAAATGCTCTGTTCAAACTTTCTTCAACATAGACATACTTACTCATGTAACGTATTGGAACAACAATAGTATTATATGAAATATAAAAAAAAAATATCCCAGCAGAAATTAAATTAAATTACTAATATAAACAGATTTGTGTTTCGTCACTACTTTGAAAAAATCTCGTATCTCAAATCAATACGTGAACAAAATTGAACCTTGACGTAATGGTCATAAAGTGCACTCGGAAAAATTATCCATTTCGAGATACGAGTTTTTTTAAAAGTAGTGACGATTTTTAGCTTATAAATACCTAACTGAGGTGTTTTTTTTTGGATTTTTTATATTTTAGTTACGGCTCATACTATACAATAACCAAGCAAAATTTCATCGACTGAGGAATTAATGCTTGGGTCTCCATACAACAACTTCCTTCATTTACTGCACCACAAAACGACTTTTTCTTCTCACTTGTTGCTATAGATCTCAAGTCACGCTTCAAGGCGTAAGTTTATAGGACTTATTTTAAGTTTGACATTTCAGACTGTCATTTTAGTATCTTCAGAAATAGAGCATACAGTAATGTATTTAAAAATTTGTGTTTAACAAACTTACTGTGGACTAAGAAGCTCTTGTATCAGCTTGTCGCGTTGTTTGAAACAGCCCAAGCTGCATATAGCCTGCGGAAAAAAAAAGAAATTTCATTTATTTAGCTTTCTGTTTCAATTACAGAACGCGTAAATACAGATGTAATAAAAAAAATCCCATTGTATTTAAATCATAAATCATTTATTTGCATAAAAACATGGTAGGTACATATTTAGCAGTAAGAAAGAAAGAGAGGTGAAACTGATCATATACTCACTATCATCGTCACTATGTGACGTAAAAATTTTAATTAACAAATAAGGATATGTTTTAATCTTAATATTTAATTAATCTAATTATTTAAGTTACACTGTAATTGGATACAATTATATTATTATTATGATCTAGATTTTTTTTTTAACTTATCTCAACAAAAAGAAATACATTAAATTTTTTGACAAATACTTCGCCAAACTGCAAAACAGTTTGTTGGCGATATACACTCCTTATTTTTAACAATAAAAAATAAATAAATAAATAGTTAACTACGTATAAATTATATTGTGTATGTCAAAATAGTAAAATAATCCCTTCTAATATTATAAATGCGAAAGTAACTGTCTATCTGTGCGTCTGTCTGTCTGTCTGTCTGTTACGCTTTCACGTCGAAACCAGTGAACCGATTTTGATAAAATTTGGTATATAGGTAGTTTGAACCCCGAGGATCAACATAGGATACCTTTTATTCCGGTAGAGGGCGCCACCGCGCGATAACCTAGATCCGCGCAAACGAGGTCGCAAAGAATAAATTTCAACAGACAATAATTTCGATTCAGAGATCAGTTGACCTGACAGTTTGACAGTAATGAACTAAAATAATTTCTTTGCTCACCCGCGACCTTAAGATAGCTAAGTCTATGCAAATTATGCGTGTTCATGCAGAACGTAGAACGTAGAACCGTACACCATGCTACCAGTTGTTTAAACAACTGGTAGCATGGTGTATGGTTGTGTCACTCTGAAGATGAGCTCTGGTTGAGTTCGAAACGCGTCAGTGTGCTGTGGTGGTGGTGATAGATGGGTTTGTGTAAATTGTGTGTGTTCTTACAGTGTGGAGGTGGAGGAACTGCATGAACACGCATAATTTGCATAGACTTAGCTATCTTAAGGTCGCGGGTGAGCAAAGAAATTATTTTAGTTCATTAATATGGACCTCCGCAAAGTAACGCCTGATTCAATAAATTAGTTTGACAGTACCTGTAAGACGTCAGGGTCGACCGCCTCCGCGTTGGGCAGCACCCTGGTCTGAACAACTTCCATCATCGGCAGCTCCTGCTCCAGCTCCCCTCGGCCTCCGGCGGTCACCCAGCCGTGTCTGGTGATCTCCGCTAACTGTGGGACATGTTTATGACACAGTTAAACGGTGGTAGTGGTGGTTAAATAGTATTGTTGTCTTGTGTATGCATGTATGTATGTAAACTCTTTATTGTACAAAATAAGTAAAATACAGTTGACAGAAAAAAACAAATATGTACAAAGGCGAACTTATCCCTTAAAGGGATCTCTTCCAGTCAACCTTTGAGTGGATGAGAGGAGCATTCAGTCAGGGACAGACAAAAATTGTGTTGTGAATAAATGTATTTTCTTTCTTTCTTTCTTTCTTTGGTGTGGCTTGACAAAATTCTCACGGTCTGAGGGCTCACACCTTGAAAGCTTTTAAATTTTTTGACTTAAAAAGGCTATTCGAACAAAACAAAAAGAAAAGTCAGTTAATGCATTAATGGATGAAACAGGCCCTAAGTTTAAGTCTAGGTCTCAGCAAGCAGAAGGAAGTGAGTCTACTTCCTAGAGTATTCTATTAATTGTATCAACATCAATTATTCCATCAATTGTATAGTCTGTGGACTGTAAACAAGTGCATGAGTGCCATAGGTGATTACTCGCACTACTCGCGCATTGTCTTCTGAACTCAACTTAAATTCACTGTCAACAGTAAATGCCCTGTTTTATTTGGTTAATCTTGTACAGTCGGAGTAAAAAAAGGTTCGTCACCCTAAGATCTATTTTCCTTTGCTCAGTATGAGCGCTAATCTGCTTTACCGACTGAGTAGGCCGTACTGCGTCAACCTGTCAACCTGCTAAACATAATCAGGTGACCATAGACACCCTACAACTACACCTTGGCACTGACAAACACTGACAATTAAATAGAACATTATTTGATTGAAACTTTTATGAAGTTGTTTATTAAAAAGATTTTGTATTGATATTAAACTAGATATATTTTCGAGGTATATACTATTTTGATTCTTGTTATCATGTCAAGTAAGTATAATTTGATATGCACTTGTCTACTTAGTACTTTAGTTTCAAAACGTACTAAGGATCTATGACTTTATAAAGGAATCAATTTAATAACTGACGAAGGTTTTCCTACTCCCACTGTACAGTATCTACATACCGTCATTCTTTTCTCCGGATTGACCTCAATCATGCCTCTAAGCAACTGCTGACAGTCCGGTGGCACGAAGTGTGGGACATGGAACACACCGCGCTTCACCTGCGAAGCGAAACATTAAAACTAAGGCAGAATAACAAACAAATATTGAAGCTTGAAGAAAGAAGCTTTTTTTGCTTTTAGAGTAAGCAGGTGACACTCGTTCCCGGCCCGGATAATACCGACATGTAAATACTGGCCTTGTTTATCGTGTACAAGCCCATAGAAGTTCCTGTCAGCTTCTATGAGCGTGTACGCAAAAAACAGAGCCGGTATTTCCATGTCAGTGTTATCCGGGCCGGGAGACTGTCACCTGCGTAAGCAACTAAAACTTTTTTTTAGTCCGCCGTAAAGATAGGCCAAGATCTAAAACCAATTAGTCTAATTATTTAAAAAAAAACTAAGTTTTCAGCAGGGCTACTCCGAAATTCAAAACTCGAAGTTCGTGTCGTGCGATCCCTCTCGCTCTCGTATTAAATAATATAAGTGTCAAAGGGACCGCACGACACGAACTTCGAATTTTGTGTTTCGGAGTAGCCTTCAGTACCTTTTCAAGTAACTGTCGTAAGTTATCGTCGTCGAACGGGAGCGCGCCGACGAGTAGGGCGTAGAGAATAACGCCGCAGGACCACACATCGGCGCGCCGGCCATCGTACTTCTCGCCCTGGAAGTTAATAGGGAATAAAGCATTTTCATCGTGAACAAAGTTGAATTTTCGCGTCAACAGACAACAAAAGCAAGTACAAGTCAACAACTGACACTATTAACACTGACAGTGACAGTCAGGTGAATGACAGAAGTTTCGTATTACCATTTGTAGAATTTTAAATTCCAACTGCAGTTCATAAAAAAACTTTTTCACAGTTTATTTTATGTTAGGTATTAAATTTATGGTGTATACGTGTGAAATTCCTAATTACACTAAATTCTCTCATTCTAATAAGAGGCTTGTGCCAAGCTGTAGAACATTACAGGCCGAAATCATAAACCTGCGTGAAAATGTAGCCAGGGCACTCTTTCACAGAGATATGACTTAGGAAAATAGTATAGGTATTATAGTTAGGTAAGTTTCATTATCATATGATTGATGTTAATTAATTACGATTTTAGCATTTAAAAATAAATACTTCCCTAATAAAAGAAAGTAATTTTTATACTTGCAACTTGAGGAACGTTCCGTTATACACTTGTTTTTTTCATCCTACTGAATTTTTGCATAAGTTTTTAAATTTGTGCGAGATTAATTTTATCTTAATATTTTTTAACATGAAAAGCAAATATCTGTTGAAACATGGACATAAATAAAATAAAACGTTTTTTTTTTGTGTGATATACACAGTAACTTAACAAATACTTTTTAATAATTTTTTATCTTGTGTCGAATAAATGTGTGGAGAATATAATTAAAGCATAGTAACACCAAACGTCAATCCTATCAAAAGCTGATATTACCGTACCAAGATTGAATGTCACGCACGTCAACAGTTTAGTGAGACAGATAGCGTACATGCTATAAGAGTGACAGAGAACGACGTACAGATGACCCCTGCCCTTGCAATATTAAATTTGTTCGGATTCAATCAACGGACAACGGTTGTGGTTGCTTTGATTTCATATAACCGTCGAAATCACGAAACGTTAATTGTAATAAACAAAGTGTGATTTACGTGCTGTGAGTGTAATAAAGTACTTTAGTGACAATGAAATCCGCAAAGTCTAAACAGAGACTCAACGAAATGCGGACGCCTGCGCGAAGCAAACAAAATCTTCAAGGCGATCGCGACCCAGTGCAAGTATTTTGCAGACTTCGTCCCATGCAAAGAGATACTGATATATCATGTATGAAAATAATTTCACCGACTACAGTATTACTAACTCCTCCGTCGACGGCTTTGAGCTACAGAAATGAGAATAATAAGACCATGAAATATACGTTCAAAGAAGTATTCCCGCCTGAAACCGCCCAGCAAGAAGTCTTCGATAAAGTCGCTTATCCGCTTGTAGAAGGCCTGATTAAAGGTAAAAGTGGTTTATTATTTACTTATGGCGTCACTGGTAGCGGCAAAACCTTTACTATGACTGGAGAACCACAAAATTGCGGCATTCTTCCAAGATGTTTGAACATAATTTTTAAAACTATTAACGACTATCAAGCTCACAAATACGTGTTCAAACCTGACAAAATGAACATGTTCGAAATTCAAACTGAGGTGGAAGCAATGTTGGAAAGGCAGCAGGAGCTTCACAAGTTCAAAATGGGGAAGAAAAACAACTCGAATCCAGATTTAGCTATGGCATCCATGGAGGTAACTAAAGTTGAAGGTTTGAATGAAGATAACCAATATGCTGTCTTCGTTTCGTATGTAGAAGTTTATAATAACAGTGTTTTCGATTTGCTTGAAGACGGGCCGCCAGTCAGTAAGAACTTGCCTGCGAAGATCATTAGGGAAGACGCAGCACACAATATGTATGTCCACGGTGTTACAGAAATTGAGATCAAATCTGCTGAAGAAGCATTTGATGCTTTTTACCTAGGCTTAAAACGGAAACGAATGGCTCACACCACTTTAAATGCTGAGTCTAGCCGAAGCCACTCCGTATTCACTATAAGACTGGTTCAAGCCCCTGTAGATGAAGTCGGAGAAGCCATAATCCAGAACAAAAAGTTTCTCACAATCAGCCAAATCAGTCTCGTTGACTTGGCCGGTAGTGAACGGACAAACAGGACTAAAAACACAGGCCAGCGGTTACGCGAGGCTGGTAACATCAACAAGTCCCTAATGACTCTTCGGACCTGCCTCGAAGTATTAAGAGAAAACCAAACAAACAACACTAACAACATGGTACCATACCGGGAGTCAAAAATAACTCATCTGTTCAAAAACTTCTTTGAAGGAGAAGGGCAGGTTCGAATGATAGTCTGCGCTAATCCCAGAGCAGAGGACTACGATGAGACACTCCAAGTGATGCGGTTTGCTGAGATGGCAGCTGAAGTCGAAGTAGTTAAAGCCCAAGTGAATGATATAGCAGCATCAATGGGTCTTGTATCAGGACGTAGAAAGGCTAACAGACTGTTTGCAACAGCACGAGATAACCTAGCTAGACCAGATGCCAAAGACCTCGAGCTAGACTTAGGGTTGGTCTATAGTCTTGGACCGGACTTCCCTAGCTTAGAACTAAACAGTTCACAAGCTAACCACATTATAAAGGAACTGATGGCCCATTTGGAGATGCGGTTAAACAGAAGAGAAACCCTGAAGAGAAGTAAAGCTTTAAAAGATGAGAGGTTCCGAGCAGCATTGATTGATATGGAGAAGGAATCTCTTGAAGTTCGAAGTGAGAATTCTGCTCTTAGAGGACAGCTGGCTGCTTCAGAAAGGAGGATCAGAGCTTTGGAAGACAGACTAACGGCTACAGAAAATGAATCCACATCAAATAAGCGAAAACTCAATGAACTTACAGAATACACAAGTACTTTAAAGAGAGACTTGCAGGAAAAAGAACTGCAACTCAGCCAGAATAAACTTGAAAGGGAAAAGATGAAGCGTATCTTAGAAAGGAAGTACAACCACAAAATTGCAGCGGAACACGAAAGAGCCAAAGAAATAAACTCAGAGAAAGAGAAACTGCGTAATGCAATTGAAGACAAAGAGAACAGACTAAGAATCATCGCTGAAGCATTAGACAGGGGAGATGTAGAGCCAAAAAGCACTGGAGAATTTGCTGCTCAAACCAGCGTGAGAGATTACACACCTGGCTCTACTCCAAGGGCTTTACCTGCTCATTTGCTGACACCGTTCAGCTCTGTACCTCAAACAAGAGAGACAAGAGATACACCAGCTTCATCCCGTCGTGGTGTAGCAATAGCTAATCCTAGGCATCGTCGTTCGCTGTCTGCAGATGGCAAAGGATGGATTGAGCATGCACCGAACAAGCTTGTCCCAATGGGTACAGTTATGAAGCCAAGTATTACTAACAGTAAACATGTCAACAAACTAACAACTGTCAAAGACATAGCCAACTGTAAAGCTTCTAAGTACTGTCTGATTTCCCAGGAGCAGGATACAGATGGAGAACTAGAAACTAAACTTTACAAAGGGGATGTGGTCCCCACTTGCGGAGGTGGTGCCCAAGTGATATTTAATGATGTGGAAATGCTGAAGCAGTTCTCTCCGAACAGGGAATCTCAGAGAGAGTCCCAAAGAGAGACCAATAGGTCTGGATGTGCCCGGCATTCTGGGAAAAGAAGAGAGACAACACACTCTCCTCCTCAAACACCTTCGAACACAAGTAAGAAGCAAAGAGTAGATGAAGACTAATGGACTATTAATTACATTCCTAAAGACAAAGATTGACTAAACCTTGATAGATCAATGAGTATACTACTTTTTGTAAAATTACCAGTAACTTTGTTTTTAGGGCGTTTTAAAAAAAAAAGTGTACCCTTTCCGTTTTTTTTAAATTCTACAAAAAATATGGTTTTTCCTACTCAGAATCAAGAGCACGATCGATTCCGATCGTTTAAAAAAATGTCCCCAGTTTTCATACAAAATTTTAGGAGTCAGTTTTGTCACGCCCATACTGAGTGTATGAAAAAAACATCGCAAAACGAACATTTTTTTTGGGAACATTTTTTTAAACTATAAGAATCGATTGTACTCTTGATTCTGAGTAGGAAAAATCATATTTTTTCTAAAATTCCAAAAAACGGAAAGGATACACTTTTTTTTAAAACACCCTTTTAATCTTATATTTTTAGTAGAATTTCGTACTACAAATGTGATTATGTCAGCCTCATGGGGGCCCTCAGAAACATGTTACACTCTCCCCTGTACCGAAACCTAGTCTCTGGTTGTAAAGGCCTATGAGTAAGCATAGATAATTTAACAGAAGGGAAATACCAATTTTCAGACTCATTGTTGTTCTGCAAATATTGGGCAAAATTGTAAATAAACAGTCTGTGTTAGATTACTCTTTGATTTTACTGAAATGGGTTTATCAATGAAAAATTTAATGAAATCCTAGGTAACTAATGTTTAGTCAATCCCTTGTTAACTCTTAATTACTCTATTTACGCTCGTTAGGCTGAGGCCAAAGTGCAACACATATTTTGTTCATCATATCACATCATAATTATCTCGATTTCAGTATATCTGCTGGATTACTTACTGAATTTATACTGTGACTGTCACGTAAGGTATTGAAAACTTGTATATTATCAGATTTGTGTCTCTATAAGAGAACCAACTGCTATTTTTTAAGTAAAATTATATGTAGATTTACCTAACTCAGATATTCTAGTAATATTTAGGGCCTAAACTGTGCAGGTGTACGTACAATCTCATGCACGCAACACGCGCAGTTAGTAATTTTCATCAGGCGTCCATCCCCTCTTTACTGTACATGATTATTTCGAAAACAGAATAATTTTTACTGAATGAGACAATTAGTTTTTAGTCATTGATTGTTTACCATCGTTTCCAATTAACTACTATAATTTTAAATGAAAATGTAATAGTTCTCGATGATTACTTTTACTAACAGGCATTGGCAATCTTGTGGTTTTCGTGTTTCTAGACATTGCGCTTTGTATTTGATTGTTGCCAACAAGGTTACCAAAAGGCAACTGGTAGAAACACGATTACTGTCTATGTTCAGGGTTGGAAGTTATCAAGATAATTATGTTGTTGATAATTATCTGGATAATTATCTGATGACGTTAAAAAATTTATGGATTATGTTACGCGCGTTGGGATGCACACTATAGAGCAACGGTTCTTAACCTTTTAACTGGCGACCCAGTGTAAATATATCTGTAATTTGTAGCCCAACCCTTAAACACCGCTAATATTCACAAAGATTACAATTTTGGAACATATACCGCCGATTTGGGCCGCGACACTGGGGTTAAGAAACGCTGCTTTAGATTCTATTCTATAGTATAGACTATGCGTACCATACGGAGTTATATGGCGTTATTATCACTTGATAATTATCAAGAAAATTTCTCAGGATAATTATAATTATCAAGTGCAACCCTGTCTTATAGCAATTAGAGAAGTATTATCTTTAAAAATGTCACATTAGTTTTGTTTATTTGATTAATTTCTATTAATATATTTGAAGTACTTAATTAGATTTAATTGTATAAATTATGGCTCAATTTAACTAGATGTTAATTAGCAAAGGTACTAAATGCAACTTTGCTGTTCCGCAAACAAACGTGTGGGCCAGCTGCGTCTGTGCGAAACACGTTTTCATGCAGAACCACCCACCTACCCACTAGTACAGTCAACCCTTTGATTCTATGACTTTTTCTACAAAAATGTTCCACATTGGGTCACGATTCAGTTGGTTAAAGTACACAGTAACTTCTTGGAGTATTGACTAATTAATTAATTTTGTAAAAAACATTTTTGTAAGATTTTTAAAAACTACATCTGTACCAAAATGTATGTATGAATCTCAGTAAACAATTAATTGTTTGAATAAATAAAACCTCACCCTTTGTGATACGTTAAGTTTTCTAGTATTCGTTTTGTATTTAGTAAGTAGTAGATTTCGTTTGTAGCTCAATAAATTACCTTTTGTTGGTATAAAATTGTTTGTTTTTTCCCTTGGGCGAATATTCAGCGTTTTTGCAGCGTTTTTTTTTTTGTCATTGGCGTCTTCGGAGGCGTTATTAAAAGGGGTGATGCCCAGTGTTGTTTTTTTATGAAAAATTAAAACAACACCGATACTGAATTTAGCGTGATTAAAATTCTTGTGACTTGTCTTTCCGTTGTGCTATATAAACGTGGGGCGCTAATGACGTTTGACCGCGCGGTCAAAACGCTCGAATATTTGCCCCCTTACAATATGCAGAGACATCTTACTAATGAGTATTTCTCAAAAATTTTCCCGTCATGAATAGATAGTTTTTACGCCGAGCGTAAGGTATGACAAGTGAAGTACATACAGGAGATTGACTTCTGAACTATCTATGTTTTGAGCTAAAACCAAAGAACACTCAAAAACGGTTGGACGGGTTGAGATGAAGTTTAATCTTATATATAGCTGGGGATCTGGAATAACACAGGCTTCTTTTTATTCCCACGGGATAGATTAAAAAATACAGTTCGAATTAAGCTTTCAAACAAATATCTATTCTAAATCGTAAGACTTACGCTGCTTGTAAAAGGGATAGAGTATTAGTTGCGACGTACGTAACTCAAAATGTGGAGGTCTCTTTAGAGAAACAGGTTTTTCATAAAATAAGCGCCATCTCTGGATGAGTAGCCGAACTAGGCTTCTTAATATGTTTAACCCCTTGTATGCTTACACGGATCCCCTTTACAATGTCACACCATTGAGGCTATCTTATTGCATTTTTTTTAATCAGCAGAATTTGTGCGTATCAAAAAAGATGAGACTTCAATTCAGTATTTTTTTTAGTTTCCGCGTACAAGGGGTTTAATCATAATTTATTAAAAAAAAAATAGAAATAAAATAAAAACAATTGCCAAATGATAACCCCCTTATTCATAAAACTTAACAAGCCTATGTTAACTAACAAATGCTTTGTCCCTTTCTAACAAATACAAATGTCGAAGTGACAGGTAAGGACAAACGAATTTTAGCGGCATTTTAACTAAAGTAGGTTTGATTGTCGTTTATGAATAAGGGGGTAAGTATTTAATATCTCATTAAAACGAAACAAAAATAACTAATTAAACAACCTATTAGGCCGCCTATTGCTTACCTCAGAAAGTCTCTGTGTATATACCTGTTTTCTGTAATTTTTTGCTATATGTTGGTGTGCAATAAAGCGTTATTGTATTGTATTGTATTGTATTGTAAACTGAATGAAAACAGGATTTCTGTGACAGGCTAGTTACCGTTGGTACGGTCAAGTACTTTAATTCATGAGCCACTATGGAACCATTTCAGCGTAAACGTCAGTGACATCGCATTAATTACTAACAAGAAAAATCGTGATGACTTTTCTTTTGAAAAGGTTCCATATTGGCTCATGAAAGTCCTTTGACCGTATCTATCGCGAGGCCCGTTTGACAACTGACGTTTGTGTGACGTTCAACTTGGTGATTGGTCAAATAACTAAATAAGCCAATCGCAGCAAGACTCAATGGGAGCTCGCGATACCAACGCCATCTAGCGATAAATAAAAAGTTCAAAATTATATAGGTAACCTAAATTAAATAAATTCACAAACTAAACTTAAATAAAAACACCACAAATTACAAATTGAATTAAATTAAATTAAAATTTAGTCAACAAAATTTTAGTTAAGTATTAATAGCATTAATTGGAAATTAGTTGCCGCAAACATTCACAAGATGGCGCTGAAATAAACGGGTCCGGTCCCGTTGGCCTTACTTGCATTTAGCTTTGGCGAGCAAAACGGCTCAGTTACATTTTAATCATTATGACATTAAGTCGTTTTACAGCCAAGTCATTCCGTCTACTATGCCTTATAGCAATGAGGGCGTTTTACAGACCAAGGCATTTTGCTACCCGGACAAAATACAACTAAGGTGCTCTGCTCACCAAGGCTACATGCAAGTAAGGCCAACGGAACCCAACCCAAATAAACTTACCCGTATAACTTCGGGGCAAGCGTAATGGGGGCTTCCGCATGACGTCTCCAGCATAGACCCAGCTGGCTGGAGAGACGCCATGCCAAAGTCAGCTATCTTTATGTTGTTTCGCTCGTCTAATAGTAGATTTTCAGGCTTGAGGTCTCGATGGCTGAAAAAAAAACCTCAATAGAGTAATTTTTCACAGGATATTAGGTAGGTACAATAAGATCTAAAAAATACCTTAACTAAACTTACCTACATAAAATAAAAAAACTTACATAAAATAAAAATTTAACCTAAAACTAAAACAAATTGTCTAAAGAATACCCCTTAGGCAAGGTCCCGAAGATGCTGGCAGCGTTTCCTCTTTGAATAGCTAGCTCAATCTTTGTCCAAGGAAGCTGCTAGATCTTCGGTCACCTATGACATCTACTATTTAATTTTTTGGGTAAATAAATGTTGTTTTATTTATTCCGTCAATTAGATTATCAGAAGATATTGGAAGTGTATTTTTTTTTAATATAAAAATGAAGCACGTCAAAATTCGGAAGTGGAGGCCTCTGTCGTGACGTACTAAAAAGTGTCTCAAGATTTATCACGTAACTTACATAAGTATGCCAAATTTCAAGTCAATCCGACTACTGGAAGTTGGTCGAATTTAACTTGCAAGATTTGACTACAGACAGACAACGGGACAGGTGAATCTAAATAAAAGTTTTTTAAAAGCTTAAACAAACGATTGTATACCATCAGCCAAATAAGTAGTCTATCAATTTTTTAACGAGTTCCTATCAAATGAATATGTCGCTAAAGTCGAACTTTCAAGTTGACAATTACGTCTATTGGCATTATTGTTTTATGACATGCAAACGATTATCAACTTTAGGGTGGTAGACCACATATTTGGCTGACAGTACTTTCAGAGTTAGAAATCAAGTAGAATTACCATGGACGAAGTATAGTATGGACGTGCAGCCTCCATACATAAGATAGTTCCTCGTTTCTTAGTACGAACAAACGAACTAGATGTCGCCAGATGTATTGAACCGGTATAATACATAATTTTAGTGGCGACATTGCTCTATTTAGCATGGTGGCAATAATGTTCAACTCTTTAAAGTACCTCTGTGAGTTTACTAAACTTCGTTATGTTGTAGAAGGTAACATCTAGATGGCGTTATATTCCTTCGAGCGCCAAGTTTTGAATTTTTTTCGCAGCAATTACAGAATTGTTCACGATTTACGTGTGAACTAAACTATGGAGTTTTATTTGAATCCGCAATCTGACATATTACGAGGGCTGTTTGAAAAGTACCCGGTTATGGAAAGAAAACACATTTTTTTGTATATAATATGCATTTATTTTTCTACGTAGTCACCTTTTAACTCTATACATTTGTTCCACCTATACTCAAGCTTTATTAAACCAACTAAAAAGTATGATTTTGGTAAGTCATTAAAATAGGCCTCTGTGGCGGCAATGACTTCGACATTTGATCCAAATCGCTTACCACCGAGCCATTTTTTTAGGTTGGGAAACCAAAAGAAATCGCATAGGGCCAAATCTGGAGAATACGGGGGGTGAGGCAATAGTTCTTAGCGTAACTGTGCTAATTTAGCCGTCACAACTCTGGACGAATGAGCCGGGGCGTTGTCGTGATGAAACAGTAATTTTTTCTTTTTTAAATGGGGTCGTTTGTCCTTCAACACGGCGTCAAATTCAGCCAATAAATTGGCATAGTACTGCCCTGTTATCGTTTTTACCTTTTCCATGTAGTCAATATGTATAATACCCTGCGAATCCCAAAAAACAGACCTTTCCAGCCGATGGGACGGTTTTTGCTTTCTTTGGAACAGGTTCACCCGCTAAAATCCACTGCTTCGACTGCTTTTTCATTTCGAGGGTGTAGTGGTGAACCCACGTTTCGTCCACGGTCACGAAACGACGCAGAAACTCTTTCGGGTTACGTTTGAACACGACCAAACACTGCTCCGATAGTCAGTCGGTTCCGTTTTTGCTCCGTCCAATTCGCAATCATGGACTGAGCCTATCTTTCAAATTTTGTTGAAATCGGAGAGATAAACTCATGGTACAACGGTAGATAGAAATGCCCATTAGGGCATTTACCGTATTATTATTTATTTAGCGTATTAATGCTACAGCTAGAGATGCATCTGTCAAATTATTGAAGAGAAAAACGTGAGACAGATGTATGTGATGACAATACTGTACTGTTTTCGATGATTGTCACATCGCTTACCTGAAATTAGCATAGCTATTTTTTTATCAATGTTCGACCTATTTTTCTATGTTGTTCAGATATATTTGATGTGTTGACCTCTTTGGTTGACTGCTTAGATAAGTGTCTTTTGACAGCCAAAGTATTTACGTGAATAGTGCCATCTAGATAATAAGGTCGGAAAAATCTCAGCTCCGTTTCCCTGGATTAAATGCGTTATTATTTTGCGTTTAGTGCCATCTAGATATAATGTAGTAAAAATCTCAGCGCCATCTAGCATTAACCTTGGATTTTGGCTTTGTTCCGGTGAACTTTTTTTAGTATGGAGAATAACAATCCATACTCTATTTCATCCATGGAATTACTGACGTAGCAAAAGGCACGCACTTGTTTTTAAATAATAAAGATATTTTAAAAATAAATACAATCTACTAACTTAAAATGAAAAATATTTTAGGGGTGTCAGAGGTTTTCAGTTATTTAATTAACACCTTGTATAATGTGGGTAAGCCGTGGTGGCCTAGTGGTTTGACCTATCGCCTTTCAAGCAGAGGGTCGTGGGTTCAAACGCCGGCTCGCACCTCTGAGTTTTTCGAAGTCCATGTGGGGAATTAACTTTGAAATTTACCACGAGCTTTGCGGTGAAGGAAAACATCGTGAGGAAATCTGCGAAGCAATTGAATGGTGCGTGCGAAGTTCCCAATCCGCACTGGGTCCGCGTGGGAACTATGGCCCAAGCCCTTACATTCTGAGAGGAGGCCTATGCCCAGCAGTGGGACGTATATAGGCTAGGATGATGATGATGATGAACTCACCATATTGAATGACTGTGACAGAAATCCAAGGCGGATATTATTTGTCTGAAGAATCTTCTTGCTTCCTTAGGTGTCAGTCGTCCTTTCTTCACTAAATAGTCGAACAGCTCGCCCCCGCTAACATGCTCTAGCACTAAATACCTGTAAAACATTATTGTGAACAGCGCCATATGTATTTGTAAGAGTAAGTAGTACTAAATCTATTTACCTACAACGCCATCTAGCATTATGTTATACTAACTATTGTTTCAATACAGCGGTTTTGAAGTAGTATGAAATGACGTTGTAGATACTCAGCAATGAATTTACTTACAAGTATTTCTTATTTTCATAGACATCGGATAATCCTAGGACATGGGGATGTTCTATTAATTTCATAATAGCTATTTCACGTTCGACCTGCAAAAAACATTTACATTATTATTAGAGTTAGATTGGTTTTTTGTAAAAGTGGTGTATCGTAAACAGTAGTAGCAAAGCCTGATTCGGCTATGTAGCCAAGGGGGGAGGTCAATGGTCAAATCCTTTTATTTTTCTGCAAATAAAACATTCAAACTTACTATAAAAATTTACTTCTTTCGTCGCAGAAAGATATTAATTTCATTAAAATCCATGAGTTTAAAGAATAAAAGAAAGGTGGTCAAAGAATATTTCGCACACCTAGATCAAAAGGGTATAACTAACTAAACTAACTAAACTAACAATTTGGCGATAAGATAAGCTCTATAACCGCCGTATATTAGTTCTTTTAAACTCTTTTAGCTCTAGCACGACCTAAAAATTGGCGATATAGCACGCTCTAACTCTCTTATAACTCTCTTATAGTCCGATTTTGGCACAGACCTTATCACTTCAAGTGGTATAATAGTGCTACAGCAGCGACGCATATTACCAAAGGAGATAATAAAGAGCCACAACAGCCGTAAGTTGTACCAAGGGTTCTATAAAACCTGTAGAATGTTTTCTTATATCACTTAAAGCGCTACAAAAGAGCTACAGTGGTGAAAATAAACTCTCCGCGAATAAAGGAGATAATAAAGAGCCACAATAGCCGTAACTTGCGCCAAGGGTTCTATGAAACCTGTAGAATGTTTTCTTATATCACTTAAAGCGCTACAAAAGAGCTACAGTGGTGAAAATAAACTCTTTGCGTGATACACAAGCTCTTAGTGTACACTATTGTATTCAATTTTATAGAAATATTTCTATTTGGAAATTAACATGTGTCATTTTTAATAATAAAACGCGAACAGTGCTGATATTATTGTAATGGCGACGGGAAAGACGGAAAACGGTAAGTGCGTTATTTTAATATCAGTTGTTTTTACGTAGATACGTGGAAAACTATTGCGGTTGTAAGTTTTCTGTTATTATATATGATATTTTACATCTCAATTTTCAAGCGCCTTAGAAATATATACGTTTTTCGATTAAAATCTTAGACGATAAAATACTACGGTGCATTTTTTTTTTCGAAAAGTTAATTTAACGGGCTAGGTTTGCAAATGAGTGTAGTAAAGTAACTAGATCTTATATTTTTGAAGACTGTGCAGTAAATTATACTTAATTTTCATGATTATGTTTGCCATTTTAAGGTTATTATTTGTAAACGAAAATGGCGTTGTTGTCTGTAACTCTTAAACATTCCGCTATCTCTATACTATCACTTCGGAGCGCAAGGCTAACTAAAAAAGTCATATTTATTACTACTGTAGAACTGATAACTCTAAAATAGAGTTATTACATATCTTATTAACACTTAAAGCTCTTAAAGAGCTATACCCTAACTCCGTTATATCACTCACTCATTGAGAGTTATTAGAATTGCCACTATAACCTTTATACAGCTTTAAGATTTTCCTACAGCTTATTTAACACTAAAGGCTACATTTAGCACTAGAAGGTAAACATAACACCCTTATAGAGCGACAGCATTAAGACGCGTTAATAGACACTCCAAAAGAGCTTTCAGTGATAAAATCACCCTTCAGCTGCAACTATAAGCTATAACGTGGTAGCTTATAGCTCCACTGTGCAGCTTAAAGTTATTATATTTTTCTAATTTCTATTAAATCACTTTACTATCGCCAGCTGACTAATGTATTCAATTAGCTCCATAGTGTCACCAAAAGCTATAACTGTAGACCTTGTAAAGCTACTCTACCACTCAAAGCTACAATACGGTCTATTTTTATCGCCAAATTGTTTGTTGGGTATCAACTCAAAATGATACACCATTTTAATTTAGGCTTGATTAACTTCCTGAAAGATTTAATTTAAAATGGTGTATCATTTTGAGTTGATACGCTTTTGATCTAGGTGTGCGATTTGTATTGTAGTTTACAAAAATATTTGCTGATATCCTCGACCCAGCCCAGGCCCAAAGAGGGATCAACGACAACCCCTCTCCCCCCTCCATAAATGTCAAAGTTTAGAAATTGTTTGTTTGTTACCTCTTCAACAGCTAGTAATACGAAAAATACAATACAAACCTTCATTAACACAGATTCGCTAAGTTTCTCCCTGTTTATGATCTTGATGGCCACCTTCTTTCCCGTCACGCAGTGGACGCCCAACTTGACCAGACCTGTAATAAACAGAAACGTGAGCGTCTCAGCGATTGCCAGGCAGGAGACATTATAATGCCAGGGGAGTACTATGGAATTCGAAAATCGAAGTTCGTATGGGTACGTAACCGAATATCGAATGTTAAAATACCGAATGTCAAGACCTGCAGATTGCTGATTTGGGACCATTTCGTAACATGCATAACTATATTTTGTTTTTTTTTTTATCCACTTTTGTCACGAATAAATGTTTTCTTTCCTTCTTTTTTTTTCTATCTTTTTGAATGTATTCAAATATCGAATGGGACATAATATCGAAAAGGTTTTTCTTAAGACTATTTTTTAGGGTTCCGGAGCCAAAATGGCAAAAACGGAACCCTTATAGTTTCGCCATGTCTGTCTGTCTGTCTGTCTGACTGTCCGTCCGCGGTTTTGCTCAGGGACTATCAATGCTAGAAAGCTGTAATTTTGCACGGATATATAGGTAAACTATGCCGACAAAATAGTACAATTAAAAATTCAAAAACTATTTTTTTAGGGTAGGTACCTCCTATAGACGTAAGGTGGCGGTGATTTTTTTTTCTCATCCAACCCTATACTGTGGAGTATTGTTGGATAGGTATTTTAAAACCATTAGGGGTTTGCTAAAACGATTTTTCGATTCAGTAATTTGTTTGCGAAATATTCAACTTTAAAGTACAAATTTTCATTAAAATCGAGTGTCCCCCCGCTCTAAAATCTAAACCTGTTTGTGGAAAAATTTGGAAAAATTCAGGATGGTAGTCAGTATATCAAACTTCCAAGGAAAACTATAACGGCTAAGTTTGCTTGAGAATTATTAGTAGTTTATGAGTAAATAGCAGCGTAAGGTATAAAATATACCTGAACTTGGAAGATTCCGTATAAAATACGAAATCCTTAGAAAAATATAAGTCAGATCACTCGTGCTTGTTTTGTCATACACACTACACGTAAAGTCAGCTGCAGAGAAAAGGTACCCCCCTGTAACGGCAGTATCCATACTTACCGCCATACAGGGGGGTACCCTTTCTCTGCAGCTGACTGTACATGAAACACAAAGTATCTGTATTGTGTAGGGCACGTTATATACTACTATTTACTTTATTGCATTTGTGCAATATGATATGAAATGGGACTTTCTCGCAACGGAAGGCTGAAATGGGTCGCAAAAAGCCAGCTCCCGGGCACTGCATGTAGGTCGACGTTTCAATCAAAACGTTATTGTTAAATGGAAAATATTATCTGTAAAACGTCACTGGAATGATCTCTTTTGTACACCCACAAAGGATAAAATCTCGCTCCAAGTAGATAATAAAAAATTTTTTTTGGGTACCTATACATATAATTATTATCGGGTGAAATGGAAAGTCGACAACATAGTAATTAACCAAGATTACTATTTGGAGTCTTTTAACCCCCGACGCAAAAAAGGGGTGTTATTAGTTTGACCGCTATGTGTGTCTGTCTGTGTATCTGTCTGTGTGTCTGTCTGTGGCACCGTAGCTCTTAAGTGGGTGGACCGATTTGAATGCGTTTTTTTTACCTATTTGAAAGCTGGTTTTCTAGCGATGGTTCTTAGGCATGTTTTATCAAAATCGGTTCAGCCATTTTTGAGATATTGAACTTTAAATTGACAGAGTCGGGGGTTTTCCAAGTTTTTGTTGGTTAGGTTAGGTTATTGTATTTTTTATTTCAACTCCAAATTTTTGTTTCTTTTACAGTCATCCCGTCACGAAAACACAAGCCGAAACATGGATGCACAGAAAAACCAGAAAAATAGACCAGCGCTGGGAATCGAACCTAGGTCCTCAGCATTCCGTGCTGCGTGCTATTCCCCTACACCACCGCTGGACCAGCGGTTGTGTTTTCGTGTGAAATATATGGTAATAAACGTTTAAAGTAGAAAAACACCAATTTAAGGAAAACTGCCCATTCTAAATTTATTCGAAACGTCGTCAAAAATAGTTTTTTTTTTGTCTCATGATGAAATTGACAAATTTGACTTAGGCCGTACTAAATAACGAACATTTGTATCCACGTAAAGTTCGATAAATTATATCACTGTTGTGAAATACTATTGTAGGGTCCTTTTGTAAAACTGTGAAGCCGTCTCCCTGAATAATAACACACGACGACTTCACAGTTTTACAAAAGGACCCTACAATAGTATTTCACAATGAATTAAAGAAGCTTGTCAAAGAATCTCAGTTATATCACTGTTGGGCATAGACCTCCCCCATGGACCTTAGAATAGAATAGAAGCGGCCTGCATCCACTTTGCACCTGTGGTTTTGACTAGAGGGTCTATTGCGTAAAGTAACTGACTCTCGTGATCATAATCAAATGACAGATTTGCAAAAACTGTCATTTGATTGCGATCGCGAGCGTCAAAGATTCTAGGCAATACGGCCTCTGGTCACCCGTCCATTTTATTTATAATTACATTTTGACAAAATACACATTAATTTTGTTCCGAATTCAAAATATTCAATGTAAAGATTTTATTACAAATTCTGACTTACTGGTTTGACATTCCAAAGTTAATTATTTAAAGTGCGTAAATTCTTTTATTTTTTTTATTTAGATGGACGATTTTCCATTTGTACTGAATAACAGTTGGTAAATCCTCAAGGATGAGGGTTTTGTCATTCGTTTCAAATATTGGCGCAACGTTGGTTCCAGCATTCCAATGACGTTCAACGAATTCTTAGATATTAAATAAATAAATAAATTCTCAACGCAGGACTAGATTTCGTAGTTTCTACGTTACGCACCGATATTTCAATATAAACAATGACTATACTCCATTTATTTATTTATTTCACTGTAATTTACTTTAACATTTGAAACTTAACGGTAAAATTTGCACACGTTTTTAAATGAAACCACGAAACTATTTAAAATTGTGTTAACTTCTATGATAAAAACATAGTAGATGCCGCTTGTGCTTGTAGCTATCTTGTAGATATTTTTTTATTAGAGGAGAAATATTTTCGGGCTTCCGATAACAGGACTTAAAGGCTGTGTGAAAAGATGCGCACCCGTTATTTGCTACTGCACGCTAGATGGCGCTGTAAAAAAACGACCCGAATTTGGACTGGACTATCTTCAAATCGATTTTTCTTCGAAATCTACCTATTGATAAGTGATAACCAAGTCTTGAATTTGAGTGTCGTTCAATCAGAAGATTTAAAAACTTTCAGTATTTATAACAAAGTTCCGGCTAGTAACGCAAATCTTATTAAACATTTAGCATAACAAACAGTGTATTGCTGAAAAAAAAAATTGAACCAACTAAAAAAAACCATGAAAATATTTTTTTACCAGTCTGAAGTCGATGCCTCAGCACGAGCCAGCAGTTGTATATTGCCATAAAAAATAATAATTAGAAAGTACCTGTTTGCCCCTTTCCCAGGGTTTTCTCCAATCTGAAGGGCCCCACATACTGGTAGGCCTCCGTGGACGTCGTGGCAGATTCCATCCTGAGCCTCAATGCCGGTCAGTCATCACGCTTCATTTTGGACGCAAACTATTGTAAGTCTGTGGTGTTTTACTTTTTAATTTTGTCATAACGGTTTGGGCACTGGAATTATTGTTAAAGTTTCAGCGATATTTTTTTTAGCATTCGAAGGAAGCGGTTTTGACGTGGCTTTTTATTGAAAAACACTTTTGAAAAATAAGTTACAGCCAATTAACAATTAGTAAGGACGTTATGATCATTTACATGCTTTTTTAATTAATAATTACTGTTTTTTTTTTAAATGTTTTCAATAAAAAGACTTGTCAAGATTGTTTATCTTTTTTCTAATGCAAAAAAACGAAGTATAGAGTTTCTGTGCCTTGGTAATTTTGCGGTAAGTGGGTGTATGTATTTATTAATTATTATAATCGTAGAAGCGTGGTAGTAATACACAAAATAATTTCACTTCTCATGCTGGTAAAGTTGGTATTTATACAAAATCTAGGCGACATAAAATTACTTGTCTAGTGCATAAAATAAAATATTCGTTTAAGACCCATGACACAAGCTTTGCTAAGCTTACTTTGGAACTAGGTCAATTGGTGTGAATTGTCCCGTGATATTTATTTTATTTATTTATTTATTTAATTCGGTGTCAACAGCCACAAACAAAAAAGTTTCTACTTATATATTTTTTAATATTTTTTAAAACTAAAAATTTATCAAATCAATAAAAATAAAAAATTATAATAATAAAGCAATATGAAAAATAGTACATAGTAAGTGAACAAGTTTTTCCACTGTTGTTATTTAATTTTCTCTCAGTCAAAGTGAAAAGGAGAGTAAAACTTGAGCATTAAACCCATTTCCCCCTCGACATGTCTATCCACGGGGCTATATGAATGTCTTGGGTAAAATAGCTCGCTTTATGCTCTTGTTGTACAATCTACTATTATTTTAACTAGGCTACCCGCAGCTTCACTGCGGTGAAACATAAAATCTAAATAATTTATTGAATCAGGCGTTACTTTGCGGAGGTCCATAATCAATGAACTGAAACAATTACTTTGCTCACCCGCGACCTTACTTACGTTTATGCAAGAAATGTGTGTTCATGCAGTCCCTCCACTTCTAAACTGTAAGAACACACATAAGATCACACAAACTCATTTATCACCACCACCAGATTACGAGTACTACAATTTCTCATTCACTGGGTTTTGCTAAGCCAGTAATTCTACTTCTTTTCTAACTCTACACTCATAATACGTATTTGTCAGGTGCGCTTTGACGTTTTTAGAAGAAAATCACACAGTGACAGCAAAACAGCCTGTATTCAATTATCTAATAATAATTACTGTTGCAGTCGTAACTTTTAGACTGGGCACAATAAAAAAGGGATTTAAAAACAAACACAACCTGATTTAAAAGATAGTGTACCTAACCGATTCTACTCTCGATTCTGAGCAAACTACTTTCTGGTTTTCAGTTATTTAATTTACACCTTGTATATTATGGTTGCTTCATAGTCGCCGTACAGTCACCAGCAAAAATATCTGACACGTCCTTCCGGCCCTAGGAACAGAGTCGTATCAGATATTTATGCGCGCTTGTGTCAGATATTGGTGCTGGTGACTGTACCTTGTCTAGCGACCATTAGAGATACAAAATGTTTATACAAGGCATGTCAAGTTAACATATTGGAGACTTGCCAACTAGCTTTCAAGACACCGCATTAACGTTGTTGGAAGTAAATCGGATAATGTCGTACTTAGAGTCATCGATTAAAATGGCGTTAATAATCTCCAGAAGTTTGTCTGCCAAATTCCATCAAAATTCCTCTACTCACTCGTAAATAAAAAAAATAAAAATAGTTTAAGGAAAAAGTATCGCATTACAAATTGCATTGCCGTTGGAAGGCCGTTGGTCCCACACTAGGCAAAGCCTGTCACGTGGCAAAACATACTATGGTAATTTAAAAAAAAATTGCCAAAAACGGAAAAAAAAGAGAAAAACAACTTAAAAGGTAAAGTGACAAAACAGTAGGTGTGTATGCAACTGTATGTGTGCGTCTGTGTGTGTGAGTGTGTGTAAAACAAAACTTTTACTTTTATAATTAGGAAAATTAGTGGTGTTTTTGGATCCATTACTTAATGTGCGACTCTGAGTGCTATCGCGTACGGTTTTTAAGCTGAAATAAAGCTACGGAACTTAGTTAAAGATTAATGGTAACATTTAATAGAATTCCGTAAAAATAATAGGTTCGTGACACGCGAAATCGTTTCTCTATTGTTTTAAAAGTAAATTTTATTTCTTTGAAAGAAAGAGAAACATAAAACTAAATGGTTATGTTTAGATGCTTAGTGGAGGGTATCTTTAAACTTTCTAGGAATAATCAACCTTTTTTCGATGGTACCGTCAAACGTGACAATTTTCCCTTCTAATAAGCAATATTACTTGTACAGAGTGGTTAAGAGAAGCAAAAATAATTAATTTATATATCGTACGCGTCAATCTGAACGACTTTTAAAGTTTCTATTTCTATTACGCTGTAAATTTTATTCGAAAAAGCAATGTAAAGCAACGTTTTTGATGTTTGTAACATGACAGGCAACGTCAACTGAGCTCTAGGATGGCGTAAATTGAGTCAATTATTTTTAAAAGTCGCTGAACTATTGTCGTTCATTTTGACAAGTACGATCTATGTTTTAATTGTTTGCTCCTGTTGAAGGGCTCACCCGGTCAGTAATCTTTGTAGCAAAATATGTTCGTTACCTTTTCTATTTAGAGTTACTCTCAGCCAATTTTATATACGACAAATGTACTGCACAATATCCATCGGGAAATATCAGATCCCAATCGAAATATGACGGCACCCGAGTGTCAATCAATTATTGTATTAAATGAGTGACATTTTTATATCCATTAAAATGAAATTTTATTATTTAGTGTCAATTATTGTCAAATTATTTAGTGCCTTCAGGGATAAGTCCGCCTTTGTACTTAGCACTTTCTTTTGTGTGTTTTTTTTGTACCTACCTATTTCCTTTTTGTACAATAAAGAGTTTAAACAAACAAACAAATGCAAAAATTAAAAGTTTACGGCTGTATGGGTGCTTAAGCTAAATGAAAAAGCATTATAAATATGGACTTTTCCGATAAAATACGAAGTAAACCTATCATGCGCTACATACATATTTAATAGTAATAATTAACATACTACGTAATTAAAGACGCGGGTAAAAACATCTATAGTAACTTATGTTAGTAGATCGATTTGAATTCGAAAAACTTTTATTGCACACATGTTAGCACACGTGACAAATTTTCTTACATTTTAATTTAGCTCATTCTAGTTGTCAAATTCGTCTAAAAAGTATCCTAGTTATTTATTTTATGCCAACTTAACGCTTCTAAACGTGTACGAAACTGTTACACGTAGATACAAGTATAAAATACGCAACCACCTTCAAATATATTTTGATGCATACTACCGATAATTAGAATGATTAAGATGCTAAAACTTGTATTAAAATGAATTTGTCTATTAATCGAAATTGACATTGTATAGTGTAGTGGCTAGATGCAAGGTGTTTTTCAGAGTTAAAAATAGTATCCGCCTACAACTTTACACATAGTATTGATCGCCATATATCCTAATTATTTTAACGAAATAAACAAACAACGCAGAAACAAAGTAATTGAATAAAAAGTTATTTTTGTTCCTTAATTGAATACCTATGGCGTCGAGAAAAATAATTTTAAACACGTTTTATTTTTGAACAGTTGTTATTCTATTGTTTCTGCATTTTTAAATTTCAGAAGTGAAATGGAGTGCGTTTTAAATGCGACATGCAGTTGTTTTTTTATTTTTTAATTACCAAGGCACAGAAATATCCTTTCAGCCGCTAGTTTTTTTTTTGTTAGTTTAGCACGAATTATTGCACTTACTATAAAAAATTACACTTCACTACATTTATATGTATATTATATGCACTGGAATATCACTTCCCGCATACACTGTCAGGCACGAGAAAATCAATATAATCTGGCTCTACTTGAACAGTTGTAACAAACAAACTGAACGACACTTCTTAATAAAACTGGGCACCGTATATTCAAAAACATTTCACTAAATATTTTTTTTTAATTTATAAGACTAGTATGTTACATAATAATTGTGAATTTGGTATGTTTCGGTGCGAGCTTGTACGCCGCGGTTCGGGGGAGGTCGGCAAACTTCGCCGGAATTCGTGAGGGTGAACGGAGTGAGTCATTAGTTAGGGGTGCTTTTGCGTTTCGTTTCACGCGTTTCTATTAGAGTTTAAATGTCGATGCCCTTTGAACCGGTTTTATTATTATTGTTTTTTTTTTATAACAATATTGAGTAGAATAATATGCCAAATGAATCGCGAAAAAGGCGATGGGTATATTTTGAATAACGAGTTGAAGTTGACAGAAATATGTGCGTAGAAAAAAAAAGAAAAAAAAATTAAAGTGTCTAACATTTACGGCTTAAGAGATAGGGCCCTGTGACAGACGGACGGACAGACAGACAGACAGACAGACAGCGGAGTCTCAGTAATAGGGTCCCGTTGGCACCCTTTGGGTACGGAACCCTAAAAGAGATGCCATACGACTTTTTAATGCAGTGATTTTTAATGTCGTTATATTTGATGTAGATATCAAAGTTTCCTTATCCAAACTCTAAAGGATATCTGGAAGAGATTATCTCTCCAGTGATAAGATCGCCTGTTGTTCAAGTGTACCTACCCACTTTTCATTACATCTGAATTTTGTGTTTTGTAACTATTTGTACTACTAAAAAAATTTTATAACAAAAAATTGAACCGACTACAAAAAACCATGAAAATAATTTTCTACCAGTATGAAGTGGGAACTATGGCCCAAGCCCTCTCATTCTAAGTGGAGTCCTGTGCCCAGCAGTGGGACGTATAAAGGCTGGGACGAAACTGAAGTCGGTGCCCTAGCACAAGCCAGCAGGAGTGGACCTATAGTCGTCTTCTTCACCTACATACCTTATTCATACCCATACTTTATATATTAGACTTCAATCACTCCTGCTGTCTCGTACTGAGGCACCGACTTCAGTTTCGTCCCAGCCTTTATACGTCCCACTGCTGGGCACAGGCCTCCACTTAGAATGAGAGGGCTTGGGCCATAGTTCCCACTTCAGACTGGTAGAAAATTATTTTCATGGTTTTTTGTAGTCGGTTCAATTTTTTGTTATAAAATTTTTTTTTCACGCTTTTTGTGTTAATAATCTAAGATACAATAGCTTAATGTCAACTGCTTGACACCTTTTACGAAAGATTGCTTTTTCTGATGCAGAGACGTTCATTATTGAGGAGTCCTGGTGCTTCACCACCCATTCCATTTTACCATATGCATTACGACGAGCATAAATTGCTTAACAACTGTGTTAAAGTAATTGAAATTCAACCCGTGAAGTACTTGTTATTGAGTAGTAGCTCTGTTGGTCAAATGTGGTCTTCATCATCAGTTCCACTTCACCAAATTATGATTTCCAAGAGCAAATGCATGAGTTACTGCAAAATATATCCAAATTACCACAGGTGTCCCTACAACATTTGAAGAGTTCCCTCGATTTCCTTAGGAATAGGATCCAATCATCAGATCCTGATTTGGTGCTTATGGGACCTAATTGAAAGCATTCCTAGACGATCGCAAAAAAAAAATTTTCAAATCGGTTCAAAAACGACGGAGTTCTGAGGTAACAAACATAAAAAAAAAAAAAAAAAAAAAAAAAAAAAAAAAAACAACCGAATTGATAACCTCCTCCTTTTTTTGAAGTCGGTTAAAAATTCTCATATTTGATTGTTGTTATGGTTATAAAAACAAGAATAAAAACAAAATCTTAAAAAAAAACAAATCTAGTAGTGTTTTTTGTTAAGTACCCAACTTAAACAATACGTTTTTTTTTTAAGAAATAGCTGACAAACGAGCAGAAGCTTCACCTGATGTTAAGACAAGTGATGACTGTCACCCATAGACATCCGCAGCACCATCAGGACTGCAGATGCGTTGCCGGCCTTGCAAGAAACAATACATGAAAAAAAATTCTGAAAAATTATGAAGACTCAAAAGTGTCAAATTACTTGGGTGTTTACTTCAATGGAGTGGGTCATTGAACCCAATAAAATGCTAACATAGAGTCCATGTGTATGCTCATAAAACTTTGAAACACCAACCAACAACTTTAAATCGTCAACCATCTTTAGCAAGTCAAATGTTATGCAAATAAAGAACTTTGTTGAACTTTAATTATTTCTGCTGAAGTTTTATTAATTAAGTTAACATTTAACTTCAGTTGCCGTCAACATTTCTTGTTATAAAATAACTCACGTCTTAAATCTAGTTTAGCTCGACATGTTTCGGGCTAATCCGTAGCCCTTCCTCGGAGCAACGCCACTCGGCGGCTGCTGCAACACGCGCGCATTTCTTGTTGGAAAGAATATTATTGTAGCAGCTATGTATCCACTCGTCAGAAAAATAAAGACCATTTGAGTTTCATTGGTAATCATCATCCCAGCTCGTATATGTCCCACTGCTGGGCACAGGCCTCTTCTCAGTATAGGAGGGCTTGGGCCGTAAGTTCCCACGCGGGCTGCTTACAAAAAAATACCTCGTTGAGTTTCATGCCGGATTCTTCCCAACAGAGGTTTCAAGATAATTTTTTTTAAGTCTCATTGTTACTAACATAATATATGGATATTTAATTGTTGAAATTGGTATCTGAAATAAATAATTTCATTTTCTTTTTTTTTTCTGAACCGGTGGTAAAAAAATTTTGACATTCATAAGTGCTTTTTATAGCCTAAATTGAATAAAGATATTTTGACTTTGATTTTGAATTATATAATACGACTTATATAAGAATTACTATGTAAAAAGGTTGTCATCCCCTGGTTGATTGAAAAAAAAATACCGCTTGCATTATTTTTTCCAACAGTTACTTTTTCATAGTTTCCTTGTTTGTGAGGAAAGCAGAACGTCAATAAAGGTATGTATTTTTATTTATTTTACTTTAGGTATTATAACTGTAAAATAAACAGTAAATATACATTTTGTAAGCTTTTGTTAACTTGCAATATTTTTTACATTAGAACGGGACACAAATATAAACCTAGCATGTAATTTTTTTACACGCTTTTATTGTAACTTTCAATGTACGTAAGTAGGTTTATTTTGTACTAGTGTTCACCCGCGGATTCACACACGTAAATCATTAGATCCAGCAGCTGAATTGAAATTTTGGGATTTTTGAAAAATTCCCGTGGGAATTCCCGAAAATTAAATCATTGTTGAAAAGTGGCCGAACTACCAGGATGTCACTACCTATCGATTATTTTTTAAGAGACTGGATGGCAAACGAGCAAGTGGGTCTCCTGATGGTAAGAGATCACCACCGCCCATAGACAACTGCACCACCGGGGGCATTGCAGATGCGTTGCCAACCTAGAGGCCTATAAGATGGGATACCTCAAGTGCCAGTAACTTCACCGGCTGTCTTACTCTCCACGCCGAAGCAACAGTGCAAACACTGCTGCTTCACGGCAGGATTAGCGAGCAAGATGATGGTCGCAATCCGAGCGGACCTTGCACAAGGTCCTACCACCTGCATTTGTAGTAAAAATGTTCTTTTATGAAAAAACTTATTTAATTTTTCCTTATCTAGATCCTTAGCTACAAAATGGCCCCCAACAAACTATACGACCAAATACCCGTGGAAAGGTTCAGAGTCCTTCGCAGCCGCTACGAAGCCTTCGTCTCCACCCTGAGCGACCCTAAATCCGACGTCGTCAAAGTGTTTGACACCCTCAGCCCGAAGAGTCTAGACGAGTTGGAGCTGATCAGGGAAGTCAGTAAAGAACTCCAGGAGAAAAAGGACGAGGATATGAGGAAAGCTGAGGTATGTAAACAAACCTTAGGGCTTTAAATGCACCATATGAAGTCAGATAATTCTAAGTCGACCGCTTTCAGAAGAAGCGATGCTGATTTACAGGTTCATTAGACAGGCCCTTGCATCCAGAGACGTTGCTTCAGTGCAAGGGAGAGCGTAACATTTGTAGTGTGGTGTATATAACTGAGGCTCCCCATGAGGCTGGATATAGTCACATTTGGTGTACTAAAGCCTCGTTAAAATACTAGATTTAAAAAAAGTCAGATAAGTAATCTTATTGTTGGATCCAATAGAAAGTTTCGATGTAGTTACAAAATTACGACTTTTTTCCTCACAAGATTTCGTGACTTTTCTACCGTCAAGAAATTTTGAATGTTCTATGCATTTTATGTTTTATGATCTCGTCCTTAGTGTTGATAATTTATTGACAAAACTGATTTCTTGTCAATTCCATGACCGAACACGTTTTAGTAGAAATAGGGTTAGAATGTATGAAATAGCTACTTACACAGAATGCGTCACATCCATAAACTTAATTGTAAAAAAAAGAAACAAAATGTAAACGACAAACATGCAGACATGATTAAAAAAAGTATAAGTCGCACTCTAATACAATAAAGAAAGAATTGCATTTTTTTTTTTCAAAAAATTACATAACCCTAAATTTGACAAAAATAAAAAAGAAAAACCGGCCAAGTGCGTGTTGGACACGCCCAAAATAGGGTTCCGTAGCCATTACGAAAAAATTAAGTAATATTATTCTAAGGATTTCGTATTTTATACGGAATTTTCCAAGTTTAGGTATATTTTATACCCTACGCTGCTATTTACTCATAAACTACTAAAAGTTCTCAAGCAAACTTAGCCGTTATAGTTTTCCTTGGAAGTTTGATATACTGACTACCATTCTGAATTTTTTTTAATTTTTCGACCCACCGGTTTAGATTTTAGAGGGGGGGGACGCTCGATTTTTATGAAAATTTGAACTTTAAAGTTGAATATTTCGCAAACAGATGACTGAATCGAAAAATCGTTTTAGCAAACCCCTAATGGTTTTAAAATACCTATCCAACGATACCCCACACTATAGGGTTGGATGAGAAAAAAAAAATCACCGCCACTTTACGTCTATGGGAGGTACCCTAAAAAAAATTGTTTTTGAATTTTTAATTGTACGATTTTGTCGGCATAGTTTACTTATATATCCGTGCAAAATAACAGATTTCTAGCATTGATAGTCCCTGAGCAAAGCCGCGGACGGACAGACAGACAGACAGACAGACGGACAGACATACAGACAGACAGACAGACAGACAGACAGACAGACATGGCGAAACTATAAGGGTTCCGTTTTTGCCATTTTGGCTCCGGAACCCTAAAAAGTTCGTAATTCAATTCAAGCTTCGTCGTAATTTTGAAGTCCTAAAAATTCTATGTATAAAAAAAAACAAAAAGCAAGCCTTAAATGTTGTCAAAATATACTGTACACTCCCAAATTAAGGGTAATCAAAGATAACGAGCAAAGATCGATAAAAAAATATTTTTTCACTTCTCATGCTCGTAAAGTTCGTGTTTATGCTGTATCTAGGCGACATAAAATGACTTTTTATGCACTAGTGCATAAAATAAAATCTTCGTCTAATACCAACTAAAGACCAAAGTAATCAGGTGTCAACAGCCATAAACAAAAAAGTTTGTATAAATAATTTTTAATTTAAATATAAATCTAACCAATCATAATAAATCAGTAAAATTAAAATTATGGAATTATTATAATAATGCATAAAAAATACATGGGTACATAGAAAGTGAATCATTGTTTCCACTGATGCTTTTCATTTCCTCGCCATCGAAGTGAAAAGCAGCATTTTCCCCTCGACGTGTCTATCCACCCCCGCCGTACCGGCTCGGGTGACTATATGAACGCCTCGGGTAAAATGGCTCGTTTTATGCTCTTGTTGTACAATCTACTATTTCACTTTTATCTTGATAAAGAGAAATTTATTTTATGTACCTCTAACACAACACGGACCTAAATTAAAATACCTCCTTATCAAGATAAATGTGAAATATTATTTTTTACATTATGCTGTCCGTAATAAGTACAATTTTTTTTAGAAATGCTCTTCTTTGTAATGTTTTAAGAACTACGCCATCTATCGGTGAATAGCCAAAGTTTTACGACGACAAAGGTCACCTTAAAATTGGCTGGCGTGAGCGGCCATCTTTTATGATTTATCAGGCTGAAAAGGGTAATTACCATTTACTTTTTTTTTTACAGCAAGCGGCCAAGGATGCCGAAGCAGAGGCAAAATTACAAAAAAGTGAAGAGACGTCTGAAGAGGTCAAGGAAAATGAGGCAGATTCAACAGAAGCAGTAGAAGTTGAGAATGTAGAAAAATAAAAATGTACCTACCTAATTGTATTCAGCCAGTAGAATTAAATAATTATTCATTTCATACGGGTTAAGTTAATAAAGAAAGTCATTGTTTGTTTCTTTTAGTTCAGTTTATTTCTTATTATTAGACAAAAACATAATAATTATTAAAAATATTCAATGCAGTTAAAACTGTGTAATAATATAACACTGTAGTCGCGAACTAAATAAAAATAGTCAAGTTCTGCGAAAGGTACCGGCGCTCAATGATGAATTTGTTAACATAATTAAAATTAAAATAACTTTGTTTGCATAATTCTGTTTCTGGCCTGAGCACAGAATATATTTTGCCGCTCAGTATAATACTAATACCTAATACTGAGCGGCAAACAAAGAAACAAAGGTTGGCTGGCAGAGATCCCTTCAGGGATAAGTCCGCCTTTGTACTTAGCACTTTCTTTTGTGTGTTATTTTTGTATTTCCTTTTTGTACAATAAAGAGTTTAAACAAACAAACCTTAATTATTTTTTTTATCAAAATTTAAATAGAAAAATTAGTTTGGTCTATCACATTAGTCCATAAAAAAAAAATTAATCAATGGGTGGTGAAAAGCCCCTAAAAAAAAAATTAATCTCACTTTAACTTGCACAATATTGTTGCCTAACTGAATCCGGTAGAAGGTTGGTCCTGCCAAGTCCTACTCATCTCTTTTTTTTCTTTTTGTTGAGGCTTTGAACACCAGCTGATCATGTCAGCCTCATGGGTGCTCGCTCACTTCCCCTACGCAAGGGACATATTAAAAAAGTGGCAAATGCCAATGGCCTTGTCAGATTAACCTGGCCATTGTGCATGGGACCTAAACCCCTAAGAACCCTTCTCCTCAAATCTGAGTTCCGAGCACATTCCAACAACAAATGGGAAAAGTCATCTACCTTCTGGCAAATCTCACACAGAGGTGATGGTTTAACTCTCATCATGTGTAAGAATTTGTTTGTTGGGATGTGTCCAGAACGTACCCTGAAAGCAGATACTAACACTTTTCTCGTAAAGTTGGCAGAGTCAAACCAAACCTCTGGATATGCCAGAGGCAGGTATCTGGATGGTATTGATCTGTTTAATGGAAGTGTAAATGTCATTCTGAGTCATCCACTTTCAGAGGAAGCGATGCAGATTTACAGGTTCATCAGACGGTCCTTTGCATCCAGAGACTAGGTTTCGGCGCAAGAGAGTGTAACATGTATCTGAGGCCCCCCATGAGGCTGGCATAGTCACATTTAGTGTACTAAAGCCTCGTTAAAATATAAGATTAAAAAAAAAAAAAAACCTCTGGATATACAAAATGGTATTCCCACTTCTGTAAACTTCTCGTTTCTTAAATCATCCAGTATAGTATATGACATAGAGGTCACAAGGGGAGAGAAATAAAACCCAACACAAATGGTTAGCATAAAAAAGTATAATTATATCCGATAATACATGATAGGGTAAACATACTAAACTAGGAAGTAAACTAAGAGTTGTCTGTCATAACATCTTCGTCCTCTTCTTCTGGCTCGGCCAAGTCCGGATGGCACACCCGTATATGAAGATTCAAGTTAATCTTCACAATAAACGATTTACCACAAGTCGAGCACTTGTATGGACGCTTCACATCATCGTCAATGTTGGGAGGATGGGCTCGTGTCATGTGGGTACGGAGCAAAGATGAATGCATCGTGCGATCACACTGTGGACATTTCACAAGACAGTCCACTGGCTGCCCCTCGTGCGTATGCTTATGCTTCTCCATAGTTATCTTTGAAACAAAGAGTTTAGCGCATATATCGCATTTGAAGTTCTTAACCTTCGTATGTTTCTTCATGTGTACTTTGAGACAGTTCTTCGTTGGAAACATTTCATCGCACTTGGAGCATTTGAACTTCTTTATGTCATTGTGGAGCTGCATGTGTAGTTTCAAGTAAGCTTGACCGGTGAAGCTCTTGCCGCATATCTCACAGTTTATAGTACTCACTGAAGAATGAGTTTGCATGTGTGATTTAAGAAACTGCGCGGCGACGAAACAGCGATCGCATACTTCACAAATAAACTTCTTGGATGTGATACCTTCATGCTTGCTTCGGTGAATATCGAGATGGTACTGACTGTTGACTTTGACGTCACAATGATCGCAACGGTACTTCTTTCGCTTCTTAGCAACCTCCTTGTGAGTTGTAGGCTCCGGTTCGCGGACCACTTGCGAGTCTTTGTCGCTGCCATGGAACTTTTTGTGTAGCATCAAATACTCGAGTCCCTCGAATGTGAGATCGCATACGTCGCAACGAAAGCGAGCGTCGTTCTGTGAGTAATTAACTTCGGAACCGTTGTATGTCTCCGCCATTTTCTCGCGTTTAACTGATGAGCGGTTGTCGTTTGATTTCTCGCCGCCTGCCGGGTCCATCATGCTTTTCATCCAATGGTGGTGAACGCCTGCCTTTGCCTCCATTAGCCAGTGACGCTATTGCACATATCGACGCAGCTACGATATTGATCCGTATTAAAGAGACAGTGTTATCAAAATCGTGTAAGCGCGTCCCGGTTGTTATTAGGTGCGCTAATCGCGCATTGTTGATGCGATTTACAGTCGAAATTTTACAACATTCACGCGAAGTAACACAAAAGGAAGCCTTGTTACAGTACCATAAATTCCAAAAGAGAAGCGTTGCGCGATAGTTTTTTTTCAAGCGGTTAATGACAGTGATAACTTTTTAATTTTGACATGGTTGCTGTTGCCAGGTCAAAATTTTGAATTTCCCTAATAAAATACCATACAAATAATACGAAAAGTTAATGTAAGGTAATGTTAATGTATTAAAAATAATCTGAAAAAATTAATAAACGTCGCAGAAAAATTATTTGCAACTAAATTAAAAAACGTTAAAAATTGCCAGAATTAAATATTTTCAGGCGCGTTTTTTCACACTTTTGATTGGTCCGTATTTCTGTTGCTTGTCCATGGGACCAATCAAAAAACGTTGTGAAAAAAATAAAAATAACGCTCAAAAATGTCACTTCATTGAAAGCAGTGTTGTCATTTAAACATAATAGCTAAATTGGATGATTTTTAAATCGTTAAGCTACTCACTTATTGTGAACTTTAGTGTTTGTGGCAACAATGTAGATTTATGCCCCATAGAAGGACACTTTTGTCTACTACCCGTATAAGATTAAGCAAAAAATACCGGCAATTATAAAAATAGTGACTTAGTCTAAGCAATTACAGCGCAATACATCACAATTACACAGCAAGTTCATAGCATTTCATTTAACACATACCTAATAAAAAATAGTACCAATAACAAAGCGGCAATTCAACACAATAGCACATTACTAATGTGCTTAAAATTACGTACAATTAATAACAATGGCTAATAAACACATCACAGGAACCCAAACAAACCTAACCTAGGTACCTCATATTGCTTGGGATAAAATGTGTGTTTACAACTGATTTGAATTTTGCTAGCTTCATGTTGAATAATGTCTAACTCGATGTCAATGTTATAAAAAAAAATATTACACATTCTTGTGATTGGAGCGTTATTCGAGACATTATTATACATAATACAAATCATTTATTAATTTAATCTAAAACGATTTAATTTGAAAAAGATATAAAATAATGTTTTTTTTTTGTCAAACAAAAAATTAAGATCATCTGATGTTGAACTCAAAAAAATATTAATAAATCTTTTAGATTAATTTCATACCAAATTGATAAAATTTGGCCAAATATTTTTATAGCAATTTAGCCTATTCTGCAATAGTCTTCTTGGCAACACTGCTGGGCTACTATGAAACTCGAATTTCGTGTCGCATCGTCCCTCTCACTCTCGTATTAAACAATATAAGCGTCAGCGGGACGGTATGATACGAACTTCGATTTTCGATTTTCGTTTCGATTGGACTGAACAGTGACATTGTTACATAATCATTCTATAAAGGTGCGGTCACATGCAGTAACTCGACGCTCGTTTCCAGGAGTTTCGTTAGGCGGCCCCTAGACCTACAATAACATTGTACAATACTTTTTATTGCACAATAAGATTGAAAGGCGCTCTGAATCCAAACGAGCAATTGTATTGCACAATAATACGAACTGCACAATGTTTTCGTGTTCAGTATAGTATTGAATATTGTGCAATACTGACCCTACACGATGCAATATAAAAATATGGTGCAATAAAAATTAAACTCGCTCAAACTTTTGGTCAATCATTGTGCAATCTTCAATATTAACCCTAAACGGTCAATAATATTGCACAATTCGCGATATTGCACAATATAATTGACCGTTTAGGGGCCGCCTTATACAATGTTATTGTAGGTCAGGGGCCGCTAAATTCGAACTTCGTATGTTGCCGTCCCGCTGACGCTTATATTATTTAATACGAGAGAGAAAGGGACGGTGCGATACAAACTTCGATTTTCAAATAATAATATACCTCATCACGTCTAAACCACTGAACCGATTTAGATGAAATTCAGTATACGGATAGTTTGAGATCCGGGGAAGGACACAGGATTGTTTTGAATCCGTAAAATTGCACAGTTCTCGAGTCGACAGCTAGTGAATTATAAATAAAAATCAAAATCCATTTGTTAAGATTTATTTAAGTACTTATCACCAAAACAATAAAAACAATTATTCTATCATAAAAAAAAAACCATTAGCTTTAAGAGATTCAGTACCCTTAGTGTAAGTTTTCGGTTACAAAATAAGTCTCGATCGTGTTCGCGTTAAAATCTCAATTTGTATGGAAACACGAACAGCGCCTCTAGTGGAACGTTTGCGATGTTCGTGTTTCCATATAAATTTAGATTTTAACGAACGCGTTCGAGACGTATTTTGTAACCGAAACCTTACACTAAGAGTACAGATTAGAAAATAGGTACTTATGCATTCCAAAAAGTAACCAATCGTGTCAATTTTTCAACTGATCAGATTGGTCGGTCCCCGCACCTCCACTTTTTCCTTTAGGAAGCGTTTCCACCAGAGATGTGTGAGGTTGTGTTGCGATGAATGTGTTAATCAATAGTAATACTTTATTTACAATACAATAGCTCTTAATTGCACACCAATACAGTAAGCAGTACAAAAAACACAGGTATATACATGGAGATTTTCTAACCTTGAACCTTTAACCTTTTTTTTTACCTATCTTTGCTCTGCGCAGCTTTAGTGTAGTAGTTTCTATTGGTCCAGAAACATTACTCGCAACGCATCCCCGCACATCTCTGGTGGAAACACAGTTTATATCGCCATTTTGATATCCGTGAAGTTAGATAAATTATCTTTTGACGAATTCATCTCGCACATTTGTTAGTCTTTTACTTACCTCAAAAGCATAAATTTCTTTACCGAACAGCCATTCTAGCGTAGCTTTTTACACAGTATAATTTGTACAATAGCATATGATTTTCCATTACGTACCCTAGACGCATTCTGCCACGATCGATGTGTGCGACTCTAATTAATTTGACACGTTAATGTTAAGGGCCCACGGTACCTCAATTTGCTTAGTATGATCTCAAAATTTATCAACACGACTGCAGCAATCCCTTTGAAATTCATATACAGCAAAGTTAAGGGCTAACTCTAGTGACGTCTAGTGGCGAAAACACGATTCGGTAAAATTTTCTCGATAGAAAAAAATCGCAAAGTTGGGTCTAAATATAAAAATAAACGGGTATTATTCAAAAAATACTACGAATTACAACTTCAAACTTTGGATTACAATAGTACTAATGACAAGGTAGGCGATGGTAGCTGCACTTTTTTTAATAAATGTATTGTATTCCCTGTAAAACAGAGATACCTAAACTACCGCACATAAAACCATTTTACCGCTGGCCGCTCCTGCTTCCCGGCCCCCTGGCCATTGCCGCTTTGGCTTTCGGACGGGAAGGCTGTGTCGCTCGCATTCAGCGCACACACGCACACATACAGGCTGCGCGCCGCGTGACAATTTTACATTGACATTGTGTGACATTGACAATTTTTTTTTTTTTTGTTAAATTGTTTCGCGAGTTGAGTGAAACCTACATGTTGCCTGAGTCACAGTATATAAATACAAGCAGTAGGGAACCTTCGAACAAATCCATCGAAACGAACGCACTCACACAGAAGCGCGCGCGACAGGGCCCCGGCGGGGTGCTGGCGGTACTGCAGTCGCGAGTGACGCGTCGAGACGAGTAGTGCCCGCGTTGCGTTGTTGAATCCGCGATACAAAAAATAAAAAAACTATGCCTGGAATAGCTGCTTAGATACGAGCGATTCTAAACCAGCGCTTTCATTTTTTTAACTCCCCGCTGATGTTGAAAGCTAAGAATTATATATTATACTACTAGCTTTTGCCCGCGGCTCCGCCCGCGTGGTATTCGGTTATCGCGCGCTGTTCCCTCGGAAACTGTGCATTTTCCCGGGATAAAAAGTAGCCTATGGCACTCTCGGGCCCATAAACTATCTCTATGCCAAAAATCACGTACAAACATACAAACATACAAACACACAAACACACTTTCGCATTTATAATATTATATATAGTATGGATTACCTACTAAATAAAATTCTTTTTCTTTTAAATAAAACGTTTGGTAATTTTGGTGATAGGTAGGTAGGTATTGCCCAGTGCTTTAAAGTCCATGCATTGTGTCAATTGTTTAAAATACGACTCAGGGTTTATTTGTTAAGTACCTAAGTGTTTTTATGATGTGATGTAAGTGATTTTATTAATGATATTTTAAATTAGTTATAATGAATATGTACTTACCTATCGTTCTACCAGTTTTTCAGTTGTTGTTTTTAACCGACTTCAAAAAAAGGAAGAGGTTCTATGATGTTCCAATGTATGTATTTATTTTTTTATGTATGTTCACCGATTATTCGGTCAATTGCAGACCGATTTTCAAAATTCTTTTTTTATTCGAAAGGGTATTCTTCTGAGGTAGTCTCATTGTCACCAAGTCAAGATCTGATGATGGGATCCTAGGGAAATTGAGGGCAAACCTCAAATTTCATAGGCACACCTATGGCGATTTTGGCATTTTCAGCATTAAAGTTCAACAGTCGGGACCCATTAGGTAAGAGTTTTTGAGCGTCTGTTGAATTTTAAGTTAGCTACTAAACAGAGTTCTAGCATACTAGACTTGTTTTCTTCTTTTTAGTATTTATTAGGCAGTCGGGTTTTTTAATTTTTTTAATTTGTTTTATTTCACGCTTTTTTAATAGTTCTGTGAAAATGGTCGATTAAAACTATTATAACCCATATATATTTAGAATGAGCTAATTATTACCTTTCATTTGATAACCCAATCGATAGATTTGAATAAAAAACATTTTTTGAAAACTTACAATTTGGCGCCAAAAATCCGCCATTTTGATTTTTTAAGAATTTGATGTACCTAGTGTCACTTGCGTTGTCAAGACAAATCCAATGACGTATCATTTATCGAAATCGGTTCAGCCGTTGAGTAGTTACGAGCGGACATAGGAATAGACATACATACATACGAGGTAAACACATAACCCCTCCTTCTTCGCAGTCGGGTAAAAAGAAGCTTTAATTTAATGATTCTTTCGAACTGATCTGATGCTGAAGCCAGAAGGTAGGCACCGGAACTCTGTTATAAAACAACGCAACTTAGTCGTGTTTAGGCTTGATGGAATCGTTGTGAGATATACTTTGGCTAAAAATCACTAAAAAGTGAGAAATAAAAAAAAATTAAAACCGACTCCAAAAAAAACAAAACATGGGACCGACTACAAATCCCTTGAAAATATTTTTCTAGGTGTCCACTAGCTCGAAGTCGGCGACTCAGCAGGACCCAGCAGGAGTGATTAAAACCCATTGTATGTAGGTGAAATAGACGCCTATTGCTTTACTCCTGCTGGGTCGTGCTGAGTCACCGACTTCGAGCTAGTAGATACCTAGAAAAATATTTTCAAGGGTTTTGTAGTCGGTTCCATTTTTTTATTTTTTGGAGTCGGTTTTACTTTTTTTGTTAAAAAAAAATTTTGTTTATTTAATGTTGTGTAGAGAACGGGATCGGATCGTGTTCGGACACGCACTCGTCTCCCGTCGTCACAAACAAAGGACCTACTTCGAAATTCGAAAATCGAAGTTCGTATCGTACCGTCCCTGTCACTCTATTAATAAATAGTAGGTATAAGTGTCAGAGGGATAGAACGACACGAACTTTGATTTTCGAATTTCCATTTCCGCAGCGTGCAGGCCGAACTCAGTGTTACCAACTCTCAAAAATATTTATTCCTAAAGTTTAAGTTAAAAACCCCTAAAATTGTTATAATTAATTGGAAATCCCCATTATCATACCCTGAATATCCTCTAAGATCTAAGTACTCGTCAAGACAAATCAAACAAGCCCAAACTCGATGGGGTTGCGTCGTTTCGTTACTAAGAACCTATGGATACTTTCCGGCTCCATCATCAGATCAGCTCAATGGTAACATAATAATATTGTATTGTCACCGATCGCACATAAGTATGCAAAAATTCATTGGACATCGGGAAGTGAGACAAATTTAACTTGCAAGAGTTGACCCGAATATACAATATACATACATATATACACACAACTAGCTTTTGCCCGCTGCTCCGCCTGCGTGGTATTCGGTTATCGCGCGCTGTTCCCTCGGGAACTGTGCATTTTTCCGGGATAAAAAGTAGCCTATGGCACTCTCGGGCCCATAAACTATCTCCATGCCAAAAATCACGTCAATCCGTCGCTCCGTTACGGCGTGCAAGAGGGACAAACATACAAACATACAAACACACAAACATACAAACACACAAACACACTTTCGCATTTATAATATTAGTATGGATTCCAATTAAATAAAACTTGTAACATAAGGCCTAATAAGCTGAGGTACAGAGCTAACTGAAAAAAAAATCTTTCAATTTTACAAAAAATAAGTGGACAACCTTAACGCTCCTTCGGAGCGTAGGCATTTATCTTTAAAATGATGCTTAGCTTCCATACTGCTTGTATTTATATAATGTGCCGTACATTTACGCGCGACGACGTGGTGCTTGTGTGCGTGCTACGAGCGATGCGGTGCGGTGAGGCGGGGGCAAAATCGGGATTCGAGCTGAGGTAGTACGCGCCCTTAAATGATGTTTGCACCAAAATATACCTACTAATACATGATCGAGGTGAAATGCGACTAAAATTAACAGCGACTAAAAAAAACACGATTGAGACAACGCTACACTTTAATGCACATCGAGGTGAAATGCGACCAAAACTTGTAGCGACTACAAAAATAAACGATTCTGACACAACGCTTTTTAAATATAAGATTGATTGATCGTCGAAACGCTACAAGGAATTTATGATTTTGAGGTAAAGAACAAATGATCTCACAGCTTCCTCCAAAATATCTCTACATGAAACAGTAGAGGATATACAACGCAGGCACCGACCAAGCCGATTGAGTCATCGTCAAGCCAGTCATTAAAGCTACCAAATACCAAAGTAAACACATGAATAAAATCTGCCATACAACGTGAATAGCCAGCAAAAACATCTGCTTACTCCTGGCTGCATCCATCGTGGTTGGTTTCTCATTATTCAAATACCTTCTTACACCTAAATGCAAGTTGGTAAAATAATCCTTCCAAACAATATCCGAAATATCTATGTAAAACAGTTTGCTATCAGTCTGATTCAACTGAGATGCCAGGTCTATTGAATTCGTGTTGTGGAACTTCCATTCGGTAAAGATGAATCTTTCCAAACGATTTAGCGAGTTCCAGACGTTTTTATGCAGCCTAAATAGTATAGGACGACCCCCTGTGACGCGTATCATCAAATCCAACAATATAGCCGGTATAAAATGGACCAAGAGCGCGGAAATTCTGAAAAGCAGGAGAGAGTTTACGAATTTCAAGTGGGGATACCAGACAGCGCTTTTGAGGGGATACTTGTGCATTATGACGGCTATTTCTTCTTCTATCATCTGCCATCTGAAAGGTTTCTGTGTGGAAGAAGTACACTGGTAAATCGATAAGCCGCTCTTCTGTTTGGCTGCTTGGAAACCAGCTACTAGTAACTCGTTGACAACAACGTCTACTGGGATGTAGTCGGCGATGTTTTCTTTAGCCAATGGCAGTCTTCTTACCACGCCTTTGGATGCTCCCATGAGGAAACCTTGCGGTCCTACTTTGGAGCAAGTCCATCCGGGAACAGGTTCTTTCCAAGTTGCTACGATCATGCTGGGTCTAACGATGGTGCAAGGGAATTTCTCAGCGTACGGAGCGACCTCATGTTCTGCTAAATGTTTTGTGAATGTGTATGTGTTTGGGTGTGTTTTGAGAAGTTTCGGCTCGACTTTTTGTAGAGCTTCGTCGCTCAGGGTATCGACTAAAGAAATAACTTTTTCTGTATCTTCTGGTTTTTCGTAGAGTTGCTCACGAGTCTCGAGGAGGAAGGAATTCACGAATGCCGATGATACGTGTACCATGACCTGAAAGGAATTTTTAATGAGATTTAATTACTGAATGACTTGTTGTCTTTTTTATGGGCTTCACTAGAAGTGGAATGGCAAGGAAGTCATTTAAAAATGTTTTTCTGTTAAAATATCGTATAGCTTAAAATGTTTATAACATACTAGCTTTTTCCGAGCTTCGCCCGCGTGGAATTCAGTCATCGCGCGCTGTTCCCTTACATAAACATTAATTCGTTTTTAAAGAATATAAAAGTCTATCACGAATAATTTGGAGTAGACACATTAACTTAATACATTAAGAAGAGTTCTTTAGACCACATTTAAATTTGCATTCAATTTTTATGGAATACCTAATCGTGAAAAACTAACAAAAATGCAACGTTGCCAGTTCAGCAGGTATAAACGCTCTTAAAATTTATCTGAGTTGCAGTGCACCATTGGAATTGGCATTTGGCACACATTACGTCATCATCACCATCAGCCTATGTTCGTCCACTGCTGGACATAGGCCTCTCCCATGGCACGCCACTGAGCATGATCCTCGGCCACTCTAATACAGCTCTTGCCAGCCGCCCTGCGAAGATCATCGCTCCACCGAGTCTGAGGGCGTCCTACGCTACATTTGCCGATCCGTGGTCTCCACTCAAGAACTCATCTACCCCAACGGTTATCGGTTCTTCAGGTTATATGGCCGGCCCATGGCCACTTCAGCGTGCTAATGCGGTGGGCTACGTCGATAACTTTGATTCTCTGTACACATTACGTACCTCCCTTTAAAAACTCTGCATTAAATTTTCTCACTCTCAGGTATTCCGTACCCTTACCTTAAGATCCTTGATTTGCTGGCACAGCTCCATAACCTTCCTAGTTCCCAGCACGTTAATCTTCACAGTAGGCCTAAGATTCTCTTGAAAATCCAGAGTAGCTGCGGAATGTATCACCACATTGACATTGTCCACCAGTATCTGGCGGTCTTGCGGACGAAGACCAAGGTTTTCCTCGCCAACGTCACCGGCTACAGGGACCAGCTTTTTGAAGATGTCCGTCGTGTTCTTTTCGAGTAGGGTTTCGAAGATCTGTTAAGAGAAATGATTGAGTGAATTGCAGTGTTGTGTCTGGATGCTCTGGAATTTGTGGAAATAATTAGGTACAACAGAATATGTTTTTTTTTTTATATTTTCATACTTTTATTTAACTTGAAATACAAGAATTTTAGAAAAAAATAACAATATAAAACTTAACTATAAACTAACTACCTAACTTAATAACTTAATACCTACTAAATTAAATGTAAAAAAAAAATTTTATAACAAAAAATGGAACCGACTACAAAAAACCCTGAAATAATTTTCTACCAGTCTAAAGTGGTAACTATGGCCCAAGCCCTCTCATTATGAGTGGAGGCCTGTGCCCAGCAGTGGGACGTATATAGGCTGGGACTGAAGTCGGTGCCTCAGCACGAGCCAGCAGGAGTGCACCTATAGTCGTCTACTTCACCTACATACCTACTTTATATATTAGACTTTAATCACTCCTGCTGTCTCGTGCTGAGGCACCGACTTCAGTTTCGTCCCAGCCTATATACGTCCAACTGCTGGGCACAGGCCTCCACTCATAATGAGAGGGCTTGGGCCATAGTTACCACTTTAGACTGGTAGAAAATTATTTCAGGGTTTTTTGTAGTCGGTTCCATTTTTTGTTATAAAATTTTTTTTTCACGCTTTTTAGTGTTAATGATCTAAGATACAGTACTTTAATGTCAACTGCTCGACACCTTTTACGAAAGATTACTTTTTCTGATGCAGAGACGTTCATTATTGAGGAGTCCTGGTGCTTCACCACCCGTTCCATTTTACCATATGCATTACGACGTGCATAAATTGCTTACCTACTCTGTTAAAGTAATTGAAATTCAACTCGTGAACTACTTGTTATTGAGTAGTAGCTCTGTTGGTCAAATGTGGTCATCATCATCAGTTCCACTTCACCAAATTATGATTTTCATGAGCAAATGCACAAGTTACTGCAAAATATATCCAAATTACCACAGGTGTCCCTACAACATTTGAAGAGTTCCCTCGATTTCCTTAGGATCCAATCATCAGATCCTGATTTGGTGCTTATGGGACCTAATTGAAAGCATTCCTAGACGAACGCAAAAAAAATTTTTCGAATCGGTTTACAAACGACGGAGTTCTGAGGTAACAAACATTAAAAAAAAAAAAAAAAAAAAATACAACCGAATAGATAACCTCCTCCTTTTTTTTGAAGTCGGTTAAAAAGGCCCCCGTGGCATGGTGCCCAAGAGGCTGGCAGCATTCCCTCGTTGAATGGCGATGGCGATTCGTTGAGAGAGATAGCTGCCAGCCCTTTGGTCTCCAGTAGTGTCGACCAGGCGCTTTTGCACTTCTTTAATAAAATTTTATGCGCCGGGACCCCAAGGACCCAGGGTCTCAAATCCAACAGCAACGAAATTATATGCTGAACCGAGATCCTGGTATTTTAATGTTTTCCTGCCCTCGGCCACTTCAGCCGCTGCGCCAGCTTTTTTAGTTGTATCCTGGAGGTGTGAAGGGGCTAGGGTATCGACGCAGGTGGCGTCCCAAACTAAAACCCGACCCATCCTCCAGGGAATAAGAGACATACCGTCCGGCCTTTTGCCATGAATATGTTAGACTAGCTTTTGCCCGCGACTTCGTCCGCGTGTACTTTAGTTATCAGGCCATATATGTTTTATTTAATTAACCTCCATATTGTATGAAAAACCCCCTCCCCTATTGAAGTTGTCAACACCATACGGATCATTTTAAATTGTGACCAGCCATATTTTTAGTGTAGAAATAAGGAAGTCTCATAAAAACTCCCCACTAATAAGTCGAAAGCTACTTCTTCTTTCTTTATCTTTACCTACGCATATATTTTTTATTTGTTATCAGGACCCTTAATACCAATAGGTATATGTATACTTACCTAATAGCAATTTTCATACTGCTAAGTCCAGAAATCAGAAAATTTCAATACAAACTTCACCCCCCATTTTACCCTTTTAGGGGTGATTTTATCCATTTCACCTACATAGATAGTTTTTAATTGTAATCGAAAACTTGTATAGCTATATTTTTCATATACCTATCTAAATCCAGAAATGAGACAATTTCCATATAATCTTTACCCCCCCATTTTACACCTTTAGGGGATAATTTTATCTATTTCACCTACACAGATAATTTTAAATTGTAATCGAGAACTTGTATACCTATTTTCATACTTCTAAGTCCAGAAATGAGAAAATTTCCATAAAATCTTTACCCTCCATTTTATCCCTTTAGGGGGGGAATTTTATCCATTTCATCTGGACAGATAATTTTTGATTGTAATCGAGAACCTATATACCTATTTTCATAGATCTAATTCCAGAAATGGGAAAATTTCCATACAAACTTTACCCCCCCATTTTACCCCATTAGGGGGGAATTTTATCCATTTCATATACTCAGATAATTTTTGATTGTAATCGAGAACCTATGTACCTATTTTCATAGATCTAATTCCGGAAATAAGAAAATTTCCATACAAACTTTACCCCCCCATTTTACACTTTTAGGGGGAAATTTTATCCATTTCGCTTATACAGATATTTTTTAATTGTAATCGAGAACTTATATACCTATTTTCATACTTCTAAGTCCAGAAATGGGAAAATTTCCATACAAACTTTACCCCCCCATTTTACCCCTTTAGGGGGGTATTTTATCCATTTCACCTAGACAGATCATTTTTAATTGTAATCAAATACTTATACACCTATTTTCATACTTCTAAGTCCACAAATGACAAAATTGCATATAAGCTTCACCCCCCCATTTCACCCCCTTAGGGGATGAATTTCTAAAAATCCTTTCTTAGTGCTCACTTACAACATAAAAGGAACCTCTGTACCAAATTTCAAGTTTCTAGGCCCAGTGGTTTGGGCTGTGCGTTGATATATAACCCAGTGAGTCAGGTTTGCCTTTTATATATATATATATATATATATAGAAGATGTGAAATTGAGTGACAGAATTAGAAATAGTGCGATAAGGGAACGCTGTGGTGTAAATGAAGGTAGGGTCACACGGATTGAGAAAGGTATGCTTGGCTGGTTTGGGCATGTGGAGAGAATGAATGAAAACAGATTGACTAAAGAGATCTATAAGACGAGCGTGAATGGGAACGCTGGGAGAGGAAGGCCTAGACGAACGTACTACGATCAAATCGGGGACATTCTGAAGAAAGGTCGGGTCAGGAGTACTCTAAGCCGACGTGCATGCATGAAAAGATTGATGAATGTAGAGGAAGGGAGAGTTGTATGCCAGAATCGTAGCAAGTGGAAGGATGTAGTCTCTGCCTGCCCCGTTGGGAAAGAGAAGTGATTTTATGTATGTATGTATGTACAACAGAATGAGATCAGGGAGGAGAGGGGAGGATTTATTAATGGACTGTTAAATTAAGTTTCCTCACCCTGGTACGGCTCAGGTCTTATTTGAACAATGACACTTAGAATTTATAAAACATGCCTTATTACTTATGCCTTATTGGCGCTTGACGACCGGATGGCCAAGTGGTTAGAGAACCTGACTACGAAGCTTGAGGTTCCGGCTTCGATTCCCGACCGAAGTAGATATTTGTATGAATAATACGAATGTTTGTTCTCAGGTCTTGGATGTACAATATGTATTTAAGTATGTATTTATCTATATAAGTATGTTTTCACTTTTCATGCTCTAAAAGTGGGTCAATATAGCCTTACGAGACGGGAGTAAAGTGAGCACTGTACTCCCTAGGGAGTAAAAGTAATTAATTTTTTAATTTACTTCGAGTGACTTAGATAAACTCAAACAGCCAGTTACTTGCAAAAAATAAGTTTGTGTGTGGACCATTTTAATGACGAAAATGTTACGTTCTTAGTCTAGTTCTTGCTTATTCCGCATAGAAGGTGGCGCCATTCAATTTTTCCGTTTGTGTATGGACCATTTCATCGATGCAATTTTGCTATGTCTGTGTCTTGGAAAAAAATACTTACCGCGAAAACTTTGACATTGTTGTAGAGCGTAAATCGTAAACGATTAAAATAAATTGATTATTCTCACAATGTCGTCAAGTGATAGCGAAAATTATGATGTCGAGCAATCAAGGGAAATAATAATAAGAGCAAAAGACATAATTGATAATTTTCTGTCGCCGAAATCTAGAAAGATTTATTTTTATTTTTTGATTTAGTCTTTTTATACCAAACTGACTATTTTTTTTCTCGCAATCGAAGTGAAAAATAGAGTTTTCACCACGAGACTAAAAGTCAATATAAACCCTCGGATAAATAGCCACCCTCGCTAAAGCTCGGGTGGCTAACAGCCTCGGGTATGTATTGGCTTATTTTAGTCTCTCGATAAAAAATATACTATTATTCGTTGCCTAGTATCCATAGTACAAGCTTTGCTTAGTTTGGGACTATATGTCAATTGGTGTGAAGTGTCCCATGATAATTTTTTTTGTGCTAGCTGTCCAATGATTTGAGTCGTCTGCCGAATTTAAGGGAAATCAAGAAATATATGTATACTTTAAGCATCCTGTACTAACTGGGTTCTTATGGAACTCCTGGATCCGTTCAGCAATCTCCTTGCCTTTCTTGGGCCGCATCAGAAGATACACCTTCCCCACATCGGGAATGCTGCGGAGAATCTTCTCTATCAGGCATAGCCCCACAAACCCAGTGCCGCCGGTGATGAAGAAGTTCTTCCCCGAGTAGAACGCTCGGACCTGAGAGTCCTCAGCCATATTGGATTCTGGAAAAAGGAAAATAGTTTCTGTTAAAAATTAGGTACGTTCTTGTAAATAAATAAACTACCTACGTTTAGCCTTACTTAATTGGCAAATAATATTCCATCCAACCTAGAATTTCACTAATATATATTCTCATCAAAATTAGCGTAATACTTAATCAGTTTAATTATGACATTAATTATGATTAAGATTTTAAATTATTAGTTTTATCGACTAACATTTCAACACTTTGTCTCTCTCATCTCTCTCTAGTCTTGTGATATTGACAGCTGTCAGCCGCAGTACCTACACAACATAACCTAACCAACAAAAAGTTGTAAAACCCCCGACTTTTCACTTTAAAGTTCCATATCTCAAAAATGGCTGAACCGATTTTGATGAAACATGTCTAAGAACTATCGCTGGAAAACCTGCTATCAAATAAAAAAAACCGCATTCAAATCGGTCCACCCGTTAAGAGATACGGTGACACATAGCGGTCAAACTTATAACACCCCTCTTTTTGCGTCGGTGGTCAAAAAGGACAGTCGTAAGAACATTATTGATCACGCTAAATTTATTATCGGTACCTATTGCCTTTAGTTTGCCTAAAACTTTAACCCTGAGCATTACAATACAATACAATCAATACAATACAATACAATACAATACAATACTATACAATACAATACAATACCATACAATCCAATACAACACAATAAGTACAATACAAAGACTTTATTATTACCTCTTCATTCTTTATTATTTATCTCTTTATTGTTATTGTTTTTATGGACTTACGTCTGGAATAAATATATCATTTATTTTAATTTCATTTCTTTTAAGTATTCGTAATAATACTTTCCGAAACGAAAATGACGAAAAACAAACGTCGCAAAAACGTTGAATATTTACCCAGATATTCAGTTTCTCGTCACTGTAGGTATACTACGTCACAAAATGTGTTGGTTTACATTCATTATGCATATTTTTCCTTAGTACCTTTGCAACAAACAATGTAATATGTCTAAGGTTGCGTACTTAGATGAATGATTGGTCTCGCGCGCTCGCTCGACTAGATACCCCCCTACCTAAAATTTAAAGTTCCCTGAATGAGGCAACTCAATATTGTAGTGTGTGTAAGAACGGTGTAAGACAACTTGCAAGGATGCTAGTGTGCGTGAGGAATTGTGTTGCCAGCTGCTCCACTGTTACCCGAATTATTGGGAAAATATATTATGCTGTGGTCTATTAAAGTTACTGGTTATAAAATGTATGTTGGGAAATTCTTAGAAATTAACAAGTAATTAAAAGTGAATGTTTTAATATGTTGTTCGTTTTGGCGTAGGTTTTTTCTTTAGAAAAATGGTAGGTATGTAGGTATATCAATGATCAGGCCTCACTTTTAATAATAATACGTGGCGTTATCTGGAAAAAGGTACCTTGTTGTCGGTATTGAGTTATTGATATGATGACATACATACATACGCTCGAAAAACATAACCCTCCTTCGGGCAGTCAGGTAAAAAGTTAACATTTCAGGAAAATGGGTAAAAAAACATTTTTCAATACCTACATTTTTGGTCGAATAATTCACTTTCAAAGGATGTATTATGTCGGCGGCCGATCATAAAATCCGCCACATCACGAAATTCCTAGGCACATCATGAAATGGCGCCATTAAATGATATGCCTAAAAGTTGTCCAGGCATATCACGATGTGCCTGAGAAACAATACAGCAGATCGATTAGACCAACGCATTCGACGATATTCCTAGCTTTATACCGGGCATATCGTGATATGCTGAAAAAACGAAAAAAATAGGTACGACGAGCGAAGCGAGGAGTGGTTAGTATGAATTGTGACCACTACGCACGAGCCGAGCGAGCGAAGCGAGCGCGCCGCGGTAACGGCCGGCGAAGTGCCAGAAACGATTTGGCGGCGTTTCATGATATGCCTAGGAATTTCATGATCTGCCTAAACTAGCCAAATCACGAAATGGCGGCGTTTCATGATATGCCTAGGAAATTCATGACCTGCCTAAACTAGCCAAATCATGAAATGGCGGCGTTTCATGATATGCCTAGGAATTTCATGATCTGCCTAAACGTCACTAGGCAAATCGTCAAACGGTGAGTTTTGAACGATATGGCGGATGTCCCTTAGCCAATTCATGAAATGGCGTCATTTCACGATATGCCTAGGAATTTCGTGATCTGCCTAAACTAGCCAAATCACGAAATGGCGGCGTTTCATGATATGCCTAGGAATTTCGTGACCTGCCTAAACTAGCCAAATCATGAAATGGCGGCGTTTCATGATATGCCTAGGAATTTCATGATCTGCCTAAACGTCACTAGGCAAATCGTCAAACGGTGAGTTTTGAACGATATGGCGGATGTCCCTTAGCCAATTCATGAAATGGCGTCATTTCACGATATGCCTAGGAATTTCGTGATCTGCCTAAACTAGCCAATTCATGAAATGGCGTCATTTCACGATATGCCTAGGAATTTCGTGATCTGCCTAAACTAGCCAAATCACGAAATGGCGGCGTTTCATGATATGCCTAGGAATTTCATTACCTGCCTAAACTAGATAAATCATGAAATGGCGGCGTTTCATGATATACCTAGGAATTTCATGATCTGCCTAAATGTCACTAGGCAAATCGTCAAACGGTGAGTTTTGAACGATATGGCGGATGTCCCTTAGCCAATTCATGAAATGGCGCCATTTCACGATATGCCTAGGAATTTCGTGATCTGGCGGATTTTATGATCGGCCGCCGACATATATATTACAAAGATAAACATTAAATAATATAGAACTAGGTTATGTATATATAATAATTACGTTAGATAAATGAAATAAGTTATTAAATGATGATAATAATAAAAATCAATTAATTAAAATCTCAACCACGGGGATTTCATTTTTGTGTACGCGGCAACACTGGATGGCGTTTCGGGTTCATGTTATTTTATTTTGTAATTTCGAAATTATACGATATTTACTGATGGTATGTGATCCCAGTGTCCTTCTTATTTTTGGAAGTATTATTTTTACACAGTTTCACTGCGCAAACTGGCATTTTAATTCGGTTTATGACCAAAATTTAGCAAAACATTCGGAGGCGCACCTTACGCACAGTCTGCAACGCGACTGAGCCGGGTTGGAGCCGGGTACGCCGATTTCGGCGTACTATTTGTTGCTTCATTTGACAAGTACGCCGGCGGTATCTAGTCGAGCGAGCGCGAGACCAATCATTCATCTAAGGTTGCGTACCAAAGTACAATGTGACAGGTAGGTACTCGTATTTGTATCGCGTGATTTCCATAGATCTAGAATTTATACAGAACTACAATATTTGCATCCGAGTTTCTTGTAATAGGGCCAATAATTTTTTTTACCGACACTATTTTGTCCGCGACATTTTTCAAACAATGATGACGCCATTAAAAAATATTCGATGGGACAACTCCAGTAAAAAAACGCTTTATTTTAGCCCCGAAAACCAGATTAATTTTCGATTTACTGTAAATTTAGATTTTTTGTTGCTTTAAAACAAATAAATAGTTAGTTGATTGAGTTGCCGGATAGTGACGTCATAATTCGCTATTGCCATTGAAGCTCTATGGGAGAATTGTGTTTTTTCAGCTCATAAAAAGTACGTTAGTCGATTGGTGGTGTCATCATTCCTATTGCAGATTTTTGTAAGTAAACATGTTTTTTCTGTAATTTAATAGATGGTGTACGTGTACATGAATACATGCCATACTATGTAAGCTCAACCTATTAAACAGTGAAATATCTTGTTGGAAGTACGATTTTTTGGTAATGCCACAGACAATTTTGATAATGTAGGAGACGCCCAAAGTTTTTTTTAACTTTTATAAGTTGGTTCGATTATTTACCCAACTGCTCGAAGGAGGGTTATGTTTTTAAAGCTTTGGTACATTACGTACATGTGTGTCTATTTTTTGCCCTGTTTTTTGTTGTTGTAGGTAATGTTGCAAGTTTATTTTGACTAACTTCCAGTGTTCAGATTAATTTGAAATTGAAATTAAAAATTAAATAATAATAACAAACCATTTATGTCAGGCAATATGGCCCATATAATAAATACCTTAAATACATATAATGTATAAAAACACAATATTTGAAATTAATTATAGGACACAAAACTTCGAAAAGAAATTTTGAAAAAAAAAAATTATGGAATAATAACTAAATTTTGTTTAACAGAAACTTATCTAAAACTACAACTTACCTAATCATTGGTTTTCGAATAGATCGGTTAAAAACAACCTGTGGCTGACATACTTTACGAACTGCGTTCACCTAATCCATACTTAATATTATAAATGCGAAAGTGTGTTTGTATGTTTGTCCGCCTTTCACGCCGTAACGGAGCGACGGATCGTCGTGATTTTTGGCATAGAGATAGTTTATGGGCCCGAGAGTGACATAGGCTACTTTTTATCCCGAAAAAATGCAGTTCCCGAGGGAACAGCGTGCGATAACCGAATACCACGCGGGCGGAGCCGCGGGCAAAAGCTAGTAATGCATAATTTACTATCTGTTTACGTTTTTAGGGTTCCGGAGCCAAAATGGCTAAAACGGAACCCTTATAGTTTCGCCATGTCTGTCTGTCTGTCTGTCTGTCTGTCTGTCTGTCCGTCTGTCTGTCTGTCTGTCTGTCCGTCCGCAGCTTTGCTCAGAGACTATCAATGCTAGAAAGCTGTAATTTTGCACGGATATATAGGTAAATTATGCCGACAAAATAGTATAATTAAAAATTAAAAAACAATTTTTTTTAGGGTACCTCCCATAGACGTAAAGTGGGGGTGATTTTTTTTTTCTCATCCAACCCTATAGTGTGGGGTATCGTTGGATAGGTATTTTAAAACGATTAGGGGTTTGCTAAAACGATTTTTCGATTCAGTCATCTGTTTGCGAAATATTCAACTTTAAAGTGCAAATTTTCATTAAAATCGAGCGTCCCCCCCCCTCTAAAATCTAACCCGGTGGGTGGAAAAATTTGAAAAAATTCAGGATGGTAGTCATTATATCAAACTTTCAAGGAAAACTATAACGGCTAAGTTTGCTTGAGAACTATAGTAGTTTATGAGTAAATAGCAGCGTAAGGTATAAAATATACCTAAACTTGGAAGATTCCGTATAAAATACGAAATCCTTAGAAAAATATTACTTAATTTTTTCGTAATGGCTACGGAACCCTATTTTGGGCGTGTCCGACACGCTCTTGGCCGGTTTTTAACCAAGAAAGCGGCGAGCCAAGCGTGACTAACCACGGCACACTTTTTAGAGTTCTGTAATTGAAAGCTGACAAACAGAACTTTTTTAGGGTTCCGTAGCCAAAATGGCAAAAACGGAACCCTTATAGTTTCGCCACGTCTGTTTGCCTTTCCGTCCGCGGCTTTGCTCAGGGACTATCAACGAAACGAAAACGAAAGCTGTAATTTTGCACGAATATAATATATGTAAGCTATGCCGACAAAACAGTATAACAAAAAAAAAAAAATTTTTAGAGTAGGTACCTACTTCCCATAGATGTAAAGTGGGGGTGATTTTTTTTCTCATCCAACCTGGTAGTGTGGGGTATCGTTGGATAGGTCTTTTGAAATCATTAAGGGGTTGCTTAAACGGTTTTTTGATTTAGTGATCTGTTTGCAAAACATTCAACTTTAAAGTGCAAATTTTCATTAAAATCGAGCGTCCCCCCTTTAAAATCTAAACCGGTCGTCTACTGTAGGTATATCAAACTTCAAGGAAAACTATAACGGTTAAGTTGTCTATGTTACGTTGTCTATATATATAAAAGGCAAACCTGACTCACTGGGTATATATCAACGCACAGCCCAAACCGCTGGGCCTAGAAACTTAAAATTTGGTACAGATTTTTAGAAATTCATCCGCTACGGGGGTGAAATGGGGGGGGGTGAAGCTTAATGGAATTTTCTCATTTCTGGACTTAGAAGTATGAAAATAGTCACAATTATAACGGGGGTTGATTAAAAAATGCCCTGATAACTAAAGTACACGCGGACGAAGTCGTGGGCAAAACCTAGTATAACATAAAATTCCAGGAATATGCATGAAAACTGTCCTAACTTGGAATAACACTTGTTTTAAGAATTGGCTAATTATTAGTTTTCATTTGATATCCATATTGTTACTAATAAAAAAAAATCCCCCGCGTACCTATTTTTTTTCGCTTACGCCATATTTCATAAATCTGTACATACTGCGCTCGAAAAACATATACAAAATAACAGATAGAGTCATCAATAAACCGGCCAAGAGCGTGTCGGACACGCCCAGAATAGGGTTCCGTAGCCATTACGAAAAAATTAAGTAATATCGATACCGGAAATCTCAATTGGCGTAAAGGACATTTTAAGACTTTACAGTACAAGCAAAAAACGTTCACTTTTTTGAAAAAAAAATTATAACTCATCTGTTTATTATTGCATAAAAATAATGTTAAGGGAGATTATAGTTTTTTCTATCTCTTCTATCAGATAGCATTATAATTTTTATTGGAAAAAGCATATTTACGGAGATAATGTCTTTTACTACCCCCAATATTAGATGTTGTGTTCTTTACGCCTGTTGATAACGTGACTTTCAAAATATAACCTTCAGTCGTACAGGTCCCTTTAGCAAAATAAAAGGGCATTATTACTGTCGTAAGAGAAGGAAATTGACAGAAAACGGGGTATAAAGAACATGAAATGGTACAAATTAAGATTGAAATAATTAAAATGGGTTGTAATTCATGGAAAAAATGCAGCACTTTTATTCATTACTGTAAGATTTTTATTATTCTGAGTGCAAAACTGTTTTTTAGTTTACCAAAAATACGCCTTATACCTGTAATCACACATCAAATTTTAGTTTTGTAGTTAATAATCAATATTTATAATAAAGTTTCTTAAGTAAAATATCTAAACACGTAGGGCCGTGTTGCACGACACGACATTTTTTTATTCATTTTTATTTTAAGTTTAGTTTAGTTTTAAGTTAGTTTCTAGATAAGGTCCTCACTGAATATCAGCGCCACGGCTTGCCGTGGCATTATGCTGAGTGGGGACCTATTTAGCGTCATGTATGTCTTGTATTTGTTCTGTTTTTATTTATGGCGTTAAATAAATGTATTTTCTTTCTTTCTTTCTTTAACCCCTTTCAAAATGGAATAGTAACATTTAAATGACACTTTGTAGGTAGTTTAACTTTAGTTTGCTTTATTTTTACAAGTACTTTAGTTCTAATTATATTTTTTCCACCATAAAAGATATAATTATTAATTTTTCTTTCCACTTGGAAAATAGGATAAGTATTTAGTTTAATTTAACCACCTATTTACATGCATTTTAAAAACAAAACTTAATATAATAAGTAATCTATTCATAATCAAATATGAAACACTGTAGCGAATCTTTACAACAACATAGCGAGTAATGAAAATAATGAAAAATTCAATAGGTAAGAAAATAATTTACAAAATTGTGTGTATGGTTTAGCAAAAACAGACCATTATACCTGCATCAAAAATATTTTTGTAGCATAATTATCAGTCAAAAATCAACATCTTATAATTTTTTCAAACAACTAAATAAACAAGACCTTTAATATTAAATAGAAACTTAAGTACAAGAGGTATCGATTTCTTAATTTTAATTTCTTTTTTTTATATCAGTAAGTATTTTAGTTATAATAATATTTTTTCCATTATCATGAAATATTTAAGTATTTTATCAATGTCTCCTTCTACTTATAAAATTGTATTTAGCACTGTTATTCGCTATTCTCTTGTTGTTTAATATACAAGTATTTTAGATGAACTAAAATTATAATCAAAGTAAACTAGGCAACATTGTAATTAATCTTTTGGATGACATACTTAAGGTGACCGTCTCAAATATAATTAATACTTAATCAAATCTTAAGAAAACTTTTAAAATCGCACATAAGTAGTTAGTAGATTTTTTTGGTTCGGCATTGTGTAGACTACTTGTCACAAAGTGAACTTAGTAACAGCCACAGAATAACGTAAAAAACACAGCAAAACTGCATACAAAAAATCGCGCGGAGCGGCGGCGGCGCAGGTGGACGGTATGAACCTGTTTGTTTACGTTTGTTCGCTTAGCTAGCCCTTACCCCGCCGCCACGCTCCCCGCTCGTGCCCTACGTACACCGCTCCACGTCGTATGATGTCTCTGATATTATTGCGATCCATTATTACGTTATAATTTATATATAGCGTACTCTGTCTCACACAGTATCTAATATGAACTACGAGTAAAATCATCAAAGTAGCAACAAAGCTTGGGTTGTAAAGTCATTTAAGGACATAATTTTAGTCATTTTAATTATTTATTCCCATATTAGCTTGGGTTGTAAAGTCATTTAAGGACATCATTTTAGTCATTTTAATTATTTACTCCCATATTTTTTATGAGTTGTAACAGTCTTTTAGGTCTTAATGGACACACGTAAGTAGCATATAAATTACGTCAAAAGTAAACTAGGTAGTAAAGGACATCAAAACAGAGAAATCTCTTTACACCCAGATACACTATGTAAATAAAGGTTTACGTCCAAGCAAAGTTTATAAAATGTCATTTAAATCATTTTTTTCATAAATAATCTTGAATAAGTTGTCCAAAATGAAAGTGGTAAAGGTCAATTTTTCAATCGTAGCGTTGCTTGGAATATACCATTCGATAGAGAAAAAAAAGCTGTATACGATGGTACTTAAAACTCATTTTCGCATTTTTGTCCTTTACGCCATTTGAGATTTCCGGTATCGATATTTTTCTAAGTATTTCGTATTTTATACGGAATCTTCCAAGTTTAGGTATATTTTATACCTTACGCTGCTATTTACTCATAAACTACTAATAATTCTCAAGAAAACTTAGCCGTTATAGTTTTTCTTGGAAGTTTGATATACTGACTACCATTCTGAATTTTTTAAAATTTTTCCACCCACCGGGTTAGATTTTAGAGGGGGGGGGGGGACGCTCGATCTTAATGAAAATTTTCACTTTAAACTTGAATATTTCACAAACACATTACTGAATCGAGCAAACCCCTAATGTTTTTAAAATACCTATCCAACGATACCCCACACTATAGAGTTGGATGAGAAAAAAAAATCACCGCCACTTTACGTCTATGGGAGGTACCCTAAAAAAAATTGTTTTTGAATTTTTAATTGTACTGTTTTGTCGGCATAGTTTACCTATATATCCGTGCAAAATTACAGCTTTCCAGCATTGATAGTCCCTGAGCAAAGCCGCGTACGGACAGACAGACAGACAGACATGGCGAAACTATACGGGTTCCGTTTTTGCCATTTTGGCTCCGGTACCCTAAAAATAGATACAGTTATCAAAAAACGCTGGTTTCTATTGAAACTGATAAAAACATACTTTTAAATTCAAACAACAAACTTCAAAGAATTATTCGTTTCAAATTCGTTTGAATCATTTGTTTTTGTAAAATTCTCATGGCATGTTTGTGAATAAAGTTTTTTATCTATCTATCTATCAAAGAAGCACTGCAAAAAACATGCGGAATTTGCTATTAGGTGAATGACCATCTTTCTCAATAAGCCGCAATATCAACTGACCGCATAACGGTTAACAAATACCTTTACAAACGCGTCGCTGCCTGTTTAAACTATTGAATATTAACTAAAAACACTAACTGAACCTTACCTTTGTTTACCTTTGAACTGTTTCTGGTATCTGTTTTCCAAAACCGGTTTTTCACGTCACTATTGCAAGCTGGCACTGCGACGTCCTTTGTGCGCAAGCGCTAAGCGAATACTGCAATCGTAAGGCCGTACTTGTTACTCTCAACTTGTACTAAGGGCGTGGTTGATGTTGAGCGGGTTTTGCCCGCTCCGCTTGTCGCTTGTCCAATGTCGGCTAGGTTGAGGAACGTATTACAATACAATATAATTCACGGGACAATTCACAGCAATTGACCCAGTCCCAAAGTAAGCTTAGCAAAGCTTGTGTTATAGGTATAGGTACAATGACATTTAATTGCAGACTGTTGATGAAAAATATTTAAAAATCACGGAATTTTTGGCTAATAAATACTTGACTGTGTTATAAAACTTAAGAATTAAAAACCAGCCAAGAGCGTGTCGGACACGCCCGAAATAGGGTTCCGTAGCCATTAAAAATTAAGTTATATTTTTCTAAGGATTTCGTATTCTTACGGAATATTTCAAGTTTAGGTATATTTTATACCTTACGCTGCTATTTACTCTTAAACTACTACTCCAGAAAACTTAACCGTTATAGTTTTCCTTGTCAGTTTGATATACTTACTACCATTCTGAATTTTTCAAATTTTTCTACTCACCGGTTTAGATTTTAGAGGGGGGGGAGAAAATTTTCGCTTTAAAGTTGAATATTTTGCAAACGAATCACTGAATCGAAAAATCGTTTTAGCAACCCCGTAATGATTTTAAAAGACCTATCCAACGATACCCCATACTTAAAGGTTGTATGAGAAAAAAAAAATACCCCCACTCTACGTCTATGGGAGGTAAATACCCTAAAAAAATTTTTTTTTTAATTTTTTATTACTTAAATCATTTTGTCGGCATAGCTTACATATATATTCGTGCAAAATTACAGCTTTCTAGCATAGATAGTCTCTGAGCAAAGCCGCGCACGGACAGACAGACAAAGAGACATGGCGAAACTATAAGGGTTCTGTTTTTGCCATTTTGGCTACGGAACCCTAAAATCATAGGCTCTGTCGGAGTCTAGAAGACAAGGGAGCGAAAGAGGTGTATTGGTGCCTGCCACTAATTATAAATAATCATGAATTCAGGATTTAACACTTCTCTCCTTTATACTTTGAATGACGAATTGAAAATATCACTATATTATAACAAACTAGCTTTTGCCCGCAGCTCCACCCGCGCGGTATTCAGTTATCGCGAATTTTCTTTGCTATAAACCTCACGGAGCCCGAGACCTTTCCAACGAATGCAAAACCTTTGAAATCTTTTCTTGCGTTCTGGAGTTATAGCGTCAGGAAGGAAATCCCGACTTATTTTTATATAGTAGATTTTACTCTATAGTTTGACTACAAATTTTCATCTGGTTTGTACGTCGTTTCCTACTCTTTGGTTCGCTGCGCTCGTAATGAAACCTAGCCTTAGTGACCTAGAGATTAGAACTAGCCGGTTCTTCGAGTCGTGCTTTTTAGGGTTCCGTAGGCAAATTCACTGACATGGCTCGGAGAGTTGCTAGTTTTAAATGGAAGGACACATTGCTTCCACAACCAACAGCTGCTGGACAATGAGTGTTTTGCCACTATTAAGATAGTAAAATAGAACTTTAACTATACTATTACTACTACTATTTTCACAGGTATATAAAAAAAAAAACTAAAAATTTGAAAGCCTTAAAAAAACCTAAAACAAGTCTAACCTGAAACGATGGGACCGTGGTGAGACACAAAAAAGTTTTAAAAGACTTGTCTAGGAGGTTACTGAGGTTAGTTTTGGCCTCGGGGGACTCTAGAGCTGGCGGTTACCTCGCGCAAAGAATAGAGATAGCTATACACAGAGGTAATGCGGCCTGCGTTCAAGGGTCCTTGCCAGTGACATCTCTTGACGACTTTTGTGTCTTATAAAATAATTCTACCTAGGTTTTAAGTTAGTTAATAATAGAATTAATAACATTGTAAATCTGTTTTATTATTATACAAAACAAAAGTCTAATATATTAAGCTCCATTAAGTAAATTAACTTCAACCGTCGGGACCCATTACTGGGATTCTTGAGCTGGTCACGATTTAGATTAGAACTTCGAAACATTACTCAACACAGTTTAAACTACTAGAATTGTTCTTTTGCTATTCATAACCTCCTACCGCTCAGAGTCCTTTAGAAAGGACTTATTGTAATTTGAACATTGATGTTCATAAATCAAAAAATTGACTTTGGCGTTATATATAACGTTTTAAACTTTCGTGATTTTCACTCGTCATAACCAACAACGACCAACATTTGGTTACAACAAAAAGTTGGAAAACCCCCCACTTTGTCACTTTAAAGTTCAATATCTCAAAAACGGCTGAACCGATTTTGATGAAAAATGTTTAAGAACCATCGCTAGAAAACCTGCTATCAAATAAAAAAACCGCATTCAAATCGGTCCACCCGTTTAAGAGCCACGGTGCCACAGACAGACACAGCGGTCAAACTTATAACACCCCTCTTTTTGCGTCGGGGGTTAAAAATACCACAAACGCCACCACGGCACGGCAGACTTGACAGTATACCCCACATTTCAGTCTACTCGTGACCACGGCCGCTGTAATGTGGTCGAAACGTCGAGGTAAACATTATACGTGTGTGTTACCGTGTTAAGTCCTGTTGGTGGTATTTTTAACCCCCGACGTAAAAAGGGGGGTGTTATAAGTTTGACCGCTGTGTCTGTCTGTGGCACCGTAGCTCTTAAACGGGTGGACCGATTTGAATGCGGCTTTTTTATTTGATAGTAGGTTTTCTAGCGATGGTTCTTAGACATGTTTCACCAAAATCGGTTCAGCCATTTTTGAGATATTGAACTTTAAAGTGACAAAGTCAGGGGTTTCCCAACTTTTTGTTGGTTAGGTTATGACTTTGGGCGTTAGTTAATTCCAATAGGGATGTTGACGCCATTAAAAAATAATTCGAAGGCACGACTCCAGTAAAAAAACGCTTTATTTTAGCCCTGAAAACCAGATTAATTTTCGATTTACTGTAAAATTCGATTTTTTGTTGCTTTAAAACAAATAAATATGTAGTTAGTTTATTTAGTTGGCGGATAATGACGTCATAAGTCGCTATTGCCATTGAAACTCTATAGGAGAATTGTGTTTTGACAGCTCATAAAAAGTACGTCAGTTGATTGGTGGTGTCAATATCCCTTTTCTAAATATCGGCTACAGAACTCTTTCATGAGCTCACCTAACTAGCTCTTGACCAATTGTTACGAGTTACATGTACGTGTTTATGTCATGACGCAGTAACAATCTTACATTACATGCGACATTTTCTGTTTACATATATTTACATATTATGAATTCCTAGACAAAATTAGACATCTAGCGTAGGGTTGCCATAAGTGAGCGGATGCAGACCGGGACATTTAAAGAAAAGGTATTACGTAGAAAAAACCGGCCAAGAGCGTGTCGGACACGCCCGACATAGGGTTCCGTAGCCATTACGAAAAAATTGAGTAATATTTTTCTAAGGATCTTATATCTTAGGGTGTTTTTTGGGTTCCGTAGCCAAAAATGGCAATAACGGAACCCTTATAGTTTCGCCATGTCTGTCTGTCCATCCGTCCGCGGCTTTGCTCAGAGATTATCAATGCTAGAAAGATGTAATTTTGCACGAAAATATATGTAAACTATGCCGACAAAACAGTGCAATAAAAAATTTTTTAGAGTACCTCCCATAGACGTAAAGTGGGGGTGATTTTTTTTCTCATCTAATCTTGTAATGTGGGGTGGCGTTGGATAGTTCTTTTAAAACCACTAGGTAGTTGTTAAGACAATTTTTCGATTCAGTGATTTGTTTGTGAAATATTCAATTTTAAAGTGTAATTTTCATTAAAATCGTACGTCTAAAATCTAAATCGGTGGGTGGAAAAATTTGAAAAAATTTAGGATGGTACTAAACTGTATATCAAACTTACAAGGAAAACTATAACGGATAAGTTTTCTTGAGAATTATTAGTAGTTTAAGAGTAAATAGCAGCCTAAGGTATAAAATATACGTAAACTTGGAATATTCCGTACAAAATACGAAACCTTTAGAAAAATATGACTAAATATTTTCGTAATGGCTACGGGACCCTATCTCGGGTGTGTCCGACAGGCTCTTGTTTTTTGAGATACTGAACTTTATTGTATTTTTCACCTAAGATGAGTTCTGTGACATTTGAAAATTTTCCGAATTACGCATACTATGTTCGCAAAATATATTTTAAAAATAATTTCTATTTTGAAACAAATTAATCAAAAAAAATTAAAACTGTTATTTTTAAAAATATATAGCAATATCAGTGTCTGTTAAATAGCCTCCATTGAATACGATACAAAAATATTTATTTTTTTATATAACGCAATGTGTGAAACGGAACAGAGTAGTGACGTGACACAACATTATCGGCAATTGCAGCGGTTTATTATTCGATAACAGTGAACTTAGATATTTTACATTTTTAAACAAAACTTGCAAAATTTTATAAACGCGGCTATTTGCGACGCGGCCGCAACCATCTTGTGCCTCTTGTGGCCAGTACTTGTCAGTATCATTGTCAGTAAGTACGAGTACGTCTGCCGTGTATACGAGTTGAGTTTCCGTTGCATTTTCTTTGCATTGTATTTGTTATTGTTCATTTCTATTATTATTGTTGTTGACTTTTGTTACTGTTTCTCGTTAAGTTTGTTGTTATTTTTTGGCAAAATGCTGAAACAGTCCAAAAAAGAGTGTTTTGAACTCCCAGAGTCGGGACTTTGTAATTCGTTTGAGGGATTATTTCGAGCGAGAACGAGAGAGTGGCCCGGTGGGCGGAAAACTGGAAAATAAATATATATTTTTTAATATAATGCAACTTTTTCAAAAATAAGTACTAATAACTCTTAGAAAAATCCATGAAAAATCTATGGTTCACTCGATCAATGATACATCTCTAAAACTGTCAAACTCGATACGTCACAGAACTCATCATAGGTGAAAAATAATATAATGAAAACATAAACCATCTTTCCTAAGTTAATTTAGTTATTCTTTTTAAAGTATGTACGGGACGTTAAACAGATAATAAGTAAGAAAGGTAACCTAAAATTTAGGCTTGGGTTATATCGGTCTTGGAAAAAGTCGTCTATAAAATTATTCCACTTACATAACTAGAACTAGGAACACTTTATTTACAAACACATTACACAATATTACAACATCAAATCTTTTACCATTAACCTCCTTTTACCTTCGGAAGTTGAGTAATTATCCCTCCCTTTCGCGTGTATGTTTACGTGTTGAGTTTTAGTGTCGTTAGGTCAACGACCTTGTTTTTTTTTTTAGATGAAACCACATGAAACTTATGAATATTAAATAGTAAGTAGTGTAGCAATCATGCTACAAACTTTGTTAACGAGGCCTTCTTGGTCGTTATTTGTAATCTGGCTGTACAATAATCTGGCTGGTTTGCGAATGTCATGTTTTAAAATCAAACTTTTAGATTCGTTCACGAAGAAGGAGTTCTTGACAGATTATGAAATTGCTTTGTTATGACAAGAATATATGTGTATATTTATTTTAACATGAACATATTTTTAGGGTTTCGGAGCCAAAATGGCAAAAACGGAATATTTATAGTTTCGCCATGTCTGTTTGTCTGTCTGTCTGTCCGTCCGCGGCTTTGCTCAGGGACTATCAATGCTAGAAAGCTGTAATTTTGCACAGATATATAGGTAAACTATGCCGACAAAATAGTACAATTAAAATTCAAAAACAATTTTTTTAGGGTACCTCCCATAGACGTAAAGTGGGGGTGATTTTTTTTTTCTCATCCAATCCTATAGTGTGGGGTATCGTTGGATAGGTATTTTAAAACCATTAGGTGTTTGCTCAAATGATTTTTCGATTCAGCAATTTGTTTACGAAATATTCATCTTTAAAGTGCAAATTTTCATTAAAATCGAGCGTCCCCCCCCCCCTCTAAAATCTAAACCAGTGGGTGAAAAAATTTGAAAAAATTCAGGATGGTAGTCAGTATATCAAACTTTCAAGGAAAACTATAACGGCTTAGTTTGCTTGAGAATTATTAGTAGTTTATGAGTAAATAGCAGCGTAAGGTATAAAATAGACCTAGACTAGGAAGATTCCGTATAAAATACCAAATCCTTAGAAAAATATTGCTTAATTTGGCTAGGCTACGGAACCCTATTTTGGGCGTGTCCGACATGCTCTTGGCCGGTTTTTTTTATATGAAACTTATAAATATTAAATAGTATGTTAGGTACATTTACTTTAAGTTGAACATATTTTTTCTTTCTGTACGTATTAAGTACGACCTTTATACTTTTAAATAATTACATGGAAATACTTGCCAGTGAGTGTTGCCAGTGATGACATACGGACCTGAGACGTGGGCGCTAACGATGGGACTCATAAGGAAGCTCAAAGTCACTCAAAGGGCTATGGAGAGGGTTATGCTCGGGGTTTCTCTGCGGGATAGAATTAGAAATGATGATATCCGCAGTAGAACTAAGGTTACTGACATAGCCCGAAGAATTGCGAAACTGAAGTGGCAGTGGGCGGGGCACATTGCACGCAGGACTGATGGCCGATGGGGTCAGAAGGTTCTCGAATGGCGTCCGCGGACCGGGAGACGAGCTGTCGGTGCCTCCAACAAGATGGAGCGACGACCTGGCTAAGATCGCGGGACCGCGGTGGATGCGAAAAGCACAAGACCGGTCTGAGTGGAGAGCCTTGGGGGAGGCCTATGTCCAGCAGTGGACGTCTTTCGGCTGACATGATGATGATGATGATGATGGAAATACTTAGGCTGCGTTTATCTCTTTCTTTTCCACGAGAATGTGCGAGGATGTGTTGCGAGGAATATGTTTTTAATTAAGGAGGATTATTGTTTGACGCGTATGTATATATGTATGTATGTATGTATTGTGTCTATTCTTATGTCCTCTCGTAACTAGGTACTCAATGGCTGAACCGATTTTGATGAATGATACGTCATTGGATTCGTCTTGATAACGCGAGTGACACTGGTTACATGAAATACTTGAAAAATCAAAATGACGGATTTTTGGCGCCAAATTGTAAGGTTTCAAAAGATGTTTTTTTTAATTAAAATCTATCGAGTAGGGTATCAAATGACTAGCCCATTCTAATTATATGTAGATTACTTGTAATAGTTTTTAACCGACTTCAAAAAAGGAGGAGGGATTGAAACCTATACTTAGTAGGTAGGTATGTACGTGAGGTAGTGTAAGTTTTCGGTTACAAAATACGTCTCGATGGCGTTCGCGTTAAAATCTCAATTTGTATGGAAACACGAACATCGCAAACGTTCTGCTAGAGGCGCTGTTCGTGTTTCCATACAAATTGAGATTTTAACGCGAACGCCATCGAGACGTATTTTGTAACCGAAAACTTACACTAAGGGTACTGCTGGCTCGTGCTGAGGCACCGACTTCGAGCTAGTACTCGTATGTACCTAGATCATAATCATAATCATAATCATAATCATTTATTGTGCGTGGAATTCAGATTACAGATATAGTTGTACAAAAAATAAGAGTCTCACCAAACCCTACCCTTTCAGGTGTACCTACACACATTAAAATTTATACAAGTTGAAAATATTAAATTAGATTATTACAAAATTATTAGAAAAATATTTTCAAGGTATTTGTAGTCGGTTCCATTTTTAGTTATTTTTCGGAGTCTGTTTTACTTTTTGTTAAAAAATTTCTTTATAATCTTTAATTTTCATAGAACTATTAAAAAAAGTAAATAAAACAATAAATTAAAAAAATCAAAAACTTGAAAGATTCCGTTACACTACTCGTATTCGAAATCCTTATCAAAAAATATTTCTTGATGTTTTTCGTAATGGCTACAGAATCGTATCTTGGCAGTGTCCGACACGCTCTTGGCAATTCCGCAATAGTTTTAAAAGGCCTATCCAACGATATCCCATACTACATAGTTCGTCGTGAAAAAAAATCACCCCCATTTCAATCACACCCACTGATAACCTAACCAAAAAAAACCCCCGACTTTGTCACTTTAAAGTTCAATATCTCAAAAACGGCTGAACCGATTTTGATGAAACATCTCTAAGAATCATCGCTAGAAAACTTGTTATCAAATAAAAAAACCGCATTCAAATCGGTCCACCCGTTTAAGAGCTACGGTGCCACAGACAGACACACATAGCGGTAAAACTTATACCACCCCTCTTTTTGCGTCGGGGGTTAAAAATCCCCCCTGCCTCGACTCATGCTGAGTGGACTCCTTTTTTAAGACAACTGCCACAATACACTTTTAGTTTAAGATATTTGTAAGCTGTTTCTTTTTGTTGTTGTTGTTGTTTCGAAACAAATTTCATTCATTCATTCATTTTACGTCTATAGGAGAATGCCGTGAAAAAAAAATTGTTTTTATTTTTATTTAACCTATTTGCCGGCGTGACTGATATGTATATTCATGCCAAATTACAACTTTCTAGTAGTAACAGTCTCTGAGCTTAGCCGCGGACAGACAGACAGACATGGCGAAACTATAAGGGTTTCTAGTTTGACTACAGAACCCTAAAAATTATATTTTCCAAAGCTACAAACGCCTAAGCACTACTACAGGTAAGTAAAAACTACAATTTCGGTACTACTACATTTATTTATGTATCTCTTAAATAATACAAATTTGTGGACACTTATATTAAACGACATTACATTTCTTAATAATTCATAAATAAAACTTAGGTACTACAAATACTATAGTAATCAATAAAAAAAAATAGTAACTACTAGAATCTTCAGCGAGATTACAAACTTTATTATAAAAAGAGTTGTTATAATTTCGTTTGACCTATTATTTAATTCAGATAAAATTCTTAACCCTAAAAGTTATGTGATGCACCTATTTTTATAAATAAAGACTAAAATATGGCAAGACGTATTTCTAAATCTTAACAAAAGATTGTTTTGTAAAATAAATAGGTTATTAAAAATGTTGGAAGTGAATTGGTTTACTGTCATCTTTTGTATAATACTATTATTAATTTAAATAATATCAGCAAATCATGTTTTTGTAATGTAAATTATATTTTTTAAATTACTTCAACATTTCGTACTCGAGTTAGCACTGGATCATTTTTTGAACTACTCACACATGAACTGGATTTTATACCGGCACTATTCCCATCAGGTCATTAAGACCCTCGAATTAGTGTTTGAATATTATGTAAAAATTGCGAAGGCTTAAAATATTTATAATACATAATTATATCAACCAATAGTCAACTCAGACTGTTGGTCCACTTTATTCAATGTCCTCGTTAGGACATCGAAATATTCTAGTTTAAATGTTTTCACATAATTTTAGCTGTCATAAAATAAAATTGGCATAATTTACGGAATGTAGTGATATTTAAATATGGAATCTATATTGCTGAGTGGCACTACAGTTTGCTAAATTGAGTTTACTTAAATTTTACTTACATACTAATTAAGTACTGGCTTGGAATGTGTATGTTACAATTTGAATGTGCAATTTTTGTGACATTACACATTTCACTATGGATATATATATATAAATGAAAATTGATATAATCAGAGATCTCAAAACGAAGAAATTACATAGATGAGTATTATATATTATCTAAATTTATAACAAAATTAAAAATAACAGTAAAGCTGCAAAAATACGTTCAAATTCAAACAATAATCGACATAACAAAATATACCATAGTCTAATAGTATGTACTAATAAAATAAAATTAGCTACCACCAAATTGACTTAATTTAAATTGCATAAAACATACTCTATAAATCTTACACGTACCAATTTGTTGAAGAAAATAATGAATAATTACTAATTCTATGAGAAAATCCATCTAACTTTATTTTTAGACCAAAATTTAGTGGCGCTTAACTTTTTTGATATAATAAGACATAAATAGAAAAAAATAATCTGCACGATAAGGCGGTTCTTTTACTATCAATTCCATTTCGCTACATTATGTGATAAAAATATACTAAGTGTAATAAAATTATGTCATTATGTCTTTATGTGAAATTCAAGCGTTGCTTTTCACTAAATTTTTAAATTAACTACTAAAGTGTACAATTGATACTTCAGTAATTTTTATTACTTTTTCAAAAAACTTTTTTTTTTTGTATAAATATTTTTATTTTATAAATTTGCGGACGGATGTATTGATTATAATTGCACTTCTGGAATGTTTTGAATTAATTATATTATTTTATAAATCGTAATACATCTCATATACCTATGAGCAACTCAGTATTTTCTGTAATTGGATATATATAGATTGTTTGTAAGTAAATAATTTGTAACGTTATAATATTTTTTTCAGAAAGTTTTAAAGTAAATAAAAACTTTTACATTTTCAACTTAAATTTATATCGTTATGATTACTTTTATTAGATATTTGAATCAGGGTCACAAAAACCTACTTCATCCCAATTATTCAAATACTTTTATTGCTATAAAAATACTTCTAAAATTTCAACAAAAATATCAATGATTTGTAAATAAACAAAAATAAATATAAAATTAGTAAAATAATATCTTAAAAGTACAATTTCTTTTGAGATTCACCTTTAATATCAAAAATGGATACATTGCTTTACGGTTATCCCATTTTTTAAATTGGAATCATTAAAATAGTATAAAATGCGTATGTCTAATATATTATGGCGAATTCTCCTTATATCGCCATAATAATTATGTCAAAATGTAAAAAAAAAAACAAAGTATTAATGAATATAACTCAAGTAGGTACTTTGTAATTGAATACGTGACCCAACAAAAATATTGCTCTTATTAATGCTTTTAGAGAAAAGTACATTATGTCAAAAGATCATTATTAGATTCATTATTAGGCGACTATTGACATTAAGCCTGCGACGGCTTCAGTGAGCCTTAGCGATTCCGACATGACATTATACGAAACGATATTATGTGAAAGTTCAATTATGACAATCTCTATACACGTGAATATTAAATTCTAGGAGAGGTGTCTTGTGTTCTGGAGCAAGAAGACAGAGGTTCTGCAAACAAAAATAATATTTATTAAATGATAGAAAGGAACGGCTAATGCAATTAAGAATAAAACTAAATTTATTTTTACACCATCATTGAAAATGGGTCAATATCGGCTCGCATACTTATCGAAAGTCCGAATGTAATGTTTGTCATACATATCATTACTCTTTTTTATCTGAATCCAATAATTGTTCAGAATTTTTATAAAACAAACCTAACCTAACCTATATTATATAGATTGACCATTTTAAAATTCGGAAATTTTTAATATTGAATAGGTTAAAAAATATGACAAACTATGCGGACAAAATTCACCACTTAGGATACTTTTTATTCCAATATCCCCACGGGATCCAGATAAAATCTCAAAGGCTGATATGGTGATGATTGATAATACAAAATGGAGTCATTAAATCAAGTACCTAAGTTTATAAATGAAACGGATACAAAATTAAGAGCTATTGTCAAGAAGACAAAATACAAATACGAATATTCTTTATTGCACACCATAAATCAGTACAAAGAAATAAAAACCTTAACTAAAGACCTCAATATCTGAGGTTTATTGTCAACTTAATGATTATATCATGGACAGGGATATTTGGAAAAAATTCCGATCCGCATTAGCGATCCCTTCAAATAGCGAACCTACTGTGTTAAAAATAAAGTTGTATTAAATACTTGAGATGTATAGATATCATTTAGTATTATTGTAGATCTGTTTAAAAAAATATACCTCATTGACGTTCTCGCCGGATTCTTCTCAACAGAGGTTTTTCTCAACCGGTGGTAGATTTTTTTTTGATATTCATAAGTGCTTGTTACAGCCTAAATTGAATAAAGATATTTTGAATTTGACTTTGACATCCGCAACAAAACTCCTTGCTGTTCCTTACCTTGTTAGCCATGAATGAGGCTCTTATCTTCAGCATCCTATCCAGGTTACACTCCAGGGTCATCCGGGAGCTCCAGGCCCCGCCCCCGAGGATGGGTTTGGCCATATCTCGGTTCAGCTGGCAGTTCTTTTCCGAGTCGTACTTGCATTGGAGATCGCAGAGCCTTACGTCTTTGAGACGGGGTGACCTGGTAAACGGAAGATGTTTAAAAAGCTGTTGATTTAACTTGTGATATCATCATCCATGAAATGTCAAACTACGATTTTGAAGTATATCACGCTGTGGGGGGCCTTCGTGGGGGTCACTGTTATTAGCTAAGCCTGTCCTTTCAAATCAATTCCTTTATTGAAGAGTTCAGTCCCTGGGAGACAATCCTGACCGAACAACCAAAATGCCAAATTTCAAGTCAAATCTAACTATTGGAAGTTCATCAAATTTAACTTCCTAGGTTTGATACACAAGTCAAAAAGCCGTGGTGGCCTAACTAGTGGTTTGACCTATCGCCTCTCAAGCAGAGGGTCGTGGGTTCAAGCCCCGGCTCGCACCTCTGAATTTCTCGAAACTCATGTGCGGAATTACATTTGAAATTTACCACGTGCTTTGCGGTGAAGGAAAACATCGTGAGGAAATCTGCAAAAACCTGCGAAGCAATTCAGTGGTGCCTGTAAAGTTCCCAAACCGCTCTGGGCCCGCATGGGAACTATGGCCCAAGCCTTGTTCTGAGAGGAGGCCTGTGCCCAGCAGTGGGACGTATATAGGCTGGGATGATGATGATGATGAATCGATAATATCAACACCAATCGGTTTGAAATTGGTAACCTTCTAGACTACAATACTTTTTTTCCTATTTAATGAAATAAATCCGGGTAACACATGTCTTCAATCGAGTTTAGCTCGACATGTTTCGAGCAAATTGTAGCCGTTACTCATGGTTGTTCGGATTTATTTAATTAAATGGGCCAATCAACTATTTTACCGACACTTTGGGCGTCTCCTGCGTTACCAAAATTGTCTCTGGCTTTACCAAAAAGTCGTACTTCCAATAAGATATTTCACGGTTTAATAGGTTGAACTCACATAGGATGGCATGTATTCATGTACACCGAAAAAACACGTATACTCACAAAAATCTGAAATTGTTTGAAAAATGTCGCGCACAGATTAGTGTCGGTAAAAAAGTTGATTGGCCCAAATATGAGTAAGTCTACTTTTCCTTGTTTGTTTTTATTTAAAGTATTTTAAATTTCAATCTTACCTGATAATTAGATCGATGTGTTTATTATGCAGACAGTGTGACAGAGGCACAGCGTATGTAAAGTTGTAAGGCGCGTGAGTGGACACTATCTCACTGAACAAGGAGTTGTTAGTGAACGACTTAGTTGCCACGCCGAAGGTGATTAGATTTTCTGAAAATAAAAAACATTAAAAAACTTTTTCGGTTGACTGCACTTGCATGTCAAAAGTCAAAGTAAAAGTCAAAGTCTCTTTATTCAATTTAGGCTACAGCAAGCACTTATGAACGTCAAAAAAAATCTACCACCGGTTCGGAAAAAACCTCTGTTGAGAAGAAGCCGGCAAGAAACTCGACGCGGTATTTTTTTTTTGTTGTCTAACTTATATATCGCACCCCCAGTACAACAGTGCATCAACTCATAACCTAACCAACAAAAAGTTGGAAAACCCCCGACTTTGTTACTATAAAGTTCAATATCTCAAAAATGCCTGAACCGATTTTGATGAAACATATCTAAGAACCATAGCTAAAAAATCTGCTATCAAATAAAAAAAACCGCATCCAAATCGGTCCACCCGTTTAAGAGCTACGGTGCCACAGACAGACACAGACAGACACACAGACAAACACACAGATAGACACACAGACAGACACACATAGTGGTCAAACTTATAACACCCCTCTTTTTCCGTCGGATGAATGAAATATTTTGGCAAATGAACTATTTGGGAATAGTATTTCGGCGAAAAGACAACAAAACTATCCATTTACCTGGTTGCCCCATCTCATAGGATTGATCGTTTAGCACCATCTCCTCCGAACTGCTTTTGGACAGCGCCTCATTGGTCTCTCTCTTCCTCCTAACGTTCCTTCTCACTCTCCCACTCAAATTATCCGTCAGATTCATCTTATTCGGATCCAGAAGATTCGATTCCGCCATCATTTCTTCGTGCAATCTCGTTTTGAACGATTCATTTTCCTGCTTCAATGTCTCCGAATTGTTCTTCTCCGGGATGATTGGGATTGAGGGTAGTTTCTCGTGAGGGTCTAGACGGGGTTCTAGGGGACGAACGAACGTATCGTTCAGGTCTTGCTTTATACGTTCCAATGGCTCCTGAGTTTCGTAGCCTTGCGGTGGCTCCAAGCTGCATGAGGACTGAAAGATATGAGAGCATTAGGAGAGTCTTCGTTCCATTCTCCATACAAACGTAGTCCCGGTCTCATTTGAAAACTAGGCAACAGAAGTAGATGAAACTTTGTATGTATGGACTAGACGTAATTATCTATGCCTGTAATTTTTCAGATTTTCATATAAATGTGTAATATTAGAATTAAAGGAGCTCAAAAGTCGACAAAAAAAAAGATGGCAACTTTGCACTAGAATAATACAGACTATTAAAGCATTTTTACAAAAATCAAAAAACCACAAGCATAGAAAATATGTTGAAGATGTCGATAGTAAAATATCATTGATTTCTGAGCTATACTTTTCGTATAATATGAGGACAACGAAACCCAAATCTTGAAAAGCCTACAGCTATCTCGATAAACATTAGCGGGAAGCGGAGAAGGGGGCGGGGATGTGCATGGGGGGACGGCTGCGAGCGTTTATGTCACGAGCGATAAAGACAGCAATATCCCAAACGAATACCTAACGCGGCCGCGCGGCCGGCAGGGAAATTCCTCTTAAAGTAGTGAGTTTACTGAAAATTCTTTTGCCCCTGCGCCCTGGTGTAAGACGACTGAGGGGATAAATGAGGATCTAGTTGTAAGACTTATAATGGTCGGCCTGGTGGAAGACGCCCAGTGGGACGGCCAATTACAGGGACAAAAGAGTGAAACTGTAATCAAGGGCTATATATGGGTATGTGTTTGTGTGATTTGTGTGTGTTCTTACAGTGTGGAGGTGGAGGAACTGCATGAACACGTATATCATCAATATCATGCATAAACGCATATGCATAAAAGGTCGCGGGTGAGCAAAGTAAGTAATTGTTTTAGTTCATTTATAAGGGTTCTGGATCCCTAAAAACTTGTTAGCTACATAAGTCGTTTAAACATTTTATATTTTGCCTAATTAATGCTTACCAGAACAGTGCTAATCCACTTCGAAATATGTTTCCAATCCTATAATAGCAGCATGGGAAGGAAGCAATATATTCTTAAATATGACGTAACTAAACTCACAGTTAGCATAAGTCATACTTAGTTGGCATACATTTAAATAATAAGTATAAATAAAATAAAAATAAAAATAGTTTATTGAAAAAGTATCGCATTACAAAATTGCATTGCCGTTGTATTAAAAAGTATACTTAAATGTTATTTTTTTGTTTTATTAATTAATTACATCGGAGAAATGAACTACTATGTAGAAATACAATGTCGGGTTGTTACTAAGAATATAGCTAAAATAACATATAAAAAATAACATAAAATTTTATGACAATTAAAGATGCCTATATTTAACAAAAATATGAATGGGAACTACGGCCCCAAGCCATCATCGGCATTCTGAGAAGAGGCCTGTGCCCAGCGTTGGGACGTATAGGTATAGGCTAGGATGAGTATGATTAGTATGCATATTGCCATTATACGGATTCATTATTATGCTAAGTTAGTGTTATGCTTTTTTATTGTTATCCCAAACCTGTTACCTATGCGAATTCATATTATGTCAATCAATGATAGGTGAAACTCATGTTATGTCAGTTTACTTAATGAATATTATTATGCGAAATAACGTTATCCCAATTTGAATAAGGAATATTATGTTATGTGAATTAATATAGACCTCTACAACAGCTGCGGGTCTCACCTGGCACTCAGCGTCCAATTCGTTGTCGGCGTTCGCCGCGAATGCGCAGGCGCTGCCGAAGAGCTCGGCGCTGCGGGCGACGGCGAGCGGCCGGTCGGGCGGCGCCGGCGTCGACGCGTCCATGTCTGAACAAACAAGGGGTTTATAAATTGTGGTCAAACGCTTTGGTATTAGGTATGTGCATTTTTCTTTGTGAAAATTCAGTGTCTGTATGTATTTCAACCATTATAAATTACTAGCTTATGCCCGCGACTTCGTCCGCGCGGATCTAGATTATCGCGCGGTGGCGCCCTCTACCGGAAAGGTATCCTATGTTGATCCTTGGGGCTTAAAACTATCTCTATAACAAATTTCATCAAAAGTGGTTCAGCGGTTTTGACGTGAAAGCGTAACAGACAGACACAGACAGACAGAGTTACTTTCGCATTATTTATAATATTAAGTAGGTAGGGATATTAAGTAGGGATATACTAGCTTATGCCCGCGACTTCGTCTGCGCGGACCTAGGTTATCGCGCGGTGGCGCCCTCTACCGGAATAAAAAGTATCCTATGTTGATCATTGGGGCTTAGACTATCTCTATACCAAATTTCATCAAAATCGGTTCAGCGGTTTCGACGTGAAAGCGTAACAGACAGACACAGACAGACAGAGTTACTTTCGCATTATTTATAATATTAAGTAGGTAGGGATATTAAGTAGGGATATACTAGCTTATGCCCGCGACTTCGTCTGCGCGGACCTAGGTTATCGCGCGGTGGCGCCCTCTACCGGAATAAAAAGTATCCTATGTTGATTATTGGGGCTTAGACTATCTCTATACCAAATTTCATCAAAATCGGTTCAGCGGTTTCGACGTGAAAGCGTAACAGACAGACACAGACAGACAGAGTTACTTTCGCATTATTTATAATATTAAGTAGGTAGGGATATTAAGTAGGGATATACTAGCTTATGCCCGCGACTTCGTCTGCGCGGACCTAGGTTATCGCGCGGTGGCGCCCTCTACCGGAATAAAAAGTATCCTATGTTGATCATTGGGGCTTAGACTATCTCTATACCAAATTTCATCAAAATCGGTTCAGCGGTTTCGACGTGAAAGCGTAACAGACAGACACAGATGGGAAGACAGACAGACAGAGTTACTTTCGTATTCATAATATTAGTATGGATAGTAGGGACTAAAAGCACAGAATAACCAATAGTACTACCGTACAGAAGGGACTCTCTCGAACAAAAGTCAAGTTTAGGTATAAATCGTTGTCTACTCTTACGACATGCACGCGAAATTGTAACTTATAATGTTACACGAGCGTTCATATTCCGTTGGGCACCGTTGACACGAACCAGGTTTGGCGCCAACAGCGCAGGGTTCCCACTCTCCGATGAATAAAGATAACAGTGGGTATTAATATGAATTAAATAAGCTATCTTTAATAAATAAGTAAATACACTTTAAAAGCTAAAGCTACAAAACAACAATATTTTATCAGCAACAGCAACCATTTTTAACAGACTTCAAAAAAGGAGGAGGTTCTATGTTTTTGGAAAAGTTGCATTATATGAAAATATATATGTATATTCTTCCAGTTTTCCGTCCACCGGGCCACCGTTTTCTCGTTCTCGCTCGAAGTAATCCCTCAAACGAATTAAATACAAACTCCCGACTCTAGGAGTTAAAAACAGTCTTTTTTGGACCGTTTCAGCATTTTGCCAAAAAATAACAACAAACTTAGCGAGAAACAGTAACAAAAGTCAACAACAATAATAATAGAAATGAAAAATGACAAATACAATGCAAAGAAAATGCAACGGAAACTCGACTCATATACACGGCAGACGTACTCGTACCTACTGACAATGATACTGACAAGTACTGGCCACAAGAGGCACAAGATGGTTGCGGCCGCTTCCCAAATAGCCGCATTTACAAAATCTTGCAAGTTTTGTTTAAAAATTTAAAATATCTTAGTTCATTGTTATCGAATAATGAACCGCTGCAATTGCCGATTTATTAATTTATTTATTTATTCCAAGAAAATAAAAAATCCGATATCGCGTCATTTAAAAAATAAATATTTTTCTATCGTATTCGATGGAGGCTATTTAACAGACACTGATATTGCTATATATTCTTAAAAAGAACAGTTTTAGATTTTTTTGATTATTTTGTTTCAAAACAGAAATTATTTTTAAAAAAACATTTTGCGAACATAGTATGCGTAATTCGGAAAATTTTCAAATGTCACAGAACTCATCATAGGTGAAAAATACAATAAGCGGCAACCCTTTGCCGCGAACCCCACGGTGAGGTCGCCGGCCGAACGTACCTAAACTGCGGAGTGTCCAACCCCTGCTAAAAGTTAAAAAGCTTGTAACATTGCACTTACTGAGTACATTGAGCACATAGTTCTTAGAAGCATGCAGCGTCGTCGCCGTCGTGTGAGGAGATTCCGTTGATGATGTGGTAGTAAACTCTTGCGTCGTTTTGTGGGTGCCTTTCTCTGCAAAAAATAATATCTTTTACTCATCACCATCATATCAGCCGCAGAACGTCAATAAAATGACAGATTTCGCATACAAAAACTGACATTTGATTGCGATCGCGAGCACCAGAAACGATAGGCAATACGGCCTCTGGACGTGGAACTGGGAGGGAGATGTGGATGTCAAGATGGGGAAGCCTTTGCCCTGTAGTAAGGCACAGATATGTAAGCATAATACAGTGTATAGGTACAGTGTAAAGGTTCTCGAATGGCGTCCGCGAACCGGGAGACGAGCTGTTGGTAGGCCTCCAACAAGATGGAGCGACGACCTGGCTAAGATCGCAGGATCGCGGTGGATGCGAAAAGCACAAGACCGGTCTGAGTGGAGAGCCTTGGGGGAGGCCTATGTCCAGCAGTGGACGTCTTTCGGCTGACATGATGATGATGATGTAAGCATAATATAGTCGATTTCGGCTCATTTATTTTGTTTCAAAATAAAACTTACCTTTAGTTTTCTTTGAAGGAGCATGTTGTGAGGGCTTCAAATTCTGGAAAATAAAAGTATATTTTATATTTTTATTGTTACTTTCGAGTACACACATAAAGCTGGTTCAATTTGCGCAAATTTTACTAAGTTTGTATACTTAAACAAACAGAAAAGAGTTTTGTAGTTAGACATATTTATTTAAATGAACTAAAAGAATTTCTTTGCTCATCCGCGACTCCGCGACCTTATGATTAGTCTAATGTCTGATAGCATGCCACAACATGTTGCGGTTTGTTAGTAGGGGCTCCTAGACGGGCTATACTTTTAATGAATTATGTGGCTACAACATTGCAGATTATATCCCGGCAATACAAAATACATTTTAATGCAGCATATGGCTGGAAAATGTATATCTCGGCAATATTTCTGCAGCAGTATATGGCTCATTATTTTGGCTTTACATGGGCTACATACATGGCTAGTATGGCTGACGAACTCATACGCGTTGCAGCAGCTTACATTGTTTTAAAAGCAAAATTAAAACAAAAAAAAAAACAAGAAAAATGTGGATTCCACCTTATTTCAATAAGAAAGAAAGAAAGAAAATACATTTATTCACAACACAAGACACATACATACAATAGCATTAGGTACAAAATAGACAACACAGGAAATTATGCGTCATTGCGGTTGTGAATCGGACAATGGCTCAGCATAATGCTGAAGCGTTAATAAATAAGCTTCAATAAGCGTGATACGTTAGATATTTTAAGTCTGGAAATAAGTATTTTTTTGTAAAAAAATCATTTTTGAAAAAATTTAGATGTCCGCATTTACTTTGCTGCCATCGAAACTAAACAGAAACAAACACGAACATAGCTATGCTACTTGAGCGAATCGCGGCATACTTAACGTAGCATAAGAAAGGGACGCACTTATGCCGTATAGCGAGACAACAATAAAAGTGGCTGAGAAATATTGCAGTATTTTCGATTGCAAAGCGATTATTCCGGAAATATGTCTGAAACCCTAAACATTCATCGGCCACACTAAAAATATGTGGCAATATATCCCGGCCATACTAAAAATATTGCCGAGTGTTGCATAGTCTGGCCGTAAATGCTGGCTGATGCTGCCGGCCACACTATTGCAGCTATACATTTTCGTGAAAATATGGCCCGTCTAGGAGCCCCTCATCTGGTTGTATGATGTACAGTTGTGTTGCTCTGAAGAGGAGTTCTGGTTAAATTTGAAACGCGTCAGTAGTGTGTTGGTGGTGATAGATTGGTTTGTGTGGTTTATGTGTGTTCTTACAGTGTGGAGGTGGAGGAACTGCATGAACACGCATATTTTGCATAAACTTAGCTATCATAAGGTCGCGGGTGAGCAAGGAAATTCTTTTAGTTCATTGATATGGACCTCCGCAAACTAACGTCTGATTCAATAAACATTTTTATTTGTCTACTAGCTGTTGCCCGCGGCTTCGCCCCCGTTGTATTTTTTTTCTTCCATTAAAACCTTCTCCTGACAGTAGCGAACACAACAAAAAAAGAATTAGCGAAATCGGACCAGTCGTTCCCGAGTTATGCGCTTACCAACACATTTTGCGATTATAGATGATAAGCTCATGGTATGAAGTACTTACAGAATTTTCAGGAAGTAATATTTTAGTGGTTTTCAAAATTTCTATTCGACCAATATGATTATGATTGTTATTACATATTTTAAATACAACCTTATTTTATTTGTGCAAATCTACTATTGACTTTGACTTTGACTTTTTGATTGTACCTGTATTTGATTCAAATCGGGCGGTGTCGCTCTGTACGCCGGCATGTTTTCTAGTTTCTTGTAGTTATTGTAGTATGTATTGTATTTCTCGTGCTGTCGACTTTCCTTCATGTTGAGGAGTTCTTGGTGTTCGCGGAAGTACAGTGCGGACATTACAACCAGGCTGGAACGAGTATATACTGGGTGACCTTAGGCTCTGGACAAATACGAATACTACTGGCTTAGCAAGATTTTTGAAACCAAACTGCGAAGTATCATAACAATCAGTTCAATATTTACCGAAAAACTAACGGTTTTCAATGTATCACTTTGGAGCAGCCTGTGTATTTGGATGATCTGATTTCACAGATTTTTTTCTTATCTAATTAAGCAAATAACCATTATATGCCAGAGATTACTAACCAATCAATATACAAGGTGACCTTAGCCTCTGGACAAATAATGAAACCATGGATAAGACTGATGCTTAGCAATATCATAAAATTGTATGATATTGCTAAGCATCAGTCTTGATTATCCATGGTTTCATTATTTGTCCAGAGGCTAAGGTCACCTGGTATATTGATTGGTTAGTAATCTCTGGCATATTAAAGCTAAACCAGGATTAACGACGTCAAGTTAGAGATGAAGAGCCCCGACTTTGTCAGATTTAAGAATCAATAAACCCTACTTGCCTTTCAGAACTGAAAAGAAGAAAACAAGTCTAGTAGTCCAAAATCCGTTAAGTAACTAAAAGTCGGGACCCATTGCTGAGAGTTTTTTTTTTATTCGACTGGATGGCAAACGAAAAAGGGTCTCCTGATAGTAAGAGAGCACCAGCGCCCATAAAAATCTGCAGCACCAGGGGTATTGCAGATGCGTTGCCAACCTAGAGGCCTAAGATGGAATACCTCAAGTGCCAGTAATTTCACCGGCTGTCTTACTCTCCACACCGAAATAAAACAGTGCAAGCACTGCTGCTTCACGGCAGGATTAGCGAGCAAGATGGTGGTAGCAATCCGGCGGACCTTGCACAAGGTCCTACCACCTAATAGGTTCCACAGTTGGCCATCATTCAATTGGCTCGATAATAAAGTAAACGTTTCAGCAATAATTAGTAATAAAGAACTAACTTACCAAACGGCCATAATAAAAATCAAAATGGTGATGACGATTTGTAGAAACTTATTTGAAATCAATTCGCTGCTGGCATCACTGTATTCTTTCTTGCGGCAACAAAACGCAAGCTTGGAGTTGCCACACGCAAAATTGTCCTCATCCTTCAACCATAGACAAGTATCTTTCTTTTTCGACATAGTGCTGTAATCATCTGAAATCTTCTGCATTTCTGAATCCACAGTACCAACGTAAGAAGGAAAGTTACATTCGTGTTTTTCTTCTTTATTAGTATGGTATCGCACGCAGGTTTTATTGTAGTTGTAGAATTTGCCATATTTCGAATAGTTTCGTGGATCGTGACAGTTTTTACACTGTTTTCTTGTGTATTTCGGCGAGTTGTGGCTTAGTTTGTGGCAACATTCGTGTTTCCTGATGTTGCGCGCTATATCTCTTATTTGGTCTATGGAAATGTTGCCATCGCTATAAAAGGATTTCGAGGATGATGATATCGCTGAGAAATGGGACTCTGAAAAAAAATACTGTTTTAATTTCACTGCATAAAACTATTAAATAAAAATTAATTTGAATGTTGTATTTGTGTGTTTGTTACTATGTCAAAACTAAAATAGCTGAACCGATTTGGTACACAGATAACTAGATAAGAACACGTAACACATACAGCTACCTTTCATCCAAATATACTCACAGGATTGCATTCTATTTTTCTCCGTTCTAGTGTGTACTCTACGTATAAATCATTCTAGGACTAGGTACTCTAGACCGTATTTTTACGGATTCGGATCGGACGTAGATAGTGCGTAACCGCTCATAGAAAGAGAGACGGTTAGTGTGGTCGGAATGTAGAGCACATTAATTCGAATCTGATCCGAATCCATAAAAAAAGGGCTAGTATAGTCGTATTTTCATATATGGACTTGGATCGGATTCAGATCGGATTCGGATCAGAGGCCGTATTGCCTAATGTTTTTGACACTCGTGATCGCAATCAAATGACATATTTCGCATACAAAAGATGTCATTTAATTGCGATCGCGTGTGTCAGAAACGTTAGGCAATAAGGCGTCAGATTCGGATCGGATTCAGATTGGATTCAGATCGGATTTGGATCGGATTCGGGTCGGGTTCGGATTGGATTCGGATCGGATTAAGATCGCAGTGCGAAACAGCTCTAACAGACAAGTTCCGAGATACCTACCACTGCTAACATTAGAACGCGCGCTATCTCTCCGCTGGAGGATGCTGATCTTGCAGAGTTTCCTGTTGACCCTCTCCAGGTGGTCGATCCTGGACTCCAGGTTTCCCGTCACGCGGCAGAGCTCCTTCACGGCGCCTAGGTTTTCCATAAAGATACGGTCCTGGAATAAAGATCATTTATCTACTCTCATATCGTAATATTCGAATTATAAAATTCAAAACGAGTTTATATTTACATACTTTTTAAACACGATACCGCAATAAAAAAAAAACACATTATAACACTTCTTCTAACGAAATAATGTTATATTACAATTTTTTTACCATTACGATACAGGGCAAATCCAAAAAGTTTATATCACCAAGTTTTGATTCCAATTTTCACTTGTCTGTGGCAGCGCCCGCTTTAGCACATGCGCGCACATGCCGCACATGCGCAGTAATGTACTGGGTTTTAGCGCCATTCCATTCATACGTGTCGTTCTGTTGTACAACAGAACATGTGCGGCATGTGCGCGCATGTGCTAAAGCGGGCGCTGCCACAGACAAGTGAAAATTGGAATCAAAACTTGGTGATATAAACTTTTTGGATTTGCCCTGTATCGCAATGGTAAAAAAATTGTGTTATAAAATGTAAGTACGAATTTACGTGGGAAAATTTTGTTTTTGCTTAAAAATGTCTGATATCAGTGAATGCGAAGAAAATTTGACTCCGCCCGATATTTTAGATGCGGCGAAGGATATGACTCATAATTTACCAGCAGTGAAGGTCCTGTAGTTCTGGTTGCAATGCAGGTCATTCTCAATGGTTCTTGAACACATGATAGAGGATTTAATATAGGTATGTACGTTTGATTCAAACCTTGTTAACAACCAGGAACTTGTGTATAGTGTCTCCATTGGGCAGTGTGACGTCGCCCGCCTCTTTGACCGCTTCAGGCAGCACCCTGCGAACCTCTTGAGCTATGACACCAGTGTCGGCTTGAGGGGCCGCGGAGGTCGGATCGAAACCGAGTAAACCCGAGTGCTCGGCGAAGGAAGGGTCGTAGTTGAACCTGGAAGAACATTGGTGTTTTTTTTATTTATTTTTTTACAGTATAGTGTTTACAAAAACTGGCCAGGAGCGTGTCGGACACGCCCGAAATAAGGTTCCGTAGCCATTGTTCTAAGGGTTTCGGATTTTGTACGGAATATTCCAAGTTTAGGTATATATTTTATACCTTAGGCTACTATTTACTCTTAAACTATAATAATTCTCAAGAAACATTAACCCTTATAGTTTTTTTTGTAAGTTTGATATACTGACTACCATCCTGAATTTTTTAAAATGTTTCCACCCACGGGTTCAGATTTTAGAGGGGGGGGGGGGGATGCTCGATTTTAATGAAAATTTGAGCTTTAAAGTGCGCTTGTATCAAACTTCTGTCCATTCGTCCATCGTTACTTCTGTCCATTGTAGGTTGCCTGGAAGAGATCGTTCTTAAGCGATAAGGCAGACTAGATTATTGTATCGTCACGTAATTTACATATGTATGTCAAATTTCAAGTCAATCTAACTACTGGAAGTTGGTCGAATTTAACTTGCAAGATTTGACTACAGACAGACAATGGGATAGGTGAAACTAAATAAAAGCTTGTAAAATTGTGGCCGGATACCGAATACTGACTGGATATCCATTGCATCTCTAATAAATATAGCATTCATTTTTTTTATTCGACTGGATGGCAAACGAGCAAGTGAGTCTCCTGATGGTAAGAGATCACCACCGCCCATAAACATCTGCAACCAACTAAGTTGCCAACCTAGAGGCCTAACATGGGATACCTCAAGTGCAATTTCACCAGCTGTCTTACTCTCCACGCCGGAACAACAGTGCAATCACTGCTTCACGGCAGGATTAGCGAGCAAGATTGTGGTAGCAATCGGGGCGGACCTTGCACAAGGTCCTACCACCTGCAAGATAGAGGGTATTGCAGATGCGTTGCCAACCTAGAGGCCTAGATGGGATACCTCATGTGCCAGTAATTTCACCGGCTGTCTTACTCTCCGCGCCGAAACAACAGTGCAAGCACTGCTTCACGGCAGGATTAGCGAGCAAGATGGTAGCAATCTGGGAGGACCTTGCACAAGGTCCTACCGGTTGTCTAATGTTTGCCCGAACTTCATATGCCCGAATGTATCGTTTTCTAGAATTTTCATTTGCCATAAAGTAATTTATTTCTGAAATGGTATTTTCTTCAGAGTTGATATTAAACTAACCTAACCTAACCTACGCATTCTATAAAACGACATTATAAAAAATCTTGAAAACAGTTCGGTTCTATATATTTTATGGCAAACGTTGGTATGGAAAGTGAAATTCGGGCAAATGAAATTCGGGAAAGTAAAGGTATTCGGGTCCTACCACCTGCAAAATCATTACTTACTTAACAACCCTGATGCTTTGCACATTCTTCAGCTGTTGAGCTGTGTCCAGTTCTTCGATATTGTGCTTGGCACGAGCGTCTGATGGATGCACGATGTGACCCATCACTTTGAGGTTACCTGGAAGATGGAGAAGGGTTAAGACAAGTCTCTTCGTTCCATCCTCCATACAAACGTAGTCCCGGTCTCATTTGAAAACTAGGCTACAGGAGTAGATGAAATTTTGTAAGTATGGACTAGACGTAATTATCTATGCCTGTGGTTTTTCAGATTTTCATATGAATGTGTAATATCAGAATTACAGGAGGTCAAAAGTCGCCAAAAAAAAGATGTCAACTTTGCACGAGAATTACAGACTATTAAAGCATTTTTACAAAAAATCGAAAAACCACAGGCATAGAAAATATAATGAAGATCTTGATTGGAAAATATCATTAATTTCTGTGCTATACTTTTCGTATAATACGAGGATAACGAAACCCAAAATTCAACCGAATGAATCGTCATTTCATTGCTCTGAAAACCCTGAGGTATGTTCTTCTTCTTCCGGTGCCCTCTCCTATCGGAGGTCGGCGATCATTAGGGCTATCCTAACCTTAGAGACTCCTGCTCGAAAGAGGGATCTGGTCCTCATTCTGAACTAGTCTTTAAGGTTTCTCAATCAGGAGGTACGTCTGCGGCCAGATGGTCTGCGGCCTTGTATCTTCCCCTGGATAATAAGCTGAAGCATACTATGTTTCCAACCCCCAACAAGATGGAGCGATGACCTGGCTAAGATCGCGGGATCGCGGTGGATGCGAAAAGCACAAGACCGGTCTGAGTGGAGAGCCTTGGGGGAGGCCTATGTCCAGCAGTGGACGTCTTTCAGCTGACATGATGATGATGATACCATATTTGTTGTTACGCATTATATGCCCCAAATACAACAGCTTGTATTTGGGGCAGCTTGAGGTATGTTGATTACCGTTAATAACACAAGACTCATCAGGCCGGTCCGTGTTGATACCGACACGTCCGTTGAAATGCACACTGTTGTCAGACACGCCACGCTGCCACCAGTTCTCTGTGCAGTCCGACTCGAACTGACCCGGGTTGGAGGCCTGAAACAATTAGCTCGTTTAGAGGCATGGGACATGCTTACTTAAGCAAATGGTATAGTAGATTATTGAACAAGGGAGGAATAGAACCAATATTAAAGGTTGACTGGCAGAGATCCCTTCAGGGATAAGTCCGCCTTTGTACTTACAACTTCTTTTTGTGTGATATTTTTGTATTTCCTTTTGTACAATAAAGAGTATAAACAAACAAACAAACAAACAATATCACACGAAATAACTTGGCATCCGAGTATAGCGAGAGTGTCAACATTTAAAGTGTGTTATTTATTTTTTCCGAGTTAAACATTACTTTTTATTTCGACTCAAGGTTAGTAAAAAGAATACGTGTAAGAGAAAATAGTGTTAAATAAAAAAATAACTAAACTAAATTAAACTAAACTAAGGCAAGAGAAGTAGATGAAATTTCGTAAGTATGGACTAGAGTACTAGACGTAATTATCTATGCGTGTGGTTTTTCATATTTTCATATAAATGTGTAATATCAAAATTACAGGAGCTCAAAAGTCGACAAAAAAAGATGTCAACTTTGCACGAGAATTACAGACTATTAAAGCATTTTTACAAAAATCGAAAAAACCACGGCTGCGAGCGCTTATGTCACGAGCGATAAAGACAGCAATATCCCAAACGAATACCTAACGCGGCCGCGCGGCCGGGAGGGAAACTTCGTGGAAGGTGGAAACTTCTCTTAAGGTCTCTATGGATATATAGTCTGTGTACGTTCTATTCAGTTCTTCTACGTATCTCCTCATTTGATTTTATAAAAACTATGGTCTTTTGGCTCTTGAGGTGACGCAATCCAGAGAAACGTACCCGTACGATGATTCGGTCACTGGCACTAGAAGCTCGTAACCCCGAATGGCTTGTCCAGGTCTTTTACCTACCTTAACTTGTGTGTAAAAAGTTTGATCTAGGGTCAAATAGTTCTGTCCGACCTAAGTGCGCGATACTATGGTCTTTTGGGTCTTGAGGAGACTCAATCCAGAGAAACGTACCCTGACGATGATGCGGTCACTGGCACTAGCGGCCACCATGACGTCGCCGCTCGGCACGTGTGCTCGCAACGCCACGACCAGCTGGCAGTGCCTCTGGTCAGGATTTGGCCGACCCTTCTTCCTCAACTCACCCCTTTAAGGTTTACTTAAGCTCGTAACCCCGAACGTGGCTTGTCCAGGTCTTTTACTTACCTTACCTTGCGTGTCTCAAATGGCAATGGGCGGGACATGTTGCCCGAAAAACCGATTCGTGGTGTAGAGCTGTTCTGAATTGGAGACAAATGAGGTAGAAAGATGATATAAAAAAGGTGGCGGGCAGGAACTGAACTCTAACTGCCCAAAATAGATCGGAGTGGAAGAGGTTGAAGGAGGCCTACACCAAGAATTTGGTAGAAGAAGGCTGAGAAGAAGAAGAGAGAAGACCTTGCGTGTAAAAAGTTTGATCTACGGTCAAATAGTTTTGTCCGACCTAAATGCGCGGTATATGGTCTTTTGGCTCTTGAGGTGACTCAATCTAGAGAAACGTACCCGTACGATGATGCGGTCACTGGCACTGGCGGCCACCATGACATCGCCGCTGGGCACGTGTGCTCGCAACGCCACGACCAGTTGGAAGTGCCTTTGGTCAGGGTTCGGCCGGCCCTTCTTCCTCATATTGTTGTTAGTGGTTTCCGCAAAGTGGAGGCGACCGACGGTCACTTTGGTGCCTTCACGGCGGAGTTCCACACTGAGAAAGAAAGAATAGGCTAGACGACTAAAAAAAACTGTTTAGTCCGTCAGGTGGATAATTTTAAAAAATTGTGCACATATTTTTTCACTTCTCATGCTCGTGAAGTTCCTATTTATGCTGAATCTAGGCGACATAAAATGACTTTTTATGCTCTAGTGCATAAAGTAAAACCTACGTCTAAGACCAAGGCCATCAGGTAGAAACAGCCACAAACAAAGAAGTATGTTTATATATTTTTTGATAATTTTTAATTTATATAAAACTAAAAGTCAATCAAATAAAAAAAACAGATCAATAAAACTAAAAGTACACAATTATATAATGATGCATGGTCAATAAAAGTTACATAGTAAGTGAACTATTGTTTTGACTGTTGATATCTCATTTCCTCGCCATCGAAGTGAAAAGCAGAGAGTAAAACTCGAGCATTAAACCCATTTTCCCCTCGAATTATCTATCCACCCTCGCCGTACCGGCTCGAGTGGCTATATGAACGTCTCGGGTAAAATGGCTAAATTTGCTCTTGTTGTACAATCTACTATTTCTTTTGTTTGACAAACAAAAAATGACGAGGATACAGTGCTTAGAAGTTTCGAGTGATGTCACTATATGGTACGATTTTTACCTTATAGTGACGTCACAAGCCCCCACTCTGGAAGTTTGATGATCTATACCTTTGTCGATTTTTAATAAATAGATAAACCAAAAAATACGTGTAACATATTTTTCCATAAACTGTCTGACTAAATCCATACTAATATTATAAATGCGAAGGTGTGTTTGTATGTTTGTGCGTTTGTCCGCCTATGTCACTCTCGGGTCCATAAACTATCTCTGTGCCAAAAATCACGTCGATCCGTCGCTCCGTTGCAGCGTGAAAGACGGACAAACATACAAACACTTTCGTATTTATAATATTAGTATGGATTCAGCAGTAACTTAATTAAATATTTATTAGTCGGGACCCTTTCAAAATTGTGACCAGCTCAAAAATTCCCAGTAATGGGTCCTTTGGGCAGTCAGGTTGGTACTCACGGCACAGGATGAAAAGGCTTTTTTGTTCTATCTGATTGACTTTGTTCTACTCGCACCTCCTGACTTGGATCCTCTGCCTGAAACAGCAATGCACAGGTTGCAGAAAAAATCTTGGAAAACAGATTCGTAAATAATAAGTTTCTCTTAAAAACAAATTTGTATTAACTGACTTTACTTTTTGCTTCGACATCTACCTTAACATCTAACTTAATACATTTTTCATTTTTTTTTTTTAACAAACAATGAAATGAAATTAAATGAAAGAAGTTTATTCGGGACACAGACTAATAATGGATAAAACAATAAAGAGAAAACATAAAAATAAAATAAAATGAGAATACAAAATCTATAATATAAAAATGAATCGCAAAATGTGTTGGTAAGCGCATAACTCGGGAACGATTGGAACGATTTCGCTAATTCTTTTTTTATTGTGTTTGTTACTGTCAGGAAAAGGTTTTTATGGAAGGAAATACAGAAAAAAATACAACGGGGGCGAAGCCGCGGGCAACAGCTAGTACCTAATAAAAATAATGACTATTTGTTTGTGCCCGAAACTAAATAAACTACATACTCGTAAAGTATCGTATAGGGTATGTCAATGTTTAAGCTAACATACCTATCCTAATCATAATAATCTTATCATTCTATTTTATTCCATTCACGTCCGTTCTATTCAATTCTATTCTATCCCATTCCATGTTTATTTTCGGCAATAAAAAATGAGAAAAAAAAAACCTACTAAAAATTATGAATATTTGTTTGTACCCGAAACTAAATAAACTACCTACATAAAGTATCGTATAGGATACGAGTATGTCAATGTTTAAGCTTAAATACCTACTACCCTAATCATAATAATCTTATCATTCTATTTAATTCCATTCACGTCCGTTCCATTCAATTCTATTCTATTCCATTCCATTTTTAATTTTCGGCAGTAATAATGAAATAAAATGAGAATAAAAAATACCTAATAAAAAAATTATGAATATTTGTTTGTGGCCGAAACGAAATAAACTATATAAAGTATCGTATAGGGTATGTCAACGTTTAAACTATAACATACCTATCCTAATCAATAATAATCTTATCATTCTATTTTATTCCATTCACGTCCGTTCCATTTCATTCTATTCTATCCCATTCCATGTTTAATTTTTGGCAATAAAAATGAAATAAAATGAGAATAAAAAATACCTAGTAAACTTATGAATATTTGTTTGTACCCGAAATTAAATAAACTACATAAAGTATCGTATAGGGTACGAACATACCTATCCTAATCAAAATAATCTTATCATTCTATTTAATTCCATTCACTTCTGTTTTATTCCATTCTATTCTATTCCATTCCATGTTTAATTTTTGGCAATAAAAATTCTATTCTATTTTATTCTAATCTTGAAAAAACAAATGCCTCCTGGAATCTTACCTTAACTCCATAAAAATGCAGTCTAAAATTGTTGATCTTCTTAAACCCCTCGCTGGTCTTTACATAGTGAGGGTCTCCCTGCATCTGGATCTGACAGGTCACCTGGAAATGGTTCTTCTTCTGGCAGACGAAGGCCTCGTCGATTTGGGAGAAGTTGAAGCCCTTGTCAGCGCCGACCACGTAGGATGGTGGTTGGCTGTGGAAATGGAGAATTGTAAGTTTTGATGATATCCGCTATAGAACTAAGGTTACTGACATAGCCCGAAGAATTGCGAAACTGAAGTGGCAGTGGGCGGGGCACATTGCACGCAGGACTGATGGTCGATGGGGTCAGAAGGTTCTCGAATGGCGTCCGCAGACCGGGAGACGAGCTGTCGGTAGGCCTCCAACAAGATGGAGCGACGACCTGGCTAAGATCGCGGTGGATGCGAAAAGCACAAGACCGGTCTGAGTGGAGAGCCTTGGAGGAGGCCTATGTCCAACAGTAGACGTCTTTCGGCTGACATGATGAAGCTTTTATTGTTCAGGATTTAGGCGCTCTTTAAGTATTATTGGCTAAACTCAGGACGCAAAGGGTAAATGAGGAAGAAAGAATGAAAGAGAGTGCTCTATTTTGGTCCTTCCATCAGTACCATCACTTCTCACTACTTGTGATGAGACTAAAACTAACAATAAAACTAAATTTCATTAAGGTCATTACATCATACAAGCGCTGTTATTGAGCAGTAACTCCGATGGTCGACTGTGGTCTTCATCATCAGTTTCACTTCACCAAATGATGATTTTCAAAAGCAAATGCATGAGTTACTACTAAATATATCAAAATTATCATAGGTTCATCATAACGTTTAAAGAATTCCCTCGATTTCCTTAGGATCCAATTATCAGATCCTAATTTGGTGCTTATGGGACCTAATTGAAAGCAATCCTAGACCAACGCAAAAAAAATCCAAATCGGTTCACAAATGACGGCGTTCTGAAGTAACAAACATAAAAAAAAATTAACCGAATAGATAACCTCCTGCTTTTTGTGAAGTCGGTTAAAAATCAGTTTAAATGAGAACTGTACTCACAGCGGCTTCAAGTTGCAGTCATAAAGGGCGTGCCATGTGGTCTGCTGGAAGGCTGTGAACCTGATGCACTGGAGTGGCGCGTCATCGCCCGCCTCCGAGCCGTCCACGGAGGGCGGCGGCGCTGGGCGGGCGTGCGATGTCTCCGGAGACAGGGCGGCTGGAAATTGTCATCATTTTTCAAGATTCAAGTCATTTATTGTAAGACTACAGGTATATAAATAAGGTATTAAAGTTTTACAGCAAGGATTTGTTTTAGAGCAAGGATAGGCCAAACTCAGGCCAGCAGGTAATGGACGCCAACACACAAAACACAGATAAACATCACGCGTGTTTTCCCAAATGGGGTAGGCAGAGCACACGAAACGTTACCGCTTCGGAGCCACTTTTAGCAATTTTAGGTTTTAAGATTGAAATCTTCACTTAAGCAAATTTTTTTTGAGAAACCTTAAAATCTTCACACGTTGATGCGAGTTAATTTTTTTTTTTTCAATTTCTGTTACGTGTATGGAGTGCCCCCCCTATAAATATTTATTTTTGTAATTTAACTATAAAACTAAATAGCGGTTTTGACAATGAGACATCTGTATTCCAAATTTCTTTGATATACATCTTGAAGTTTTCGAGTAAAATGCCTGTGATTTATGGACGGACAGACAGACGGACTTGACGAAACTATAAGGTTTCCGTTTTTACCATTTTGTTTTTTTTTCTATATTGTCGCACTTAATAATATTGTTGTGTCTTGTGTAGGGTTAGACAACAAAAATTGCTGTGTTGTGAATAAATGTATTTCTTTGTTTCTTTCTTTCTTTTCTTTCATTCCGTTTTTACCATTTTGGTTTTTTTTCTATGTGGTCGCACTTAATAATATTGTTGTGTCTTGTGTAGGGTTAGACAACAAAAATTGCTGTGTTGTGAATAAATGTATTTCTTTCTTTCTTTCTTTTCTTTAATTTTAGCTCTGGAAACCTAAAAAGCTTATAAATACCTGGTTCACACTTGACTTGCGAGACATCCTGCGAGTGTTTCCTCTTCTTATTGCTTGGTTCCTGCAGGTTCGTGTAGACCGGAGTCAGGGGTTCGTGGCCGAGGGAGACCAGCTGCGGGCTGATGGCGTGGTCCAGCTCCGGCAGATCCACGCGCATTTGGTTGTATCTGATCAGATCACATGTCAAATTGAAATAAAAAATGTAAAAAAAAATTTTTTCTCTGTTTTCAGTGTTAATAATCTAAGATACAATAGTTTAATGTCAACTGCTCGACACCTTTTACGAAAGATTGCTTTTCTGATGCAGGGGCGTTCATTATTGAGGAGTCCTGGTGTTTCACCGCCCGTTCCATTTTACCATAAGTATTTTATGCGTTACGACAAGCATAAATTGCTTAGCAACTGTGTTAAAGCAATTGAAATTCAACCCGTGAAGTACTTCATATTGAGTGGTAGCTCTGTTAGTTAAATGTGGTCTTCATCATCAGTTCCACTTCACCAAATTATAATTTTCAAGAGCAAATGCACGATTTACTGCTAAATATATCCAAATTACCATAGGTGTGGCTACAATATTTGAAGATTTCCCTCGGTTTCCATAGGATCCAATCATCAGATCCTGATTTGGTGCTTATGGGACCTAATTGAAAGCATTCCTAGACGAACGCAAAAAAAATTTTTCAAATCGGTTCACAAATGACGGAGTTCTGAGGTAACAAACATAAAAAAAATACAACCGAATAGATAATCTCCTTTTTTTGAAGACGGTTAAAAATATGTTCTTCGCACCATTAAAATTTAACTGAAATAATTCGAAATTTTCTCATTAAAAAAAAAAATTCAACCAGATTGTGTTTTACTTAAATTTTATTTTGGAACTGTGAATTTCGATTTTTTTCAGTTTAGAAATCGGTTAAAAACAGACTGACCAGTTGGTAGAGTTTTAAAAAACACCTACCTATTTTGATATGCGATGGGATCCAACCCCAAGTCATGCCGGACTGTTCTGATGCCGAGATCCATCCCATCCTGGGGCATCACCACCACATCGCTCAAATTATTTCTTAACACCTGAAAATTAATAAATTAATAAATTCTCTACATCGTTGTCCCTGTGCTGCCAGTGTCGACCAAATGGACTAGGTACCATGGGCTTTCCTGCTCAACGAATCACCATCGCCATTCAACGAGGGAACGCTGCCAGCCTCTTGGGCACCATGCAACGGGGTCGTTGAAATGCAGCCTTAATATTTCACATCTATGATGAGCACTGAAGCCGTGGTTCAAACCCCGGCTCGCACCCCTGAGTTTATCACATGCGAAGTTACATTTGAAATTTACAATGAACTAAAAGAATTTCTTTGCTCACCCGCGACCTTAAGATAGCTAAGTCTATGCAAATTAGGCGTGTTCATGCAGTTCCTCCACCTCCACACTGTAAAAAATTCACTGTAAGAAATTCTTTTAGTTCATTGATATGGACCTCCGCAAAGTAATGCCTGATTCAATAAATTATTTGAAATTTACCACGAGCTTTACGGTGAAAGAAAACATCGTGAGAGAACCTGCACAAACCTTTTTTTTTATTCGACCGGATGGCAAACGAGCAAGTGGACTTCTGATGGTAAGAGATCACCACCGCCCATAAAAATATGCAACACCAGGGGTATGGCGGATGCGTTGCCAACCTAGAGGCCTAAGACGGGATACCTCAAGTGCCAGTAATTTCACCGGCTATCTTATTCTCCAAGACAAGATGCAAGCAAGATGGTGGTAGCAATCCGGACGGACCTTGCACAAGGTCCTACCACCTGTAAAACCTGCGAAGTAATGGTGTGTGCGAAGTTCCCAATCCGCACTGGGCACGCGTGGGAACTGCGGCCCAAGCCCTTTCATTCTGAAAGGACGCCTGTGCCCAGCAGTAGGACTTATATAGGCTGGGATGATGATGATGGTTAGGCGGGGTGTCTGAAAATCGGCTATAACTAGACATTAGACAAACCTCATGCTCCAAGTTGTCAGACTTCAGTTCTTCGTACATATAGTCCCCCCCAGGCTGTATGAGCTCGTGGGGGGGCATATGGTCGTGGACCAGAACATAGTCTGGCCCTAGGACCGTCTGGGAGACTATGTGGGCCTGGGACTCTGGACTGTATGGATGCTCTGAGCCAGAGTCTGGTGGGCTCTCTGGAAGTTGATGGTTCCTGGAAAAGATCATTATCTCTCTCATCATCACCATCATTCATCATCATCATCATCATCATCATTCATCATCATTGTCTCTGTGTATATACCTGTTTTCTGTATTTTTTTTGCTATATGTTGGTGTGCAATAAAGAGTTATTGTATTGTATTGTATTATGTTTTTAACCCCCGACGTAAAAAGAGGGTTATTTTATTTTATTTTATTTTAAGTTATTGTTAGAAAGTTATGTTTAATATTTATATTATTTAGTTTCTTTTATCAATAGAGGGTTATTATAAGTTTGACCGCTGCGTGTGTCTGTGGCACCGTAGCTCTTAAACGGGTGGAGCGATTTGAATGCGGTTTTTTTAAATCAGGGTTTGTAGCGATGGTTCTTAGACGTGTTTCACCAAAATCGGTTCAGCCGTTTTTGAGATATTGAACTTTGAAGTGACAAAGCCGGGGGTTTTCCAACTTTTTGTTGGTCAAGTTACAAAATGAGGTACTGTGGCCACCAGAGCTGAGCGGTAACGCACTTGTGACTCTTCTGGTGTTGCAGGTGTCCATGGGCGATGGAAATCGCTCGTATGCGAAAGTTTCTGCGTAACTAATTTATGCGTAAGTCATTTTCTGCCTAACCAATATTCGGAATTCACAAATTATGCGTAAAGCCCATTCGGCTTACATTGGTTATGCGTAAAAGAATTCTGCGTAAACTGTTACGCGACAACAGTTTCGGCATAAGTACTATTATGCGTAAACAGATTATGCAAAATAGAATTATGACATAAAAAACTATGCGACTGTATATATGCGACCTCGCGACAGTATCGCTACTGCATCGCTACAAAAAGTCGCCGTGGGTGAGCGGCCTTAGATAAGGACTATGTTAGGTTACCACGTTCCGTACCCAAGGCGTCGGTCGGGGGGGTAGTCCCCCACGGGAGCCATGTAGGCCTCCAGCTCGTCGATGAGGCCCGGACCTGGAAAGAAAGCATTTTTATCATTATCAAGACAAAAACATTGGTAGGTACATTAAGAACCTGTGCATAGCCATACAACGTATGCCCTATAATAGTATAGCCATATAATAGTGCAGAGTCATACAACGAGGAAACGCAGCCAGCCTTATGGGCACCCTCCCCAATAGTAGCGACTTGGGAGATATTTGTTAATATAGATTTTTAGGTTTAGAGTAAGTTAGTTGTAGTTTTTTTTTTTTATTATTTATTTCTGTTAATTATTGTATATATTATTTGTTTGTTTATAAATAATTTTTTCCTTAGATCATAGAAAGAACGTAGAACCTAAAAAAGTCAAAAGTCAAAAGTATTTATTTTGCCAGAATACAGGAAGGTCTTACATTTTATATTTTTACCCGACTGGCCGAAGGAGGGTTATGTTTTTCGAGCGTATGTATGTACATACATACATATACGCGGCATACGCTCGGAAAATATGACTCTCCTTCCAAGGGCGGATCTTAGGGGCCCTAACTAATGACTCAAACCTCATGATCAGATTTTTTTTAATTCTAGATAATTTTTATTATTGACAATATCGTCTATTGTTTTCAGTTCAGTTTGGGGGCCCTCTGTATCCACGGGGCCCTGGGCTGCAGCCCAAAAAGCCTTTAAGTAGATCCACCCCTGTTCCTTCAACAGTCGGGTAAAAAAGGTATAACTCGACTTGTTTGAATAATTTGTTAGAACAATTTCCCCCTTACCGCAAACAATAGTAATGACTTGTTTACTTGGCAAACATGACACACAAACATAGCAGTTAACACTGTCAACACAGCATTAAGACACGTCAGTGTATCAGGCCAAACGTTAAAATAACCTTACCATAAATGGTAGATTGTACAACGAGAGCATAAAAAAGACGTTCATATCACCCGTTCAGTTCACCCGAGCCGGCACGGCGAGGGTGGATAGACACGTCGAGGGGAAAATAGGTTTAATGCTTGAGTTTTACACTCTGCTTTTCACTTAGATTGCGATTGATTGATAAGTATACCAGCCCCCTCTATAAATATTTATTTTTGTAATTTAACTACAAAACTAAATAGCGGCTTTGACAAGACATCTATTCTGTACTCCAAATTTCATTGACATACATCTTAGAATAATTCTAGTACCTATCTAGGCTAATTAGCCTAGCTATTCAAAGAGGACACGCTGCCAGCATCTTCGGAACCTTGCCCAAGGGGTACTTACTCTTTAGACAATTTGTTTTAGTTTTAGGTTAAATTTTTATTTTATGTAAGTTTTTATTTTTATTTTATGTAGGTAAGTTTAGTTAAGTTATTATTGCAGTTATTGTTGATGTAAAGTGAGTTTTTTAAATAAATCTCATCTGTTTACATCTTGTAGTTTTCGAGTAAAATGCCTGTAACGTACTTGAAGAAATTATAAGGTGAACTAAAAGAATTTCTTTGCTCACCCGCGACCTTAAGATAGCTAAGTCTATGCAAATTATGCGTGTTCATACAGTTTCTCCACCTCCACACTGTAAGAACACACAATTATAAGGATTCTGTTTTTACCATTTTGGCTCCAGAACCCTAAAAAGGGTGTCATCTAATGGGCATTAACATATCAACTGGGAGCGCCAAAATTCGCATACTTTTCGAAAGTCATACCGTATTTTTTGTCCGAATCATCGTTTGTCCGAATTTTTTTTAACCTAATATTTTTCTAAAAAAATTAAATGGTCATCCTATAGAAAACTATAGGTTAGGTCAGGTTTATTTTATAAGAATTCTAAAAAATCATTGGATTCAGAGAAAAAAGGGTTATGACAAACGATCATTCTGACAAAAAATACTTTCGGACTTTTGATAAGCATGCGAGCCGATATGGACCCTGGCAACTACTAGGACATATTCTTTACATTACACACTATTCAATCACGAACGAGAGTGAAAGCCGGGTGAACGACTGCGCGGTATGCGTAAGATTACCAACAAATTATAAGTTACGCCGACTGATGCGTTACAGCGGACAATGGACTGATCGGTTACGGTAACGTAATGCAAATAGTACAAGCTGGTGTTTGTGACTTCTACAAAGCTCTGGACAATACCTAGCCGAATATTGTAAATAATTTTATTGCAAGGCTCGGAACCGGTTTATAAAATAGCGGCAAATACCGGTTTATTTAGAAATAGAAACGTTTATTCACATTTTGCTAATTACATAAGTACTTACACAAAATAAACAAGTATAAAGTAAATATTAATGACAGTATTTGCGAAATCGCGAAACGGTCTCAGCTCAGCATAGTGCTGGCCGTAGAGGCCAACGCTGGTCTTCCGCTGTGACCGTTTGGCGACTTCACGGAAGGCGACATATATTGCGGTTTAACTCCGAACTTTCATAAGAACGCGAACGTTTTTAAGAACTTAACTATACCCTAAATAAAGCGGTTTATTCGACGAGTGACAGCTGGCCAGCCGGCGGCAGGCGGCGACGTTTGTCCTGCGCCGGAATAAATCGGTTTTTACTGTTCTAAACCGGTTAATCTGACAAGAACTTTATGGAAATTTTCCCTTAAAACCGGTTTAAAAATAACGGTTTCGCAAACGAAACCAAAATGAAAAGGTTTTGCGCCAAGTACATGATAACGGTTTGGAAATTTAACCGATATGAGAGCCTTGTTTGATTGGTTTACTCCTGAAATCATGAAAAGTCGACAAACTTTTAATCGAATATCAGTTAAAAATCTACGTTTCCTATTTTTTCATTTCATCGAATATTCATTATCACGTATGATTAAAATGAGTATTTTAAATCACCAACACTAACCTAACTCTAACTATAGCTTACCTTGTAATTTTCTCTGTGTACCTGTTTTCTGTATCGCTTATTATTTCTGGTATACAATAAAGAGTATTTGTTTTGTATTGCATTGTAACCTAACCTACTTTTCTGGGAGCGATTTATTTTTGTTGGGGACGCAGTTCTAACCTAACCTACTTTCTTGGTAGCGATTTAGTTCTGTTGGCGTCGCAGTTCTAACCTAACCTTACCTACTTTCCTGGTAGCGATTTATTTTGTGGGGGTCGCAGTTCTAACCTAACCTAGCCTACTTTTCTGGTACCAGTTTTTTTTTGGGGTCTCAGAAGGTTACAATTCTAACCTAATCTAACCTATTTTCTGATATTTTATAATAATACTCTAGGTTGATTTATTTTCTAACACAGTTCGTAAGTATAACCAATGCCACTACCTATTTAATAACTGTAAATGCGATCCTTTGGGTTAAATACGCGCCAGCTCTTTGGTCCTTAGAAGCGGACCAACTGAGACGAAAGGGCATTTATAAGAGACTTCACGTCGGCTGACCAGGGCCCTAAAGTCTCAGTTGTTGTTTCAACCCCCTATTAAATTGAAAGGGCATCGGAACTAATCGGCAATCAGCCACCGCCCCTAATTTGTTAAATAAATTGTGTGAAAACTACACCCGCCGCCGACCTGCTCAGTGATCCGTAAAATACAGCTGGAACAGGAAAATACACACCTGTCCAAGGCATGAGTGAAAACTTGTTATAATCGAAGCATTTAGTTAAGTTTTTGTCACTGAAAAAGTAGTTGCATCTAAAAATTAAACATTTTAGTTCATGATCGGTTTTTTGGAGTCTTTTTGTATTTTTTAATTCAACTCCAAATTTGTTAATTTTACGGGTATCCCGTGAAACCTTATCCATACTAATATTATAAATGCGAAAGTGTGTTTGTCCGTCTTTCAAGCCGTAACGGAGCGATGGATCGACGTGATCTTTGGCATAGGGATAGTTTATGGACCCGAGAGTGACATAGGTTACTTTTTATCTCGGAAAAATGCACAGTTCCCGAGGGAACAGCGCGCGATAACTGAATACCACGCGGGCGGAGCCGCAGGCAAAAGCTAGTAGGCTAATAACTAGTGCCTTTAGTGTAAGTTTCGGTTATAAAATACGTCTCGATCGCGTTCGCATTAAAATCTCAATTTATATGGAAACACGAACAGTGCCTCTAGCGGAACGTTTGCGATGTTCGTGTTTCCATACAAATTGAGATTTTAACGTGAACGCGATCGAGACGTATTTTGTAACCGATAACTTACACTAAGGGTATAGATTTCAAACCTCAGTAATTTCTTAACAGTAAAATCTGTATACATAAGCATTGCAACTACGAATTACCCTTCAACCCTCCTGTATCGGTTTCCATTAGCGAACAATCTCATGCTTGACTGATTATACCGCCCCTTCATTTAACATATTGACAAAACTTTGCATCAGACTTATTAGGTGAGCGAGCGAAGCGACTCCGTTACAGCTAGGTTAAAAAAAAAACATTTTTTGTACAAGCTTTTTTTTAGCAGACTGGTTTTTACTGAATGTACTTACATTGTCATCCAAACTACATTTTGGAGATAGTTTATGAGCCAGAGAGTGACATAGGCTACTTTTTATAATAAAAATAAAAAGTAGCCTATGTCACTCTCTGGCTCATAAACTATCTCCATGAATAAATTCAAATTTGATCTAATTCAGCTGTGTGGAATTTATTTTGTGCAGAATCGCGAATAAGAAGCAACAATAATGGCATAAACCTCGTGTAATCCTCCGTTTCGACGTGAAAGACTGACAAACATACAAAAAAATACACACACTTTCGCATTTATAATATTAGTAGGTACTTACTTATGGATGCTTGCAAAAAAAACTTGTAACTTGTAAAAAACGTGATAACTCAAAATATTACTAAAGTGAATGGACGCATTATTTCCGTGTATTCTTCAAATAACAAAGTATACCTACTGCATCAGCTAAGATACACAAAAACTAGACATCCTAATGACTGTTTTTGTCAGTCTAAACTTGTTTTTAGGTTATCTACGATTCCTAGGACATTTGGAATTCCAATGGCGATTATATTTGACGTCAACATCACCGTTTTACGCCGAATGAAATTATTATCAGAACAATATTTTATTACGGTGCGTAATGTATTCAATTTACATTTATTTTTGTAGCTTTAGTCTAGCGTTTGTTGATAATGGATTCTATAAAAACTATTAATAGGTACATGAAAATATAAGTACTCTTTTTAACCCCCGACGCAAAAAGAGGGGCGTTATAAGTTTGACTGCTATGTCTGTCTGTCTGTGGTGCCGTAGCTCTTAAGCGTGTGGACCAATTTGAATGCAGCTTTTTTCAATTGAAAGCAAATTTTCTAGCGATCGTTCTTAGATATGTTTTATCAAAATCGGTTCAGCCGTTTTTGAGATATTGAACTTTGAAGTGACAAAGTCATTGGGTAGCTTACTGTAGGTACTTTTTGTTGTCTATGTACTTGCACTGTCATCTATACTAAACTATGTTTCTGTACCAAAGTCGATACTATTCACCATTGAGGAGTTCCTGGGGAGACGACCCTGGCTAGACAACCAAGATATTATCCATATCCATCTATCCATATCCATCCATCCATACTAATATTATAAATGCGAAAGTGTGTTTGTGTGTTTGTCCGTCTTTCACGCCGTAACGGAGCGACGGATCAACGTGATTTTTGGTATAGAGATAGTTTATGGGCCCGAGAGTGACATAAGTTACTTTTTATCCCGGAAAAATGCACAGTTCCCGAGGGAACAAGCGCGTGATAACCGAATACCACGCGGGCGGAGCCGCGGGCAAAAGCTAGTACCACATAATTTTGTATTGTCACCAGATTTACATTATGTGTCTAAGTATGTCAAACTTTAAGGACCACATGACTAAAATTTATGGGTATTAACATTTTGGGTATTGTAACTATGCGAATTAATGCTACACGAATTAATAATTATGCGAAATAACGTTAGACTTAGACTTGTTTCTTCACTTAGAGTCTGAAGCGTTTAGACCTGCATAGGTGGCAACGTTCGTTTGTTTAAAAAAAAAGTCTATCATGCATAATTATTGGAGTAGACACATTAACTTACATATTAAAAAATCAGTTCTATCAGACGTCTTTTTGTTTTCAAACTTTAAAACAGTAAGGCAATTTATTAAATGACTAAAGTACATAAAAGTAAGTTATAATTATAATCAACTAACTAACCTATATAAAAACTAAACTAATATTACAAAATATAAATATCATCCAAATTTTCTGCCTCGGGCATTGACCCCAAGACACTGGCAGCGTTACCTCTCTGAACTGTTATTGCTAATCTTTGTGAGAGGTACTTACCTCCAGCCCAAATTTTTAATTGTCATTAAATTTTTATGGAATAATCGAGAAAAACTAACAAAAATGCAACGTTTCCAGCTTAGCAGGTTTAAATGCTCTTAAGACGCGAGCAGATGTATGAAAAAGCATTGCGATTTATGACAGTCCGTGACTACAGAAATCATAGTAATCATTTACTTTAATTAAAACGTGTATGGTCAACAATTTTAACCACACATTGGTTTTAGATCACCACGGTAGAGCAGTTTCAACAATAAAGGAGAAGTGGAGCGTGTTCGTACTTTCGTTTGTTGTAACAAAGCTATCGAGACATAACTTCGTACCTAATAAGATATGTAAATAAAGAACAAGTTTTTGTTAAAAATAATATTTATAATACAAGTTTTTTGTCACTGTAGGACTTGCATTGTCATCCAACTTAATACAATAAGATAATTTTGTGCTTGTATATGTTGTTGTATTGTAATTTAGTTTTTTTTTTTTTTGTCTTGCCTGAGCAGCATGTTATGTTTCTTTTAATAGTGGAAACTGTTGTAGCTACTGTAATATTTTTATGTGTTTTATACTCTGTATTATTTCAAGCTGTTTGTTTTCCTAAAATAAATAAATAAACTTACATATCTATCAAGTATCTATGTATCTATACATATAAAATGCTTTGTCCCGAATGACTGACTGACGGATCAACGCACAGCCTAAACCGCAGATCGGAGAGACCTGAAACTTGGAAGGCGTGGTCTTTGTATGACGTAGGCGTCCGATAAAAAAGGATTTTCCAAAATCCTACCCCTAAGGAGGTGAAAAAGAGGGGGCAAAATTTGTGTGGGACAGCGTTATTCCTTGGTCCAAACTACTTCAAATTTTGCATAAACATTCATTAACAGAACTGATGGAAGACATGTTTCGAATTTTATTGAAATTCATCCCCTAACACGGTTAAAAGGGGGTGGAAAGTTATTTTAGGGGACATTTGTTTCAAATTTGATATCAATACTCCACAGTGCTTTTGATTTAAATCACAGAAATTACAATTTATTTTGACACATGTTTGAAAACTCAATCAGATTTTTATCAAAAAAGGTTGAACTCACAACGCATTGGAGCAATGCATACTCTTTAAAATTGGAATATCTCCAAAATCACCTAACTAGGTATAATTAGTAGCGGATATGAAGGTTTCTAAGCTTTAGAGAAGTTATGCAATTTTAGGATACGACCTCATAGGGACGTAGAGTCTACTGTAATCTACTGAACCGATTTAGATGGAATTCGGTATGTACACAGATAAATTGAGTCCCGGATAAGGATAAGTTCTATTCCCGAAAAATTGTATAGTTCCTGCGGGATTGATAAACGAAATCTACGCGGGCGGAGCCGCGGGCAACAGCTAGTTACAGGTAATTGTACGATACATGTCAGTTTGCGATGAAAGTGGAAAATACGGTTTGTCATTTCCGCAAAAAAAATTGAATAAATTTGAGATAACGACAACGATTCTTCATTATACGCTTAATTACGGTACCGTAGCAGTAGGGAAAGTGGCCCAGTGTTTGGCATACCCAATAGGTGACATCTTGTGACAGATGTAGTGCAAAACGGCTATCGTTCGGGAAAAGTCGAATCTCAATCGAAATACGACGGCGCCAAAAAACAAACTTATTTCTACTGATGTGCCACCGGAAACTTTCCGAAATTGCGGAATTTTTCATATAGGAAAATTTAGGAAACTTATCACAATTTTGGCCGAATCTCAGGCGGCAGAGAAGCGGGAGAAATATGCCCCGATGGGTCTGGGGTATATATTCTTTCCCTTGGCGGTGGAAACGACGGGCTGGTGGGGAGCAGATGCAAAGCGTTTTGTGGGTGATTTGGGCCGTCGACTTAGACAGAAAGGGGAGGATCCTCGCTCCAAGTCATTCCTGGCTGCAAAGGCTGTCCATAGCTATCCAACGTGGAAATCCCGCGAGCGTTATGGGCACCTTTGCGCCGGGAATGGCAATGGCGAGTTATTTGACTAGGTTATTGTATGTGGATTATATTTTGTGACTTTGGATTATAATTATTTCCAGATTTTGTAGATGACAATAAATATTATATTTTGCATACAGATTGAAACTTCCAGTTTCTTAAATAAAAATTTCCCATATTTCTTGTCGAAATTTCCGGAAATTTCCGAGAACTTTGCCAAATTTTTGGAAACTTTCCGCAACTTGCACATCTGTAGGTACTTATTTCTTTGTTAGCTTGACGAAGTGCGCGGGTCCGACTTGCACTTGGCCATTTTTAGGGTTCCGTAGCCAAAATGGCAAAAACGGAACCTTTATAGTTTCGCCATGTTTGTCTGTCGGTCCGTCCGCGGCTTTGCTCAGGGACTAACAATGCTAGAAAGCTGTAATTTTGCACGAATATGATGACGAAATATTCTCATCCAATTTTGGTAGTGTGGGGTATCGTTGGTTAGGTCTCTGAGAATCTCTCTGCTCTGACCCACCGTAAAACGGCCTCACAGAAAGCGTCCTAATGAAATCCCTTGTCAGGCAATACTAAGGTAAAGGCGCCTATTACCGGGGGTATCAAAATCGGCGGCCATCACCGCGGTAATTTAAAATACGCATTTTATATTCAAACCGATCGACTTCTTAGAAAAAATAATATTTTACGATAAAAGCTTATTTAGTAAACTCACGGATCTATGAGCGCTAGTGTATGTGAATGAATCAAAGATCTCGCAATTCGTGATTTTCCGAAACTGCACCGAAGGAAGAGGATTTACCATACTAACGCGTGACACCACATACAAGCAGACTTTGATCTTATTTAGTGTTTTACATAATAGTTATGGCAATTGAACTAATGTTATGGTTTTTAAATGGATTTTTATAGTTTTTTGTACGAGTTCTGAATATTTTTTGTATATTTTTTGACATGGAAATACGATTAAAATGGAAAATAAAATACAGCGGCGATAGGCGCCATTTTTAACTGTTGATTGTAATGCCGTGGTATACCACGGTAATTGTTAAAGTAGTGAATTTGGTTCTTCATTCTTTATTTTTGGTATAAATGACCATTTATATAATTTTTTACAGTTATTCCAATCTTGATCTATTCACGCTTTTAAAGAACTATTTACGTGGTATGAAAAGTATTAACAAACTCTTAATTTTTAGCAAAAACTTCAATACTGAACTTGTAGTTTCTTTAGAAACCGTTATTTTGCCAAGTTGTTTAAATATTGCGATACAATTTTATGTTTACTTCCCAGTTACGTAATTTTGGTTATATGCCAAGGTTGTAATAAGTATTTTTGATTTGTAATGCAAACACAACTCTATCCTATTGTTTTTAAGGGTCGGAATTCGATTTTACAATACTCCAAATTAAGCCAAATAACGATGGTATGATCGCATAACCCTCGGTAATAGAATGTATGAGAATCTATTACCGACCCATTCCATTCTATTTGGGTCGGTGATAGGTTCTTAAAGAAGTATCTATTACCGAGTGAAATTTTATTTTTCCGTTAAAATAATTCACATTTAGGGTACCGTAAGCGCAGATTTTTTTAATAATGTTGTGAATTTTACTCAGCATACATATATAATACTATATGTTGTGGCATAAGCTTAAAAAATACAGTGGGGTGGAAACACTATTCCAATCATATTTAAGTTTTTTATTTAGTTTTCTCCAAAAACAACTTGGTGTGCAATATAATATACAGAACCAAAGCTATTACCTTTTTTAATTCCTCGGTATTAAGTTCCAAATCATGAGTCGGGTTCATGGTAGAAAATTGCTGTTTTTTTATACCCTCGTTAATAAAATCTCAATTCGCGGTAATAGCATCACAGCCTGTCCATTACCACGGTAATAGAAGATTTGGGTATTTTGATTTCAATAATTATTTTATCACATACTAATAATTAAAACGAGCCCAAAAAGTTACGACACTGAAAGTTCAATAAACGCTCTTAACTAAAAAAAATATTCTCGTTTGTTAAGGAGCTTTGATACCCTTAATTTTTGGGACTCATCTGAAAACTTCCTTAACTACCACGGTAATAGGCGCCGTTACCTTACCATGAAGTTTTATGGAGAATATCTGTAAAAAGGTTCCATGGTGGGTCACGATTTGGTTGCTCCGATGTTACCTGTATTTCTCCCCTGCACTCGACTCCTCACATTACTGTTACCACTGTCCTCCATATGCCAAGAATATTCCATCTTAACGTCTACAACTTAATCATTTTCGACACAGCATTTACGTTGCATCCAATACAAAACCACAAAGACACATCACGTAAAAAAATGCTAACTGTCTCAAACTAAAAACATCCAAATTAAAAAAAAAACACTTTTTAAATGACACTGGCCACTAACAATGGCCGAAAATTTTCGTTATTCTTCTATTTTTAAAAAGCGTCCGTTTGTCTTTTAAACGTGGAAGGCACTGGCGAAAACTCGATCTATTCAGCCCCTTGCGTGCGATAGAGTCAGCGATTCGGAACGGCCGCGTGCGCGAGAGAGATGTTGGATGTTTTCGCTGTTCTAAAGAAAATCGGTGGTGGCTTGGAAACAGCCAATGGGACTGCTTTCTATTGTTCGGAAAATTGGTGTTTTCGGCCAAAGGGCGGTAGATAATTTGAATATTGGGGTAGTTTAGTTTACGAGCCTTTGTTTGTATGTATCTACTCTATAATAGGTATATAAATATGTGTAATACTATAGGTGGGGCAATCAACTTTTTTACCGACACTAATCTGTCCGCGATATTTTTCAAACAATCGCAGATTTTTGTAAGTAAACATGTTTTTTCTGTAATTTAATAGATGGTGTACAGGAATACTTGCCATCCTACGTAAGTTCAACCTATTAAACCGTGAAATATCTTGTTGGAAGTACGATTTTTTGGTAACGCCGGAGACAATTTTGGTAACGCAGGAGACGTCCAAAGTGTCGGTAAAATAGTTGATTGTCCCAGGTACTATGGCAAAATATAGTATGGAGTGGCTTAGATTCGCAGCTCCATTTTCATTGAAGAGTTAAAGACTACTTTCCATGGGAATATCAAAAATCCCTTATTAGTGCACCTCTACTCTTAATATGAATACTGACGGCAAGTAAAACCTGGCAATCTTCAGTGAGACGTAGATAGACTAAAACGGGCCAAGAGCGTGTCGGACATGCCCACGATAAGATTCCGTAGACGTTACGAAAAAATCCTTGCATACTTTATTTTATCACGTGGTTGGTTTACGGAATTTCCCAATTTTATTTTATGAATTTTTCTAAAATTATCAAACCTGCATAGGTAGCCTGCATGGCTACGAAATAGCCCGAAACATGTCTAGCTAAACTTGATTTAAGACGTGAGTTATCCGTTACAATATCATTTAATATGCAAATGTAGTTTGGGTGACAATACAAGTACAGTCAACAAAAAGTACAGTCAGCAAAAAAGCTTGCGTTCAAAATGAAATTTTAACCAAAAACTTATATGAGTGTATTCTATTATTAACATTTTAAAGTAAGGTTCATCGTAACTAACCAATAATGGATGAAACTTTTCCTGAAACAAATACTAATTGAAATCAAATGAAATTACGGTATCCGCGCGTAGCAGACACACTCTTGGCCGGTTTTATACCTATTATCTTGTGATATATGACCATGCGAACAGTAACGGAACCCAGCAGGTGTTCTATTAGCGTCACCCTGGTTCATGCTCAATGATCCATGTCATCACGATTTGGGGTCCGCAGGCAGGTGAGGACCAATGGACCGTAACATCCAGCTGTTTTAGATACTTTTATCTTTTACTATGATGAAGCAGTGGGGGCCTAGTGGTTTGATATCGCCTCTCAAGCAGAGGGTCGTGGGTTCAAACCCCGGCTCTGAGTTTTTCGAAATTCATATGCAGAATTACATTAGAAATTTACCACGAGCTTTGCGGTGAAGGAAAAAATCGTGAGGAAACGTGCATAAACTTGCAAAGCAGTTCAATGGTGCGTGTGAAGTTCCCAATCCGCACTGAGCCCGCGAGGGAACTATGGCCCAAGCCCTCTCATTCTGAGAGGAGGCCTGTGCCCAGTAGTGGGACGTGTGCTGGGATGATGATGATCTTTTACTAGATTTACACGCGTAAATCAGTAGGTGCTACACCTACAGATTGAATTAATTTTGGAATTCCGTGAAAATTCCCTTGAGAATTTCCAATAATGACATCTAATCGGGATACATACAACAGACAGGATGACAGGATTACCCTAGGTACAGTCAAGTGCAAAGATATCGACACGACTAAAGTTACAAAAATATGCATACACGAAAAGTCGTGCATAAGGATGCACAATACAATACAATACAAATATTCTTTATTGCACACCATAAAGCAGTACAAGAAAAAACTTAAAATACAAACACAGATTTAGGGTAGACAATAGGCGGTCTTATCGCTTAAAAGCACTTGATTGTACTAGATTGTTTTTTTCCTTTTTAAGTAGATTTTACTAAAAGTTTTTTAAGGCATTTGAATAATAAGTTGGTTTAAAAATACACATACACACAAACACAAACATCACGCCTGTATTCCTAAATGGGGTAGGCGATCACACGAAACGTTACGGATTCGGAGCAATTTTAGGTTTAAGTTTGACAAAAACGGTACAATAGTGACAGGTTGCCAGCCTGTCGTCTACGGTATACCTTAACCTATATCCTCAGTCGCCTCTTACGACATCCACGGAAGAAATGGAGAGGTGTAATTCTAACCCGACACCAAACGGGTGAAAAATACAATATGTTTTAAGCCTGTAAAAACCAAGTTATACCGGGTGTGGCCTGTAATATAAGCAAAAAATTAAAACATGGATCATACTCCTCAAACTGAACAACATTAGTTCAGCGAATTATAAAAATAATATTTTATTTTTATTTTTTATTACACTTTTAAGTTTATTCGAAGAAGCAAAGTAAAGCGAAATGCTTGATGTTTGTAGCGTGACAGGCGACGTCAGTTGTGTTCTAGGATGGCGTACATTGATGGCAGTATTTAATTTGTATGAAAAAAGGAAAATTCAAAGACTCCATTATTTTTAAAAGGCGCTCAACTAATGTTGTGCAGTTTAACGCGGATGATCTATTTTTTAGTTTTTTGCTCGTATTACAGGCCACACCCGGTATATGTCACCGCGCCCCAAATACTTGTCAATATATTTATTTATTTATCCCGTGATATTTATTTATTTATTATTTATTTATATTATGCAATCATGACTAATTACTCAAATTGTATTCATCAACAAATTGCCGGTTCGGGTCAGCTCTCACACCCCCACTAATGCGTATATCCGGAACCCGTGAACTAATTTAGTTTAGTATATCAGGCTACTACGAAATTGAAAAATGGAAGTTCGTATCGTACCATCCCTCTCACTCTCGTTTTCAATCACATAAACGTCAGCGAGACGGCAAGGCACGCACTTCGTAGTCACCCCGTAGTCTTCGTAGACCCTGCTTTTTAGCCGACGAGAGTTTCAAGGGAGTCGGGATTGCCTTAATTTTTTTTTTAATGAAAACTAAAATTGATGAAAATAAGTCTAAGTAGTAGGTAGTGTAATTCTGTTAAGTATCTTAAACTTCAACAGTCGGGACCCATTCGAAATCGTGACCAGCTGTAAAATTCCCAGTAATTTGGTACGCGAGAACTTTTAATTCTCACTCGATGGTTTAGTTTACCGGTATCACAGACATTGTCGCAATGTCGTGTCTTGGTTTGTGGTCGGCAAACGACCTGCCAACGCTGCGTCTTTCGACTTGTGGTTACCAAATGGCCTGCCAAAGCTGCGTCTTTCGATTCATGGTCATCAAACGGCCTGCCAACGTTGCGTCTTTCGATTTGCTATCACCGAACGACCTGCCAGCGCTGCGTCTTTAAATTTTGTGGTCACCAAACGGCCTGTCGACGCTGCGTCTTTCGATTTATGGTCACCAAACGGCCTGCCGAGACTGCGTCTTTCGACTTGTGGTCACCAAACGGCCTGCCAATGCTGCGACTTTCGATTTGTGGTTACCAAACGGCCTGCCGAGACTGCGTCTTTCGACTTGTGGTCACCAAACGGCCTGCCAAGACTGCGTCTTACGACTTGTGGTCACCAAACGGCCTACCAATGCTGCGACTTTCGATTTGTGGTCACTAAACGATCTGCCAACGCTGCGACTTTCGATTCGTGGCCACTAAATGGTTTTAAAACGCTTCGTCTTTCGGATCTTCAATCTCTCTCCCCACTCACTGCAGGTAATGACGGTAAATGCTGTGTAAAGGTCACTGGTCACCCCCTAAACTAATACAGTAAACGCTACCGTGGGAAGTCTAATATTGATATTGCAGTGCAGTGAAGCGATAAATCGAGGTTGTTAAATACAACCAAGGGGTTGCAAGGTGTTGTATATTCAAGTTAGTATTCAGATAATCGTAATTTTTACAAGCTTTTCTTAAACTTATTTTTTACTCCTCATGCTTTTAAAATGTTACTATAGTCTCTGCATATCAAGATCTCTAGAGATTAAAGTTTTTTTTTTTTTTTATTTACTTTGGAAACTCCAAAACAGCCAAGCACGGTGTTTGTGAATGGAGGATTTTCTGTGATTGTGTATGGACAATTTTTAGGAAATAATTCTCAGGCAAACTTAGCCGTTATAGTTTTCCTTGAAAGTTTGATATCATCCTGAATTTTTCCAAATTTTGCCATCCACTTAGATTTTAGAGGGGGGGCTGCTCGATTGTAATGAAAATGTGCACTTTAAAGTTGAATATTTTGCAAACAAATCACTGAATCAAAAAATTGTTTTAACAAAAGATTTTAAAAGACCTATCTAAAGATACCCCATAATATGAGCTTGGATGAGAAAAAAAATCACCCCCACTTTACGTCTATGGGAGGTACTCTAAAAAAATTTTGTTTTAATTTGTTATTGTACCATTTTGTCGGCATAGCTTACATATATATTCGTGCAAAATTACAGCTTTCTATCATTGATAGACCCTGAGCAAAGCCGCGGACGGACAGACAGGGCGCAGTGCTCATTGTGGGAGGCTTATGTCCAGCAGTGGACTGCTATAAGCTGATGATGATGATGATGAAACCACTTGGGGGGGTAACAGCTTAGTTATGATAAACTATTGCGGACGGCAGATCGATAGCATTGCCTCTAGTCATGGGATTGTTGCTATGGAGAGTTTTGTCGAAGACGATGTAGAGGCACTGCCAAGTTTCGACCCGAAAACCATGCACGAAATATTATAATTTATTGAATCAGGCGTTACTTTTGTTTTTGTTTTGTGTTTTTGTTTCCGCGACCTATTTTTGTCACACATAATTTCTTGTACCCAAATGGTTGTCTGGCAGAGATCGCTTTTAAGCGATAAGACCGCCTATTGTCTACCCTGAATCTAAGTGTTTATATTATAAGTTTTTTGTACTGCTTTATGGTGTGCAATGAAGAATATTTGTATTGTAGTATTGTACTTTGCGGAGGTCCATATCAATGAACTAAAAGAATTTCCTTGCTCACCCGCGACCTTACGATAGCTAAACTTATGTAAAATATGCGTGTTTATGCAGTTCCTCCACCTCCACACTGTAAGAACACACACAAATTACACAAACCCATCTATCGCCACCACCACATCACATTGACGCGTTTCGAACTCAACCAGAGATCATCTTCAGAGTACACAACCGTACACCGTAAACGGTGGTTGTGGTTTGTTAGTCTAACAACTGGTAGTATGGTGTACGGTTGTGCTACTCTGAAGATGAGCTTTGGTTGAGTTCGAAACGCGCAGTGTGATGTGGTGGTGGTGATAGATGGGTTTGTGTAATTTTTGTGTGTTCCTACAGTGTGGAGGTGGAGGAACTGTATGAATACGCATATTTTGCATAAGCTTATAGGCAAACCGCGTAACTGAGTCCTCGCCTGCGCGGTACAGGGGCGCGGGGGTAGGACGACAAAGGGGACTGAAGGAGGCGCGGGCGGCGAGCGTGAATAAAGTGCTAAGAAGCGCCTGCCGCCCGCGCCTCCTTCAGTCCCCTTTGTCGTCCTACCCCCGCGCCCCTGTACCGCGCAGGCGAGGACTCAGTTACGCGGTTTGCCTATAGCTATCGTAAGGTCGCGGGTGAGCAAAGAAATTCTTTCAGTTCATCGAAATAGGTATTAGTTATGTTAAACGACATCTTTCGTTTCGAACTATAAAGGAGGTTCGAAATCAATGTCCGTTATGTTATGGATAAATTAGTTTTATAATTAGACACACCTAGACGTGGTTGACCTTGCTTTGTTATTTTGGATTTTATTTCAAAATTCTTAGAATTCTTTATTCAATGAACAATTTGTACTTTATAAAGTACATCCGGCCGTTATTCTTAGTGTTAATTGGTTCTTTATAAATTACGAGAGGGCTCAGAAGGTTAAGAGCTACGGTGCCACAGATAGACACACATAGCGGTCATACTTATAACACCCAGCCCTCTTTTTGCGTCGGGGGTTAAAAATCGGTTCAGTAGTTTAAGCATGAAGAGGTAACAGACGGACAAAGAGACAGCCATTACACTCTCCATTACTAAAGATTCAACACGAAAAAGTATTTTGCTAGCTAAGTCAAGGCTAATATATCTACTTCAGTAAAATATTGATTAAACAAATACATAGCAACCTGTAGGTTAAATGGGCGGGGCTATATAACCGCTAGGGGTAGTTTTAACCAATCAGAACGCTGACTTTGAATTTGGAACGCGTGCCGATTTCGTGCGTAAAGCTGGAATGACGTATTGTCAAAACAAAACAGTTATGTACAGGTTGATTTTTTTTTATAAATATTGGTTAAAAATTCAGTATTTTTGTTGGATGCTTGTACCAACACTTAAATAAGCTATCAATAAAGTAAACCACTGTCCCAATACTTGGAATCTTTAATCTTAGGTATGTCCTTAGGAATAGAGATGATAGCAGAGTGTCGATTAGACATTCGCGTATTGGGCACTCGAACCCTAATGTTAACTTAACCTTATGTTAACTGTTTATAATGGATTTTATTAAATCAAATTTAGAAAAAATTTCTACAAATCTGTAATCGAAAATTAGACCGTATTAAAATGTGAATAAAAATAAATTTGAAACTACATATCTTTCTTAAAATCTTTTTTTCTTTCATTCTATTCATTTTTTCAATAAATGACTGAAAACTGAATTATAGTTAAAAAACTTAAATAGGTAAACCCATAGTATGTATGACTGTATGTAGAAGTATCAATCAATCATATCAATCAATTTTGTGCACTACTACAACATACAACGGAGGCCTTGTCTGACGACTGTAAGTTTTCGGTTACGAAATACGTCTCGATCGCGTTCGCGTTAAAATCTCAATTTGTATGGAAAAATTATCATCGCAAACGTTTCAATAGAGGCGCTGTTCGTGTTTCCATAAAAATTCAGATTTTAACGCGAACGCGGTCGAGATATATTTTGGGGTACGCATCTGACTGAATATCGAATGTCAAAATATCGAATATATTAAAATATCGAATGGGTCATAATATGGAAAGGTTTACTTTCCGAAACCGAAAACTTTCAGGATTTATTAAAACGGCATCGTATAGAACCCCTTAGGTTAGGTTAGGTTAGATTTATAACAATCTAAAAAAAATACAGTCTTAACAGAAATACCTTTTCGATATTATGACCCATTCGATATTTTAATTCGTTCGGCATTTTAACATTCGATATTCAGATACGTAACCAGTTTTTAAATTGAATCAACCTGTGAACGCATTCTATGACAACACATCACGGAATTTGAACGGTCGCGTGCCCAGCAAAAATTATGGCTTTCTTTTAATAGATATTTAAATCAAGTTAGATAAATGCTTAATTACTGTTGTTCATTAATTCGTCGTAATTGTCTTTTGTTTGAACATTTGAACGAAAACTAAAAGATTATTTTATGACTAGACCATATTACTCTATTAAAGAATAGCCAATGCATTAGACTAAACTATCTACAGCATATCAAATTTTATTTGTTTATAAATTATTCCGTTTGACATTTCCGTATTTAATTTTCATTCAAATGCTCATTTTATTCATTTGTTCTAGATTATTTGACTTTATTATTATTTAATGTAATTGAATTGAATTTATTAATGTCATTCTATCTTGACAATGTATATGAAATTGTATGTATTTATTCTCTAATTTCATTGATAATATAAAATAATGTTCTGTGTCTCATCTAAAACTGTATTTGCATGCATTTAAGTATGTTTTTATCGCAAATATATGATTGATTGATTGTTTATATACTAACTAGCTTTTGCCCGCGGCTCCGCCCACGTGGCATTTGGTTATCGCGCGCTGTTCCCTCGGGAACTGTGCATTTTTCCGAGATAAAAAGTAGCCTATGTCACTCTCGGGCCCATAAACTATCTCTATGCCAAAAATCACGTCGATCCGTCGCTCCGTTACCGCGTGAAAGACGGACAAGCATACAAACACACTTTCGCATTTATTAGTATGAATTTAAAACCCTAACGGGCTGTTTCATCATCCATTGCATAATTGGCTACTGCAAAAAAGATTCTACACCATCAAAGAATTAGAATTTCTGTCTTGCAAAGGGTAATTTTTATTAATCCACCCATACTAATACAAATGCGACCGTGTGTTTGTGTGTTTTTATGTTTTTGTGTTTGTATGTTTGTACAACATTTGAAGAGTTCCCTCGATTTCCTTAGGATCCAATCATCAGATCCTGATTTGGTGCTTATGGGACCTAATTGAAAGTATTCCTAAACGAACGCAAAAAAAAAATTTTCAAATCGTTTCACAAGTGACGGAGTTCTGAGGTAACAAACATAAAAAACCGGCCAAGAGCGTGTCGGACACGCCCAAAATAGGGTTCCGGAGCCATTACGAAAAAATTAAGTAATATTTTTCTAAGGATTTCGTACTTTATACGGAATCTTCGATGTATAGGTATATTTTATACCTTACGCTGCTATTTACTCATAAACTACTAATAATTCTTAAACAAACTTAGCCGCTATAGTTTTCCTTGAAAGTTTAATATACTGACTACCATCCTGAATTTTTTCAAATTTTTCCACCCACCGGTTTAGATTTTAGAGGGGGGGGGACGCCCGATTTTAATGAAAATTTGCACTTTAAAGTTGAATATTTCGCAAACAAATTACTGAATCGAAAAATCGTGTTAGCAAACCCCTAATGGTTTTAAAATACCTATCCAACGATACCCCACACTATAGGGTTGGATGAGAAAAAAAAAATCACCTCCACTTTATGTCTATGGGAGGTACCCTAAAAAAAATTGTTTTTGAATTTTTAATTGTACTATTTTGTCGGCATAGTTTACTTATATATCCGTGCTAAATTACAGCTTTCTAGCATTGATAGTCCCTGAGCAAAGCCGCGGACGGACAGACAGACAGACAGACAGACAGACAGACGGACAGACAGACAGACAGACAGACAGACATGGCGAAACTATAAGGGTTCCGTTTTTGCCATTTTGGCTCCGGAACCCTAAAAAAGTACAACCGAATAGATAACCTCCTCCTTTTTTGAAGTCGGTTAAAAAATAGGACCGACTACAAAAAACTATGAAAATAATTTTCTACCAGTCTGAAGTCGGTGCCTCAGCACGAGCCAGCAGGAGTGGACCTATAATCGTCTACCTCACCTACAACTATACGAATATATTGGGCTTCAATCACTCCTGCTGGCTCGTGCTGAGGCACCGACTTCAGACTGGTAGAAAAATATTTTCATGGTTTTTTGTAGTCGGTTCAATTTTTTGATATTTTTTTTTTTTAAATTAAGAAGTTGATGAGGTTATTCTTCCAGTAAAATGCAGTTACTGAGAAAGCATACAAAGTCGTGGGCAAGAGCTTGTGTATATATAATGATTTGAGGTCATAGTCTTGAACCTTATATGATAGTATTATCATTACTTATTTATATACGAGTATAAACGATGTCGCCTAAAATAAGACAATGCTTTTTATCTCGTAATTAACAATTAACAGAGTAAAGCAATAATTAATAAGTAGTAATCTAGCTGCTTTTTTGCTGACTGCACTTTCATTGTCATCTTAAAGTGAAAGGCAAAGTTAAAATATCTTTATTCAATTTAGGCTATAACAAGCACTTATGAACGTCAAAAAAATCTACCACCGGTTCGGAAAAAACCTTTGTTGAGAAGAATCCGGCAAGAAACTCAACGAGGTATTTTTTTAAACAGCTTCACAATATTAATAAATGATATCTACTTATATACTTATACATCACAATAATTAAACACAACTTTATTTTTAACATAGTAGGGTCGTTATTTAAAGGGATCGCTAATGCGGATCGGAATTATTTCCAAATATCCCTGTCCATGATATAATCATTGACTTTATAATATAAGCCTTAGATATTAACCACATTTCCTTATCAAATTTCAAGTCGATGCCATTAACCGTTGAGGAGTTCCGTCCTGCGGAGACGATCCTGGCCGGACTACCAGGATGTCACTACCAGATTATTATATGTTCATCAGATTTCGTTATTAGGTCAATTGGACCACAGAAAGTAGGTCAAATTTAGCTTCCAAGATTTGACCACAAATAATCAGGGCTGGTTAAATAAAAGCTTCTGATAAATTAATATCATGGAACATAATCACCAGCCGCAAGACATCTTTGGTGGATAAAGGCCTCCCCCTTAGAATGCCACAGTGGACGACAACTCGCCCCCTACATCGGTTGCCCGCAACTATCGCCATATCGTCAATCAGTCCAAGTCTTCTGGTAGTGACTGACTCAGTCAGAAAATACAAACTGAAATATAAATGCACAGAAAAACCAGAAAAATAAGACCAGCGATGGGAATTGAACCTAGGTTCTCGGCATCCTGTGCCGCGTGTTATACCGCTACCCCATCGCTGGACAACGACAGACACGAAATTCCCCTATGCACCACATATCTCAGCTTGTTTGTTTCTTATTTAGCCACTTAAGCAGCGACACCAGCGACATCTATGCCGTAGCCCTCATCGAGAAACTTTCGGCACTCCATCGGAAGTAACCGCTCACCCGGATAAGAGATCGTTATTAAGCAATCAAATTAAGATTGATTCTTGAATCAGTCAGTACCGGAAGATTTTTAAACGCTTCGTCTTCCGGTTCGTGGTCGGTCTGACTACATAATCATCACCATCCCACACTATACTGCTGGGCACAGTCCTCCTCTCAAAACGAGAGAGCTTGGACCGTCATTCCCACGCAGGAAAACTACAACATCCGGATTTTTTGTCAAACATTATCACCGACAGAGCCTTCAATTTTTTTTGGCAGTCAATTTAATTTATGACCTTGAAAATATCCAATTGGGTCATTTTTTTTAAATCCATCCAAGCGAAGCCGCTAGTTTTACTAGTCTAAAGTTCTATACAATCCTGTGTGACCTTCGATTTGGTGTGACCACGGTTGCTAAGAACTTGGGTTATGCAACGTTGAGTGCCTTGTACTAAAATGTACTAAGGTCTTATTTTAACTGGTGGCACTCGAGCGCTCAGTTTTGGTGGTCGTTTTTCCGGCAATGACTTGACAGTTTTCGTGGTTAAACTGACATTGTTTGTTAATTAGTTAATAAATAGTTAATAGTTAATAGGATTTAAATATTTAAGGATTGAAACGTCACAAACGGAAATATGTATTTTATTTTTTATTGTATATTCTTGTACTCAATATGGTTGCGGCCACCCTTGCCAGAAGGGCCGGGCTGAAAATCAGCGCTGGGTTTATCTTCAGCACATGCTGAGCCCGGTACCTATTGCCAAAATTAGTTTAAGTTTTTGTTTTTGTTTTTCTTTTTTTATGTACCTAATTTAACTAGCATGGCAATAAAGTTTATTATTATTATTATTATTATTGTTAATTACTTATCTGTTTACAATTTACTAGGCTTTGGTGGTGGCTATTTAACCCGTGTCGTGTCGTGTGGTCCCACTGACACTTATACTATTTAATACGAGAGCGAGAGGGACCGCACGACACGAACTTCGAGTTTTGTAGTAGCTGGCTGTGACGTTTAAGGACGAACGATAATGCTTTGTGCTAAATGAAACAAAGAAACCGGCCAAGAGCGTGTCGGACATGCCCGAAATAAGGTTCCGTAGCCATTATGAAAAAATACATTATTTTACCATTATCCCAGCCTATATAAGTCCCACTGCTGGGCACAGGCCTCCTCTGAGAACAAGAGGGCTTGGACCATAGTTCCCACGCGGGCCCAGTGCGGATAAGAAACTTCACACGCACCATCGAATTGCTTCGCAGGTTTGTGCAGGTATCCTCACGATGTTTTCCTTCACCGCAAAGCTCGTGGTAAATTTCAAATATAATTCCGCACATGAATTTCGAAAAACTCAGATGTGCGATTCGGGGTTTGAACCCACGACCCTCTGCTTGAGAGGCGATAGGTCAAACCACTAGGCCACCACGGCTTTGGTTAATTACTTATCTGTTTACAATTTACTAGGCTTTGGTGGTGGCCATTTAACCCCCGACGCAAAAAGATGCGTGTATGTCTGTGGCATCGTAGCTCTTAAACAGGTGGACTAATTTGAATGCGCTTTTTAGGGTTCCGTAGCCAAAATGGTAAAAACGGAACCCTTATAGTTTCGCCGTGTCTGTCTGTCTGTCCGCGGCTTTGCTCAGGTACTATCAATGCTAGAAAACTGTAATTTTGCACGAATGTAAACTATGCCGACAAAATGGTACAATAAAAAATAAAAATTTTTTTTTTAGCGTATGTACAGTCAGCTGCAGTGAAAGGGTACCCCCTGTAATGGCGGTAATATGGATACCGCCGTTACAGGGGGGTACCTTTTCTCTGCAGCTGACTGTACCACCCATAGACGTAAAGTGGGGATGATTCTTTTCTCATCCAACCTTGGGGTATCGTTGGATAAGTCTTTTAAAACCATTAAGGGTTTGCTACAACGATTTTTCGATTCAGTGATTTTCTTGCAAAATATTCAACTTTAAAGATTCCAAATCCAAATCCCGAGATTCCAAATCAACTTCTTGACCTAATGGTTTACGTACGAAACCGCGAATAAACGTTACCACTAAACAAACAAGTACTTAATAACTGGCCTACGCGCAGGTGTTTCCCATAGTTTTCTTACAATGGCAGCGTGTACGTCTTTTTATCTATTGTCTACGTTTTCCTAGCCGTGGGAATCATTGTGTAGTCGTAAGATAGGTTTCTATTAAGCACTCTGTTCTGATATTTTAACTCTTTAAGACACTTTGAAAATGTCTCTGACGTACTTTACCGCGAAGGGTAATAGGTTACTGTTAAAAAAAAATTAGGGTTCCGTACCCAAAGGGAGACAATGGAACCCTGTTTCTGAGACTCCACTGTCTGTCTGTCTGTCCATCCGTCCGTCTGTCACAGGGCTCTATCTCTTCAGCCGAAAGCACAAGACCGGTCTGAGTGGAGACCCTTGGGGGAGGCCTATGTCCAGCAGTGGACGTCTTTTGGCTGACATGATGATGATGATGATGACATTAGTAAGCAGAACAGATAACCTCCTGCAGGATATGAAATGAACGAAGTTTACGCAGACGAAGTCGCGGGCGACAGCCTAGTATTTACTGATTTAATTATATTTCTGTCCTGCTTCCTCCGAAGCAAGAAACCCGAGCTGTCGTGTCGCGTTCGTGTAAAATTTACAAAACATGTGACACGCTCCGTAAATGTTTTTCAATAAAATCTGAATACCATTAATAAAGGACTGGAAATTTATAAGTTTTTTTTTTAAACAAATCAAAGTCAAAGTCAAAATATGTTTATTCAATTTAGGCTATAACAAGCACGAACGTCAAAAAAATCTACCACCGGTTCGGAAAAAAACCTCTGTTGAGAAGAATCCGGCAAGAAACTCAATGAGGTATTTTTTTTTTGTACTTTTATACAAGTTTTTTTTGCTGTACTGTACCCTTTGTCGACTGTACTTGTATTGTTATCTAACTTACGTATTATGAATACCAAATTTCAAAATGAATTTACAAGATTTCACGCAACAACAATAATAACGGGGTATATTAACATAAACATTTTAAAAATAAGTCTGTCAAAAAATAAATTTTAGTTCAAGCTTTCTAAGCTAGCTATGGCTATACTTTTTATTGACTGTACTTGCATTGTCAACAAACTATATCCGTACTAAGTTTCAAGCTAGTAAACCCTATTATGTCTGTCACTCCGACAATTATGACGAATCGAATGAAGTAAGTATCTCATGCTGAAATTATAGTTGTTTAGGCTACAGAGAGGACAAGGAATAGAAATATATTTACATGCCGTCAGCTGCGTGAAATTCGTGGGTGAGAAAAGTACCGTAAAACGAGGTTACTTTGCACCGATTTTTTCTCCAAATTTCGTAATCTTTGTTTTCATAGAATAATAAATAATGTTCGAAAATGTAGAATCCCTACTAATATTATAAATGCGAAAGTAACTCTGTCTGTCTGTCTGTTAGGCTTTCACGTCGAAACCGCTGAACTGATTTTGATGAAATTTGGTATATAGGTAGTTTGAAACCTGAGGATCAACATAGGATACTTTTTATTCCGGTAGAGGGCGCTACTGCGCGATAACTTAGGTCCGCGCAGACGAAGTCGCGGGCATAAGCTAATAATAAATAAATATGTTCGAAAAACATAACCCTCCTTCGGACAGTAAACCTAAAACACTATTTAGCGAGGTTTTGGTTCTAAAACCGTTATACTTCTGTTATACTATACTTGTCGGTCAGAGTATACAACACATATTAACGGCCATGTTATTGTAATTTGAACCCATCCCTGTTTACATTACAGTCGCATTTCCCTTGACCTTCGCCCGCCAGACTAGACTGTAGCAGACGAATGATAAGCTAACTGACGTGGTTGGTCCAAGTTACAAGTTGTTAGCGTTGTTATTTAATGGATCACTCACGTATTTATGACGAACTGTGATAGCATTTTTAAACCAAGATATAAAAGGAGGGGAGGGGTAGGGGTATGTCTTTATTTGTTTTATGTTTATTTCTATGTTTGTTTTATGGCGTTAAATAAATGTATTTTCTTTCTTTCCCTCTTTTTTTCTTTATAAGTTTGACAGCAATGTCTGTCTGTAGCATTGCTACTCTCAAACGGATGGACCTATTTTAATCTAATTCAAATTCACAGTATTTTAATTATGTTTTTTTACGTCAAAGCGAGTTTCCTTGACGTGGTTCCCAACTATGTTTGATAAAAATCAGTTCGGCCGTTTTTGCGATATTGAAGTTTGAAATGACAATATCAGGGGTTTACAACTTTTCCAGGTTGTTTCAAAAACAAAAACTGCTCGACTGCTTTTAATATGACATAGCTAAGAACTACCGCCACCCGCTTTCACGTGAAAATAAACCGCATCGAAATCGTCCATCCTTTTAAGAGCTACGACTCCACAGACAGACATTAGTGTTTAACTTATAACACCCCTCTTTTTGCGTGGGGGTTAACAAGAGAAATGTCATAAGGTTGACGCCTATATCTCTCTGTTTTTAATAAATGTTTCTCCCTCTCACTCTTTGCCTCCCTCTCTCTCTTGCATAGTTTAACATCTAACCCCTCGTATTTTAAAAACCCTCGCTTGTAGCTTGTACCAAGTCTCACTCGATACAATGGTGACATGTTCTGCAAAGTAGATAATGGGTACACCGAGTAGGCCTCGGGATACACAGAGCGCGAGCGGCAAGGGTTCAGTATAGTGACCCAATTAGGGTTCCGTAGATAGCTAAGAAATACGAAGATAAGTACAACTATTTTTAGCGCGGCGCGATGTCAGGGTTTGCACTCCTGAACTTAGACGCGCTTCATCTTTGTCATTAGGGTTCCGTAGCCAAAATGGCAAAAACGGAACCCTTATAGTTCCGCCATGTATGTCTGTCTGTCTATCCGTCCGCGGCTTTGCTAAGGGACTATCAATGCTAGAAATCTGTAATTTTGCACGAGTATATTATATATGTAAACTATGCCGACAAAATGGTACAAGTAATAAAAATTTGAAAAAAAATTTTTTTACAGTACCAACCTCCCATAGACGTAAAGTGGGGGTGATTTTTTTTCGATTCAGTGATTTGTTTGCAAAATATTCAACTTTAAAGTGCTAATTTTCATTAAAATCGAGCGTCCCCTCCTCTAAAATCTAAACGGGTGGGTGGAAAAATTTGAAAAAATGCGAAATGGCAGTGAGTATATCAAACTTACAAGAAAAACTATGACGGTTAAGATTTATTGAGAATTATTAGTAGTTTAATGGCCACTTGCAGGAAATACATAAATCTCGAGTTAGCGTTAAGCTTAATTTAGTAGTGTCAAAATGTATGGAACTGTCAAGCTTAAGCCAGGCTTAACAACTAAATCTAGATTTATTTTTACCTGCAAGTGGGTCTAAGAGTAAATAGCAGCGTAAGGTATAAAATATACCTAAACATGGAATATTCCGTACAAAATACGAAATCCTTAGAAAAATATTATTTATTTTTTCCGTAATGGCTACGCAACCCTATTTCGGGCGTGTCCGACACGCTCTTGGCCGGTTTTAGTATTTGTTGTTATAGCGGCCACAGTCACACATAATCTGTGAAAATTTCAACTGCCTATCTGTCATGGTTCATAACGTTCCACCCGTTCCACTAAAGTATCCAAGGAAAGGTTTGTCCTTTACGCTTACGGAACCCTAATCTGATCCAATGCCCTATTGTGATCCGCTTAGGCCATTATTGCCTCAGTACAGTCGAGGGCATAAATATCTGTACGTACAGGCATAGCGTCAAATATATGCACATCGACCTTATGGTTAGTGGCGTAAAGTTGTACATATATTTTTGACGTCCGATAACGTATATCTGGGGGCACGGCAGTGCCCCCGCCAAGTCGAGCAAAAAAAACAAAGGCACGGCCGTACCATACTTTTCTCGAAGCCATTCGGGCTATTTTCAACACCCTGTATTTTTGTTATGGCTAAAGCTAGAACCCTGAATTTTCAGTTACCTATAGGGCCTAATGGGACTTAGATATATTATCAATTACATTCAGTTCGAACACGTAGATTAAGAACTATCACATGTTAAAGTTCCTCAGTTTTGTCACTGACATACCTATACACTGACTTTTGATCATCATAATTCTAAGGTACTTCTAGCAGACCCACAAGCTCCAAATTTTAAACATAATTAGTTTTTAGCCTACATGGTCACCGAAAAATCCAAAATGTTGCAATTTCAGTCACGTTTCAAAGTTATATAAACTGCACAAGTAAGTTTGTAATCCCATATAAATACTAGCGATTACAAAGTTACACAGCAATGACTTTATTGAACGTAGTCGTATTGTATACGTATTAATGTTGAGTCTTAATACCTGAGTATTAAGGGTTAAAATGAAATTGTTTATCTTACTAATGTAATAAGTACCAAAGTTCGTTTGTTTGTGAATGTGTGTGCGATGCGAGTGGACGCGAGGATGGACGATGGAAATTGGAATATGGATGATGGACAATGGATAATGGTCGATGGACGATGGGTAGAAAATGGACGTTGGACGATGGAGTGTGGACGATGGACGATGGGCGACGGACGATGGATCATCATCATCATCATCATCATCCCAGCCTATATGCGTCCCACTGCTGGGCACAAGCCTCCTCTCAGAATAAGAGGGCTTGGGCCTTAGTTCCCACGCGAGCCCAGTGCGGACGATGGATGGTGGAGGATGAACGACGGACGACGACGGACGACAGAAAACGACGGACGACGACGGATGACGGAAGTTAGACGGGCGAAAGACGAACGACCGACGAAAGACGATGGATGACGACGGAAGTTCGACGACGGACGACAGACGATGACTGACGAGGGAAGTTCGACGACGGACGATGACGGACAACGGACGATGACAGACGACGGACGACGACAGAAGACGAACGCCGACAGACGATGGACAACGAACGATAGACGATGGCGACGACGGACAAAAGACAAAGACCGACGACGGACAAGACAACGGACGACGGATGACGGACGATGACCGACGATCGACGACGGATGATGGAGGGTGGACGATGGACGATGTACGATGGACGACAGACGGTAGACGGACGACGGAAGTTCAACGATGGGCGACGATGGACGACGGATGACGACCGACGATCGACGACGACGACGACGACGACGACGACGACGACGACGACGACGACGACAGTCGGTACGGGCGATGGACTGTAGACGGTGAACGAGGATGGACAATGGACGATAACCGAGGATAGACGATGGACGGTGGACGATAGACGAGAATGGATGATGGATAGTGGACGAGGATAGACGATGGATGGCACACGATGGACAAGGATGAACGATGGATGATAGTGAACGATGGACGATGAACGATGAACGATGAACGAGAATGGACGATGGACGAGAATGGACGATAGACGATAGACGAGGATGGACGATGGACGATGGACAAGGAAGGATAAACAAATGAAGATAGTAGTGCGTTATTACAAGAAGTAGTACCCGAAAAAAAAAGAACTGCCTACAAAAAGTGATGAGATCCCACCAAAAACATTACATGTAAAAAGCTGCAAGTCTCGCAACGCAATGCAGTTCTTGTAATGCTAAAAAGGTTTGAGATGCAATGTTATACCAAGTCGGTTATTTTTGTCAGTACCGGGGGGTTTCCATAGAACTCGATTTTCACCAACTTGCTTATTTTAAAACCATAGAAAAATACAGTTTATAGTTCTCAAATAAAGAGTAAACCAAATTATTTTTTAAACACATAATGACTTGGCCATCGCACTCAACCTTTAGTCATTCTCGTATTATGTGTATCACTCAAACTGCAAGGCTGGGGCTAGCGCTATCTTTAATTATAATTACTTGAAATAGCTGACGTTGATGATTATAATTCTTATGTCATTATGTAGCCTTGCGATGGCCAAGTCATTTATGTGTTTAAAAATAATTTGGTTTACTCTTTATTTGAGAACTATAAACTGTATTTTTCTATGGTTTTAAATAAGCAAGTTGGTGAAAATCGAGTTCTATGGAAACCCCCCGGTACTGACAAAAATAACCGACTTGGTATAACATTGCATCTCAAACCTTTTTAGCATTACAAGAACTGCATTGCGTTGCGAGACTTGCAGCTTTTTACATGTAATGTTTTTGGTGGGATATTATATACACTCATCAAAAGTGTCTAGACACAGTGTCGAGGCAGATATTTGTATGAGAAATACAAATGTTTGTTCTCGGGTCTTGGGTGTTTAATATGTATTTAAGTATGTATTTATCTATATAATTATGTTTATCCGTTGCTTAGTACCCATAACACAAGCTTTGCTAAGCTTACTTTGGGACTAGGTCAATTGGTGTGAATTGTCCCGTGATATTTATTATTATTACTAGCTTTTGCCCGCAGCTCCGCCCGCGTGGAATTCGGTTATCGCGCGCTGTTCCCTCGGGAACTGTGCATTTTTCCGGGATAAAAAGTAGCCTATGGCACTCTCGGGCCCATAAACTATCTCTATGCCAAAAATCACGTCGATCCGTCGCTCCGTTATGGCGTGAAAGAGGGACAAACATACAAACTCACAAACACACAAACATACAAACACACAAACATACTTTCGCATTTATAATATTAGTATGGATTTATGTATGTATGTATATGCGTATACAATACAATACAATTATCTTTATTGTACGACAGAAATAGTAAGCGATACAGAAAACAGGTACACAGAGAAAATTACAAGGTAAGCAACAGGCGGCCTTATCGCTTAGGAGCGATCTCTTCCAGGCAACCTTTTTACAGAAAGAAGGAAGGACTAGTTTACAGCAGGTGGTGCATTAACAGTAGATCAGAAAATTAAAAAGCAACAAAAACACATCTACACATACACATTATTGTACATATAATACACGTCTAAAATAAATATAGGCAATGGTATAAACAGCCACATATACATAAATGAATAAAACAAATGAATGAATGTTTTGTATGTGCAGGTCAAATCTTGCAAGTTGAATTTGACACACTTCCAGTGGTCAAATTGACGTGAAATTTATGTAAATTCGGTGACAATACAATAATCTGGTAGTAACATGGTAGTCCGGCCAGGATTGTCTCCGCAGGATGGAACTCCTTGACGGATAATGGTATCGACCTCACGGTAAGGAAAGTTAGTTTGGATGACGATGGAAGTAAAGTCAACCAAAATTACAGTCAGCAATAAAACTTCTATTAATTTTTTTTTCTCAAAAAAAAATAATATTCGTAGACAGCTTTGAAAATTTAGCTTTAGCCCGCGGCTCCACCCGCGTGGTATTCGATTATCGCGCGCTTTTCTCTCAGGAACTGTGCATTTTTCCGGGATAAAAGTAGCCTATGTCACTCTCGGGCCCATAAACTATCTTTATGCCAAAAATCACGTCGATCCGTCGCTCCGTTACGGCGTGAAAGACGGACAAACACACAAACACACGAACACACAAATATACAAACACACTTTTGCATTTGTAATATTAAATATGGATTACTATGAAAGTACCGTAAGACTCACTCATATTAAATGATTTTATAACGGATAACTCACGTCTTAAATCGAGTTTAGCTCGACATGTTTCGGGTTAATAAAAATGACGATAAAAATGTGGGTAGTTGTGCGCCTGTGTTAGTTTCGTCGGACAGTCGCGCGATCAGAGCGGTGGCGCGTAGTGCGCGTGTTGCGGCAGCCGCCGAGTCGCGTGCTCCGTAGAAGAAGGGTTTCGAAATAACTCGAAACATGTCGAGCTAAACTCGATTTAAGACGTGAGTTATCCGTTATAAAATAATTTAATATGGATTACTACTGAGTGAAAACTAATTTGTCTAGAGATATTGAGTACCTATCCAAATATTTTTTGATGTGTACTTATTTATGATCTTAACCGTACAGTCGCCGACAGTGTTAACTAACCATTTGTGACGTGACATAGTCACACGAATAAACAAGATTTTATTATTATTATTATTATTTATTATAGTTTAAACACAGTAAGTGATTTACGAATAATGCATCGACGCACTCACACAGACAAGCGCTGTCAACGCAGTATACATGAGTGAGTCGATAAGTAAGAAATGTGAGGTTATGTAAGTTGTAAGTCAAATTCCAATTTTTAAATCCCGTCTATGGCTCCATTTTTCTAGTCGTGACAGAAGTGTTTCTTCTATAATATTTAGGTTAGTGCAAATAACGTATTACTTTCTGTGTTTCTTGCTCTGTTATAATGACTCTATTCTATAAAGTACTCTATTATAATGACTGAAATTGAAATAAACAACTATTTTTTTTATTAGACTGGATGGCAAACGACCAAATGGGTCTCCTGATGATGAGAGATCACCACCGCTCATAGACACCTGCAACACCAGGACGATTGCAGATGCGTTGCCAACCTAGAAGCCTAAGTTGGGATACCTCAAGTGCCAGTAATTTCACCGGCTGTCTTACTCTCCACGCTGAAACACAACAGTGCGAGCACTGCTGCTTCACGGCAGGATTAGCCAGCAAGATGGTGGTAGCAATCCGGGCGGACCTTGCACAAGGTCCTACCACCTGCGCTTGTTCTGCGCCCATGTTTGGGAGATTACTTACTGATTTAATACTATTCTTTTACACACATAGGTACATAAAATGCAAATTTTCATTAAAATAGAGCGTCCCCTCCCCTCTAAAATGTAAACTGTTGGGTGGAATTTTTTATAAAATTATTACGGGTTACATTAATTGAGCATTATTAGTAGTTATAGAGTAAATAACAGCCTAAGGATATCGAAACTTAGAAGATTCCGTACACATTACGAAATCCTTAAAAAAATGTTTCTTGAATTTTTCGTAATGGGGCCAATCAACTTTTTCACCCACACTAATCTGTCCGCGAAATTTTTCGAACAATTGCAGATATTTGTAAGTAAACATGTTCTTTCTGTAATTTAATAGATGGTGTACATGAATACATGCCATCCTACGTAAGTTCAACCTATTAAACCGTGAAATATTTTGTTGGAAGTACGATTTTTTTGGAGACAATTTTTGTAACGCAGGAGACGCCCAAAGTGTCGGTAAAATAGTTGATTGGCCCAATAGCTGCGGAACCCTATCTTGGGCGAGTCCGACATGCTCTTGGCCAGTTTTTTGTAGTCCATTAAATTTTTTGTTATTAAATATTTATCTACTTTTAACCGCAACCACATTATTTAAGTACTTAATGCAAGAGGCACTGGTCTCTAAATTTACATTCCGCCATTCTTCATACACCTCATCTGATTATAGTCTGGCGACTGATTGCAAATAAAAAAAAAAACTGAATGGCCCGTGCCCAACAGTGGGACGCTACCGGAGATGAGTTGACAAATGCGACGGCGACAGTACTTCCATGACATCGTTCCCGATCATTATTAGATTATCCAATTGATTCATTGTTATGTTATAGCTCGATAGAGGGCCTGAGATGTTTAAAGAAGTGTAAGACCGGCCAAGAGCGTGTCGGGCCATACGGAGTATGAATTACATCTCACTAATATTAAAACTGGCCAAGAGCAGGTCGGGCCACGCGGAGTGTGAATTCCATCTCACTAAGGGAGCGTTCAAGTGTTACGTAACGCAATTTGGGGTGAGGGGGTGTTATAAAACGTTACGATGCGTTACAGGGGCGGGAGGGGGCTGGGGTTCAAACAACGCGTTACTTCACAGTTTTTTAAGAAGTAGCTACTATAATATCCTCAAAAGTGGGAAATTCGCATCATCAGTTGTTGTTCTTGGCCGGTTATGAGTTTTCTTTCAGTGTGACTGTGCCAAAATTCCAACTTAATTCAGAAAATGGCTAAAGAAAAGTTAAACAAAAATTGAATAGAAATGGTCATTTTGGTGTTACGTAACATTTAAGGGAGTGGGGGGTTCAGAAAAATGTTACGATGAGTTACATGGGGGAGGGGGGTGGGTCAAAAATCCTCAAAAATTGCGTTACGTATTACTTGAATGCCTCTAATATTAAAACTAGCCAAGAGCAGGTCGGGCCATGTGAAGTGTGAATTCCATCTCACTAATATTCAAAACCATCTGTGGCCTTCCACCAGGTGGACTGACGACCTCGTGAGAGTTGCGGGAAAACCGGTGGATGCAAGTGACGAGTTGTCGTTCATTGTGGCGTTCTAAGGGGGAGGCCTTTGTTTAACAGTGGACGTCTTCCGACTGATGATGAAGATGATGATGATGAATATTAAAACCGGCCAAGAGCGGGTCGGGCTATGTGGAGTGTGAATTCCATCTCACTAATATTAAAATCGGCCAAGTGCGTGTCGCGCTACGTATGTAGAGTGTGAATTCTATCTCACTAATATATAGATAAATTGACTTTTTTGGAGTACCTACCTAAAACGGAACGCGCACACACGCACACACACGCACACACACACGCACACACACACACACAAAGACACACACACACATAAGATCATACTAACTCACTCTTGTGGACTCACTCACTAATAATAGTTGTTGTATCTGTGATTGTATCTTTTAAGTATGATTCGCTAAATGTATTTCTGTGGACATCTGTTATTGGCTTTCTTTTTAGTACCTAAGTCCTATTGTAATGTACTGTATTGCTGTTGATGCCCCAAATAAATAAAATAAAAAATATTAAAACCGGCCAAGAGCGTGTCGGGCAACGCACAGGATAGGGTTCCGTAGCCGTTACGAAAAAATCCTTGCATACCTTGTTTTAGCATGTTTAACTACCTGTGTAGTCTATTTTATAACTACGCATTGACAACTTATCATTTTATTAAAACCTTTATTTGGGAAAAACCGGAAGACACATATGTATGACACAAATTAACATATTTAAATTCATATGTAAATATCGTTGGATTGGAGGTCAAAACAAAAGATCGAAATTTTAGTGACCTATAAAAATAATTATGAATACAAAAGTTTGAACGTCTACTTGTTTATTGCCATATCACGCCTAAGCCACTGAACCGATTTAGATGAAATTGGGATAGTTTATATCCCGGGAAATTATATAGTTCCCACGGGATTGCCATAAACGAATTCTACGCGGACGGAGTTGCGGGTAACGGCTAGTATGTGATAATATTAACTTAGAAAAATTTTAAACCCACGACTTTGTCATTTCTAAGTTCAATATCTCAAAAACAACTACTTAAACAAATTCAAATTCACGGATAAGTCTGCCTTTGTACTTAGAACTTTCTTTTTGTGTGATATTTTTGTATTTCCTTTTCGTACAATAAAGAGTATAAACAAACAAACGAACAAACAAATTGTTATAAAAACAAAGCTAAAAACTATAATAAGAAAACTCGCTATCACGTTAAAATACCACATCGGAATAGATCTATTTCTTTGAGAGCTACGATGTTATAAACAGACAGACAAACATTGGTGTCTAATTATGACACCCCTCTTTTTGCGCCGGGGGTTGATAAACAGTCAAAATACTAATGGAAATTCGACTCTGACATACTAAAAACAGAGTCGAGTTTGTTTGTTTTTGTGTTTATGTCCACGCACTACGCGAACTCTACATAGATAAAAATTGACATAACGCAGAAACAGATCAACAGTTTTGGATAAAATTCCGTATAGTTATAGTTTTAATTATAATGAAGCTATTTGGTATACTTTTTAATTTGGCGTGACGGTATTTTTTTTTAATTAATGAATTGTTTGTAGAGTTGTTTGGTAGAGCTAGAATTGGTGGAGTTATAGGTAGACATGTACTTACATATGGTCGATAGGTCTGTCATTAAATCCATTTTCCACAAAAGTCCGTTTTCACTTTGAATGGATGTTTTAATCTGTCACCCATTGCTTGTCACAATTTCGTGTCACTTCGCCACTGTGTGACACTTCCGAGCATGGTGACACAACGATAGAATTATAGCAAAAATGATATATCTCTCACTAACATTCTGCTTTGTATGAACGGTTCTACGCACTAGCACAATTCCTCACTACATAAAACCGCGAGCGAACATTTGAAAACACTAAAATGCGTCCGTAAAATTGTCTCTAACAAAATAAACTGTGAATTCTAATAAGAACAATATATTCTGAGAAGGCAAGCGGTCGACACAAAAACACTTGCTTGCCTCCGTCACAAATCCAACTAAACAGGTTCCAGTTGCGCCCGCGCGCCACGTGACACTTGCTAAAAAGTTCCGCCACTCGCCGCTAGATGGCGCTGTAATCAAAAGCGAGTTAATTAAAATCTTTTGTTATAGAAGTAAACTAAGCATGATTTTTACTTGGTTTTTATGTTGATTGATTTGAACGCATTTTTGTGTTATCGCTGCCTTTGAATGTTTTTAGGGAAATGCGGAATTTCACCAACAACATCATCAACATTATCATGGTCCGCTAAAAGATTTTGCAGGTGGTAGGACCTTGTGCAAGGTCCGCCCGGATTGCTACCACCATCTTGCTCGCTAATCCTGGCTTGAAACAGCAGTGCTTGCACTGTTGTGTTTCGGCGCGGAGAGTAAGACAGCCGGTGAAATTACTGGCACTTGAGGTATTCCAACTTAGGCCTCTAGGTTGGCAACGCATCTGCAATACCCCTGGTGTTGCAGATGTTTATGGGCGGTGGTGATCTCTTACCACCAGGAGACCCACTTGCTCGTTTGCCTTCCAGTCGAATAAAAAAAAACGATTTTGATAAAAATGTCCAAGAACACACGCAAACATCAAGCCTGTATTCCCAAATAAGGTAGGCAGAGCACAAGAAACCTTTCGGCTTCGGAGCCACTTTTAGCAATTTTAGGTTTTAGAATTGACAAAAACGGTACAATGGTGACAGGTTGTTAGACTGACGCCTACGGTATACCTTAAACTATATCCATTGTCACCTCCTACGACATCCACGGAAGAAATAAAGAATGTCTAAGAACCATCGCTAAAAAAACCTGATTTGAAATAAAAAAACCGCATTCAAATCGGTTCACCCGTTTAAAAGCTACAGTGCCACAGACAACCACACAGACACACGGACACGCATAGCGGTTAAACTATAACACCCCTCTTTTTGCGCCGGGGGTTAAAAATAGTTAATTTCGGAATAACGACTCTACCTACCACTAAACATTGAACTAAAAGAATTTCCTTGCTCACCCGCGACCTTACGATAGCTAAGCTTATGCAAAATTTGCGTCTAACAACTGGTAGCATGGTGTGCGGTTGTGTTGCTCTGAGGGTGAGCTTTAGTTGGGTTTGAAACGCGTCGCGTTTGGAACTGCATGAACACGCATATCTTGCATAAGCTTAGCTATCGTAAGATCGCGGGTGAGCAAGGGAATTCTTTTCGTTCATGGATATGGACCTCCGCAAAGTAACGCCTGATTCAATAAATTACCTCTAAACAATTCAAATTTAAATTCAAAATTCAAATATTTTATTCATATAACATTGTACACAATGATTTTGAATTTAGTCATGAATAGATTTTTCATTCGATGCAATGCGGTCCTTGACTGTTGGCCTTTTGGAGAGGCTCTGAGTCACGCAAAGAGCTATGCTTGGAGTTTTTTTCGCGATACAATTCGGAATACACAAATTCGCCGAAGAACAAAAGTCATCGACGTAGCTTGAAAAATATGCAGGTTGAAGTCGCAATGGGCGAGCTACATCGCTCGAAGAACTTGCAGGTGGTAGGACCTTGTGCAAGGTCCGCCCGGATTGCTACCACCATCTTGCTCGCTAATCCTGCCGTGAAGCAGCAGTGCTTGCACTGTTGTGTTTCGGCGCGGAGAGTAAAACAGCCGGTGAAATTACTGGCACTTGAGGTATCCCATCTTAGGCCTCTAGGTTGGCAACGCATCTGCAATACCCCTGGTATTCAGATGTTTATGTGCGGTGGTGATCTCTTACCACCAGGAGAGTCACTTGCTCGTTTTCCATCCAGTAAAAAAAAAAAACTTTTTCTCTCGTGGACCACTTTTTTTTACTGTTTTTGGTAGACCCCCTACTGCTACAATATTAATAATTTTCTTAAACGTCGATTATTTTTCACATCAATGTAGACCCCCGTCTGGTCTTCCGTGGACGCCTAGGGGTGCACCTGGACCAATATGGGAACCTATGATTTACATCATGAATGAATTCCAAAAGTAATTTCTTTGGTTATTTTTTAGTCTTATTTAAATAAAGCATATATTATTTCTATACAAAGGGATTGTTTTAAGGAATTACATTTTCAGCGCCATCTATTGCTGGTTTATTAAACTTCTTCTCGTTTTCTAACATTCTTGTATTCTAAAGAAGCTCTACATGTCCTCAAGTAATACTATGTAGTGTGGGATTATTAGTTCGTTTAAGTCCCGCTAGATGCCGTTATTTCGAAAAAATGTAGAGCAGGGGTAGCCAACTTGCTTAGACTCAAAATATATTTACTGACGAAACCCTGTGCAATCTACCAATTACATTTACATATTTCTTAAAATCTAAAATGAAACAGTATAGTTCAGTATTTCCTTTTTAGGGTTCCGTAGCCAAAATGGCAAAAACGGAACCCTTATAGTTTCGCCATGTCTGTCTGTCTGTCCGTCCGCGGCTTTGCTCACGGACTATCAATGCTAGAAAGCTGTAATTTTGCACGAATATATATGTAAACTATGCCGACAAAATGGTGCAATAAAAAATTCAAAAATATTTTTTTTGGAGTACCAGCCGGGAGACGTAAAGTGGGCGGTGTTTTTTTTTCTCATCCGACCTTATAGTAAAATTATTGATTTTAACCCGGGACCTCAAGCTTCGTAGTCAGGTTCTCTAACCACTAGGCGATCTGGTCGTCAAAATAAATAAAAAACATTATATTTATAATTTATTCGTCAAAACTCTAGTAGCTAAACGGGGGTATTTTTGTAATAAACTATGTTTTATTTAAATAAGACTATAAAATAACCAAAGAAATTACTTACAAAACTTATAAACTACCTACAAATAAAAAAAGCCCTGGAGATCGCCCACTTGGGGCATTGTCCCCAGGACGGAGGCCGCATTGCCTCTTTGCACCGCCAAACTTAGGCGCTGGGCAAAGAAGCTACCGGCCCTACGGTCCCCTGAGACGCCGAAGAGCTTGTCCGACACTTTTTTAACAAACTTTTTGGTGTCGGACGACCATGGGCCCAAAGTTTCAATTTTTGTAATTAAACAGATGAATGAAAACCTCCTAATCATCCTCCTTTAGTCACGTCATTTACAACCTTGACAGAAGTTATTGACATCTGTTGCCATGACAACACATCATAACGACAACAAAGTAGTTAACCTAAAGTGCAGTGCGGTAAGTTACCTAAATCCTATTAATTCCACATATAACCTTGTGTTTACCCACGGCTTCGCACGTGTAATCATCAAAGACAGCAGTAGAATAAAAATTGGACCAATCAACTTTTTTACTGACACTATTTTGTCCGCGTCTTTTTCACACAATTGCAAGATTTTTGTAAGTAAACATGTTTTTTTCTGTAATTTAATTGATGGTTTACATGAATACATGCCATCCTACGTAAGCTCAACCTATTGAACCGTGAAATATCTTGTTGGAAGTACGATTTTTTGGTAACGCCAGAGACAATTTTGGCTACGCAGGAGACGCCCAAAGTGTCGGTAAAATAGTTGATTGGCCCACTTACGGGAGAGTACAAAATTTCCATTGTTATCGTGGTGTTTAATGACTGCATTATGAACAACAGTGCCAAATTTCATAACCATACCCAGCGGATAAGATTTCGAGATTTTATCCCCTCCCGTGGAAATATCGGGATAAAAGTAGTCTAATTTTGCTATTTCTGTTTCTTTGGCTAGTTGAAGTATAATTTTGATAGTGCTTTAAGTGGCGATTAACCTTAACAGTGAACAGTGATCACAAAATTCTATATTACTCTCGTGTCTGACATTTCTTAATGCGCAAGTTGTCTCCACGTAGTTTCTGGAATTTTACTATCAAGTTGCAAGAATTACAATTATCGTACAACGTCCCTCTCAAAGAGAGTACTTTGACACAGGCTAAATTCTCCTATTAATTAGGACAGAAAAGCCATATTTTAAAAGAGAAGAAGAAGAAGAGTTTTAAAATGAAAGAGTAACAAACGTACGTACCCACAAACAAAACCACCCGGTTGCAACATTTAGCAAAACTTAACTATTTTTTAGGCGCTGCTAAAACTTCAAAATGCCGGAACTAGTAGAACAGATGTACTGTTCCCAGCAGATCGTCATACCACCGAAGTTTCCGTACATTCTGAAGAGGTACTGCAAAGGTATGGATACAAAATATTAACAGACATAACAAACATGGGTATCCCAACAACACGCACTGTAAAAAAAAAAATTATAACAAAAAATTGAACCGACTACAAAAAACCATGAAAATAATTTTCTACCAGTCTGAAGTGGGAACTATGGCCCAAGCCCTCTCATTCTGAGTGGAGGTCTGTGCCCAGCAGTGGGACGTATATAGGCTGGGACGAAACTGATGTCGGTGCCTCAGCACGAGTCAGCAGGAGTGGACCTATAGTCGTCTTCTTCACCTACATACCTAATTTATATATTAGACTTCAATCACTCCTGCTGTATCGTGCTGAGACTCGATACACGCCCAAAATAGGGTTCCGTAGCCATAACGAAAAAATTAGGTAAGTAATATTTTTCTAAGGATTTCGTATTTTGTACGAAATATTCCAAGTTTAGGTATATTTTATACCTTAGGCTGCTATTTACTCTTAAACTACTAATAATTCTCAAGCAAACTTAGCCGTTATAGTTTTCCTTGAAAGTTCGATATACTTACTACCATTCAGATTTTTTTTTTAATTTTTCCATCCACCGGTTTACATTTTAGAGGGTGGGACGCTCGATTATAATGAAAATGTGCACTTTAAAGTTGAATATTTCGCAAACAAATCACTAAATCGAAAAATCGTTGTAGCAACCCCCTAATGATTTTAAAAGACCTATATATACCACACTACAAGATTGGATGAGAAAATAAAACTCACCCCCACTTTACGTCGTAGTAATTTTGATTTCACAGCTGCAATAAAAACCCAGCCGTACGATCTCCTCCGCTGGTCCTTCGAGTACTTTAAGGCCCTGGCCGAGCATAGGCCTCCGCCGGTCAAGCTGAGGCTGGAATATCCTGTATACAGCACCGAAGGAGGCCTGACCAGGGGCTGCCTCAAGGTCTTGGCTCATCAGGTGAGTTTTTGAAATGCTTATGCACCGTGGCACAGTATACACAGGTACTGCATTACCGCGAGTCCCTTCAGAGGCCGTGTAGAGCGCGCGTCTGTGTGAGTGTGTTCGTTTCGATCGATTTCTTCGTAGCTTCCATACTGCTTTAGCTTATACATATACTGTGACCGTGGTATTTTTGATTTCCGTTAATTTTTAGACAATGTTCAACCGGTCAAATGAAGTTAACGTTTAACAGGTCAAATTAAAGAAACAAACAAACAAAAAACATTTATTGCCCATAAAATACGTATAAGCGAAAAGGGACGAGCTCAACTATATATATCACATCAAATATTTACACCAAAAAACACACACTCAAACACATACATACACACACACACACACATAAAGAAAGTATTATATTAATCTTAAGTTAAGTTAGATTATAGTATATAAGCAATAGCAGGAAGTAATTAGTAGTAGTTATGGAGTAGTTAGTAGTGGTTATGTAATTTTGGAGTTATATAACACTTATATTAATGTGTCTTATTCCCAACCTGGATCCTGTAACACAGGGACTCCTAGCATAGGATCCAGAGCCGTAGACTCTTGTTCATAAGTTTTTTATGCAATAAATTATTTTCATTTTTTTTTTTTTTTCATAATGTGTGAGCTTTTTGTTGAGTGTACTTGCATACTACTCCTTAGTACACACTTTTGATTACTTACATTTTATTCTAGTAGGTAGTTTAACAACTGGTAGCATGGTGTACGGTTGTGTTACTCTGAAGATGAGCTCTGGTTGAGCTCAAAACGCGTCAGTGTGATGTGGTGGTGGTGATAAATGGGTTTGTGTAATTTGTGTGTGTTCTTACAGTGTGGAGGTGGAGGAACTGCATGAACACGCATATTTGGCATAAGCTTAGCTATCGTAAAGTCGCGAGTGAGCAAGGAAATTCTTTTAGTTCATTGATATGGACCTCCGCAAAGTAACGCCTGATTCAATAAATTCTCTTAACAGTTGTCAAGCAGGAAGCACCTCCCCTTGCCTCTCATCAAAGCAGCATGGCAAGGGTTCTGCCTGGATCCCTGTGAACTGAAGAGGATCATCTGCCTCTGCGAGGCATACCTCCGCGAGGAGACCATACCGTTTCTGCATTTCATTGCTGTGGCAGGCGGACTGCTCACTAAGGTACTAGGTCTAGGAACTATAAAGTCTAACGGATCGGGGTCCCGTTGACCTTACTTGCATTTAGCATTGGCGATCAAAACGTCTCAGTAGTACACTGAACAAGTACCTATGCTAAATGACTTGGTTATATAATGCCATGATTACAAAATTGTTTAAGTTTTAGAAAGACTTACTTAGCAAAACGTCTAGGTCGTCAAATGCACAAGTAGGCAGAATGACTCAATTGTGTAAGGTCTTGATCGTATTAAATAGTTTTATAAGACCATATCAGACCATTTACCTCGTAAAACATTATGACGACATTAAGTCGTTTTACAGCCAAGTCATTCCGTCTACTATGCCTTATAGCAAGGAAGGCGTTTTACAGACCAAGGCATTTTGCTACCCGCACTAAATACAACTAAGGTCCTCTGCTCGCCAAGGCTAAATGCAAGTAAGGCCAACCCGACCAGAACCAGTCTAACTGAGAGTTATTAAGGCTGCGATCCACCAAAGATGTGCGAGGATGTGTTGCGAGGCACGTGCTGTTCAAGAAACAATAGGACGCCTTGTACAGCACATCTCTGGTGGAAACAGCTGATCGGAGCGAGGCGAGGTAAATGAAGCGTTTCTATTGGTTCGTAAAAAACATTCCTTGCAACTCGCAGTACATCCTCGCACATCTTTGGTGGAAGCAGAGCCTTATAATTAGTAATAACGTTTCGGAATAGGGACTTCGCTTAGTTAGTGTCAAAGTTATTTGCAGATTGAGTGAAAAGAAGTTTGAATAGGTAATTCATAGAATCTGGCGATAATTTGCGGAGATCCGTAAATTATTTATTTATTTATTTATTTAAGAACACAAACAGTCATACATTAATGAGTATGCAGGTAAACCAAAAACAATATAAAGACCTCGAGGCTCATAAATATACATAGGTACTAAAAGTTATTTAAAACTAATGTGAGTACTTAAATAAATTAAAAATCAACAAAACTAGGTTTGGTGAAATATAAATCTTGATAAAAACAACACTATACAAAATGTTGCCTGACCAATTAATAATAATAATAAAATAAATAATAATAAATATCATGGGACACTTCACACCAATCGACCTAGTCCCAAATTAAGCAAAGCTCGCACTAAACAAACTACTTTGTTCACCCGCGACCTTATGTTGACATGCAAGAAATATGTGTTCATGCAGTTCCTCCACCTCCACACTATAAGAACACACAAATCATACAAACCCATCTATCACCACCACCACACTACACTGACGAGTTTTAAACTCAACCAGAGCTCATCTTCAGAGCAACACAATCGTTCTTTCACACGCTGTCTAAAAAAACAGTTATTACTTTAAATGTTTCAGAGTCTCACCCACACTATGATCCTTCTCTGCGAAACTCTAACCAAGGAGCCGGATGGAGGTTCCGCCGCCATACCACTGGATGACTTTCTGTCGATGTATACATTTCTGGCTAGAATGGACGCCTCGAAGGACGTCCGGTACATCGATGGGTACAGAGAAGGTAATGTATACATGTTTTGATTTGATGTCGCAATTTAGGTAGCGAAATTTAATGATTATCAATGAACTCAATTCATCCATTTCCGGTACAGTTCATCATCATCATAATTCCAGCCTACATACGTCCCACTGTTGGCCACAGGCCTCCTCTCAGAATGAGAGGACTTGGGCCACAGTTCCCACGCGGGCCTAGTGGGGATTGGGAACTTCACACGCACCATTGAATTGCTTCGCAGGTTTGTGCAGGTTTCTTCACGATGTTTTCCTTCACCGCAAAGCTCATGGTAAATTTCAAATCGACGCTTGAAAGGAGAAATTGACTAAGCGCCATTTTTTAAGGTAGTGAGTTATATACATATTTGGAATCAGTAAATGTTACTGATTCAAAATATGTACTCGTATATAACTCACTACCTTAAAAAATGGCCCTTAGTCAATTTCTCCTTTCAAGCGTCGAAATGTAATTCCGCACATGAATTTCGAAAAACGGATTACTAATGTATGGCCAAAAAACTTTTCCCAAAGTATCACATCCCAAAAAATTTTACCCAAATTATCATTTGGCAAAAAATCATTTGGCAAAAAAACTTATCGCAAATTTACAGTTAATAAATTTTTATTTGGCAAATTATTGTTTCGCAAATAATTACTTAGTCATGTTTCATATTGCCAAGTAATATTTGGTCAAATGTATCGTTTGGCATAATGTACTCTTCCCAAAATATCGCATGACATAATAACCTACTTTTCTGGGAACAGTTCGTTTCTGTGGAGGGGCGCAGTTCTAACCTAACCTAACCTACTTTTTTGATAGTAGTTCGTTTTTGCGGGGGACGCAGTTTTAACCTATAACACAGAATATATAATAGTACTAACGTACAGAATGGCCACGCTCCGCCCCGCACCGGTTCGAGTTACCCCACCCCTCAAGCGTAGCCTGACGGAAATCTGACGGATAGCAGACGGGCGCGCGACGCGATGTATGTCGGCCGCACGGCACTAAGCTCGGGACTCTCGGGAGCAATAATTTTGCGAAATGGTGATATACTGTGCATTGTATGGGTGTTTGTCAACAGCAAGGCTACTACGAAATACGAAAATCGAAGTTCATGTCGTTCGTTCCCTCTGACATTTATACTGTTTCATACGAGAGCGAGAGAGACGGTAGCATACGAACTTCGATTTTCGAACGTCGGAGTAGGCCCGCAGTTCATTGTTCGGTGCTAGATCGGTGACGGTGAGTTCGCGAGCAAGCGCCAACTTGTCAGTGGGCGCGCGAGAAATATGGTACACTTACCTACCCTACCTACTTCCTTTTGTAAATAAATAATGCTTTCTAAAAGTATCGCGATTAATACATGAAAATCATGAAATAACTACTTAGGTACCGAATAATTCGTTTTAAGTTTGTAGTCAAATATTTATTGTAATTTAGAACAAAAATGCTTAAATACATAGACAGACACATTTTAAGTAGGTTTAAATAAAAATATATGATTAACGATTAAATTTATTTACACATCTAAGCCATACCTACATACCCTATAGTACTAGGGTTTTGCGATAGTCAGCCCTGTGTCACTTACGCACACAGTGACGCGTGTACAGACGTCGTCGTGCCTATGTAGATTCCAGAACACGAATTTTGTATGGCGTGGCCGCCCTGTGCCTATAATCTAACCTACTTTTCTGGTAGCACTCCGTTTTCTGTGGGGGACGCAGTCTAACCTCATCTACTTTTCTGACAGCAGTTCGTTTCTGTGGAAGAAGCAGTTCTAACATAAGCTACTTTTCTGGTAGCTGTTGGTTTTTGTGGTTGGTTTGTGCGAAATGTCATTTTGAACAAACATTTTTTTGGAATACAATATTTGCCAATATAAAACGTTTGCTTAATAAACGTTTGTCGTAATAAAATTTGACAAACTAAAATTAAGCCAAATGATAATTTGACCAAATGAATAAATTGCGAAATGTAAATATGCCAAAGATTCGTTTGGGAAATGAAACTATTGCGATAAGTTTTTTGGGAAGTGAAATTTGGCGAAACATATTTTGGCGAAACGGCAGTACACCTCGAAAAACTCAGAGGTGCGAGCCGAGGTTTGAACCCCCGACCCTCTGCTTGAGAGGCGATAGGTCAAACCACTAGGCCACCACGGTTAGTGACTGCCAAAAGCTTTGTTTGTAAGTTTGCAAGCTTGACAGATGGACAGACAGGTGGACTGTTGTCACTGAGGGTGATAACATACGACGACGAGATGAGAAGATTATGTACAGATATTAGATGTTCAGTAAATTATATTGAATTTATGCTTTCAGGCCACACTCCTAAACCTGAGACCACGGTGGAAGAAGAAGCAGAGAATGAAGGTGAACAAGTGGATGAGGAGGTAATTACTATTACAGCGCTTATCCAATAATATAAAGGAGTAATAATAAATACTCCTTTCAATTCACACTAAGCGTTTATAAGTTTGACCTATCTCTATCCTTACTTATCTTAGTCTTATCTTTTCTTATCCTTAACTTATCCTATCCCTTATTAATACTTACCCTTCTTCTTAACTTGTGCTATCTTGGCGTGCATTGGGTCAATTTTAAGTGCTGTCTACTCAATGCTCGCTATAGTCTATCCTTGTCCTTACTTATCCTTAGTCTTAACTTATCTTATCCTTATGCTTATTTAACTTTAACTTATTCCATACCTACGGTCGATTCATCCTTCCGTGTCTTATCATGTATACAAACGTGACGTCACAGGTGGTAATAGACAATGACTAGTGATTGGAAAAGTCGATAAAATATACATAAAACGTGATCGTTTATTTTGCTATTAGCATAAATAAGTCCATAAGCAAGTCAAGTCGTCGGAAATACAACAAAAAGAGCACACGTAACGTACGACATCAAGCGAAGTAGCAAAACGATTGACATTTCTAGATTCATCTCTTTTTATTTAATTTAATTTTCCTCTACTGGAGTGGTTGAACACCATTAGAGCTAAGTTTTCATTATTAGTTTTTCTTCTTTTTTAAGACTCAACTCAATATGAAATGACATTTAGTGTAACCATAGACACCTACGCACTGTCCGTGTCCGTCCTCGTTTAAAATAAATATTGAAATCAACCACAACAATTCCGAGTAATTATTATGATTGATTTCAATGCATTTTTCGAAATTTCTACATGAAATATTAATTGCCTCATTTATCCATATCGATAGTTGTTGTTTCCCATCAATACTTTTTCCTTGTTCCAAAGACAACACTAGCATTTTTACTTTTTTTAGCTTAGCACTTTCTTTTGTGTGTTATTTTTTGTACCTATTTCCTTTTTGTACAATAAAGAGTTTAAACAAACAAACAAACAATCTAGACACTGCAATGTCAGACATTTTTGAAGTTATTCAATCGTTCCTTCAATTATTGAAGGCAATCTTATTAGAAATTATATTTTTCAGTGGTTACTCTGTTGATTTCAATACTTTGTGAGTTTCTTTAAGTATACAGGAACATTTTAAGTGATAGAGTTATTGTGTAATCCAAGAGAAAAGTGTGACTGTGTCTTCGAGAAGTGTTTGTTTACATGATAAGACACGGAAGGATGAATCGACCGTACTTATTCTTACTTATCCTACCTTTATCCTAACCTATTCTTAACTTATCCTCAGTCATGCTCCGATGATTTTTGGCTCGAAGGATGCCGCCAAGAGCTTCAGAAACTAGACCTCATCGATGATAGGATGTCCAGGACAGCAAGACTTAGCGTCAGACTGAACATGCCTGTGCTTGGCAAGATTGAGAGGTCTCCTTCTATTGAGAGAGCGGGACAGATAGAAAGGGAGAACTATTTGAGGGACCGGAAAGGTTGATATTAGGGTCGATTGACTTTTACTTGTTTGTTATTCTGTCTCATTGTCCAATAGACAACAGTGAAATAGTTTCTGAAAGAAACTGTTATAATATTTGCTTCTATAATATGATTAGGAGATAGTAGGTATATACCAGCTAGTGGCAGTAGGCGGGGCACATTGCACGCAGGACTGATGGCCGATGGGGTCAGAAGGTTCTCGAATGGCGTCCGCGGACCGGGAGACGAGCTGTCGGTAGGCCTCCAACAAGATGGAGCGACGACCTGGCTAAGATCGCGGGATCGCGGTGGATGCGAAAAGCACAAGACCGGTCTGAGTGGAGAGCCTTGGGGGAGGCCTATGTCCAGCAGTGAACGTCTTTCGGCTGACATGATGATGAGGTATATACCTACGACGAAAATGTACTCTTGTTGAATTTTAACCACAGAAAACATAGAAACTCATGGTTTTAAACAGTTATCTAGGGGATGTAACCATGGCCACAAGGTACAAAAAAAAGTTGATCGACTCGTGAACGCAATTTCATTTCATAGAAAGTGCTGTACAGAAGTTATTAGATAGTACTTAGTTTCTAAAACAGTTGTTCAGTTTTCTCCTAATTTTGCTGACAATTTTTCAGGTAGAGCCCAACCTGACGGCGATGTCGAAGTTAGTTTAGTTCCCATACAATTTACGGATTAAAAAAAAATTATATACGTAAAAAAACTGGAGAAAGTTCTTAGCTATAGATGTCAATTGGCCTGTAGTGCACTTGCTGCAACTGACAGGAGGGAACTTTCTTCAGTTTTTACAAGTTTTTATTTAGTTTCAACTGTCCCGTGTTGTCTGTCTGTCTGTCAGTAATCAAATCATTCAAGGCAAATTCGACCAACTTCCAGTAGTCAGATTGTCTTGTAATTTGGCATAATTATGTAAATTGCGTGACAGTGGACAATACAATTATCTGGTATTGACATCCTGGTAGTCCGGCCAGGATCGTCTCCGCAGGATGGAACTCTTCAACGGTTGGCATCGACTTGAAATTTAGTATGAAAATGTAGTTTGGGTGATAATGCAAACGGTCAACAAAAAGTACCTACAGTCAGAAATAAGTCTAGTGGCTTAGAACTCTGTTAAGTAGCTAATTTAAAGCTCAACAGTCGGGACCATTTAAATCGTGACGCTCAAAAACTCTTACTAATGGGTCCCGACTGTTGAACTTTAAATTAGCTACTTAACAGAGTTCTAGACCACTAGACTTATTTTCTTCCTTTTACTTTTGGCAGTCGAGTTTTTTGATTTTTTTACCCGCTCAGCTAGAGTAAGCCTTAAATTGAAGATGCATTCTGAAGTTTTTTCCGCTTTACAATTGTATTCCTTCGATAAAAACATTTTTTTTTTCAGGCTAAGCTGCGAGACATGAGTAGTTCTGCATTGCCATCGCAAGATGCAGCAAAAGAAGGTAACTTGAATGCCTTGTTTTTCAGTGGTAAAAAGGCTCAGGACCACCCAAAGTATTTTGGCTTTATTTGACAAATGCAACGCGTGCCAAGTTTTACCAGGGATCCCTACATTAGATTTTGCCTAAAGCAATCAAAGGATTTTTTGTTGGTTATAGAATATTAGCACCTACGAAGGTGACCGAGCTTCGCTCGTTCTAAAAGTCTAGAACATGCATTATTCACAAATAAGACCAAACTAGATCAATCTGTTAACCCACAAAAACTACCACACAGCTAATCAAAAACTTTGGAGCAATGTCTGAGATCCCCGAAATAATAAATAAGAAAATAAATAATTATTCAAGTACCTATCTAAATGTATTAGATTATGTATACATTTTCAATTTATACAAAACAGATAAGGGTGATAAAACAAAAGAAGAGAAAGTTGAAAAGAAGAAGGACGGCATAGAAATTATTATCTACGATGAAGACGAGAACGTGCTTCCTCTAGAATTCTATGGTTACATTTACATCATTTACTAGTTGTTTTCCAGTGGGAATTTTGAACTTACTAAGGATAAAAGTAGCCTTTAGTAAGCAGGAATAGTTTAGCTTCCTATTGAAAAAATAATTTCACAATTGGTACAGTAGTCTAGTCACAGAGATTATCCTCCACAAACAAACTATAGTAGTGAATTAGTATATCTCTAGTTAGTAATTAGTAATAGGCTAGAATTTAAGCTATGGAAATGGGAAACTTAAAGGAATCACTTATTTCTTAATCGTATATAACAATTTAATACAATACCAATTTCGGATGAGAATAAAATTACAATTGCAGTATCCATTTTGTTAGAACACATCATATATTGTGAACTAATTTCAAAACAGTATTTTATCGATTATTTTTATCAGATAAATAAATCAACACGGGTTCACGGTGGATGCAGGCCGCTGCCAACCGAAGCAACTGGAGGTCTATGGGGGAGGCCTTTGTCCAACAGTGGACGTCCTACGGCTGAGATGATGATGATGATGATGATGAAATAAATCAATCGTAAAAATTAGTTCACAGCCAGAAAAAAGATATACCAACAAACATTCAGGAGAAATGCAATCGAACTGAGAAGCTTTTGTGTAATCAGTTAAAAAGTTACGTCGACATATGAGTTACGTTTACGACATATACGTTTCGATTTTGAAAGGTTTGAAAGGCGTTACGTCGTAAGAAGGATCACCAATTGGATCTTTAGATTTAAAGAGACCCTATAATAAAAAGGAAACAAAATTCCCATTTAATCCCAATAATCGATTGAATGACGAAAAAACGATTGAGAGACAAAGTAATCCGAAGAAACTAAAGTTCCATTTAATTCCATAAGATACCCTTGTTCAAAGTTACATATGTATGCGTATGTTAAGCTATACAACAGTCAGAAAGTAGAGCACTTGCTCGTTTGCCTTCCAGTCGTATAAAAAAAAAGAGCAATTAGATTCTTAAAAAAAGCCGTAGTTGTAGATAACTAAGTACTTAACTGATTACGATTGAAAGTAGAAAGATTCAATAGGTAATGAAAAAAAAAAGTAGTATGTCAAGAAATCGCGATCTAATTTACATTTGATAAAATTAGGTGAGCCTGTGGCAGAACCAGAAGAAAATATAGAAGAAGAAAAAGTAGAATTAAAAGGAGAAGAAGAACAGAAAGAGGAAGAGGAGAAAGAAGATGAAAAAGAAAGAATTGCGACACTTATCAATGAAGTAAATCAGATTTATTTCGTTTAGGCATTTGATTATTAACTAAGAGAGGAACGTTGTCGCAAACAGTGTCATAAAGAATATCTTAGTCAGACCATTTTGTTTTAAAGAGTATTACGACGCATCAAAATTTAGTTACAACCCGGCCAAACTAAGTTTGCACGTCGCATCTTTAAAAATACTAAGAGACGAACATTCATAAGACGCGCATCGGCGACAAAGATGGTGATCATACTGACGCGACAGAGCGATCGCGGGAAGGTGAATTTTAAAATGTTTAACTGTTCTTGTTAAGTGCGAGGTGCAAACTTAGCTTTGTGGAGTATGTTTGATAGTACGAACAAAAATAAGAGTGTAGCTGTGAAACAGATAAACTAATATTATTATACAAAAGTAGTGAATATACCTTTCCCATCGTATTTTCCTGGAAACGTTGTTACACTACTTCAGTCAGCCTCAGTACTTATCAAGACAGCATAGAGGAAGGTCGCATCGAGATATTAATAACAGATATGGAGTGCTTAACATCTAGGTTACGATTTTTATATTTTTTTTTTTCTCTACATTCTCTTTAAAATATGATTTGATTGTGGGGTTTATAACATCTCAGTGGTTTGACATTTGTCACTAATAAATAAAGTATCCTATTTGTTTAATAGAAACATGTCACTTTTTAATACAATAATTCATAGACACGTCGGCAATATTCGGAAGTAGTCGTGTGATCTGAATTTACACGATGAGAACGGGTTATTCACTACAACTGTTGATAATTCATTAGTAGATAGTTGAATAGTACAAATAGGCAATATCCCAAAGATTTTGTTACTTAAAAACTCTATTCCCTACCCTTTCCTGTGATCCTACACAGTTGTACACTGCCCGGGAGGAGCGTCTCGAAGACCTGGAGCAAACCTTCCAAGAAATATCAGCTATTGTGGACAGATTTAAGTCAGCTGGTTACGATTTGGGTTAGTTAATATTAGTAGGAAGTAGGATGTGAAAGTTTGTGAGTGAGTGAGTGAGTACCTATGTTTGTTACTTTTTCACGCTGAAACGGGGGGACGGGTTTGTATGAAATTTGGCAAAAAGTTAGTTTATAACCTGGATTAAAACATAGGACACTTTTTATCCCGATGTTCCCACGGGATAGGGATAAAATCTCGAAATAACAACCGCTGGGTGTAGAGTCACGAAATTTGGCATGGGCGTTTTAATTTAACGTCAATGAAAATCACGATGTAATTTTAGGGAATTCCCACAAGAATTTAATGAAATCCCGAAATTTTAATTCAACTGCTGTATCTAATGATTTATGCGTGCGAAGCCGCGGGTAAACGCAACTACAGGAATATTTTGCGGTCTTTTTACCAACCATAAATCGTCACTACTTTTAAAAAAGCTGGTATCTCAAAATCGATAATCTTTCCGAGTGAACTTAATGAACATTGCTTTAAGGGTCAAATTTGTTGACATACTGATTTGAGATACGAGATTTTTTCAAAGTAGTGACGTTATGATGAGGATTACGCTTTTTTTGCAGGAATGGTGGCTGGGCGTCAGATGTCCACCACTAGCGGTGAATTTATCGTTCAACACATCGAGAGGGAGATAATGGAGTATATCGACGAGCAGATTGCGATATTGCCTGACCCGGATTTGAAGAAAAAGAAGGTTCGATGAAAGGGTTAACCTGGTTAGACCCAACGTCCTAAATTTAGGACATAGTAGTAGTAGTTCTTTTGGCTGTTCCTTCGAAGGAACTATTGCTTTTTATACAAGCTTTTGTTTAGTTTCACCTGTTCCGTTGTCTGTCTGTCTGTAGTCAAATCTTGCAAGTTAAATTTTACCAACTTCCAGTAGTCAGATGGACTTGAAATTCGGAATGCTTATGTAAATCGCGCGACAATACAATAGTCTAGTAGTGGCATCCTGGTAGTCCTGCCAAAGTTGCCATCAAAAGAAGCTTGTACCTATTCAAAATGAAAATTTTATGATTAGATTATTTCGCCTTTGTTCCTTTCGCAGTACCACTATTCAAACAAAATAAATAGAGACGGCATCACGTTTATCCGTCAAATAAATTTAAGGTGAAAGAGGGGGTTAGTGCTTTTGGCTCTCAGGGAGACTTAAACAAAAAAAAATTGGGCGAAAAGATAACTAGAAAAAGGTATTTAGTTATTTACAAGCTTTTATTTAACTTGCAATGTATCTATGTATGTACGAGTATATATGTGCGAGTCAAATCCACTTCCAGTGGTCGTATTGACTTGAAATTTGGTGTACTTTTGTAAATCTGGTGACAATACAATAATCTGGTAGTGACAACCAGGTAGTCCAGCCAGGCTCGTCTCTGAACTCCTTAACGGTAAACTGCATCGACTTGAAATTTGGTGCGGAACTGTAGTTCGGATGACAATACAAGTACAGTCAATATAAAGCACAGTCAGCAAACAATCTTGTAAAAAATGAATTACTTTCAGGCTAAACCAGAGGAGGTGGAAATGATTCGTAACTTGCTGGAGACATTCCTTGATGAAAACATGGACATCATAGTGCCGGAGGTCGAGGAAGTTGAGGAGGAGGAGCTGCCTATTCCTAACGTAAGTCATCATCATCATGTCAGCCGGAAGACGTCCACTGCTGGACATAGGCCTCCCACAAGGCTCTCCACTCAGACTAGTCTTGTGCTTTTCGCATCCACCGCGATCCCGCGATCTTAACCAGGTCGTCGCTCCATCTTGTTGGAGGCCTACCGACAGCTCGTCTCCCGGTCCGCGGATGCCTAATGTAAGTCTTGGTCTTGGGACCGTGATCTTTATCCTCCTGGGTCGTCGCGTACTTCATAACTAACAACTGACAGTCTAACAACTATAGCATGGTGTACGGTTGTGTTACTCTGAAGATGAGCTCTGGTTTAGTTCGAAACGCGTCAGTGTGGTGTAGTGATAGATAGGTTTGTGTAATTTGTGTGTGTTCTTACAGCGGATGTGGAGGAACTGCATGAACACGCATATTTTGCATAAGCTTAGCTATCGTAAGGTCGCGGGTGAGCAAGGAAATTCTTTTAGTTCGTTCTATGTTCCGATGTTTGTATTTTTGCCCTTATGCGATGCAACATTTATTTTTCAGATTGCTATAGTCTACGCTGTGCCGGGTATAGGACCGCCAGTACCCGAAGACATGATAGCAGACGTAGAGGAGTATGCTTTGGACGTCAGCAAGGTGCAAGCTGAGGTGTTTATGCCGCGGAACATTAGGCATTTCATGTGCCCACCGTTGGAGCAGTAAGTCGTTGTGAATGCGAAATACTTTGACGACCGGATGGCTAAGTGGTTAGAGACCCTGACTACGACGCTTGAGGTCCCGGGTTCGAATCCCGGCCGGGGCAGATATTTGTATGAATAATACGAATGTTTGTTCTCGGGTCTTGGATGTTGAATATGTATTTAAGTATTTATTTAAGTATGTTTATCCGTTGCCTAGTGTCCATAGTAGGTACAAGCTTTGCTTAGTTTGGGACTAGGTCAATTGGTGTCAAGTGTCCCATGATATTTACTTAAATATTATAATAAGAACCTCGCAGCCTTAAAAAATAAAATCTTGTGCCAAGAAATTTTAGTTACTCACCAGAGGTCGCCAAACTAAGGAGTGGGATCGTTGGACAGGTCTTTTAAAACCTTTATTTTATTTGTTATTTTTTTATTTTTTATTTTATTGTTTTGGGAAACATACAGCACAATTTATTACATTTGTATATAACATCTTAAATTATACATTAGCCAAAACAGTTTCCACTAATAGCTTATACATTTTTTGCTCTTAGGATTCATGGTTAATCTTTGAAAGAAACATAAAAAAAAAATAAACAAATAAAAATTAAAATTAAAATTAAAAACAAACAAAATAAAAAGGAATTTAGAAAATCGGTGACTGAAAAATCGATGAACATGCATTACAACATACACTATACCTAATATAAATGTACAGAGGCATTAATTACTTTTCAATGCAGAAACAAATTTACGGTAGTTTAGTTTGAACAAATCAATATTATGATATTTTTTATTGTACGTTTTACATGCTCTCACAAGAAACCCATTTCTCACATACCTTTTGCGAATCATAGGAACTGAAAACAAGCAAGTGGACCGCGTGCGAAAGCTTGGACATCTAAATGATACTTTACTAACGAGATTTGGACAGTCGATTAAGTTATTTAATAATTTGTACAGGAATATCTGATCATTATGTTCTCGTCTCAATTGAAGAGTAGGCATTTTATTCTGATTAAATGTTTTAAATTTGTATTTCATACGTCTGACAAATTGGTTTTGAATTTTTTCTATTTTGTTAATATGGACCGAAAAATGGGGATTCCAAACAGTAGAGGCGTATTCCAAACTAGGTCTAACAAAAGCATTATACAAAAGTAGTAATGTGGAGGGGTTCTTAAAATCTTTACTTTGTCTAAAAATAAAACCTAGCATTCTGTAGGCTTTGGCTGTAATTATATCAACATGTGATGTCAACTGTAATTCGCTGTCAAGTTGTACACCCAAATCCCTAACTTCAGTGACTCTGTTAAGTTTCTGGTTTAGGTTTAGGGAGTTGCTACAACAATTTTTCGATTCAGTGATCTATTTGCAAAATATTCACCTTTATAGAGCAAATTTTCATTAAAAGCGTCCCCCCCCTCTAAAATTTAAACCGATGGGTGGAAACCTATAACGGTTAAGTTTTCTTGAGAATTAGCATTTTAAGAGTAAATAGCAGCCTAAGGTATAAAATATACCTAAACTTGGAATATTCCGTACAAAATACGAAATCCTTAGAAAAATATTACTTAATTTTTTCGTAACGGCTACGGAATTCTATTTCGGGCGTGTCCGACACGGTCTTGGCCGGTTTTTGCGTGAAAGCGAGTTTCCTTGCAGTGGTTGTTAGAGCTAGGTTTGATAACAATCGGGTCAGCCGTCATTTTGGGTCGGGTTTTGAGTCATTGAAGTTTTGAACCATAATGTCGTTGTTTTACTTACAACTTTTCAAACTTGGTTAGGTTAGTTTCCTTTTACTTAGTTTTTGATTTTTAAACTGCACTCCATATTTTTATGCATCAACTTAGAGTTAAATTGTCGGCTGAATTTAAAAATATTGATAGGACAATAATGATTTCATATTCAACTTTTCCACTGAGTAAAGAAGACTACGTTTCTGAATAGCTTTCCTTTGTGTAACGGAGTGCTCTTTAACAGTGATTTGTTTTTCAGATTTGAAGAATACAAATACGGCGGGCAGAAGAAGGAAGAGTTGGTTACTGGTGGAATGTTCACCGATTAGAGAAAATAAACATTAGCCGCCCCACTTAAAAACATCAATTTTTAATCGTGCGTTATTCATTTATAGTGCTGGCTACTCTCATAATTATTGATATATTCGAACGCACATGTGCGTCATTGGCACCTGTGGAAGTCATGAGGCAGTAAATGCGTTAAGGAAGTAGGATGATAGAAAGTTGAATCTTAAGGTAGATTTATACAAAAAAAAAGTAAATAAAACTTCATATAACTTTACAATGTTTTTATTAATATATGGAATAATAAATGATCCCGCGTCGTCACCGGATCGCTGCCGCTATCTACATCCCGCTCTACGCCGGCCCGCTGCGTATAGTGCTCTTTCTCTCTTTTGATTATCATCGATTTTTTTACCATATAAAAAAATATCTTTAAAACTGATTTTCAGTTGACCACTATTTCACCTGATGGTAAATAGAAATGAGGTAGAGAATCTAGGTTTTCCATTGTGTAACAATATAATTATATGAAAATCGTAACACAATGGAAAAAAGAAATGAAATTTCAAATAAATATATAGTAATAAATTGCCTACATTGTATCACAATCCCTTTTCTAAGCAGTGGATCTTTACTGCAGATGTCGAACACAAAACCTACTTTGCAAAATAAAGTAGGTAAGTAGCATTAATTTTGATACTTAATCAGATTGATGGCGATTTAAAAAAATAGTCACCATCTTGTAGGACGTGTGTAAGTTTGCTACGGTAACGATAATTTTCATGTTGGCAGAGAATCTTTTCACATTTAGCGACTGTGGAAAAGTGACTAAGCAATTACTCAATTTGATACAATAGGATATTTTTGTATTTGTAATTTTGTAGCACATTTGAAAGTAATTTGATAATTTCTATTCAAAAGACGTAAACAACAATTAGTTACTAATGTAAGATATTGAACATATCGACAAAATATTGTCAAACGTTCGTATTTATATTGAAAATCTGATGATCATGGCGGTCATGCAAAATAAGTCTGATTAGTTTTTAAATGGAATTTATTTTACTGACGGTACTTTACTATTAAAGCGTAATCAGAGCTCTTTATATAACTCTATATCATATAAAGTTGATAAAAGATCGTAAAATGCCGCGTTCGTTACACAAAAGACACGGATACTAATAAAATTAATATCCTTTTTAAACCGAACAGATATTATTTCAATTTGGTCATTTCGTTACTTATTCTTATTACAAACCTACTAATAGAAAAGATGATGCAAATAAAGTTGGGTAAGATAAATAAACTAATTATTATTTATCAAACACGCAGGAAACAAATACGCAGCGGGCTCAGCTAGATTGGAGCTGACTGACTCAAATTCGAGCTCAAATCATATAACATTAAATATAAATTGGACATACAGTTGACCAAGTACTGAACCATTTCTTATGACAGATTCTACCACAGAAAAGAAATCAGTAAGGCTGACTGTTAAGTATCTGTAAATTAAATTAGTTTTTCATGTTCTAACCCTTTTTCAGACCCTGAAAATTTAGATAAACCAGCGCAAAATTAATCATAGTTGTATATTATTTACCCATGAAGGATTCTTCAATTGATTTTGCACCTTATTGTAAATTTAGCAAGGTCAAATACTTGTGTACATTTATGTGGTCACTATATGCACTATACCTGGAAAAGGGTTGAGCAGTACAAATAACACCTTGAGGAAAGGAATTCCTTGGTCGGCAATACATCCAATACATCACCGCGAGGAAAGTTTTATACTTAGAGTTCCTTTGCACACTGTACATGTGTGACGAAAAAGTTGTCAGAACTGGATTCCAATGTGTAACGTTTGAAATTTTTGTGGACAATACTCAAAGCATTCCATACATTTGTCAACGAAAGAAATCTAAACGCCTTAGGTCGCTTGTAGACGTCCATTGTTTTCACCGGACAACGGATTTTTTTGCCGGACTTGCGGTGTTTTATGGCTTACAATGAATGTGTGTAAATACACTGGATACTTGTCCGGCAACTTAGCCCTACAACACCGCAAGTTCAGCAAAAAACGGTCCGTTGTCCGGCGAAACCACGGATTTCTAAAAGCGGCCTAACGATTTGCGTCATACTTTGAAGCTTAGTTCTAGGAAAAATATCATTCGTTACACATAGGACAAAATATTTATTGCAATGTGGCTTGAGCTCGATTCGTATCAGCCAAAGACTATCATCCTTTGAGCATTTATTCAACCAGCTAAGTATATTAACATTCCAAGTTTCACGGACTTCATGCCACGGCCAAACCGTTGGCATCTAAGCAAAACAATGTTAAAGCATTATTCTTCGGTTTCCGAACGACGGCAGCCATTTCCACAGTCAAAAAGGGCGGGAGCAAGCTAATCTTATAAACTATATCAATTTTCGTCACGAGTTCATCTGAAACTCACTAGGTGGCGTTTATTTTAAAGCCTTCTTCTCAAAATCGCTATCGCAATCTCTAAGAAGCAGATGCTCGTAGATGGTATAAATGAATTGATAGGGTCACCAACAATTTTATAGTATTTATTTTACATGTAATATGCTTATGTATTTATATTGTATTTTAATTCTACTTTTATCATACATGGCCTTTAACGGTTCGTTCGAAAACCGATCCTTACACTCCAAAAAATCTACATACCTAAGGTCAATTGGATTGAGCGCGACAAACAAAGTGTAAATAATACACCTTTTTATCTAGATTTAAAGTCCAGTCTACCTTTTCCCCCGCTTTCTGTCGCACCCTGCCCAACTGACCTCACAGCGAAAAAAAATTAAAATATACTTTCGCATCAATGTATTTGGATTTAACTTTGGGTAACTAAATTCTATATACACAATAATAATATATCGCACAAACATTTTTCCCATTTTTTTACCATCAAACAATATCCTAATTAAATATAAAAGCATTTGCTAACCAAAGTCTTTACAAGCTAGAGTAATAAATAACATTGAAAGGGCGAAGTTTTGTTCAAAATGTACATATAATAATATACTTACAAGCAAAAAAAAATCTCTATTCATAATTCACAAATCCATATATCATTTAGGAATATTAAAGTCAATTTACACTAAGGGAACTTAAAAAAATATTTAACACTGGAAGAGTTCAGAACGCCCAATGTCGGATACTCGTTACAGACTTTCACATAATCTACACCCACATAATTATATCAAAAAGTGACACAGCGGAACTATTATAACAAGCATCCAACCCGTACTTACTTTACGTACATTGCTGTGTTGTATGAAAGATGGTGGCGAAAGCATTATGATTTGACTTAAATATTAAGAAAAATGCTATCACTTAAATAACATTTCGTAAAAACTTAGGCATTACTTAACAAGTACAACTTACACCCAAACATTGTGTTCAATTGAAGAAAGAACTATTACATTCCTGAGGAATAGACCTAAGGTAAAAAGCATAGTAGAGTAGGGAGAAAAAATTTCAAATATTCCGATACATCTAAATTTACGTAAGAGACGCGTCAAAAATCATGACACATGGAATTTTAGTCACAAAAATATAATAACACTTTACATAATTTTAAGGAAGCGGCGTGACTCAGGGGAAAGTAATAATTTTTATTCCACAACGTTTTTTGTGTTAATTTTCACGACATTGGAGGCGTGAAACAGTTAAACAGTGCAAATCAATTAAATTTAACCAACTATTAAAGCGCTGTAGCGCATACTGCCATAATTTGTAAAATGAATTGCATCAAAATTCATACAAATTATTTTGTACATAAACATTTTTAAAGAGAGCTACTTGGGTCTTGTCATAAGTTACACAGGAGAAACACGAAAAATCCCGGTGTTTCTAACAGCAAAAACGTTACAACCTGCCGTTATTGTATGCTGCAATAAAATAGGCTTTAGTCGTCATCAAATTCTTGATCAAATATTTTTATGTCAGAAATGCATAAACAGTAACACTATCCTAGCGTCTTGATATCTAGCACACATTAGAAAATTCGGCACATATTGCTGCTTTTGAAAAGCTTAATAACTAAAACAGCTTTTGAATAGCGTGTTTGCCATTTTAAAACATATTTTGAAGTAAAAATGGCGGGATCTAAGATAGATTACATCGTATTTTTCATCGTTTAATAAATAACTTCCTTGCAACAGAAAAGAGTTATTTAAGTTATTGCTTTAATTATAATTATAAAACCGTCGTTTCTGCCACAAAAAAGTCATTTATTTTCATAGAGTTAGATACAACTAGTCAATTTATAAAGTGCACTAGCGCCACCTATAATCTAAAAGAGTCATTCATCTTGAAACTTTTTCACATAATTATTATAATAAGATTGTCCGTTGTGCAACAAAATTTGTATTCAGATTTTTTTCTCATATGGACAGACACCACAGTAAAAAGATAAAGGACCTATGTAGGTCTGTTTAAGACTTAAATTAATTTCGTTCTACGTGCAGTAGTAATAGTAACCAATCAAAACAGTACGAAGCTTAATATTGTGATATTCAAAATTCTCGAACATAACGTCGTGTTTTTAATGTTCCAATTATTAAAGTATTACAATGATAATTTTAATATTTTATTCACATACTTTTATCAGATATCGGTGGTTTATAGGGATATATAAATATTAGGGTCGTGATTTCTTCGTTGCAAAGTACACGGTATTTCCATCAAATGATTTAATCAATAATTTTATTATGATTTAGACTTTCGTAACACATAAGTTATTTTGACGAAATTTTGCTTCATTGTAACTTCATAATATTTCCTTTGTGTCATTAACATTTATATTATAATACGGCTTGAACCAATAGTCGAAAAGTATTTTAATGCAAATTTGGAGATTTTGTTGGTGTGATTTTAATTGTGCTTGGCTGGAAACTTATAAACATTTAATTAGTCTAATAAATAATTTGTAATTAAATTTTATTTTCGTTTAAAATTGCAACGTCCATTGACTAGTAGATTTGGACTATTATTTTTTAATCGAATTAAATCAGGCTTTCGAGCAACGTAATTAGAAATTGTAGTGAAATATTTTTACCTAGTTTTTTTTTTACTCTAGCAACGTCTGAATACATTATTCTAGTACGATTTTGTATGACTTTTATAAATTGAATATTTGCTAATTCCGCGACGCTCCAATTTAGCCTAATAGAGCGTGTCAAAATACATAAATTTAAAAATCCATAATGTTTTAAATACATAACGGTTGTTTGATATAATTTAATTTGGATAAAATCATTAATCAAACGAACTTTTTTCATCGTGCAAGAGATTAGTTCAGGTTAGATTAGTTTAATTTTATAAAAATCCTGTGAACTTGTAAATTTTTGAGTAATTTATATTATATCAAATAAACATTATGTATCCATTTCTTTCTTTTAAGGCGATGGCTAGACGTGTAATAAATACTGCGATCCATCAATATGCACCATACCTACCGATGGTTTTCAATCTTACATTTCTTACTTCATAATTACTCACATTCATCATTTACGCTAGACTTAACGATTAGTAAATACCACAATATGTGATAAATATCTGTAGACCGCCATATTTATTGTACGTCTAGCCTTCGCCTAAAATTTTATGTAATTTAAACGTACTCAGCTCAATAGAGCCGGTTCAAATGTATTCTCATCTCGCTTACATTAATCAAATGTGAGTGAGAGGTGGAAAGCCTCGAAGATGTCTACTTACAAAGTATTTATACGTGACCATTTAATTAATTTAACAAATGAAAGTAACAAAAAGTTTAAAAGCATAAGTACTTAATCTTTACAACCTTAGCATCAAACATAATGTAAGATACATTGACGTTATGGTTACTGGCACAATATTGTATATGTTTTTGACGTCTTGGTAACGTACATAACATAATATATTTATACCTCTGACTGGAGAATCAAATAGTTAAAATTTGTAAAATAGTGTAACTAAGTTAGAGTTGCATCATTTTACAAGTGATAGGGTTCATAAGATGGACTTTGATAAAAACGACAGTACAGTAAACTATGTAATTCCTGGCACTTCTTAATGGATTGCCTCGAGAAATTCACATTACAGTTTTGAATCAATTGGCTAATATTCAATAAAATTACATTTTATTGAGTTGATGGAACACTTAGACCATCCATGAGCACGATACAGTGTTTTAAGTTCATGTATTATGGACTACGACGAATCAGAAAGCGCGATTAATCCTGATCTATCTGTTGGTTGGGTTACTTTACTTTTGTGAACACTACTGTAAAGGTATATTACGTTAAGTTTACATTTACCGCCATTTCTGTGCCCTTAGTGTAAGTTTTCGGTTACAAAATACGTCTCGATCGCGTTCGCGTTAAAATCTCAATTTGTATGGGAACACGAACAGCGCCTCTAGCGGAACGTTTGCGATGTTCGTGTTACCATGCAAATTGAGATTCGAACGCGAACGCGATCGAGACGTATTTTGTAACCAAAAACTTACACTAAAAGTACTGATGTTTAGTAAATAAATGCTTTTGCGACTCATTGTTATTCGTAGCTGATTGCTTAAATATTTAATGTTGCATTGGTTATTGCTATGCCTGTGCGACAGAGTAATAATTGAGACTTAGATGAAGTATCGCTGTCATTCAGTGATAATGAATGAAGTGAGCCTCTTGAACCATCGCGATAATGTAACAAATTACTCAGTGTTTTAGGTAGATTTAATTAATATTGTGATATTACTAAAATACCACTTTAACTTTTAAGACTACGCAATATTTTATTAAACAGTTAATATCAACAATTAAAAAAAAATTACTCATGGATGTTCATTTGTGACAGGAGTTTTAAAAACCTGGATAACTTAAGCATTCATTTAAGTTTATCGCACAAAAGAACGAATAATGATATTTTTTTCCTCTGTGTTACGAAGCAAATATCTTAGTAGAATAATATGGTCATGGTATAAATACTTTAAGCTTACATTTTGTGCACGTACGTGTAGAAAGTGACCAATGGGACATGTTTTCGTCTGCACCTTTGCTAGAGTGACGCAGTAGGTTCCTTGCGTCAAGTATAGTTGTCACTTTTTTACACTTATTAGCACAAGCCATTACGTGTGTGTGAGCGAGGCAAACAGTTTTAACTCACCGAACCGTCGGAACTACCGGTTTTTACGTTACATAATTTATATACGGGGTGTTTTATAGCGATACACTATGGTACATAATTTTATTACTACACATAACAGAGTTTTTGAACTTTACCTTTTTTATTGAGCTGTTACATTGGTACAAAATTATTTGGAATAACCATTATTTTAATGTAACAATAACATAATTATCTTAACAGCCTAGCAGGGAAGTGTTTAATCATATGACGCTGTGAACGTTGCTTCCCAATTGTAAATCATATGACACATGTATCAGATATTTCCATATCATTTCACTGCCATCATTTTGAACCAACAAAAACAAGTTCTCAAATTACGCAAAATTAAATTATCTCAATGTCATAGGGGATTTTAAGCTTACGCGTTTGCTGTGTACAAGTAAGTTAAAATACATAATAATTATTAGATATAATATAATTGTATGTGAAATTAAATTAGACGAACCATTTTGTCCGCGTGATGTACAAAATAATTCAGGTTAATTTTGATTTATTTCATAACAATCCCGTGAGGATTATAATTTCTCACAAAACTGCATTACATCAAATGATTATTGTGTATGTTATGCATTTCTCTTTTGTTTTTTATGCAATTTGATGCTCACTCACTAACCTACAGTAGGCAGGGTACCCGTTTTACCGCGCCCCGATGTCCCTAAATTATCAAAGAGTATCGAAATAGGCCCCGAATTCATCTCTCTCCCTGCTAAATGACTACAGTAACTTACTAACATGTGATATCCTACCAGATTTGACAGTCATCAGAGAAACGATATGCCATTGAAACGTATAGCATTGACATAATAAAATTTCGCATTGTAAATTGAAACCTGTTAGTATTGTTATTTTAAAATTGGATAGCTTTGTCATAGCGCCAGTGGAAGCAGTTTCAGACCATTTAATAAAGCCTAGGGGTAACAATTTGAATGTTATTATGCCGCCGTGCTCTCTGAAATTGTATACGTAACTACCGCCATTTTCTTTTAAGAGAACTTTAAACGTCCATCATAGCAAATGTGACACAAAATCTAATTCACGTGAGATTCTACTTTGACATTTATCAAGCACAAAATAAAATCAATAATCAGCAACTGTGGCAATCAAAATAGTGTATTAGGTAAGAATATTAACTTATAGCATATTTTATTACTATTCTTGATTATTATATCAATTTTGGCTGTGTTCAAAGTCAATGTTAAATAACGTTACACATAGGAATATACTTGTTACATAGTGATTATTTCATGCCGTTCGAAGTTTACACATAAGACTTTTTTAACCCACTATAAAATAATACAATTATGCGGTAGCTTATTTCCTCGTCTATACAAATAAGTACACGGAAACAACCTTTTATTTGTTTTGTATTCTACACACCGTGTGTAATATTTGAATTCTGACACACTATAATTATTATTATTATACTTCCTCTGTGTAACATTATATAAAATTCACGTAACCTCACGTGATTCTATGTCACAGTCGTTACACAAAGCGGCAGCATGACAAAAAGTCGGAGCAAATCGGATATTGCAAATAGGAAGCTGCACTTATGAAAATTGTCGCATGTCCTAATGCTTAACAATATTAGGACAAAGAATATTAGGCCCACCGTACACGGCCGGTCGTACAAACAATACGCTGAAAAAATCCCTTTGGCGTCCACCAACTGACCGTGCTAGTCCAGTCACTGAAGATTTTTACCCTACAATAATTCTACGAAACGCGAAACGTCGCAGTAAGCAACAAACCCATCCAAATTACTAATTTCAAAGCAATTTCAACAAAATCCACCAAACGTGACAGTATAATCAAAAAATATTTCAAACTAGTAATCCAAACGGGTCAATTCGAGCGTTACAACCGCCCCTCAATTTCGTGGTCACACTTTTTACGAATCCGCCTTAGATTTTGATGTCGTTTTAGATTATTTGTTAGAGTTCCTATACTCTCAGATAGTAAAAAACTGTGTCAGAATCTTCTGCCACTAAGCGTCCACGAAAATCATTAGGCTTTAACGCTGGAATGACCCAAGCACGCTTCTAAGCTGTGCTGCAAAATTCACCTCCTATGAATTATTATTAGGTAAAAATCTTCGCTGCCTGGACTTAAGGCGGGCCTCGCGCGACGAACCAACCGTTAAGAGGATCAGCATCAAGCTATAGCGAGCATGCGCGCGGCTCTAGTTATGAAGTCGATGATGCGTCGCCAGACGGCACGGAGGGCGTTAGAGCGAGAGAACAGGAACCGCCAGAAGAGGAAAACCGCTGCCAACTGAGTAAGCACATGCACTATGTGTAACCTGTAAAAGGAAATAATTTCGTTATAAAAATGAACATATGCATTTTGTTTCTTACTCCACAAGTGTTCTCATTCTCGGTTATTGATTTAAAAAAAAAAAAACTTAAAAATAATCGAAAACCCATGCAAACTGCCTTAAACCAAACCCATTCAAAATTATAACCAACTAAAAAAATCTCAGTAAATGGGTCCGCGGATAGGCAAGCGCAGCGTAGGACGTCCACCAACGAAATGGACGGATGACCTGGTTAAGCCGTCGGTTCACGGTAGATGCAGGCCGCTGCCAAACGAAGCGACTAGAGGTCTATGGGGGAGACCTATGTCCAACAGTGGACGTCTTACGGCTATGATGATGATGAAATGGGTCCCGACTGTTGCAGTTTAAGTGACGACTTATTTCCTTTTTAGTGGGTATTTTCATTTCTGGTTGGTAAAGTAGTAAGGTGATAAGTTCTCCAGTATAGCAGGTAAGGATGGTAAGGTTGATAGGGTAATAAAGTTTGGTAAGACAAATAAAGTTTGTCCGAAAGTTGGTAAGGTAGATTAGATAAGTAAGGTAAATAAAGATTGTTAGTTATAGCTAAGGTTAATAAGGTAAACAAAACAAAGCTTGTCGGTAAGGTAGATAAAGCTGGTAAGGTAAATAAAGTTAATAGGTAAGGTAGATAAGGTTTCTCACCTCCGAATGAGAGTTCTCGACCGTGGCAGCGTGTCGGGACTCTCCTTGAAGAGGAACCTTCGGATGCCGAGCACGTAGCTCTCGATATACGCGTCCCAGTCTATATTCCTGCGAGCAAAAACAGTTGGAGTAAAAAAAGAGGCACAATAAGCTCGTTTGCTAGTATCTTCCTTATTTTTTAATAGATATCGATAATCTTTATCGAAAATTACCTTGAGACTCACTCATACTGAAATATTGGATAACTGACGTCTTAAATCGAGTATAGCTCGACGTGTTTCAGATTAATCCGTAGCCCTTCCTCCCGGATCACTCGCTACAGCGGCTGCTGCAAAACGCGCACTGTGCGCCACCGCTCTGCTCGCTCGAGCAGCTCAACTTTAGACATGAGTTATCAAAAGGTATTTTTGTTAAGACTGTATTTTACAGACTGTTATAAATCTAACCTAACCTAACTTAAGGGGTTTCTATACGATGCCGTTTTAATCAATCCTGAAAAAAGCTTTCGGTTTCAGAAAATAAACCTTTCGATATTATGAACCATTCGATATTTTAACATTCGACATTCAGATACGCAACCGTCAAAGTCAGGGTCAATGGTCAAGGTCAACGGTCAAGGTCAACGGTCAAGGTCAACGGTCAAGGTCAACGGTCCTCACCTGACATTAAAGTCGAACGTGCGAGTGTCCTCCGGCGACAGCGCAGCGCACAGCGCCTGCACGTTGTCGTCAGCGAACGCCCATTGGCGCGTCGTGAAGTACTCCAGGCAGGCTGCCGCCTTCTCCAATTTGTTCTGCACTCGCATCATCCTGTTAAAGACGGGTGCTTGGTCAGATATCGCTATTGTTCGTACATACAAAAAAACAAACATCATGCCTGTATTCCCAAATGGGGTAGCGGTAGCTTCGGAGCCCCTTTTAGCAATTTTAGGTTTTAAGTTTGACAAAAACAGTACAATAGTGATAGGTTGCTAGCCTGTCGCCTGCGGTATACCTTAACCTATATCCTCAGTCGCCTCTTACGACATCCACGGAAGAAATGGAGAGGTGTAATTCTAACCCGACAACACGGTTCAGGTACTGTTCGTATTTGAAAGAAAGGAACATTTATTTTGCCTCCATAAGTACTACCTAAGACTAAGACTAACACTATCACTAAAACTATACTCGTATTACTCGGTGACACGACAGGATACCAAAAAGGGTCTCCACTCAGCATGTGTTGCCACACATTATGTGCAGTAACGCTGGTTTTCTGTGGAGCCCAAACGGTAAATATTATGCATGAGCCAGTTTCTTTGCCCCAGTCAGACGAAGAAAAAAAATTAAAATTAAAATAAAAAAATAAATAAAACCATAAACAAGGAAGAAGTGACGTGGCTCAGTGTAAAATATTATACAATCAATACTGCCATCGTGGCAATAAATAACCATAAAACATTTTCATTTGCGATATTTGGAGGTCATAAGGGAATGAACCCATACTACGTGACCCTCTATTTCACTTTTTTACCCCCTCCCCCTCGGTGACTATTGTGGTGTGGTGTGGTGGTTTGAAATAATTTTCTGCAGACGTAAAATTTTATCTGGCTCGTATCTGTCTTTATTAATGCGGCTCTTGCCACGTGCCCCGAAGAATACGAGCATATCGACTGTTATTACAAGTGAAAAAAATATTATTAAGAAGCAAAACTAAGAACCTCCTCCGCCCCTGTGACCAATATTGTGGTATTTCGAAGACTACCCTAACCACAAATTGGTCACGTAGCACATTTGTTTAATGACGGTCTCAATCTGAAGTTGCGAAATGTACCTAAATAATGTTGCTATCTATTTGTCAAATTATCTATCTATCTTTAGGCACTGGTCCCACCGCGAGCTAGTAAGCTATGAGCTATCGGCTATTTTCTAGCCCAAGAAACGAACAAAAGATAATCGCTTCCGTGTACATAAAAGAGAGAGTTATATTTTATAGTTCATAGCTGGCTGTTCACACTGCCGGCGAGGATACTCTCCCACCGCCCGGCGAGTAAGCGATAATTCCATAGAATTGTTTACTAGCCGCCCGCCGATTGTCAACTGTTTCTAGTACAGAATTTTACTAGTTGACCGCCGAGCTCGCCGATAGCTGGCGGTGGGACCACTGTCTACTAGTTGACTGCAGCGATAAGCTATCGACTATAAAACTAGCTCAACGGTACTCGAGCTGAGCTAGTGCAGGGAGTAATCGCCCGTCGCACGCAAACACTCGCTTATAGCCGAGCGTCTAAACTAGCAAAACTATACTCGCTTCTCGCCTCTCGCCCACTCGTTTGTAGTTTATAGTTTTACTCGCTAATAGTTTGTAGCTGCCGGTGGGACCAGTACCTAACGCACTTGTGACTCTTCTGGTGTTGCACGTGTCCATGGGCGACGGTGATCGCTCACCATTAGGCGATCCGTCTGCTCGTTTTCGCCCTATACCATAAATCTCTCTCTCCCTCTCTTTCCCTGCAACTCACATGGGCTTCTTGCCGGTGGCCCGCGCGACCAAATCCATGACGAACGCTGGCGCTCGGTGCTCCAGCAGCGACAGCGCCGAGTGCTTCAGACGGTTGCTGGTGATGTCACCGCCGGGGTACCAGAGCACTTCGCCTGATGGACGCAAAAAAATATACCAAGGTTAGTTAATTTACTGAAAACCTCAAATTTTATTTATTTATTTGAATTAAGATTGGCTTTTTGGAATCTTTTGGAATTTTTTGGAAGCGATTAGTTCCAATGGAATGCCAAAAGTTTGCTCGATGAGGGCTACGGCATAGATGTCGCTAGCGTCACTGCTTAAGTGGCTAAATAAGAAACAAACAAGCTGAGATATGTGATGCATAGGGGAAATTCGTGTCTGTACCGTTCGCACATTTAGAACGAAACCGACACAGTTTGTTTTGTTTTATACAAAGTTTATTTTGGTAATGTGAATATTTGGAATTGTGTCGTTTTCGTTCAAAAGGTGCGCGTTGTCCAGCAGTGGTGTAGCGGTATAACACGCGGCACGGAATGCCGAAGACCCGGGTTCGATTCCCAGTGCTGGTCTTATTTTCTGGTTTTTCTATGCATCTATATTTCAGTTTGTATTTTCCATTTATTTATTTGAATCAAATCTTGGAGGCTAAATTTGACCCACTTCCTGTGGTCCAATTGATTTGAAAGAACCCCGAACAAAATATTCGGTGAAAGCCGTTCGGTGGATTTGGCTGAAATTTTGTGAAAATATAGCCTCTAATTCTTTGATCATATTATAGGGTTGAAAGTTTCTATGAGACCAGCAAATTTGATGCTAGAGGTTTGAAAATCGATAAAATTCTTGATATAAATAATAAAATATTTTAGGTCAACTGCCGTGTAAGCCAAAAGCGTCCCTATAACAACTTACTGAAGGGATGTTTCCGCATGTACTTGAAGCTGGTCCTCACAAAGCGCTGCCACGTGATCGGGTTCTGCTGGCCGGTGCAGCAGTTATACACAACGACGCCGTCACCTCTGCGAACAAATTTGAACTTTATTACAACGTCCCAAGAACCAAAGTTAACCTAAGCATGTTATGCTCCAATGTCTGACAAAAATATCGCTAGATGGCGTTAGTATACAGTGGCCAGTTTGATTAAATTTGAACTTTATTACAACGCATTAGGAACGAAAATGGAGGTACTTTTCTGGAAAGTCTGACAGGAATCTCGCTAGATGGCTTTAGTATACAGTGGCCAGTTTGATCAAAATTGAACTTTATTACAGCACATTAAAACCAGATTTAACCTAAGCACAATGTACATTTTTTTAACTGGACGTGGAACTGAGCGAGTGTCCAAATATAGCTCTGGATCGGGAGATACGGAGGTCAAGAGGAAAGGCCCACCAGTGGGGCACAGTTGCAAGCTTTATACATTAAAAAAAAATTAAACCGTTTTAAGGGTCAATCAACTTTTTTAGTGCTGTTATTCTATCCCGTAACTCAGAAGACATCAGTGATAGCACTTTCTTAGAAAAATGTTTGCAGTATATACACTAGCATGCTTGATAAATGAGCCACGAAGGAATTGCCTTAAAACTGTCACAACTCCTAACTATTGGAGGTTTTGTACCCCATACAATCAACTTTTAATATGTTACCCAGGAGACGCTACCATAGCAACAAGACCAATAAAAAAGTTGATTAACCCTAAGATACTACCAGAGTATTTAGTCGCATAAATTGACCCATATGCGGGGCACGGATTGATGGAGCTAGTTCGCCGTGACCCATATATGGGGCACAGGATCTTTATATTAAACTAGCTTTTGCCCGCGGCTCCGCCCGCGTGGTATTCGGTTATCGCGCGCTGTTCCCTCGGGAAGTGCATTTTTCCGGGATAAAAAGTAGCCTATGTCACTCTCGGGACCTTAAACTATCTCTATGCCAAAAATCAAGACGATCCGTCGCTCCGTTACGGCGTGAAAGACGGACAAACATACAAACACACAAACACGCAAACACACTTTCGCATTTATAATATTAGTATGGATTGTCTTTGTGGTACTAGTCGTGGCAATGAACTTTCAGGCAAAGTTAGGCGGCGGAAGGTATAGTTCGCCGTGACCCATATATGGGGCACAGGACCGTTGCGTCAAATTAGGGTTTACTAACCGTCTGTGATGCGTCCGCCACGCGCAAACAATCATCAGATTGATGACGGTGTCCACGGGGACCAGGTCGGCGACGCGGCTGCCTGTGCCCAGCATGCTGCGGAATACGCCCTTGCCCACGGCCGCGATGATGCCGTTGGGCCCGTTCCAGTTGTCCACCCAGCCCTGGACCGGTTCCCGGACTGATGATAGCACTGGAGAAAACACGAGTAAAACAAAATGAGTTTAGAGTGAAGCGTTCACCGCCGCTCGTAGACGCGAGGGGTAACAGGTGCGTTGCCGGTCCTTTGAGAGATTGATGGGCTCGTTTTAAGACTTGGTTCCCACTTGTCGGATACTGGGTCCGAATTTTAATCGGATGTTTCAGTGCCAGAACATTTTATGGAGCTGTTCACATTGGCCGCAATTTTCTATAGTAATGACTGACATCCGCCACGAAAGGGATCCGACAACCGACAAGTGGGAACGGGGGGGGGGGGGGGGTAATATTGTCTAACACACTTCGTATCATTATCGTTTTCACCACTTTTTTCTGTTATACGTTATAAGACGAAGAATCGAGGATAGAAAGAGACGGATAATGCGATCGCGAACGTCAGCGCGTTAGACATAATCCTCGCTCGCTCGTTAGATAGAATAGCCTCTGAGTAAGTACTGTTTTAATTAAGGATTGCATTGAAGTCTTGTGTAAACCGCTGTGTCACATATTTAATGCTTGCATATGTGATGGGATTTTCCCTGTCCAACTTAAAATGGCAAAAGTAGTACCTTTACACAAAAAGCATTCTAAAATAGACATTAACAATTATCGTCCTATTTCACTGTTAACAGTTCTATCAAAAATTTTTGAAAAGGCAATCGCATCAAGAATTGTTAAACATTTTGAGAGAAATAATTATTTCTGTTCTCAACAATTTGGGTTCAGGGAGAATCAAAATGCAGTAACGGCTATTTCTGAATTGGTCCGACAAGTTATGACCAATCTCAATAATAATCACAAATGTGCTGGTATATTTTGTGACCTTAGCAAGGCTTTTGATTGTGTTAACCACAAATTACTGTTGGATAAATTAGAGTATTACGGGATAAGGGGATCGACATTAAAACTTCTTACATCTTATCTGACAGATAGAGCCCAATTTGTACAAATACCAGATGAAGATGGGTTAGGGTGTAATAAGTATGTTAATTCTGCAAAAAAAGCAATTGAATGTGGAGTTCCCCAAGGTTCTATACTTGGGCCTTTGTTATTCATAATTTTTGTTAACGATCTACAGTACAATATAACACATGGAACAGCTTACCTATATGCCGACGACACAAGTATTATAGTTGAGAATCAAAGTGATGCTGTGTTTGAGTTTCAAATGACCAGGACTTGGGAAGAACTCACACACTGGTTCGAATGTAACGGTCTCAAAATCAACATGGATAAAACACTATACCTTCCCTTTTTGAGACATTCAAACAGTATAGCCTACGACTTGCCTCTACCCATAGCAAAGGCCGAAACTATCAGGTTTTTAGGTGTAGAACTAGACACACAATTGCGTTGGTCATGCCACATAAATTTGTTAAAGAAAAGGCTGGCTAGTGCCTGTTACGCTTTGAAAATGTTATCTAAAATGTTAGACTCTACAGTTCTTAGAACGGTTTATTTTGCGTATTTTGAGAGCTTAATAAGGTATGGCCTTGAGGTCTGGGGTAATAGTGCTCATGTAAACGGTGTTCTTGTGATGCAAAAGAAAGCTCTTAGGTACATTGAAAGGGCAAAACCTCTCGAACATTGCCGTCCACTTTTTGTGAAACAAGATACTGACTGTGATATCTCTTTACATATATTTGGTTTGCGTTTTTGTTTATAAAAATAAGTCCAGTTTTAAATGCAATAGCAATAGTAGACCACGTAGATTATGTAAATTAAATTTTGACCTTCAATTACCAGGATCTAAGAATTACATACATTTTAAAAGGAATCTTGGATATAATAGTATCAAAATTTATAATTATTTAAAATGAGGACATAAAACAATGTAATAATATTAGTGAATTTTGTAGAAAATTAAAATCCTTCTTGATTATTCGACCATTTTATAATTTGAATGAATATTTTGATAAAGTAAATAATTAACTTAATGAAGTATTGCTTTTACATTAGATTATTAATTTGCGTTTAGGTTAAGATTTTGCATGCCAAATTGGGGCGGAACAAACATGACATGTACTTAGTAATATTTCTTCTGACATGTGTAATATTTATAACACCTGTGTATGTTCCTGCGAAATAAATAATTTCATTTCATTTCATTTCATTAATATATTAGTCGCTTGTTCAGTTCACGGAGGGTGCAGGCTGCTTCCGACAGAAGCAACTGGATGTCTATGGGGGAGGTCTGTGTCTAACAATGGACAGAAGCAACTGGAGGTATATGGGGGAGGTCTGTGTCTAACAATGGACAGAAGCAACTGGAGGTATATGGAGGAGGTGTGTGTCTAACAATGGACAGAAGTAACTGGAGGTCTAACAATGGACGTGCCTATGACTGATATGATGATGGATGATGAATCTCACCGATAGACGGCCGTACGATGGCAACAGGCAGCTTCCCACATTCCTTGATGAGCATGTCTTCGGCAAGCGCCTTTGTGAATGTGTAAGTATTCGGCCGGTCTCCTGTAAAAAAAAAATATGAATCGATTAATACAAACATGGCTATGGAGCGTAGGCTGGTGGGAGTAGCATTACGAGATTGGAAGGCTAACAACTGGTTGAGGCAACAAAGCAAAGTTTCCGATATTATAAAGCGGGTAGCCAAGCTGAAGTGGCCATGGGCTGGTCATGTTGCCCTAAACACAGACTCGTGGTGCAAGGCTTTACTGGAATGGAGGCCATGGGGGTGCAAGAGACCGGTTGGAAGACCTCAAATGCGTTGGAGGGATGACATCGGGAGAGTTGCGGGCAGTAACTGGATGCAGACGGCTCAGAATAGAGCGACGTGGAGAAAGCTGAAAGAGGCCTACACTAAATTGGTTGAGAGAGGCTTGAGATGATGATGATGATGAATACAAAAACTTTCCATATTTTCTATGTTCATAGCAACTATCCTCAACGACAAGGCCTGGCTTGATCTAAGTCGTCACCAAGGGTCGGAAAAACGCCCGTCATTTTGAAAACATAACCCTGTTCCGTACAGTAGAGACTTCCTTATATTAATAAAAAATATTATTAGGTATTTAATTTTTATAAATTTATTATACTTACCAAAATTTATAAGTCTACTGCACGGAACAGGGTTATGTTTTCAAAATGACGGGCGTTTTTCCGACCCTTGGTCGTCAGACAGTGTCTAGACGAGCGCGGGTGTTAGGACTGTTATGTCTGCTTCACATTCACCGACAAGGCTCGTCTTGATCGATCAGGCAGCCTCTAGACGAGCGTGGGTATCCCAGCTGTCCGTTACACACTTACCGACAACTCCGACAAGGTCCAGTGAGATGCAATCGAAGAGGTCAGGCAGTGTCTGCAAGAGCGTGACCACGTGTTCGGAATGTTATAAAGACTGCACACTCACCCACAAGGCCTGACTCGATGCGGTCGTCGAGGTCATCAGGCAGTGTCTAAACGACCGTAACCATGTATTTAGACCGTTATACTGTTACATGCTCTGCATTTACGGACAGATACAGTCCGCAACTTCACTCCGCATTATCTCCTCGCTCCGCTCCGCTGCCTCGCTTTGCTCCAACGGACAGGCAGCTCATGATGGCACTTCACTCGGTATTGCGTATTCGCGTTGCGTTAATGACATCTCCGTCACTCACGCTAGCAACAATATAGTGCATCCCTTACACACACGCAAATATGCCAAGTGAAGTGCCAGCATCAGACTAACGGGGCTATATCGGCTGTTATGTCCGCCCCACACTCACCGACAAGGTCCGGCGTGATGCGGTCGACGAGGTCATCAGGCAGTGTCTAAACGACCGTAACCATGTGTTTAGACTGTTATACTGTTAAATGCTCTGCGTTTACGGACAAATACAGTTCGCAACTTCGCTGGCATTATCTTCTCACTCCGCACGCTGCCTCGCTTTGCTTTTGCTTGTATATCAGCTGTTATGTCCGCCCCACACTCACCGACAAGGTCTGGCGTGATGCGGTCGACGAGGTTATCAGGCAGTGTCTAAACGACCGTAACCACGTATTTAGACTGTTATACTGTTATATGCTCTGCGTTTACGGACAGATACGGTCCTCAACTTCGCTTGGAATTATCTCCTCGCTCCGCACGCTGCCTCGCTTTGCTTTTGCTTGTATATCGGCTGTTATATCCGCCCCACACTCACCGACAAGGTCCGGGGTGATGCGGTCGACGAGGTCAATTTCGCTCCGCATTATCTCCTCACTCCGCACGCTGCCTCGCTTTGCTTTTGCTTTTATATCGGCTGTTATGTCCGCCCCACACTCACCGACAAGGTCCGGCGTGATGCGGTCGACGAGGTCGTCGGGCAGTGTCTGCACGAGCGTGACCACGTGTTCGGGGTGCGCGGGCGGCGCGTAAACGGTCTCCTCTACGCGTTCGCGTTCGCAGTTGCAGTACGCGGTTGATACGTGAACCAGTGCCTAAGGACACAAGGAAATACATATTAATATTATAAATGCGAAAGTGTGTTTGTATTTTTGTGTGTTTGTCCGTCTTTCACGCCGTAAAGGAGCGACGGATCGACGTGATTTTTGGCATAGAGATAGTTTATGGGCCCGAGAGTGACATACGCTACTTTTTATCCCGGAAAAATGCACTTCCCGAGGGAACAGCGCGCGATAACCGAATACCACGCGGGCGGAGCAAGCATTCTTTTTTATTTGTTCAAATCAAATATATATGTATAATTGTTCAAATATATATAATTGTTCAACAAACCAAGTTGTAAAATATTTTTTTTAACGTAGGTATTAAAAAAAACGAAGGCACATGAAATTTTCAATTAGACAGAGAGATTCGCCCTAGACTTTGACATCATAATGCTACGACAGCCATAGAAAATTCATAGTAAATTTAATTTCTCTAGAAAGAGATGGCATGCAAATTTCAATTGTTTATATCTTGCTTATTTTTCAACAGGTATTGATGATTTTAACGTAATTATTTAAGAGATTTATGCTCCATGCATATTCCCTATTAAACAAAACCCAAAGCAAGCGAAGAAGATAAGCAATTCTTCAGTCGAATAAGGGCGGTTTCAGACCAGCGTTTTAAAAGGTAGGAACGGCGAGGGGGGGGGGGGGGGGGCTTTATTTCTTCAAGCATCAAACTGGCAGGAAAAAATTTTATAACAAAAAATAGAACCGACTACAAAAAACCATGAAAATAATTTTCTACCAGTCTGAAGTCGGTGCCTCAGCACGAGCCAGCAGGAGTGATTGAAGCCATTTAATCGTATAGTTGTAGGTGAGGTAGACGATTATAGGTCCACTCCTGCTGGCTCGTGCTGAGGCACCGACTTCAGACTGGTAGAAAATTATTTTCATGGTTTTTTGTAGTCGGTTCTATTTTTTGTTATAAAATTTTTTTTTCACGCTTTTTAGTGTAAATATCTAAGATACAATAGTTTAATGTCAACTGCTCATCACCTTTTACGAAAAATTGCTATTTCCGATGCAGAGATGTTCATTATTGAGGAGTCCTGGTGCTTCACCACCCATTCCATTTCACAATATGTGTTCCGAGGAGCATAAATTGCTTAGCAACTGTGTTAAAGCAATTGAAATTCAACCCATGAAATACTTGTTATTGAGTAGTAACTCCGATGGTCAACTGTGGTCTTCATCATCAGTTCCACTTTACCAAATGATGATTTTCAAGAGCAAATGCACGAGTTACTACTAAATATATCAAAATTACCATAGGTGTCCCTACAACATTTGAAGAGTTCCCTCGATTTCCTTAGGATCCAATCATCAGATCCTGATTTGGTGCTTATGGGACCTAATTGAAAGCATTCCTAGATGAACGCAAAAAAAAAATTTCAAATCGGTTCATAAATGACGGAGTTCTGAGGTAACAAACATAAAAAAAAAAAAAAAAAAAAAAAAAAAAAAAAAAAAAAAAACATACAACCGAATTGATAACCTCCTCCTTTTTTTGAAGTCGGTTAAAAAGCTAGTCTGTAACTACCTTAAGTACACATCGTTAAGTAATTTAAATTTGTGTTCTTTGACCTTTTCATTGTACTTGTAGTGTCTACTCTTGTGTCTGATATCCTGTCAAACGTTCAAAGGTTAACTGGAAGAGATCCCTTTAAGGGATAAGTTCGCCTTTGTACATCTTATTATCCTGTGTTCTGTTATTATCATGTGTTTTTATGTACAATAAAGAGTTTTACAATACAATACAATACATCCTCCGTCCTCGTCTTACCTCTAGGGCTAGCATGCGATGGCAGAGCTGTACTAGCTGTTGCGTCCCTAGCATGTTGATGGTGACAGACAGCTTCAGTTTCTCATCGAATTTCACCGTCGCCGCAGAATGGAATACCACTGATACCTGCAGTGAGAAGATTATTGTCAAGCAGGTTGCAGTTTTAAACACCGACGCTAAAAAAGGGGTGTTTCAGATGTCAATCAACTTTATACCCGACTGCCCGAAGGTAGGTTATGTTTTTCGAGCGTATGTATGTATGTATGTGGGTATGTATGGCCATTTCATTGGTCCTCGCTGCAGCCTAAACGGCTGAACGGATTTTAACGTATGAGGTATCATTGGTGTTTGACGTACCCAAGAGAAATATATACTATATAACAACAGCTCTATATAATTCCAAATAAAAGTAGTGTGTTAAGGCGGGGTGTTCTCAATTTAAATTAACGATGGAAGAATTCGAAAATGTTAATTTGTTTACTTATTTGTATCATGACAATTTACAGTACAATACTGTACAATGACATATTATTATTTTTATTATTATAGACCAGAACCGCATATCACGATCGCGTGTCATCGTCAATACCCGAAGCAGGCTTCTAAAATCCGAAGGTTTTTTTTAAAAGCTCACGGAGTGTATGCGTTTGACATTCCGTTTGACACTCCGTCTGACACTTTCCTATTACAGGCATGACGATACGCTGTAATAGGGATGTTGACGCCATTAAAAAATAATTTGAAGGCACAACTCCAATAATAAAACGCTTTGTTTTAGCCCTGAAAACCAGATTAATTTTCGATTTACTGTAAAATTAGATTTTTTGTTGCTTTAAAACAAATAAATAAATAAATAAATAAATAAATAAATATCACGGGACAATTCACACCAATTGACCTAGCCCCAAAGTAAGCTTAGCAAAGCTTGTGTTAATAGTTAGTTGATTGAGTTGGCGGCTAATGACTTCATAATTCGCTATTGCCATTGAAACTCTATGGGAGATTTGTGTTTTGACAGCTCATAAAAAGTACGTCAGTTGATTGGTGGTGTCAACATCCATATTTGTAGAGAGCTTTATCCATATTGTTCTGTACCTTCTGACACAGCATGGCCTGGTCCGAGGGGCTGATCCCCAACTCGGGTTCCGTGATGTCCCCAACGATGGGCACTATCTTGTTCATCTCGAACGGCCGCTCTTTCCGCAGGGTCTCGAACAGCTGGAGAATTCAAAACAATAAAGATTACTTTTTGGAGTCTTTTTCTATTTTTTATTTCAACTCCAAATTTTTGTTACTTTTACGGTCAGCCCGTGAAATCCATATATTTTACACGAAAATACATGGTGAAACATGGATGCACAGAAAAACCAGAAAAATAGACCAGCGCTGGGAATCGAACCCAGGTCCTCAGCTGCCTCTCTGCCTAAAAGTTAATTATACTCAGTTTTGATGCATTTTTGAGATACATTTTTTATGCGACTTCTTTACATTACTCCCGGATTGTGTTCGAATCGCCTAAAACGGTATAGTGCTTATTCAATTATTGGAATTATACCTTTATAGTTTTTGTGGTAGGTACCTACTAGTCGTGGCAATGAACTTTTAGCCAAAGTTACATGACATGTATTTTAGCCAGAGTGACACACAAATACAACAAAAAAACAATAGACAGCAAACACAAACAAAACAAAAAATAAATACGAAAATAAAAATACACGATTTTGTGTGTCCCCAGAAAAATTGAAACGGCCGCTGACTCAGCATAATGCTGAGGCGTTAGACGCCTGCAGCGCTGATATTCTGGCAGAACCGAAGGAGAGAATAATAGACTGCGTGTACTGATATTTTTGACCACCTTGGATGCTCCGAAATATCTGACTGCGACTGTACTAATATAACGAAGGTCTGGCTACTATTGGATGGTCCATAATGTATTAGTTACCGGTGATTGTGTAAGTTCCAGGAGTCGCGACGCCACGTCCTGCCCACGCTTGGGCCGCATCAGGAGATAGATGTTCTTTATCTTCGGACAGCTTCTTAGTAGTTTTTCTACCAGCACCTGTAACATTTTAAGTTGGGACGTTAAATAGAGTTAGATCGTTTTTATCGGTTCCCACTGCTGGTCATTCAGGTTTGAGCTCTTTTTGAACCTCTGACGCAAAACGAGGAGAGTTCGAAGTTTGACGCTAATGTACCATCATGTGCAGCGCTGCCTTTCCCCTTTTTCGACAAAATCCCTTGCAACCAGAAATTTTGCTTGCCCCGCCCCTTATTAAGTAAACCAATCAGCTCTCATAATTAAGAAAGGACCATTTTTCATGGATTTGGGCAAAATTTTTTGTCTAGCATGGTCTGGACTATGGTCACAATATCTGGTCAGTTTTTTGACTAAATTTGTAACGTAATTTGAACTCTATATGGTATACTAGCACAGTTAAGTTTAAGAAAATATGTTTTGTATTGGTCACAAATGACCGTAAAAAAAAACATATTTTAACCTGCAAAAAAAAATCTTTTGTAGTAGTGTCGAATTTCTATTGGTGCTTGTCGTTTCTAAGCGGGGACCGGAGCTTTCTAAGAGCGCAAACAAATTGCGACCTAAGGGGGGAAAGGCAGCGTTGCACTCGATAGTACCTACAGTCAGACCAACACTTCCGTTCAAGTTGATGCCATTAACCGTTGAGGAGTTCCGTCCCGGGGAGACGATTCTGGCCGAACCACCAGTGTTTCATTGCTAGGTTATTGTTTTGTCACCAGATTTACATAAGTTTTCTACATTTCAAATTAATCTGACTACTAGAAGTGGCGAAATTCGCTTGCAAAATTTTACCCGCACATGCACACATTTAAAAACCGGCCAAGAGCGTGTCGGACACGCCCGAAATAGGATTCCGTAGCCATTACGAAAAAATTAAGTAATATCTTTCTAAGGATTTCGTTTTTTGTACGGAATATTCCAAGTTTAGGTATATTTTATACCTTAGGCTGCTATTTAGGTACCTACATTTAAACTACTAATAGTTCTCAAGAAAACTTAACTGTTATAGTTTTCCTTGTAAGTTTGATATAGCCACTACCACCCACCGGTTTAGATTTTAGAGGGGGTGGGGGGGACGCTCGATTTTAATGAAAATTTGCACTTAAAGTTGAATATTTCGCGAAAAAATTACTGAATCGAAAAATTGTCTTAGCAACCCCCAAATGGTTTTGAAAGACCAACTATCCAACGATACCTCACACTGTAATTACCCCACAAATAGTTTTACGTCTATGGTACCCTAAATTTAAAAAGAAAACTTAACCGTTATAGTTTTCCTTGTAAGTTTGATATACTTACTATTACTACCATTCTGAATTTTTTCAAATTTTTCCACCCACCGGTTTAGATTTTGAGGGACGCTCGATGTTAATGAAAATTTGCACTTTAAAGTTGAATATTTTGAAAACAAATCGCTGAATCGAAAAATGGTCTTAGCAACCCCGCAATGGTTTTAAAAGACCTATCCAACGATATCACACACAACGAGATTGGATGAGAGAAAAAAACACCCCCACTGTACATCCATGGGAGGTAGGAGGCACTCCGTAATTATTATTTTTTCATTTTTTTTATTGTATCATTTTGTCGGCATAGTTTACACATACATTAACCCAGAGACGAGTGGAAGGAGAAAGGGGAGGCCTTTGCCCAGCAGTGGGACACGGTACCTTTGAGCTAAAAAAATATCTGGGTCTGTCTCTTACCTTTCCCATAAAACCAGTACCGCCAGTCACGAACACAGACTTGTCAGCGTAAAACTCCGCCACAGGTACATACTCCGAACTACCGACGCCGAAATGGCCGCCCGACAAGCAAGACGCCATCTTCCTTGTACCACAATCGAAATATTTATAGACGAGTACTGGTACAGCTTCTTAAAGGCATTAAAACGTTTATAAACGCTACACGGAAGTGTGGGGAAGAATTCTGGCGTTTGGAAGTACAGAGAACCCGTTTATTTCTCAAATTTTCTCTTCAACATGGCTGCTTTGTTTCGTCTGTAACAAAAGAGATATACGTTATTACACGGTGTTACAAAAATACCAGGAAACCGGAAAGGAAATTAAATAGTCCCTTATAATATAAAGTCATCATCATCATCATCATTATGTCAGCGGAAAGACGTCCACTGCTGGACATAGGCCTCCCCCAACCCAGCCAACACATAAGCCAGATAGTAGCGAAAATATACCACAATAAGCAGTGTCAAGCTTTGTTACGAGTTAGCGTACCACTGGTCAGTTTCCTTATTCGTCAATTTCACTAATTTCACCAGTTTACTCACTAAGACAGTTTCGCTAGGTTGACAATTTCGCTAGTTAGGCATTTTCCTGATTCGTCAGTTTCCTACGTCGCTAGTATTGCTAGGGTGTCGGTTTCGTAAAATTGCCAGTTTTGCAATCCGCTAGTTTCATTATTTGTCAGCTTCGTTAATCGAACGGTTTACCTATTCGACATTTATGCTAAGTTGTAATTTTTTTCAGCTTGCTCTTTTCGTAATCCGTCGATTTCCTTGTTCACTAGTTTTGCTAGTCTGTTAGTTTCGTAAATTCGCCTATTATTCGCTAGGTAGTGCATAAGTATTTTTTACTTTTTAGTTCTTTTATTTTTTTTATTTTTAGCCGGCGTTTTTTTCGGGTGTTTTTTTTTATTGCCGCTGGCATTTTAATATATAGAGATACATAAATATATGTAATGTAATACAAGTATACAAAGATATACACACAACAAGAGATATATTAAAAAGCTACCTAAATTCAAGCATAAATCAACAGATAGTGCTTCTTAAACATAGACTTGAAAATAGGCAAGGACTTAACGCGTCTCAAATCTATAGGCAAGGAGTTCCATGATCGAATAGCCCGGACAGTAAAAGAATAAACATAGAATTTAGTTTTAGAAAGGGGATTAGGTATAGTTATACGATGTATGACATGACATGACATGACACAACGGAGTAGCAATACTGACAGCTTAAACTAACTGACGAATAAGGAAACTTGCGAACAAGAACAGTAACGGGTTGGGAACATGACGAACTAGTAAAACTGACAGCTTAAACTAACTGACGAATAAGGAAACTTGCGAATAAGAAAAGTGACGGGTTGGGAACATGACGAAATAGTAAAACTGACAGCCTAAACTAACTGACGAATAAGGAAATTTGCGAACCAGGAAACTGACTTAATAGAGAAACCGACAACTTGGTGAAACTGGCAAATAAGGAAATTGTCAACCTAACGAAACTGTCTAATGAGTAAACTTGTCAGATCAGTGAAATTGACGAGTAAGGAAATTGACCAGTGGTACGCTAATCCTTTGTTACTTTTGTATTACAGCTGACTTTATGGCTTTATTTTGAATAAGAGAGTTCTTAAATTAAAATTATGTTTTAAGCTTACTAAATTCTGTATAAAGTTCGCGGTATTTTTTCAAGCTGAATAGTAATCAAGAGTAGAATCTGCTAAACAAGCGATATTCAAATAAAAGTAATTGAAAAAGCTATTATCTGCACAGTAGCTGAAGTTTTTGCGTTGTCCTGGATAACATATTTAAGTAAAGCAGTTAAACAGCAAAACGCTGAATATAGACAAAATATTTTCTTTAAGCTGCATAGTGTACGAAATGGTACTAATTTATTCAGATGCTGAATATTTTAGATTTTTTCTTCTTTACACAGCTGACTTCTGCATAATTGAAAATAAACTCCTTGTTTTACCTAACTTATAGCGCTATAAGCGTACAATTGTCTTTATGTTAAGCTTAAAACAATATCAGTTACAAATGTGGGTATCTTAAGCAGCAAATAACTGATTAGTTGAAGATATCGTATGTTTATATCCAGTATTATCCAGATACCATCCACTCATCCAGTCGCATTTGAACTATTATGCAGAAATAAGCAAAATAATCACTGAAATAGACACTTTTATTCAAATTGGCCGTCCGCCATTAACTAACGTTCGGCATAACCTCTTTTTATAAAAATCCTCAACATTTATCTTATGAAACACTTTGTTTAGTGTGTAGGAAACATTAGCAGTCATACAAAATATGATTCTCATTATTTGCTGGGACTGCAATTTGATAAAAAGTAAAGATAATTTAATTTAAATATTATTTCACATTTGTTTACCTTTTAAATTGTAGCTTTATCTTAAGGCGCTCAAAAAATATATATTAATCATATTGATAATTCACAGTAAAGTGCCATGCGTTTATATAATTCACCTTAAACTTACACAACAACAAAACAAATTGCTTCGGTACCAAATTTTTGAAGATGATCAGCGACCATTACAATTTTTTGAACTAAGTAACACAAAATAATCTCGTCACAATGAAAAATACATTTTATACTTTTTTTACTTGCATAATTTCTTTATAAAACTACTCCTGAGATCGGAATTTTGAATATCATTTGAACATCTGAACTCACAAATTAACAACTGCATAATAGATGTATAATTTCTGGACTAAAGAAAAATCAGAATTTATGCAGAAGATATTCAGTGTCTTGTACATTTATTCAGCTGCTATGTGGCTATTAATCAAATGTTATCCAAATTGAAGCAAGATATTTTGTGCCCAAATTGCTTGAATATCATCTGTATGAGCGCTTACACAGAAGTTATACAAATACTTTATCCAGCTTAAAGTCAAAAGAATTGCTTTTACGCAAAATTTATTCAGCTAATCTGTGTTGGCTGGGAAGGCTCTCCACTCAGACCGGTCTTGTGCATTTCGCATCCACCGCGATCCCGCGATCTTAGCCAGGTCGTCGCTCGATCTTGTTAGAGGCCTACAAACATCTCGTCTCCCGGTCCGCGGACGCCATATTATATAAAGTAAATAGTTATAATTATATAAAAGCCGCCCTCTTGTACTTATAAATATTGCTGTGCCCAACAAGGTCCATGATGATCACATAATTTCCTTGTAACATCTGTAACCATAACCATACATTGTGGAAAAGCCATAAAATATTGAGTATTGAGTATTGTAGTGTGATGAGGGCTACGGTATAGATGTCGCTAGCGTCACTGCTTAAGTGGCTAAATAAGAAAGAAACAAGCTGAGATATGTGGTGCATAGGGGAAATTCGTGTCTGTACCGTCGTCCAGCGGTGGTGTAGCGGTATAGCACGCGGCACGGAATGCCGAGAACCTGGGTTCGATTCCCAGAGCTGGTCTTATTTTTCTGGTTTTTTTGTGCATCTATGTTTCAGTTTGTGTTTTCAATAAAGTGTCCATTTACAGATCTAGTGAACAATGTTTGTCCATTGTAATTTTAACCCCCGACGCAAAAAGAGGGGTTTTATAAGTTTGACCGCTACGTGTGTCTGTGTGTCCGTCTGTGGCACCGTAGCTCTTAAACAGGTGGACCAATTTGAATGCAGTTTTTTATTTGATAGCACGTTTTCTAGCGATGGTTCTTAGACATGTGTCATCAAAATCGGTTCAGCCGTTTTTGAGATATTGAACTTTGAAGTGACAATGTCGGTTTTCCAACTTTTTGTTGGTTAGGTTAGGTTATTAACGCTTCAGCATTATGCTGAGCCAGTGTCCGATTCACAACCGCAATGACACATACCATGTTGTTTATTTGTACCAAATAGTATTGTTGTCTTGTGTTGTGAATAAATGTATTTTCTTCCATTCTTTCTTTAACAAAACCTATTCTTTATCTCTTTCTATTTGTCGCCGAAACACGTACACTAGTCAACATTCCGTACCACGCAGGATACACTGTGGCTACGCTCGGGTGACAACTTCAATTGTTTTTGCTACTGGGAACTGGCGGAGCGTGTTTGGGAATCGAGTTGCCGGGATTGTAGCGGGGGAAAACAATGACAAAATTCCTAAGGGAAAACAAGGTCAGAGTAAATGGTAACGCGGGCGTTTGAACAGTTCGATCCGCCCAGATAACCAACTTTTCCAAAGAAAGGAAGACACTGCCTAGTTTGGGGCCCGCTGACACTGTATTTTATGTTAAAACTTTTCATTTTCATTTCATTTAATTCCGTTCAACACAACTTTATTTTTAACACAGTAGGTCGTAGGTTCGCTGTTTGAAGAGATTGCTAATGCGGATCGAAATTATTTCAAATAAGTATCCCTGATAAGCATAATCATTCACTTTATAATACGCCTTAGATATTGATGTTCTCCTGACAATAGCTCTGAATTTTATATCTGTTTCTTTTATAATATTTTTTTTGTATTTTTCAACAAGTTCCTATCAAGTGAATATGTCGCTAAAGTCGAACTTTCAAGTTGACAGACACGTCTATTGGCATTATAGTTTTATGACATGCAAACGATTATCAACTTTAAGGTGGTAGACCACATATTTGGCTGCATTTACGAACAGGCCCTTGAGCACTAAAGTGGACGAGGAGGGGTTCACATTGGTGCCGAAGAAAAACAAGTCTCGCAAGAAACCTTGCAAGAGTCAGTGTGGCTCTGCAGAAACGGATCCAGTACCCTTAGTGTGAGTTTTCGGTTACAAAATACGTCTCGATCGCGTTCGCGTTAAAATCTCAATTTGTTTTGAAACACAAACATCGCAAACGTTTCGCTAGAGGCGCTGTTCGTGTTTCCATACAAATTGAGATTTTAACCCGAACGCGGTCGAGACGTAATTTGTAACCGAAAACTTACATTAGGGGAACAGGCTCCGGGCTGAGGGCGGCCGCGCCGAATACAACACTGTATGTGTCGCGTCTGCATCACACCGTCGCAGTCGCAGATGTGGTGGAATACGTCCGCCGGAAGAGCGGGTAAACGCTGGCTGAGGGTGTTCCAGCTGCAGTCGCGCCACTACGTGCACTTCAGCTCGTTTGTGGTGCGCGTGCCGCGGCTGCTGATGGGGACCATCGCGAGTGCTGCCTTCTGGCCGAAACACGTCGTGTTCCGGCGGTTCCGGGGCACCATGCCGCAGATGAATGCGACGTCAGGGTCGGTGACTCAACGGGATCACGCCGTTTTGTCACCAAATTAGTTTTAAATAATTATTGAATTTAAATATATAATGTGTGTTTGTAAGGTATTTATTGTATTAGCCAAGTTGCCCGAAACAATTTGATTTATTACGAGTATTTAAGAACACCTTCTCCAAAGAAACGACATCAGTAGCAAGCAATGCTTCGTTTTCAAAAGGTGTCGATGAGTTTCTAGGACAAAACCCACGGAAGCCCTACGCGGTAGGGTCGTGGGGGTCAGACAGCCGTTCCACTTCAAGCTGTATAATCCACCAGTGGGCGAACACTACTAAATTCAAGCCTACAAATCCCTTCACACATAAAAATTAAATTTTACTAGCTTTTGCCCGCGGCTCCGCTGGCGTGGGATACGGTTATCGCGCGCTGTTCCCTTGGGTGATTACAAAATTCTATATTGCTCTCGTGCTGACATTTTTTATTAATAATAATAAATTCCTTTATTTCAGGCAACTTGGCCCATACAATAAATAATTAATGCGCAAGTTGTCTCCACGTGGTATATGGAATATGACTATCAAGTTACAAAAACTACAATCACCGTACAACGTTGCCTCTCAATGAGAATACTTAGATACCGGCGAAATTGTCCTATTAATTAGGACAGAAAAGATAAGAAGAAGTTAAAAGAATAGGGGCCAGTTGAGTTTCATCGATAAAATTAAATAAAAAAAAATACTTACGTTTGCTTTATTGTGTTTTGTTATATTAAAAAAATCTTTTTTCAGACAAGAAATGATAGAGAATTTAGTTTATTACTATTTTTATTTTACCAGTGAAACTCCGTGGCGCCTATTCCCTTTCGAATAGCATAGTTCCGACCGTCATGAATATACTACTCTGTCGTCATAGTTTTTCGTACTTTGAAACTGTATCTACTTTGGCTCCTGAAAAAAGACTGATGGAAAAAGTAAACAAGGCGTTTTAAAAAGAAACTTGACTGAAATCGGTGCATATTTTCTGGGTTTTGAGATTACAGGTAGGAAATAACATTAATAGAGAGACAAACCCTGAAACTTAGTTCAACAAATGATTACATATTGTCTTTAAATGGACTCAGTGGAAAAAATATGTTGTGCGGTTCGAAATGTAACAATCCCGCTCGTAAATTCTATATAAAGACTGCAATTTTTTTCTACTTTCATTATATTTTTAAGAACACTATTCCAACATATAGTTTTCACGCGAATTTTGGTTTTTCTTTGCACGGCGCCCGATTCTTTTATGTGTGCTGGAAATTTGCAAGAAACGTGTCGTTTCGGGTTTAAGTTTACGCAAAATATTGTGACTCTTTCTTACCAAATTACAAAAAGGGCTCTCGACGTCCAACGGAACAGTTAAACGTCACTCATTCGAACAACGTTCACGGTACACACGTTAGTTGAACATTTACGTAAAATCATGATGACGGGGTAATAATAACGATGCCCCTCAACACCTTACGAGACTTAGTCATCCGTTTATCAGTTCGTCACTTTATTGGAATTGATAAAATGCAAGATAACGTCACACGGATTATATAACCTCACTGATGGTTGTCGAATTGTATTTTTCACACGGCCACTGCCAGTTTTATAATGTCAATGAATTAGCAACGAGTTTTAGATTTGAAAAAGTTTCTAAAACAAGAAGTTCCGTTTTGGAATAGACAAAATTTGATCATAGACAATTTAATGCAAACTATTTCTTATTCACATCAAAAGAGTTTTTGTTTCCATAAAACTGACCCGTGATCTACCCGTGATTGACCATTATCTCGCCTGATGAAAAGTGAAATGAGACTAAAATTGTACCTATATCTCAATGATTCAGTAATAGCCTATTCACTCAAGCCTTAACACGTTCACTGCGTTATGAGATCTAAAACATCTCGTATGAGACTTTCATTCAGTGCGGCACCCGATTTCGTATTTCGCACCTCTGTGCGGGAGGCAATAGCAGCTGAATTACTACAAATATGACGGAGACAAATATAGAAACTTGCTTCCTGCTAAAAATTAAATTCACCTGTGTATTAATAAAAATTGGAGATCGTTTAGGTCCCTAACGCACTGAGTAATAACTTTATTCATTTGGTGCGTTACGCGATCTTTTGAGTCTCCTGAATCGCAGGCCTCGTAGCCGCAAGGAAAGGAGAGCGAGTGGCGCGTGCGCCGCACCAAATTGTTTTAGTGCTGTTCAAGTATCGAAGTGAAAGGCCACGCGTTATTTAGGAAAAAATCTCGTTAAGAATAAAGTGTTTATGAAGCAGTTGTGTATGAGTGCCATCAAAATGAAAAAAAAAACAATTTGTTTTGGCTTAGATGCAATAAATTAATTAGATCCGGAGTAATAAACATATATTCAAACAAACCAAAAAACTTATAATTACAAATAAAAAAATTATCCGGAGCTAATTAAATAATTAGATCCCCCTGGTGTTGCAGGTGTCTATGGGCAGTGGTGATCTCTTACCATCAGGAGACCCATTTGCTCGCTTGCCATCTAGTCGAATAAAAAAAAAGTTAAAATGTAAGAAAGTTATTGAAATACCAAAATGTGTTACTCCATCGACAAGTAACATAAAAATTTTAGAAAACGTTCAAATATGCCCTCCATACCATGTTTTAACGAAAAACACTTTCCTTGTTAAAATTCTTTGAATATAAAATAGTTATCGACTATTCATGTTTTATTTCAATCCCATCACTAGTTCGTACACAAATTGAACTTACTTCAGTTGCGGCTTGAGATACATTCGATACCCTATATTTGTTTTGTATTTACTCTGTATATTTATGTCAAAACTGCATGCGAACTCGTCTAAAGATAGAGCAATGGATTGTCTTTATCTATAAACAAAAAACATATCGATACATAGCTTATTGAGCGAGATTTACGTTATTTTCGAAATCTATTTTTTAGGAGTCTGATTGGGTCTCATACGCACTGAAATAAAGCTTGGTTACGAGTTCTTATAGGTGTCCAACGCACTGGCTGAGAGTTCATTGAAAATGGCCCCGCAGTTAACGTGTTAAAGAGCCCTAGATTGTAGGTATCTATCTGGAAATACAGACGATGGAGGCGGATTCCATTTCTTAGCAGTTCGCGATTGAAAAAGTTTGTTTTAGAAAGAGCGGGTCAGTATTTCATGAATTCGTCTACAATTTTACAAAGCTCAAGTTAGACCTACATAAGGAATACTGTTGCCATCTCTGGGCTGGAGCACCTCAGTATCAACTTCTTCCATTTGACCACATCCAACAAAACCCTCTCGAATTGTTAACGACCGGAAGCTTTCTGGATCCTATTTTACCACGCTGACAGGTGCAACTACTACTTTCATAGAGAGCATTTTTAACCTCCGACGCAAAAAAAGGGATGTTATATATAAGTTTGACCGCTATGTCTGTCTGTTGCACCGTATATCTTAAACGGGGGGACCGATTTGGATGCATTTTTTAGGGTTCCGGAGCCAAAATGGCAAAAACGGAACCCTTATAGTTTCGCCATGTCTGTCTGTCTGTCCGTCTGTCTGTCTGTCTGTCTGTCTGTCCGTCCGCGGCTTTGCTCAGAGACTATCAATGTTAGAAAGCTGTAATTTTGCACAAATATATAAGTAAACTATGCCGACAAAACAGTACAATTAAAAATTCAAAAACAATTTTTTTTAGGGTACCTCCCATAGACGTAAAGTGGCGGTGATTTTTTTTTTCTCATCCAACCCTATAATGTGGGGTATCGTTGGATAGGTATTTTAAAACCATTAGGGGTTTGCTAAAACGATTTTTCGATTCAGTCATATGTTTGCGAAATATTCAACTTTAAAGTGCAAATTTTCATTAAAATCGAGCGTCCCCCCCCCCCCTCTAAAATCTAAACCGGTTGGTGGAAAAATTTGAAAAAATTCAGGATGGTAGTCAGTATATTAAACTTCCAAGGAAAACTATAGCGGCTAAGTTTGCTTGAAAATTATTAGTATTTTATGAGTAAATAGCAGCGTAAGGTATAAAATATACCTATACTTCGAAGATTCCGTATAAAGTACGAAATCCTTAGAAAAATATTACTTAATTTTTTCGTAATGGCTCCGGAACCCTATTTTGGGCGTGTCCGACACGCTCTTGGCCGGTTTTTTCTATTTAAAATCAGGTTTTCTTGCGATAGTTCTTAGATATGTTTCATCAAAATCGGTTTACCCGTTTTTGTGATATTGAACTTTAACGTGACAAAGTCAGGGTTTTCCAACTTTTTATTGGTTGGTATGTTATGGATAACCCTGATGATCTTATGAAACCCGCCTGCTAGTTTACCCCCGAAAAAAAAATGTTACTTAAAGTATTAGGTATCTAAAACCAGACGGATCGCAAAAATGATGCAACAGACTTGCAAATATATTTATCGATATAATAAATAACATTAATGGTGAGCAAGATAATTGGAATTAGATAGGGATGTAGGTATAATTGCAATATTCGTACGTAATAGAGATGACGACTGGGTTAAAAATATATCATTCTATTTAGTCCGACAGTTAGATTATGGAAAAATATGGGACACGTATTTTTTGGTTTATCTATTTATTAAAAATCGACAAAGTTATAGATGAACAAACTTCCGGAGTGGGGGCTCGTGACGTCACTATCACATAAAAATCGTACCATATAGTGACGTCACTCAAAACTTCTAAGCACTGTATCTTCGTCATTTTTTGTTTGTCAAACAAAAGAAAAAATATGTGCACAATATTTTTAAATTATCCACCTGACGGAATAAACAGTTTTTTTTAGTCATCTAGCCTATTGCCATTGGTCCATAATATATCGAATAAATACAAGCATAATATTTATTCCTATGGTATTATCCCTATATTTTACTGACTGGAAGCGACGTCATAGGGGACTTCGACACATGACATGAGTAATAACGGTAGTTTTGCGGAAAAGCAAATGATCCATTAGGCAGTTGTCTCACCGCCGGCGAGAACACGATTGGATATTGACTATTTTATGTCTCAAGAAGCGAACAAAAGATATAAGATCTTGTGTGAGTAAAAAAAAATCACATTATATTAATAGTTGATCGCTGGTTGAGAACTCGCTTTTACATATTTTTTCGCAGCGACAAGTGCTATAAAACTCGCTGAGCTATAGAACTAGCTCAGCGATACTCGCTCAGCGATGTTAGCTTGGCGGCCGCCCCGCTAGAGGGAGTGGAGCGAGTGAGTAATCGCCCGTCGTACTTGAATGAACACTCTCTTACAGCCGAGCGACAAAACGACACTCGCTTCTCGCTGCTCGCCCACTCGTTTCTAGTTACTCGTTCTACTCTCTTCTCTATCATCGTCTGCGGTGGGACAAGTGCCTAATGATTCTTAAGGGAAGTCTCTTCGTTCCATTCTCCATACAAACGTAGTCCCGGTATCATTTGAAAACTAGGCAACAGAAGTAGATTAAATTCTGTAAGTATGGAGTGGACGTAATTATCTATGCCTGTGGTTTTTCAGATTTTCATATAAATGTGTAATATCAGAATTACAGGAGCTCAAAAGTCGACAAAAAAAAAAGATGTCAACTTTTCACGAGAATTAAAAATTATTAAAGCATTTTAAGAAAAATCGAAAAAACCACAGGCATATAAAATATAATGAAGATCTTGTTTGTAAAATATCATTGATTTCTGTGCTATACTTTTCTAAGCTGTAGCTATCTCGATATACATTAGCGGGAAGCGGAGAAGCGGGAGGGGATGTGCAGTGCATGGGGGGACGGCTGCGAGCGCTTATGTCACGAGCGATAAAGACGGCAATATCCCAAACGAATACCTAACGCGGCCGCGCGGCCGGCAGGGAAACTCTTAGCACAATATTATAATCCGTACATTTCCTACAAATCTAATGTAATCTAATCTATACTACATATTTTATAACGCACTTGAAAGTAATTTAAGCATTACAATGCTAGAATTAACCCGTTCGTCACTACACTATCTCTATCTATCTATCTATCCCAGCCTATGCAGCGTGTATTTTTGATACTACCTCAAACTGTAACCAGATGAGGATTTAAGTGCTGTGAATCGATATCAAATCAAATTGTTAATTTAGAATTAACTACCAGAGCATAATTAATTTTTGAAATATTTTCGAGCAGCAATGTAATGCGTACAATACTTTGATACGAGAGAGAAGCGTTCTGTGACAGCTGTCACGTCAACACGTCATAGTGATACATTGCGTGCTAATTAATTTTGTAAGGAAAATAATAAGTCTAATTTTTTTTACTAAAACATAGTAAAATGTGATTATTAAGGCCTTCACTAAATGCCCTTAAAGTTTGAGGTAGTATCAAAAATACACGCATACTTCCCACTGCTGGGCACAGACCTCCTCTCAGAATGAGAGGGCTTGGGCGGCAGTTCCCACACACACCGTGGAATCGCTTATAGAGATTTACTCACGATGTTTTCCTTGACCGTCATCATCGTTCATCTCGTGTTAAATTTCAAATGTAATTACGCACACGAATTTTGAAAAATTTAGAGGGACTAGCCGGGGTTTGAACCCACGATCCTCTGCTTGAGAGGCCATACTCTCACATATGGTCACTGCCAATGGGTAAAGTATAAAAAGAGGGGTATAAAAAGGTTTATGCATGGTCGGCAACGCGCGAGTGATACTTCGGGTGTTGCAAGCGTTCCTAGGCGGCGGTAATTGCTTAACATCAGACTCGTCGCATGCCTGTTTGCCACCGACGTGGTATAAAAAAAGTATAATGAAAAATATTTAAATCTGAAGAGGAAACCCCTGGTGTTGCAGATGTTTATGGGCGGTGGTGATCTCTTACCATCAGGAGACCCACTTGCTCGTTTGCCATCCAGTTGTATAAAAAAAATTTTTGGTTAATTTTTTTGGCTAATTTTTGGGGAAATCGGCATAGTTCCCGCGGGATAGTGATAAACGGATTCTTCGCAGATGAAGTCGCGGCCAATAATCATCATCATCATGTCAGCCGAAAGACGTCCACTGCTGGATATAGGCCTCCCCCAAGGCTCTCCACTCAGACCGCGCGGTCTTGTGCTTTCCGCATCCACCGCGATCCCGCGATCTTAAGCAGGTCGTCGCTCCATCTTGTTGGAGGCACCGACAGCTCGTCTCCCGGTCCGCGGACGCCATTCGAGAACCTTTTGACCCCATCGGCCGTCAGTCCTGCGAGCAATGTGCCCCGCCCAATGCCACTTCAGTTTCGCAATTCTTCGGGCTATGTCAGTAACCTTAGTTCTACTGCGGATATCATCATTTCTGATGATGATTTTATCGGCATTTATATAGGAAAGAAGTTTTATATGAAAACGTAAATTTAGAATTCCATTTTATTTAAGGAAAACTTGATGTACCAATGACACATAAGGATAATTAATAGACACGTTCATTGTCCAGTTGCAAACGCGGTGTCGAAATGAGTGCAATGAATGATACTTAATTAACATTTTTAAAATGAAAGTTATATTAACTTTTATTAGTTTAATTGTGTGTGGTGTTACTAATAGTTATGGAGGTAAGTTGATTCATTCAAACTCACAAACTCACAATATATTGAAAACAAAAACACACTACATCACAGCAAAAACAGTAAAAACATAAATAGGAGAAGAGAGAACAATTTGAGACGTGTGCTGTAGTGTGATGCCAAAACATCATTCTAACTATTCTATTTAAAATCTTGTACATGGAATACCGGGTGTGGCTTGTAATATGAGCAAATAACTGATAAACATTAGTTCAGTGACTTAAAAATAATAAGCCCCTTATTCATAAAACTTAACAAGCCTATGTTAACTAACAAATGCTTTGTCCGTTTCTAACAAATACAAAATAAATGTCGAAGTGACAGATAAGGACAAACGAATTTTAGCGGCATTTAAACTAAAATAGGTTTGATTGTCGTTTATGAATAAGGGGGTAAGTTTTTAACAAACCAACGACGCAAAAAGAGGGGCGTTATTAGTTTGAAAAAATGTGTGGGTGATATGGAATAATCGAGAAAAGCTAACAAAAATGCAACGTTGCCAGCTACATTTGAAAAAAGTTTTTGGTAAAAATTTTATTTTTAAAACAAGCTTTTTTTTGCTGACTGTACTTGTATTGTCACCCAAACTACATTTGCATACCAAATTTTAAGTCGATGTTATTAACCGTTGAAGAGTTCCGTCCTGCGGAGACGATCCTGGCTGGACTACCAGGATGTCACTACTAGATTATTGTATTGTCGCGCGATTTACATAAGCATTCCAAATTTCAAGTCAATCTGACTACTGGAAGTTGGTCGAATCTAACTTACAAGATTTGATTACAGACAGACAGACAAAGGGACAGGTGAAACTAAATAAAGGCTCGTAAAAATAACTAGAATTTTGCCACGTGAGCTCCCCCCCCCTGGCTTTAAAGATGGATCCACCCTTGGATGGGCCAAGGGAATGATGACGACGCCATTAAAAAATAATTCGAAGATACAACTCCAGTAAAAAAACGCTCATAAAATCATAAATCATTTATTTGCATAAAAACATGGTACATATTTTGTGGTAAAAGTAAATAGGAGAGTTTCACATGTTTTTGTCACTATGTGACGTACAAATTTTAGTTCATAAATAAGGATATATGTTTTAATCTTAATATTTTAAAACCTTTAAACGGTTTGTTTTAGCCCTGAAAACCAGGTTAATTTTCGATTTACTGTAAAATTAGATTTTTTTTTGCTTTAAAACAAATAAATAATTAGTTAATTGAGTTGCCGGATAGTGACGTCATGATTCGCTATTGCCATTGAAATTCTATGGGAGAATTGTGTTTTGACAGCTCATAAAAATTACGTCAGTTGATTGGTGGTGTCAACATCCCTATTGTCATGACAGTAACAACTAAACTTCATTTAGTAAATACAAACCACAGCATAGCAAGGACAGTCATGGGGGGCAGAATCAATGGCGTAGCGTAGTTGGGGCGGGGGGGCGGTCCACCCCGTGCGGCACATTTAGGGGCGGCAAAAAACCATAGTAATTTAATTGTATGTGTGAAGTTCCCAATCCACACTGGGCTCGCGTGGGAACTATGGCCCAAGTGTTCTCATTCTGAGAGGACTGTTCTCAGCAGTGTGCGTGTATAAGCTGGGATGATGATGATAATTCTATAAAAGTCTCAAAAATGGCTGAACCGATTTTGATAAAACATGTCTAAGAACCATCGCTAGAAAACCTGCTATCAAATAAAAAACCGCATTCAAATCGGTCCACCCGTTTAAGAGCTACGGTGCCACAGACAGACACACAGCCAGACACACATAGCGGTCAAACTTATAACACCCCTCTTTTTGCGTCGGGAGTTAAAAAAGGAAATACAAAAATAACGCACAAAAGAAAGTGCTAAGTACAAAGGCGGACTTATCGCTGAACTTAGACCCCTGACCCTGACCCTGGACTTAGGGGTTTTTTCATCACACTTGCTCGTCAATGACGGGGGACTACCACGAAATTCGAAAATCGAAGTTCACATCGTTGCACTGACGCTAATATTATTTAATACGTGAGTGAGAGGGACGGTACGATACCTTCGATTTTCAAATTTTGTAGTAGCCCCTTGTATTGGCGGGTAGCCATATTTTATTCAGTTGTTTTCTTAGCGTCTTGCTTTTACTGAGCTGTGAAGTGTTTGAAAACAAAATAATTTATTTTTTTGCATTTTTTGCCTCGCAATGTGATGAAAATCATTGTGTGTATCAGAATAGTCTCTCGTTAGTAATCCCCTTCTTACGCCCCTTGATGCACAATGTACTACTACAAGCTTTTATTTAGTTTCACCTGACCCGTTGTCTGTCTGTCTGTAATCAAATCTTGTAAGTTAGATTCGACCAACTTCCAGTAATCAGATTGTCTTGAAATTTGGAATACTTGTGTAAATCGTATGACGATACAATAATCTGGTAGTGACATACTCCCATAGTGGTAGTCCGGCCAGGATCGTCTCCGCAGGACGGAACTCTTCAACGGTTAATAGCATCGACTTGAAATTTGGTATGCAAATGTAGGTTAGGTGACAATGTAAGTACAGTCAACAAAAAGTACAGTCAGCAAAAAAAAACTTGTATTAAAAATTAAATTTTTATGGTCAGGTTATTATGTCATATAGTTTTAGAATTACCCATCATCATCATCATCAGCATGAAAACATCAATTGCTGAACAAAGACCTCCCCCTTAGAACGCCACAATGAACGACAACTCGCTACTTGCATCCACCAGTTTCCCGCAACTCTCACGATGTCGTCAGTCCACTGGTGGGAGGCCTGCCAACGCTTCGTCTTCCGGTTTGTGGTCGCCACTTGAAAGCTTTTCCCCCAATTACATACGTAATTGAAAATACAAACCGAAACATAGATGCACAGAAAAACCAGAAAAATAAGACCAACACTGGGAATCGAACCCAGGTCCTCGGCATTCCGTGCCGCGTGCTATACCGCTACACCACTGCTGGTCAACGGCACAGACACGAATTTCCCTATGCATCACATATCTCAGCTTGTTTTTACTTTACTTTGTAACTTAAGCAGTTACCTAGCGCCATCTATATTGTCTAACTCTCAACGAGAAGCCTTCAATATCTCCTTCGGAACTAACCGTTCACCCGGACAAGAGATGTCGCTATTTAAGCAATCAAATTATGATTGCTAAAAAAATACAAAAAGATTCCAAAAAACCAATCATACATACGTAATACCAAGGACCATTATGGTCCTTTGTAATACTGACCCATTAAAATGGCCACCAGGTATATTGATAAAAATTTCAAACATTTCGTCTTAGACCCTGTGTTACCAGTGATGACCTACGGATCTGAAACGTGGTCCTTGACCGTTTGGCCTTTATTAGAGGCTCAGAGTCACAGAACGAGCTATATGGAGAGAGCTATGCCCCGAGTTTCTTTGCGCGATAGAGTCCGAAATACGGATATTCATCGAAGAACTAAAGTCATCGACATAGCTCGAAAAATATGCAAGCTGAAGTGGCAATAATCGGACCATATCGCTCGAAGAACAGATAACCGTTGGGGGAGAAGAGTCCTTGAGTTAAGACAAATCGAAAGACGAAGCGTCGGCAAGTTCGTGGGTTCAAGTGGCGAGTTGTCATTCACTGTGGCCTTCTAAGGGGGAGGCCTTTGTCCAGCAGTGGACGGCTTCCTGCTGACGATGATGATGAATTATCGAACGTTTGATAAATTCCCTGGTGCGTCGGTGATTGTGGTTAGACCATATTAAGGATATTTAACTTTTAAAATATGTACAGATCATTATGAAAATACACATTTTCCTTGTTTTATTTCGATTCTACTGACAGTAACGGATCATCTCGACTTATATACGTTCTACTGCGGGGCACGTAGCTTCGTTTGTCTGTAATTCTCGTGCAAAGTTGACATCTTTTTTTTGACGATTTTTGAACTCCTGTAATTGACAACATTTCATATTTCTAAGACTATAATTTGATTCGTTCTCTGTATTCTGCTTGGAAATAGAAAGACGCTGATATTTTTAAAATTTCGCTGCAATTATTAATTAATTTATTACAAATTTTTTAAGATGTGCTTATTCGAAAAGAGCTTAACTCCAAAAACTACGATATAATAGATCCATTACTTTTGTCTAGTCTCTATTAAAAAAAAGATCACGTAAATCATGGGTAAATCTGAAGTAGACGTTGTCAAAATTATGACAGCTCCATTTTCTGGTGCAAAAGGCAAAGGAAACATATCTATTCTGTCGTAGTATTGGCAATTTCAGATACATTTTTTAATTATTTTGTATTTTTTTAAATATGGAGAAATAAATTATAATAAATATTTTGCCATGTTCAGGAGGCAAAACTCTTTCGATTCCTGTAGTAATTTACATGTGTTGAAAAAATGAAATCTTGTCAATTCTGATATTACACATTTATATGAAAATCTGAAATACCACAGGCATAGATAATTACGTCTAGTCCATACTTACAAAATTTCATCTACTTCTGTTGCCTAGTTCAAATGAGACCGGGACTACGTTTGTATGGAAAATGGAACGAAGAGACTTCTCATAAGAAACGGGCCCAGTCTCATTATACATTTATATATCTCATAGCATAATACGATGTGTAGTGGATAGAGACCTTTGTCACTTCAAAGTTCAATATCTCAAGAGCGGCTGAACTGATTTTGATGAAATATATCTAAGAACCATCGCTAGAAATTCTGCTTTCAAATAAAAAAACCCGCATCCAAATCGGTTTACCCGTTTAAGAGCTACGGTGCCACAGACAGACACACACAGACACACATAGCGGTCAAACTTATAACACCCCTCTTTGCATCGGGGGATAAAAAGAGCTCCTGGCGACATACCTGCGTAGTGAGTGAAATACGGACCAAATTGGCGGCGGGGCAGGGGCCGCGGGAGGGGCCGTAGGAGCGCGCGCGTCGTTACGCCATTGGCTTATTAATACACAGATGCGCTAACGTATCCCCTCCACAACTCCCTCCAAACTGCTCTATGTTAATCGAACTGACATTTGGCCATTTTTTTTTTTCAGATAATAATATTACAGCAATATTTATGATCAATACAACGATAGTAGATTCTACGGAAAGAGCATACTGCAAGTCAAACCCGGAAGCAGTAACTTTGGATGAAGGTTCACTAGTACGGATTGAAACGAGCAATTTTCGCCACATACAGAAAACTAAGTAAGTAGCTAAGTAGTAGTAACTAAATAGAGATAAGTTCGCCTTTGTACGTATTTGTTTTTTTGTCAATTGTGTTTTACTTATTTTGTACAATAAAAAGTTTACATACTTACATACTAAGTGAGTATTTATACATACACCGGTCTAATTAACAGAGTCGGTATAATGAAAACAGAACCTGCAAAAACACGGCAAATTCAAAAATATATCATACTTATGGTAGAATAAAATAAAAGTAGAATTACCCGATTTTGATACTTTTCTTATTTTCAGGGTTCCGTAGCCAAAATGGCAAAAACGGAACCATTCTAGTTTCGCATTGTCTGTCTGTCTGTCTGTCCGTCCGCGGCTTTTCTCAGAGACTATCAATGCTAAAAAGCTGTAACTTTGCACGATTATGTATGTAAACTATGCCGACAAAACGGTATAATAAAAAATTCAAAAACATTTTTTTAAGGGTACCTCCCATAGACGTAAAGCGGGGGTGATTTTTCTTTTCTAATCCAACCTTATAGTGTGGGGTATTATTGGATAGGCCTTTTGAAATCATTAGGGGGTTGCTAAAACGATTTTTCGATACAGTGTTTAATTTTTAAAATGTTCAACTTTGAAGTGTAAATTTTCATTAAAATCGAGCGTCTCCCCGCCCCCCCCCCCCCCCCCTCCCCCTCTGTAATCTAAACAGGTAGGTGGAAAATTTAAAAAAAAATCAGGATGGTAGTAAGTATATCAAACTTACAAGGAAAACTATAACGGTTAATAAGTTAAGTTATAAGTTTTCTTGAGAATTATTATTGTTTGAGAGTAAATTTACCTAAACTTGGAAGATTCAGTACCTATAAAATACGAAACCCTTAGAAAAATGTTACTTATTTTTCTCGTGATGGCTACGGAACCCTATTTTGGGCGTGTTCAACACGCCCTTGGCCGGTTTTTTTTTTTATTTGGTATTTTTTGACATTTCTGTGAAAATGGTAGAAAGTATCCTATCATGTATATAATTATTTAGAATGGCCTAATTATTAGGGCTCTCTCGCTCTCCCTCTCGATCTCTCTCTAAACTGTGTCTTTTTTTATATTTTCAGATGTGACATCCCTAATCATCTGAAAGAATTTGATACTCCAATTGATAATGACGAACCTAAAGACGCCTGGTTTTTGGTATGGATTTCTATTTTATTAGTGCACTATACTTTACCCGCAGCTTCGCATGATTTAGATTTAGATTCATTTATTTCCTTATGGAAAAATGCATTTTAAGTACATGTAAGGTAGTTGTAAGATATTCACAAAAGGATCGTCAAATTGTATACAAAAAATAAGAATATATACAACAATAGCAAATTACAATAAAATGTCAGTTAAAAATAGAATTAGAATTACAATGTCAAATTAGAATTAAATTTAAAAATAGTAACAATAATTAAAGGTAAAAACATAAAAGTAAAAATTACAATTACTACCAAATACATAAAAAATAATTAAAATGTCAATGCAATAATAGTCAATGTAAAATAAAATTTACTGCACAAAAACAGGACATAATAATTCAATGATTAAAATAAAAGAAAAAATAAATAAATAAAGTCACATAACGTGAAAAGTGTCAAATAAAAACAAATAAAAATAAGAAATTTAAAAAAAAATGGTACAGGCACAGACAAAATAATTATCAGTCAATTAAATTTTATTTCACTGTACTCTTTTACTGAGTATAGTGATTTGTCCAAAAGAAGTTTCTTGAGTGGACGTCCAAATGTCTCATTCGAACATTCACTTTTTAAATCTGCGGGTAGTTTTTCATGCGTACACCATTAGATACAGCAATGAGGTTTACCGATTTCGCGCTCACCAGTTGGCGCCACTGTCTACAAAGGTCCTGCCTGAAGTATATTGGTTAGTTATGACGGGCGAGAAAACAAAATTTACATCTAAATTATATGTAATACCTTTGTAGTGTAGGGCGTTGGGAGACAAGTCAACACTATGAGCTCTAGGTAAATAATCTTTGTTATGTAAGTAGCTAGTCTATTATACACCGTGTTTGTGTTGATTTCCGTTAACTTTAAGGGAAGGTTATTCAGGTCAAATAGAGTTAATTTCTAGAAGAAACTAATGTCTTAACTCTTACTATTTTTGAGATATTCAATAATTTTATTAAATTTAATGGCTGAACCAGTGTAAAAGGTCCTTTATTACGTCATATTATTAATTATCTTTTAAATTTCGTCAGTAAAGAGGTTTTCGTTCAAAACTATTCGCTACAAGGAGATTATTAGCTATGGGTTGGCATGTGCTGTCATGAATGAAATTTAAACTTTGTCATAACTGACACAAACTTTTGTGTAACTCTAAGGGCCCTTTTACACTGTAATATTGATTTATTATGTATGAACAACAAAAAAAAATTAATACGATTATTCTATTAAGTGATTTGTTTGCAAAATATACAACTTTAAAGAGCAAATTTTCTTTAAAATCTAAGCCTGTGGGTGGAAAAATTAGAAAAAAAATCAGGATGGTAGTAATTATATCAAACTTACAAGGAAAACTATAACGGTTAAGTTTTGTTGAGAATTATGTGTAGTTTAAGAGTAAATAGCAGCTTGAGGCATAAAACATACCTAAACTTGCACGCGCACGCGCACAAGCACACGCACGCGCACGCGTACAAGCAGACTTTGCCGGTAGCTAATTAATCTAAAGTAAACATTGACAACCCTAAGCGTCCGCACCGGAGTAGGCCTATTTCGCGCGTGTCCGACACGCTCTTGGCCGGTTTTTCTTTTAGAAAGTCACGGGCTGCGGAAATAAAGTGGCCTACACTCATAAAAAAATATAAACCCGGCACTGATCCTCTTTCTTATAAAGCTTGTATGATTTTTTTTAAACATAAACATATTTTTCAGCGATTACCGAATGTTTCGGTGAACGAGTCTGGATTGTGGTCGTGTGAACTAAAATTCGGCGGACATGGCGCCAGTGTCCTGCCCAATGATGATGGATTTACAACGGTGCGTTGTAAAATTAACGTCACAGTGAAAAAGAGAAAAATACCGGGTAAGGTACTCCATACTAATACCACAGAATATATAATAGTACTAACGTACAGAATGGCCACGCTCCGCCCCGCACCGGTTCGAGTTACCCCACCCCTCAAGCGCAGATTGCAGGAAAACCGCAGGAAAGCAGTCGGGTGCGCGACGCGATGTATGTCGGCCGCACGGCAATAAGTTCGGGAGCAATCATTTTGCGAAATGGTAACGGTACCCTACCTTTCTAAATAAATAGTGATTTCTGAAATTAACGCGATTAACACATGAAATACCTACCTACCAAATAATTCGTTTAAGTTTGTAGACGTATTTCTATTGTAATTGAAAATAATGATGCGTAAAATACCCTGACAGACACATTTTAAGTACTTAGGTTTAAATAAATCGAGGATATTCTGGCAGAACCGGATAAGTGCACAATTATATATTTTTTATACGGTTTTGCTGGATAAATAAAGCAGAAAACATTGAGTATGTCTATTTATGTAACTTTTAAAAAATGCACATATTCTGTTTTGCCAGAATACCCTCGAAATAGGTAAGATTGACTATTACATTTATTTGCACATATCTAAGCCATACCTACATATATGTAGGTACCTACATTTGAATGTCATTGGTAGCACTTATAGTAGGTACTAGAGGGTTTTGCAATAGTCAGCCCTGTGTATCTTACGCACACATTAACGCGTGTACAGACGTCAGCTGCCCCCCCCCCCCCCTGGAAATTGTGTGTTCTACAATATATTATAAGATAAGATAAGATAGGATATCATTTATTGCCACAACACATAGTACAACGAAAACTTATTACAAATTTAATTACAGACTAACTAAACGCTAACATTTGCTGTGGCAAAGGGGATGTACTCAGCGTATGCTGTGAGTTAGGGTTCCATAGGAGGCCCTGACTGGCACAGCGCTGATTTTCAGTACACCCCTTTAATACCCCATTATGCCCCATTTACCTATGAAGCAGGATCCCTTGCGGGTGTTTGCCCTACACACTACATATACCTTGTGTTTCATGGTGTCATGGTGTGTAGTGTGTATGACAAAACCGGCGATCTGACCTAAAAAATCTGATTTGCCCCCTAATGGGCCAGGAGCTGGGTACGTCCCTGACTTTTGCCCGCGGCTTCGCCCGCCTGGCGAATTCGGTTATCGAGCGCTTTTCTCTCGAGAACTGTGCATTTTTTGGAATAAAAAGTAGCCTATGTCACTCTCTGGCCCATAAACTATCTCTATGCCAAAAATCACGTCGATCCGTCGCTCCGTTACGGTGTGAAAGACGGACAAACATACAAAGGTCAATGAACTTTTTCTTGTTTGTTATTCTGCCGCGTTGTCCAAGAGAAAACAGTGACAGTGTTTCTTAAAAAAACTGCTTTGATATATGCGACTAATATGCTTAGGAGATAGTCTATATAATAATAAACTTGTAACTATGATAATAACCCTCCTTCTTCGCAGTCGGGTAAAAAATTATACTTGATGAATTTTAACCACAGACAACATAAAGAAACTCGTGGTTTTAAAGCAGCGGTTCTTAACCTTTTAGTTAGGAGGGACTATTTGACAAAATCTGTCTTGCCATGGACCACCAACTGTTTGAAGGTAATATACGGTGAAAGTAAAATTGTAAATGAATGAATGGTTGCGACCTCTACTTGACTGGCGCGTCCTTTTGCCAATTCATTGTTGATGGCTTCAAATTCAAATTCAAATTAACTTTATTTGTAAGAATACAGTAAAAAATACATTGGTCTTATAACTATAACTGTTGTTCTTGTATTCAGCTTGCAAGCAAGCGTACAAATATTTAATTAAATAAGCTAAAGGTAATTTATAAGTCCATTAAAATAAATAATAATAATAATAACAATGTCCAAAAATAATTTCAATAATATAGCCTATAATTTAAGTAGTCCTTGACACTATAAAAACACTTCGTCAGTAACCATTCGCGGACCACTTCGAGTTCTTCCAGGTACCACCGGTTAAGAACCACTGTTTTAAAGAATTGTCCAAGGGACTTTACCATGGCAACGAGATACAAGAAAAAGTTGATCGACCAACAAACACACACTTTCGCATTTATAATATCAGTATGGATGTAGCAATAAATATAAAGGTGACAGCAAGGTATCATCCATTAGGCATGGGTGACAGTCTTTCCCGGCCCGGATAGCACCGACATGGAAATACCGGCCCTGTTTTTGTGTACACGCCCGTAGAAACTGACAGGAGCTACTATGGGCGTGTACACGAAAAACAGCGTAGGTATTTCCATGTCGGTATTATCCGGACCGGGAAAAGTGTCACCCTTGGGCATTACCATTCCGAGCACCCAAACGTTTACCATAGATCAGTGCCCTTAGTGTAAGTTTTCGGTTACAAAATACGTGTCGATCGAGTTCGCGTTAAAATCTCAATTTGTATGGAAACACATACATCGCAAACATTTCGCTAGAGGCGCTGTTCGTGTTTCTATACGAATTGAGATTTTAACGCGAACGCGATCGAGACGTATTTTGTAACCGAAAACTTACACTAAGGGTACAGAAATGGCGGTAAATGAAAACTTAACGTGAAATACCTTTACAGTAGTGTTCACAAAAGTAATCCAACCAACAGATCAGGCTTAATCGCTCTTTTTGATTCATCCTGGTCCATAATACATGAACTAAATACACTCTTTGTAACCGAAAACTTACACTAAGGGTACTGGCAATATTCCACCTGCCAAAATAGGTTCCCTCATTTTAATAATTTTGGCCCGACAACTATGTTAAAAGTGTTACCATTTTTTCCCACAATTACACCGGTAGTTCGTATCGTTTTAACGATGTATTGTCCTCCAGTCTCGGGAAAGGCGTTAACTCGAATTGTTTATCGCACTATAGACATTATCAAAGACATGACAGACATTAATATTGACACTGAGAAGTCGAAAATACAAACTGAAATAAAGATGCACAGAAAAACCAGAAAAATAAGACCAGCGCTGCAAGTTGCAACCAATCTTAATATCTCTTGTCCGGGTGAGCGGTTAGTTCCGATGGAATGCCGAAAAAGTTTCTCGATGAGGGCTACGGCGTAGATGTCGCTAGTGTCGTTACTTAAGTGGCTAAATAAAGAAACAAACAAGCTGAGATAAGTGGTGCATAGGAGAAATTCGTGTCTGTAGCGTTGTCCAGCGGTGGTGTAGCGGTATAGCACGCGGCACGGGATACCGAGAACCTGGGTTCGATTCCCAGCGCTGGTCTTATTTTTCTGGTTTTTCTTTGCATCAGTCTCAGTTAGTATTTTCGATTTAGGTTTTACGGAATGACCGAACTGAAATAAAAACAAAAAGATTCCAAAAAAACAATCTTTGGAACTCCTAATCACCCCCACTTTACGTCTACATAATGTGAAAGTTTGTGAGTGAGAGAGTATGTTTGTTACTTCTTTACGCTGAAACGGCTAGACGAATTTGGATGAAATTTGGCAAAAAGTTAGTTTTTAACCTGGAATAACAAATAGGCTACTTTTTATCCCGATGTTCCCACGGGACAGGGATAAAATCTCGAAATATCAACCGCTGGGTTTAGAGTCATGAAATTTGGCATAGGTGTTTTAATTTAACGAAACTGCAAACCACGATGTAATTTTAGGGAATTCCCACGGGAATTTTTAAAAACACTGAAATTTCGATTCAGCTGCTGGATCTAAGTGTGCGAAGCCGCGGGTAAACGCTAGTAAAAAATATTAATAACACCTTAAAAATAGTAAGTACTGTAATTTTTTTTATTTTTTTTTATATTTTGGCGGCTAGTCCAGCACTGATTGTAAGCAAAGCCGCGGATGGACGGACAGACAGACATGGTGAAGCTTTAAGGGTTCCGAGATTAACACTCCTTTAGTCCTACAAACTGTCACACATTGACATAACACCGCATAATAATAGTATTGTTACTAGGCAAGACTCGCGTGCGAGTAAATCGCATTACAATAGACTTAGTTACATAGTGTATGTTTGTACAACTAAAGCTAAATAGAACATCGTGTGAATGTAATCCTAAATTGAATAGATTACTTTAACAAATAATTTATACAGATAATTACTTAAGTACTAGCTTTTGCCCGCGGCTACGCCCGCGTGGTATTCGGTTATCGCGTGCTGTTCCCTCGGGAACTGTGCAATTTTCCAGGATATAAAGTAGCCCATAAACTATCTCTATGCCAAAAATCACGTCGATCCGTCGCTCCGTTACGACGTGAAAGACGAACAACCATACAAACACACACATTTTCGCATTCATATGGATTTTCATACTTTTAAGTCCAGAAATGAGAAAATTCCATATCAACTTCACCCCCTATTTCACCCCCTTAGGGGATGAATTTCTAAAAATCCTTTCTTAGGGCTCAGCTCACTTACATCATAAAAGGAACCCCTGTAGCAAATTTCAAGTTTCTAGGCCCAGCGGTTTGGGCTGTGCGTTGATATATAACCCAGTGAGTCAGGTTTGCCTTTTATATTATATATTATTATAGATAGATAACATCTACATGCTACAGGTGGTAGGACACACACTATCAGGTGGTAGGACCTTGAGCAAGGTCCACTCGGACTGCACCACCATCTTGCTCGCTAATCCTGCCGTGAAGCAGTGCTTGCACTGTTGTGTTTCGGCGTGGAGAGTAAGACAGCCGGTGAAATTACTGGCACTTATGGTATCCCATCTTAGGCCTCTACAACGCATCTGCAATACCCCTAGTGTTGCAGATATTTAAGGGCGGTGGTCACCTCTTACCATCAGGAGACCCTATTGCTCGTTTGCCATCCAGTCGAATAAAATAAACATCCGCGCACATCTCTTGTGGAAACACAGCCTAAAAAGTACTTATTTTTAGTCAGTTTCATGTCAAACAGTTTCTGCGGCTCGCCGCAATCGTTTTGCCCTTGTAGTTTTCTATTATTCTTGACTAGAACCTCTTGCCTTCACGCTTCCTTTGTTAGAAATAGGCTTCTGTCAACAACAATCAACTGTATATGTCGGCGGCCGATCGTAAAATCCGCCAGATCACGGAATTCCTAGGCAAATATCACGAATAGTCAAAATACCACCTACGGGACTTATCACGCTAACACACACAAGTAATATTTGGGCCAATCAACTTTACCGATACTTTGGGCGTCTCCTGCGTTGCCAAAAAAATCGTACTTCCAACAAGATATTTCACGGTTTAATAGGTTGAACTTACGTAGGATATCCTGTATTAATGTACACCATCTATTAAATTACAGAAAAGAACATGTTTACTTACAAAAATCTGCAATTGTTTGAAAAATTAGTGTCGGTAAAAAAGTTGATTGGCCCATTTACCTCGACGTTTCGGCAACATTACAGTGGCCGTGGTCACGAGTAGACTGAAGTGTGGGGTGTCAAGTCCGCCTAGCAGCGCGAGTCCTTCGAACTACCCGCACTTGATCACTAATAGTACCGGCACTTGTATCACGAACTACCCGCACACACTCGCACACTGGTGGTTGGTGGTATGAGTGATAAATGACTATGAGTGAGAATCACGAAAGTTTAAAACGTTAAATATCATGAAATGGCGCCATTTCATGATATGCCTAAGAATTTCGTGGTCTGTGCCCTTAGTGTAAGTTTTCGGTTACAAAATACGTCTCGATCGCGTTCGCGTTAAAATCTCAATTTGTATGGAAACACGAACATCGCAAACGTTCCGATGGAGACGCTATTCGTGTTTCCATATATAAATTGAGATTTTAACGCGAACGCGATTAAGACGTATTTTGTAACTGTAAACTTACACTAAGGGCACTCGGTAGCACATCGGTAGTTTTTATCCCGGAAAATTGCATAATTCCCGCGGGATAGCGACAAAAGAATTCTGGCTGGTCAAACCCCGTCTGGCGGGTACAGCTAGTATCCATACTAATATTATAAATGCACAACGTCTCTAATTGGGATGTCCCAATTTTTTACAAAGTATAATAAATCGAAAACCATTTGGAGAAATAGGCTTTGTGAAGCGTTTTCAGAAATCAGATTCCAAAAATATGATAATCTGAATTAAATAAATAAAATTTAAGTAATGACCTTCATTTGACCCCTGCAGTGTTACATCACAAATGCAGGTCTAAAGGAAAGTCTATACTTTAAAGCAAATTGACAGTTTGAAATGTTGCTGTCCTGCTTATAATAGCAAAGAGTGACAAAGATGGAAATTTAATCACATGATGTGCATTCGGCTTTAAACAGTTGTCATTTTATCGTAAAGTCCGAAATGTATACGAGTATTACCAATGTATTTTCACAAATAAAAGTATTAAATAACTACGTTAAAAGTGAATATAAAAGAATTTAAATATCAGATTTTATTAAAAAATATGTATTTACTGTCACACTATTGAACAAACCTACGAATAATCGAAGCTAAAAGAAGAGAAATAAATGAAACTATTTGTCATGGTTCATTTAGGACCGTGCCGTGCTTGTATGATTGTTGACTGTCACTTGACTTTCAGTAATGCCACAGATTATTTTATGTACAAACTGAATTTTTCTAGGCAATGGAACGTGACTGTCTCACTGTGACGTCATCCAGCTTATTTCGTAAAAAAATTATAAAAAATTAAATACTCATCCAAATTCAAAATCGATGAAAAAGGTATCTTAAAATATCCTATTCTTTCCAAAAATAAGATAAAAACTATAGGTTATTTTTTTTGGGACATCCCAATTGTTCTGTCTTCTCCTATTTACGTTTTTACTGTTTTTGCTGTGATGTAGTGTGTTTTTGTTGTCAATAAATGTTGTGAGTTTGAGTTTGAAATGCGAAAGTGTCTGTGTTTGTATGTTCGTGTGTTTGTGTGTATGTTTGTTCGTCTTTCACGCCGTAATGGAGCAACGGGTCGACGTGATTTTTGGCATAGAGATAGTTTATAAAAAATGCACAGTTTCCGAGGGAACAGCGCGCGATAACCGAATACCACGCGGGCGGAGTTGCGAGCAAAAGCTAGTAAAAATATATATTATCTTATCTCTGTCCTATTTAGAATTTATATGGGACGGGCAATTTGTATGATAAAATAACATGTTTATAATGTACACACGGAACTAACAAATCAAACTGCATTTTATCTGATTATTTCAGATTCCACTGATTATAAGTATTGGGTACTTTCCTTGGTGCAAAAAAGTACCCGGGCGACCGAGCTTTGCTAGGGCTAAAAATCGGTAATAAGCGTTTTCCCAGAGATAAGACCAAGCTAGATCCATTTGTCATCCCCGAAAACCCCTACATACCAAATGTAATCGAAAACTTTGGAGCCATTTCCGAGATTCTGATATAATAGGCGTAATACTTTACGGAGGTCCATATCAATGAACTGAAACAATTACTTTGCCCACTTGCGACCTTATGATAGCTACGTTTACGCAAGAAATGTGTGTTCATGCAGTTCCTCCACCTCCACACTGTAAGAACACCAGGGCCGGATTTAGGGGAGGGCAAAGGGGGCAACTTTACTGCCCGGGGCCTCCACAAAATAGGGGCCCCCACAATAGACATCGGAAAAAAAATCTTTCAAATCCCGACGAGTAAATACTGGGAAACAACAATTCGTATACTTCTTCACTTCAATAAGGCAATCAGTAAAATATCAAAAGACCCTTTGGCCTCCACTCCTTTGTTGCCCCAAGGCCTCCACACCTCTAAATTCGGCCCTGAAGAACACACAAATCACACAAACCCATCTATCACCACCACACTACACTGACGCTTATTGACAGATATAGGGTCTAATATTAATTAATAATGCAATTTTCCGGGATAAAAACGTTCCGATGTTCTTCTCCGAGACTTAAACTATCTGTGTACCGAATTTCATCGAAATACGTTCAGCGGTTTAGATGTGACAAGCTAACAAACTAACTAATTATAAAAACCTCACTTTTAGAATATCAGTGGGATGATAATAATAATATTGTATTGAATTAATAAATAAACTAAACTATAGGTACTTCGTTTTTAGGGTTCCATAGCCAAAATGGACCATCAATGTTAGAAAGCTGTAATTTTGCACAAATATAAATGTAAACTATGCCGACAAAACGGCAAATTTTTTTTGGAGTACCTCCCATAGACGTAAAGTGGAGGTGATTTTTTTTCTGATCCAACCTTGTAGTATGGGGCATTGTTAGATAGGTCTTTTAAAAAAATTAGGGGGTTGCTAAAACGATTTTTCGATTCAGTGATTTTTTTGCAAAATATTCAACTTTAAAGTGCAAATTTTCATTAAAATCTCGATTTTTAAAACGTTAAAAAATATAACTATTACTTACGATACCAAAAGCACGTAAATAATCATAATTATGTCCTTGCTAATTGTTACACATTCGCCGTGACTTATTTATCAAGTGTTTATTTATCAATAACCTAACCAACAAAAAATTGGAAAACCCCGACTTTGCCACTATAAAGTTCAATATCTCAAAAACGGCTGAACCGATTTTGATGAAACATGTCTAAGAACCATCGCTAAAAAGCCTGCTATCAAATAACAAAAATCGCATTCAAATCGGTCTACCCATTTAAGACAGACGGACACACATAGCGGTCAAACTTATAACACCCATCTTTTTGCGTTGGATAGATATAGGTAGTTAGTGTTCAGATTTGTAACTAAGGGACCCCGTACATCCCTGTATTGTTATTATTTTTATTGTAATTTTCTCTTTAATCGTATGCTGTAGTTTTTAAGTATTTTATTTGTAATTATTTTATTTTGAAAAAATGACTTTCTGCCAAGTTTCTTGCGGCGCATTCTTCTTGGCAATGATGGTCTTTCCGAAAGCGTTGGTAGTTTAAAAAAAAATGACGTGTAAAAGTGCCCATTGCGGCCTATTTACTGAATAAATGATTTGAATTTGGATAAAAATACACATCACGATCGCTGAACTTCTTTCTAATGCTAAAAAAACGAAGTATAAGGGTTAAAGCGAGCGGAGCCAAGGTATAAACTATTGTTTCCATACACGGCAGAGAAACGGTTAAGTGTTAAAATTCAAGTGCAGACGCCAACCTTGGCCGCTTTGTATGGAAAGCGACGAAATGGGTGAAAGTCACCCAACCGGTGGCCAAAGTCTAACACGGACGGTGCACTGTATCATCGGAAATATCTACGCATGTTGTGATGTCAAAGGTCTTATTAAATAACTAGCTTTTGCCCGCGGCTCCGCCCGCGCGGTATTCGGTTATCGCGCGCTGTTCCCTCGGGAACTGTGCATTTTTCCGGGATAAAAAGTAGCCTATGTCACTCTCAGGCCCATAAAATATCTCTATGCCAAAAATCATGTCGATCCGTCGCTCCGTTACGGCGTGAAAGAGGGACAAACATACAAACATACAAACACACAAACACACAAACATACAAACACACTTTCGCATTTATAATATTAAGTATGGATAATAAATATTATGGGACACTTGTCACCAATTGACCAAGTCCCAAATTAAGCGATCAATCAATCAATCATTTATTTGCGATAAAAACATACTTAAATGCATGCAAATGCAGTTTTAGATGAGACACAGAACATTATTTTATATTTAAGATTATTTTATATTACCAATGAAATTAGAAAATAAATACATACAATTCCAAATACAATGTCAAGATAGAATCCATTCCATACTATCCATACTAATGTTATAAATGCGAAAGTGTGTTTGTATGTTTGAGTGTTTGTGTTTTTGTCCATCTTTCACGCCGTACCGGAGTGAAGGATCTACGTGATTTTTGGCATAGAGATAGTTTATGGGCCCGAGAGTGACATAGGCTACTTTTTATCCCGGAAAAATGCACACTTGACACCAATTGACCTCGTTCCAAACTAAGCAAAGCTTACTAGGTAATGCATAAACATACTTATATAGATAAACTAGCTTTTGCCCGCGGCTCCGCCCGCGTGGTATTCGGTTATCGCGCGCTGTTCCCTCGGGAATCGTGCATTTTTGCGGGATAAAAAGTAGCCTATGTCACTCTCGGGCCTACAAACTATCTCTATGCCAAAAATCACGTCGATCCGTCGCTCCGTTACGGCGTGAAAAACGGACAAACACACAAACACACTTTCGCATTTATAATATTAGTATGGATTAGTATGGATTTGTACTTTATTGCCCAATTGTAAATAATATCACTTTTCTAATTATGCAACAGACTAGACGCTTTCCAATTGCACCACTCTAACAATCGACGACATAGTCATGACTCGAGCGGTGACGAGTGTATCCGCTGTTTCCGATTATCTGTGACGCACCCGGGTCCGATTCGTAACGGAAATGTTGGGACGGACTTATTGTTTGAGGAAAGTTTATGAATGAACTTAGTTGTTTCCCGCGACTCCGCCTGCGAAAAATTGTACAGAGTTGTCTATACTCCAATTCAATAGAATCTAACAATCCTGTAGACACTTCCAGCCTACTAATATGATCACCGGGCTGCCTAAGGCTTTGTGATGTGACTATTATTCTTTTTTGATTCCTTTTAGATGATAATTGCAACAACAGGGACATATATGTATAATCAAACGTGCCTACATTAGGGTGTGTTAAATGTGTAGAAATTGTTAGATTCTATTGAATTGTACTTTATTGTTTTATTATCTCGCTAATATTGTTACGTTCGTGGCGAATCCATCGTGATTGAAAAGCATTTTTAACACCGATGAATACGAGCAGGATTTATTTTCACACTGTTACTTAACTTTACAAAACACTTGATTCACACCACAGCAATTTCGCACTGAAACTAAATGTAAGTTTGTTACTCTATTTGTTTGTTTGTTACTTTATCACATCAAGTCTAAACCGCTGAACCGATTTTAATCATGAAACTACCGTGAGACTCACTCATACTAAATGATATTGTAACGGATAACTCACGTTTTAAATCGAGTTTAGCTCGACATGTCGCGAGCAGAGCGGTGGCGCGTAGTGCGCGTGTTGCGGCAGCCGCCGAGTCGCGTGCTCCAGTGATGAAGGATTTCGAAATAGTCCGAAACGTCGAGCTAAACTCGATTTAAGACGTGAGTTATCCGTTACAATATCATTTAATATATAGCTTAACCGATTTTGATGAAATTCGGTATACAGATAGTTTGACTCCCGGGGAGGAACATAGGATATTTTTTATCGCGGAAAATTGCATAGTTGCCGCGGAATAGTGATCGAATTCTACGCGGAGTTGCGAGCAACAGCTAGTGTAAGCTTTCGAGATAAATGCTTTTTAAATTATATTTTGGTATAATGCGATGCATTTATTACATTAACTAGCTTTTGCCCGCGACTTCGTCCGCGTGTACTTTAGTTATCAGGCTATATGTTTTACTAGCTTTTGCCCGCGACTTCGTCCGCGTGTACTTTAGTTATCAGGCTATATGTTTTATTTAATTAACCTTCATATTATATGAAAACCCTCTCCCTTATTGAAGTCGTCAACACCATACGGATCATTTTAAATGGTGACCAGCCATATTTTTAGTGTAGAAATAAGGAAGTCTCATAAAAACTCCCCCCTGATAAGTCGAAAGCTACTTCTTCTTTCTTTATCTTTGCCTACGGAGATAATTTTTATTTCTTATCAGGACCCTTAATACCGATAGGTATATGTATACTTAATAGCAATTTTCATACTGGTAAGTCCAGAAATCAGAAAATTTCAATACAAACTTCATCCCCCCCCCCCCATTTTACCCCTTTAGGGGATAATTTTATCTATTTCACCTACACAGATAATTTTAAATTGTAATCGAGAACTTGTATACCTATTTTCATACTTCTAAGTCCAGAAATGAGAAAATTTCCATATAATCTTTACCCTCCATTTTATCCATCTAGGGGGGGAATTTTATCCATTTCACCTGGACAGATAGTTTTTAGTTGTAATCGAGAACTTATACACCTATTTTCATAGTTCTAAGTCCAGAAATGGGAAAATTTCCATACAAACTTTACCCCCCCATTTTACCCCATTAGGGGGGAATTTTATCCATTCCATATACTCAGATAATTTTTGATTGTAATCAAGAACCTATATACCTATTTTCATAGATCTAATTCCAGAAATGAGAAAATTTCCATACAAACTTTACCCCCCCATTTTACTCTTTTAGGGGGAATTTTATCCATTTTGCTTACACAGATAATTTTTAATTGTAATCGAGAACTTATATACCTATTTTCATACTTCTAAATCCAGAAATGAGACAATTTCCATACAAACTTTACCCCCCCCATTTTACCCCTTTAGGGGGATATTTTATCCATTCCACCTAAACAGGTCATTTCAGATAATTTTTGATTGTAATCGAGAACCTATATACCTATTTTCATAGATCTAATTCTAGAAATGAGAAAATTTGCATACAAACTTTACCCCCCCATTTTACACTCTTAGGGGGGAATTTTATCCATTTCGCTTACACAGATAATTTTTAATTGTAATCGAGAACTTATATACCTATTTTCATACTTCTAAGTCCAGCAATGAGAAAATTTCCATACAAACTTTACCCCCCCATTTTACCCCTTTAGGGGGTATTTTATCCATTTCACCTAGACAGATCATTTTTAATTGTAATCAAAAACTTATACACCTATTTTCATACTTCTAAGTCCAAAAATGACAAAATTGCATATAAGCTTCACCCCCCCATTTCACCCCCTTAGGGGATGAATTTCTAAAAATCCTTTCTTAGTGCTCACTTGCATCATAAAAGGAACCTCTGTACCAAATTTCAAGTTTCTAGGCCCAGCGGTTTGGGCTGTGCGTTGATATATAACCCAGTGAGTCAGGTTTGCCTTTTATATATATAGATAAGAGATGACCTTCATTTGTCTTTGAAAACTATGACGTGGACCGTCTACGTCATAGTTTTCAAAGCAACGGAATAAAAAGTAGCCTATATCACTCTCTGGCCCATGAACTATCTCTGTGCCACATATCACGTCGATCCGTCGCTCCGTTTCGACGTGAAAGACGGGCAAACATACAAACACACAGACGTACAAACACACACATTCCCATTTATAATATTAGTACGGATAAAGATATGAAATATTTCAATTATAAATACTTGTTTTACAGGAATGTATGACACACCTTGTTGCCTACTTGATAAGATTTAAAAGATTAAGTATACATTCATTAAGTATAATATTATGTGGCATACAGATAATGGCCGGCTAAACGATAAAATATAGGTCACTTGGACTTAGAGTACAATAAAATTGTATAAAAATAAATTTATTATTGTTGAAAAATAAACATTTAAAAGTCAACTTTTTACCTGACTGCCCGAAGGAGGATTATATTTTAAGAGTGTATGTATGTATGTATGTAAAGCATTTTGTACATATTATTATGCATTTAAGGAAAAAAAAACCTCATAAAAGTCATGAATATATGCAGCAAACAATTACTTTTGATTGTTCCGATTGCCGTTTCAGCACGCTGGGAATTAAATTCTGAAATATAATTCAAAAAGTCGTATCTTACAATGAAATGCATATTGTGATACGACCTTTTTCCGTAATGTGTTACATTACTAATGTGCTCTATAATTCGTTAAATAACAGTCGGGACCCATCACCGACATTTTTAGAGCCGATCACGATTTGAATGAGACTTTAAGTTACTTAACAGTTTCTAGACCACTAGACTTTTTTTTTGGGAATATCCGTGATTGCATGAACACATGGTAACATTAATCCAGGACAATAAGACGCACATACTTTGAAAGAGAAAGTAGTGACTAATAATTTTGGGTGTGGACGTTATTCGCATGTTTAGTTCAATAATACATACATACATACACATGCGTAGCGTCGCCAGCACCAATATCTGTACCACTACCATGAGTAGCATTAATAGTCTGTAATTCTCGTGCAAAGATGACATCTTTTTTTTGTCGACTTTTGAGTTCCTGTAATTCTGATATTACACATTCATATGAAAATCTGAAAAACCACAGGCATAGATAATTACGTCTAAAGTCGGGTCCAGAATTAGGCGAACTAACTTGACAGCCGAAAATGTTGCCAGACATAGGAAAAAATAAATAGTGATGGGTTTATGTCGACCCAAATATATCGATATAACCTTGTGCTTTCTATAGATCTGATTCTACTTATATTTTATCAAGATTCGCAATCACTGTTATAGCTTCGAGCAGACCGATGACAGAAAGCCGAATGCACAGACTAATAAGACTTACCGAATGTCAACAAAACAAAATGGCGAACAGCATCCTTAACGATGTCCAAAATGATGTTCGATGTATTTATAATTCCAACTAATTTTTATTATTATTATTTTTCTCAGTAAAATTATTAGTTTGTTTCCAAACACAATAATAATGATTAACTAGACTTTTTAAACATCGATATTAACAGCACTAGCCAAACTGTGGCAACATTAGTGTACAATTAACTGTCAAGTTAGTTCGCCTAATTCTGGACCCGACTTTAGTCCATACTTACAAAAATTCATCTACTTCTGTTGCCTAGTTTTCAAATGAGACCGGGACTACGTTTGTATGGAGAATGGAACGAAGAGACTTTTTTTAAGGATCTGACTCTTTTCTTGATCTTCAGATCCGGATTTACCCATCTCTAGCGCCTCTACAAATAATTTACGCCGCCGCTATCGAGTACGGTCACTGTGAACTCATGGTAGTGGTACAGACAAAACAAAACGTGCGTAAATATCTGTTACGACTCTATTTCTAGAGTCGGTGAGATGATTATCCATCCATACTAACACAAATGCGAAAGTGTGTGTGTTTGTACGTTTGTCCGTCTTTCACCTCGAAACGAAGCGACGGATCGCCGTGATTTTTGGGATGGAGATAGTTTATGGGCCAGAGAGTGACATAGGCTACTTTTTATCCCGGAACAGCGGAGGGAACAGCGATAACCGAATTCCACGCGGGCGAAGCCGCAGACAAAAGCTAGTGTTGCTTATAAATATACTTCATTAAAAAATCTAAACTGGTGGATGAAAAAATTTGAAAAAATTCTGGATGGTAGTAAGTACATCAAACTTACAAGGAAAACTATAACGGTTAAGTTTTCTTGATTATTAGTAGTTTAAGAATTGGAATATTCCCTACAAAATACGAAATCCTTAGAAAAATATTACTTAATTTTTTCGTAATGGCTGCGGAACCCTATTTCGGGCGTGTCCGACACGCTCTTGGCCGGCTTTTTTAGCTTGCCTAATAAAATAAATCAATAAGCCCACGTTTCTACAAAAAGAAGTGAAATCCCACCAAAAACATTCTGTAAAAAACTAGCCAAGTCTCGATTACATTTTACTAGTGCAAAGTGGTGGCAACAGATAATAACTAGATTAACTAGATGCAATAAGAGCAATACTGTTAGTTGTACTTGATGGCATGACAGAGACGGATGTATCAATTAACATCGCGTTTGTTTGTTTAAAATGCCGTAATGTAATATGGGGTCTATTATTAATGAGCAGGTAAATTTAGTCATCATCATCAAAATTATCTCCCTTGCTACTTATTATTATAGTATAGTATATTATTTATTTATTTGAATTATGGTACATGAAGATGATAGTACAAATATATAATATTACTATGTATAGTTTATAGAATGTGTAAATAAAGATCCCACCAAAAACATTACATGTAAAAAGCTGCAAGTCTCGCAACGCAATGCAGTTCTTGTAATGCTAAAAAGGTTTGAGATGCAATGTTATACCAAGTCGGTTATTTTTGTCAGTACCGGGGGGTTTCCATAGAACTCGATTTTCACCAACTTGCTTATTTTAAAACCATAGAAAAATACAGTTTATAGTTCTCAAATAAAGAGTAAACCAAATTATTTTAAAAACATAAATGACTTGGCCATCGCAAGGCTACATAATGACATAAGAATTATAATCATCAACGTCAGCTATTTCAAGTAATTATAATTATAGATAGCGCTAGTCCCAGCCTTGCAGTTTGAGTGATACACATAATACGAGAATGACTAAAGGTTGAGTGCGATGGCCAAGTCATTATGTGTTTAAAAAATTATTTGGTTTACTCTTTATTTGAGAACTATAAACTGTATTTTTCTATGGTTTTAAAATAAGCAAGTTGGTGAAAATCGAGTTCTATGGAAACCCCCCGGTACTGACAAAAATAACCGACTTGGTATAACATTGCATCTCAAACCTTTTTAGCATTACAAGAACTGCATTGCGTTGCGAGACTTGCAGCTTTTTACATGTAATGTTTTTGGTGGGATCTCATCACTTTTTTTAGGCAGTACTTTTTTTTTCGGGTACTACTTCTTGTAATAACGCACTACTATCTTCATTTGTTTATCCTTCCTTGTCCATCGTCCATCGTCCATCCTCGTCTATCGTCTATCGTCCATTCTCGTCCATCGTCCATTCTCGTTCATCGTTCATCGTCCATCGTCCACTATCATCCATCGTTCATCCTTGTCCATCGTGTGCCATCCATCGTCTATCCTCGTCCACTATCCATCATCCATTCTCGTCTATCGTCCACCGTCCATCGTCTATCCTCGGTTATCGTCCATCGTCCATCCTCGTTCATCGTCTACAGTCCATCGTCCGTACCGACTGTCGTCGTCGTCGTCGTCGTCGTCGATCGTCGGTCGTCATCCGTCGTCCATCGTCGCCCATCGTTGAACTTCCGTCGTCCGTCTACCGTCTGTCGTCCATCGTACATCGTCCATCGTCCACCCTCCATCATCCGTCGTCGATCGTCGGTCATCGTCCGTCATCCGTCGTCCGTTGTCTTGTCCGTCGTCGGTCGTTGTCTTTTGTCCGTCGTCGCCATCGTCTATCGTTCGTTGTCCGTCGTCTGTCGGCGTTCGTCTTCTGTCGTCGTCCGTCGTCTGTCATCGTCCGTTGTCCGTCATCGTCCGTCGTCGAACTTCCCTCGTCAGTCATCGTCTGTCATCCGTCGTCGAACTTCCGTCGTCATCCATCGTCTTTCGTCGGTCGTTCGCCTTTCGCCCGTCTAATTTCCGTCATCCGTCGTCGTCCGTCGTTTTCTGTCGTCCGTCGTCGTCCGTCGTTCATCCTCCACCATCCATCGTCCGCACTTGGCTCGCGTGGGAACTAAGGCCCAAGCCCTCTTATTCTGAGAGGAGGCTTGTGCCCAGCAGTGGGACGCATATAGGCTGGGATGATGATGATGATGATGATGATCCATCGTCCGTCGCCCATCGTCCATCGTCCACACTCCATCGTCCAACGTCCATTTTCTACCCATCGTCCATCGACCATTATCCATTGTCCATCATCCATATTCCAATGTCCATCGTCCATCCTCGCGTCCACTCGCATCGCACACACATTCACAAACAAACGAACTTTGGTACTTATTACATTAGTAAGATAAACAATTTCATTTTAACCCTTAATACTCAGGTATTAAGACTCAACATTAATACGTATACAATACGACTACGTTCAATAAAGTCATTGCTGTGTAACTTTGTAATCGCTAGTATTTATATGGGATTACAAACTTACTTGTGCAGTTTATATAACTTTGAAACGTGACTGAAATTGCAACATTTTGGATTTTTTTGTGACCATGTAGGCTAAAAACTAACTATGTTTAAAATTTGGAGCTTGTGGGTCTGCTAGAAGTACCTTAGAATTATGATGATCAAAAGTCAGTGTATAGGTATGTCAGTGACAAAACTGAGGAACTTTAACATGTGATAGTTCTTAATCTACGTGTTCGAACTGAATGTAATTGATAATATATCTAAGTCCCATTAGGCCCTATAGGTAACTGAAAATTCAGGGTTCTAGCTTTAGCCATAACAAAAATACAGGGTGTTGAAAATAGCCTGAATGGCTTCGAGAAAAGTATGGTACGGCCGTGCCTTTGTTTTTTTTTGCTCGACTTGGCGGGGGCACTGCCGTGCCCCCAGATATTTGTCCCTGTAAATACAGAGCAGCACAATTCACCATTAGTAGGCATGCAAAAATTTTGATTCTAAATTACATTAACTAGATACAATATGTTCATGTCAGCTTTACATTAGTTACTATGTCATAAATTCCTTAATACTATAAAAATATTTTTCCTTTAGCCAGGATTTAAGTTTAAATAGAAACCTTTTACGGCAGAGCTCTCAACTCCACGGGAATATTATTATAAAATTTTCCGGACATTATAAAACAGTTCTTCTTGTGTAACGTTGTTTTGGAACTAGGCATCTTAATACGAAACACATCTCTTTCACGTAAAGTACAATTCAATAGAATCTAACAATTTTCTACACATTTAACACACCCTAACGAGGTCACGCATGATTATATATGTCCCTGTTGTTGCAATTATCATCTAAAAGGAATAAACAAAAAATAATAGTCACATCACAAAGCCTTAGGCAGCCCGGTGTTTATATTAGAAGGCTGGAAGTGTCCGCAGGATTGTTAGATTCTATTGAATTGGAGTATAGGATTGGATTCCGTACAGGTTTATCGAACATCCCCAGATTATTATACTTACTAGCTTTTGCCCGCGGCTCCGCCCTCGTGGTATTCGGTTATCGCGCGCTGTTCCCTCGGGAACTGTGCATTTTTCCGGGATAAAAAGTACCCTATGTCACTCTTGGCCTCATAAACTATCCCTATGCCAAAAATCATGTCGATCTGTCGCTCCGTAACGGCTTGAAAGAGGGACAAACATACAAACATACAAATACACAAACACACTTTCGCATTTATAATATTAGTATGGATTTTTAGAAATAATGAAAGTACATATTCGTAAATACTTGAAAGAAACCTCTTTATATCTGTTTTCTGTATCGCTTACTATTTCTGGTGTACAATAAAGAGTCTTTGTATTGTATTGTATTGTATGAAAAAATATTTTTGGGGTTTGGGTTTTTAATTATTTAATTAACATCTTGTAAGTATAAGTATGTTTATCCGTTGCCTAGTTCCCATAGCACAAGCTCTGCTTAATTTGGCACTAGATCAATTGGTGTCAATCGTCCGTAAAAAAACCGGCCAAGAGCGTGTCGGGCACGCCCAAAATAGGGTTCCGTGGCCATTACGAAAAGATTAAGTAATATTTTTCTAAGGATTTCGTATTTTATACGGAATCTTCCAAGTTTAGGTATATTTTATACCTTACGCTGCTATTTACTCATAAACTACTAATAATTCTCAAGAAAACTTAACCGTTATAGTTTTCCTTGGAAGTTTGATATACTGACTACCATCCTGAATTTTTTCAAATTTTTCCACCCACCGGTGTAGATTTTAGAGGGGGGGGGGAGGCGCTCGATTTTAATGAAAATTTGCACTTTAAAGTTGAATATTTCGCAAACAAATTACTGAATCGAAAAATCGTTTCAGCAAACCCCTAATGGTTTTAAAATACCTATCCAACGATAATACCCCACACTATAGGGTTGGATGAGAAAAAAAATCACCGCCACATTACGTCTATGGGAGGTACCCTAAAAAAAATTGTTTTTAAATTTTTTATTGTACAGTCAGCTGCAGAGAAAGGGTACCCCCCTGTAATGGCGGTAAGTATGGATACCGCCGTTACAGGGGGGTACCTTTTCTCTGCAGCTGACTGTACTATTTTGTCGGCATAGTTTACCTATATATTCGTGCAAAATTACAGCATTCTAGCATTGATAGTCCCTGAGCAAAGCCGCGGACGGACAGACAGACATGGCGAAAGTATAAGGGTTCCGTTTTTGCCATTTTATCTCCGGAACCCTAAAAAGAATTCCTGTTACAGTCATAGTTTAGTACGAAAATTATTACGCGTAAACTGTTCGATCTGGTACAATTGAAATTCCGGGATTTTATAAAATTCCCCTGGGAATCCCCAAAATGTATATCGCGATCTTCATTGAGATTGTGTTAAGAACTATCCAAAATTTCAAGAGACTAAGCCCAGCGGTTGAAATTTCAAAATTTTATCCCTGTCCCGTGGGCAATTCCCACTGGGAATATCGGGATAAAAAATAGCCTGTGTATTATTCCAGACGTCCAGCTACTTACATGCTAAATTTAATGACTAAGGCCAGCTGTTATTATTTCCAGATTTTGTTTCTATCCCGTGGAAATGTTGGGATAGAAAGTAGCCCATGTGTTATCCCAGACGTCCAGCTATCTACGTACCGAGTTTCATCCAAATTCGTCCAGTCATTTTAGCGTGAAGGAGTAACAAACGTACACACACACAAACTTTCGCATTTATAATATTAACAGGATAAACGATAAATTTCATCAGTATGACATATAACATTTGCATAATCTGAAACATATGGTATGTTATCAGTTAGATAAATTTACTTACCCGTAACTCAGTGTATGATAAAAGGTACTTGGAATTTCGAAGTCGGTTAACAAACACTAGAAACTATAATTCGGATTTATAAATAAACTAGCGACCCGCCCCGGCTTCGCACGGGTTACTGGATGTTATTATACACTAGCTTTTGCCCGCGACTTCGTCCGCGTTACTTTAGTTATCAGGGCATATGTTTTAATTAACCCCTCCCCCCATTACACTTTACCCCCCCCCCCCCATTTTACCCCTTTAGGGGGTAATTTTATTAATTTCACCTACACAAATAATTTTTCATTGTAATCGAGAACTTATATACCTATTTTCATACTTCTAAGTCCAGAAATAAGAAAATTTCCATACAAACTTTACTCCTCCACTTTACCCTTTAGGGGGGACTTTTATCCATTTCACCTACACAGATAATTTTTAATTATAATCGAGAACTTATACATCACTTTTCATACATCTAAGTCCAGAAATGAGGAAATTCCATATAAGCTTCACCCCCCCCATTTCACTCCTTTAGGGGATAAATTTCTAAAAATCCTTTCTTAGTGCTCACTTACATCATAAAAGGAACCTCTGTACCCAATTTCAAGTTTCTAGGCCCAGCGATTTAGGCTGTGCGTTGATATATAACCCAGTGAGTCAGGTTTGCCTTTTATATATATAGATATAAACCTTCCTCTTCAATCACTCTAACTATTAAAAAAAACCGCATCAAAATCCGTTGCCTAGTTTTAAAGATTTAAGCATACATAGGGATATAGGGACAGAGAAAGCGACTTTGTTTTATACTATGTAGTGAAGTATGTAAGACTAAAAATTACATTAAGCAAATCATTTTTTGTTGGGACAAACACGTGAAGAAACCTGCACCACAATAGTATGTGTGATGTTTTCCGCATGGGGCTCGCGTGTAAAGTACCCAAGCCCTTTCGTTCTGCGAGGACGCCTGCCCTTAGCACTGTGACGTAAGACGAAGAAGATGACATAAATATGAATTTTTATACAATAAATTAACGTCAACTAACGCTTCTTTCCTATAATTTAACTGTTATAAATTATCATTTCACTACTTTCTTCATTTGATCACGTTTGTTTTTTACATCTGTGGAAAAATTTGGCTAGAAATATTTAAGCGGTCAGTGTAAAATTTATAAAAATATTGAAAATGCATTTTAAAGCTTACCTATTAAAATATAAATTCGCTACTTTTAGCACCTATACCACATTCACAATATTTAAATAAAACACATAATTTGGCCTAATTAAAAAACGCCTAACAACAAAATGACCTAATTCAAATTAGACTAATCCACTTACCCAAACGTAAACACAACACAAATTCATTCACAACACTACCAATAATTAAAATAAAAGTTTGTTAAAAGTGAAAATTACCGTTACGTATAGCGCTAACGGTACGTCATGCGCGTGCGACGGTTTCAAAGGCACTGATCGAGACGCGGCCACAGTATAGATATTATACAGATGGTACAGTGCATCTACACGATTATATATAATCGTTAATCAATTCCATAAATTAGTCTTGCATAATATCATAGGTTCCATTCCTTGTTTTGCCATAGTATAGCGTACAAATATGTTGTAAAATTACGGATACGCATCTGAATATCGAATGTTAAAATATCGAATTTATTAAAATATCGAATGGGTCTGCCTGAAGTTGCCTGGAAGAGATCGCTCTTAAGCGATAAGGCCGCCTGTTGCTTACCTTGTAATTTTCTCTGTGTACCTGTTTTCTGTATCGCTTATTATTTCTGGTGTACAATAAAGAGTATTTGTATTGTATTTGTATTGTATTGTATTGTATAAATACAACAAATACGAATATTATTTTTGAACAACACATTTAATACACTGGAACCAGTGAAATGTACATTCTGTTACTTATTTTCTGTGCATTGCCTATATTTTTTTGTATTAATACCCTAATCCCGAAAATTCGATATTTTTTGTGGGTCGATTAGATGTATTCAATTACAGATGTGTTACAATTTGTGCAACAAGAGATAAAAGTTATTTTTTAAAGTGTTGATTTTGAATGCCGAGTAAATGAAGGATTCTATAGTTGTATCATGAGCATAGCGAGTGATTCTAGGTGTCTAATGCGTATTTAAGTTGATAGTAATTTAGTTTTTTTATGTCTCGATAGATGGTGTTGTACTTGTTTAAAACACGCTAACGTTAGGTCGCTTTACAATGTATGTATTTGATGTTGATTTTTGTATGCTTGAGAGCTGCAGAAGAACAGAAAGAATCGAAGGAGATTTGTAGTAAGAGCAAAGAGTTCAATATAAGGAGTCCAAACACCGCACCGACTTTCATTGCCCTGTAGGAGGTTAGAATCCTGCAGCGAAACATTCAAATACACGATATACAAAAAAAACCATTGTTCTCTTGTGACCCATACAACTTTTCACCTCGGCAGCAAGAACTTATACTTCTATACTAATATTATAAAGAGGTAAAGTTTGTGAGGTTGTAGGGGGTAATCTCTGAATGTACTGAACCGATTTTGATGAAATTCGGTATACCGATAATTTGAGTCCCAGAAAAGAACATAGAATGGTTTTTATCCCGGAAAATGACATAGTTCCCGCGGCATAGCGATAAATTAAGTCTACGTGAACAGAGTCGCTGGCAACAACTACTATTGTGACCCTTTTCAGGGTTCCGGAGCCAAAATGGCAAAACCGGAACCCTTATAGTTTCGCCACGTCTGTCTGTCTGTCTGTCTGTCCGTCCGTGGCTTTCCTCAGGGACTATCAATGCTAGAAAGCTGTAATTTTGCACGGATATATAAGTAAACTATGCCGACAAAATAGTACCTACAATTAAAAATTCAAAAACATTTTTTTTTAAGGTACCTACCTCCCATAGACGTAAAGTGGCGGTGATTTTTTTTACTCATCCAACCCTATAGTGTGGGGTATCGTTGGATAGGTATTATAAAACCATTAGGGGTTTGCTAAAACGATTTTTCGGTTCAGTAATTTGTTTGCGAAATATTCAACTTTAAAGTGCAAATTTTCATTAAAATCGAGCGTTCCTCCCCCCCCCCACTCTAAAATCTAAACCGGGGGGTGGAAAAATTTGAAAAAATTCAGGATGGTAGTCAGTATATCGAACTTTCGAGGAAAACTAACGGCTAAGTTTGCTTGAGAATTATTAGTAGTTTATGAGTCAATAGCAGCGTAAGGTATAAAATATACCTAAACTTGGAAGATTCCGTATAAAATACGAAATCCTTAGAAAATTATTACTTAATTTTTTTGTAATGGCTACGAAACCCTATTTTGGGCATGTCCGACACGCTCTTGGCCGGTTTTTTTACAGTAAAACCTGCTTGCTTTAGGTTTTGAATTGAAAAAAAATTCAAATGATTCCACCATTAATTGACAACGTCAACTCTATTAAAAAATTAATTGCATTTTAATTCAAACAAATAGCTCCCATGCACGCATCTATTAATTTAATTAATTGTATGACACTGGTAATCGTGAATTATAACGATAAGGTGATAACATCACGTGCGGTGATAAGGGGTGATAATGATACGGGTGCGGTCGCCATTTTTGGTATTCTTACGTAACTAAAAGGTCAATGTACAGTCGAGTGTTGCATCTTGCTCGCTAATGCCGAGAAGCAGTGCTTGCACTGTTGTGTTTGGGTGAATCCACGAGCGTCTCAACCGTTGTCATTCCCTAGCTGTTTATATTAAGAAGTAAATAATTCATATGCATTGATTTTTGTATTGAAATACCTGCCTGAGTACAGAAGCTATTTACGTCATAATTAAAAAACAATCTGCCTTCCAATTCTTAAAATCTCAGGCAAGGGACTGACAGCGGTTGAGACGCTCGTGGATTCACCCGTTTCGGCGTGGAGAGTGAGACAGACGGTGAAATTACTGGTACTTGAGGTATCCCATCTTAGGCTTCTAGGTTGACAACGCATCTGCAATACCCCTGGTTGCAGATGCTTATGGCCGGTGATGATCTCTCACCATCAGGAGACCGACATGCTCGTTTACCATCCAGACGAAAAACAAAAACTAATTTCAAAGAGTGCTACTACGAAATTCGTAAATCAAAATTCGTATCGTTTCGTCTCTCTTACTCTCGTCTAGAAGTATATAAGCGGACCTTGCACGGGGTCCTACCACCTGTAACGGCTAACTACTAGTACGGTTAACTACAGCCCAGCTGACCGCATTTAGTTCTAATGTGAACAATCGCCACTCCTGCGCACAGCCCGAATCCATTTAAGGAGCGGGGTTAACGACCCTTTTGACATAGTTATTAAATTCGATACCGGTGGCCACACAAATTCGTCTAGGAGTACATACCATCTAGTAACGGCATACGTTTTTGGGCTAATCAACTATTTTACCAACACTTTGGGCGTCTCCTGCGTTACCAAAATTGTCTCTGGCGTTACCAAAAAAATCGTACTTCCAACAAGATATTTCACGGCTTAATAACTTAAACTTACGTAGGGTGGCATGTATTCATGTACACCATCTATTAAATAACAGAAAAAAACCGGCCAAGAGCATGTCGGACACGCCCAAAATAGGGTTCCGTAGCCATTACGAAAAATTAAGTAATATTTTTCTAAGGATTTCGTATTTTATACAGAATCTTCCAAGTTTAGGTGTGTGCTTGCACTTTTGTGTTTCGGCGCGGAGAGTAAGACAGCCGGTGAAATTACTGGCACTTGAGGTATTCCAACTTAGGCCTCTAGGTTGGTAACGCATCTGCAATACCCGTGGTGTTGCAGATAAATAGATAAATAAATAAATATCATGGGACACTTGACACCAATTGACCTAGTACCAAACTAAGCAAAGCTTGTACTATGGACACTAGGCAACGGATAAACATACTTATATAGATAAATACATACTTAAATACATATTAAACATCCAAGACCCGAGAACAAACATTTGAATTATTCATACAAACATCTGCCCCGGCCGGGATTCGAACCCGGGACCTCAAGCTTCGTAGTTAGGTTCTCTAACCATTTGGCCATCCGGTCGTCATCTGCAGATGTTTACGGGCGGTAGTGATCTCTTACCACCAGGAGACCCACATGCTCGTTTGCCTTCCAGTCGAATAAAAAAAACCATCATGCTGATGACGAAAGAGATTCTATTTTAACGAGTATAAAAATATGTACTTAAATCTTGAAACTGCCGGTAATTAGTGAGACGTCCTAATGACTGTCTGAAATGACAACTGGTGGCGCTTAATTATAGACTTTTACTAGCTTTTTCCCGCGGCTCCGCCCGCGTGGTATTCGGTTATCGCGCTGTTCCCTCGGGAACTGTGCATTTTTCCGGGATAAAAAGTAGCCTATGTCACTTTCGGGCCCATAAACTATCTCTATGCCAAAAATCACACCGACTTCAAGAAACCCTACCTTATAAAAAATAGAAAATACCATCCATTAACATCCGAAATAAAAGATCTGAGTGAAGAGGCATTTGGTCGCCGGGTGAAAAACCTTTTGATGGATAACCCTCTATACTCTGTAAGTGAGTTTTCGGACATAATCTTCTCTTGACATTATTTAAATATTGGTAAATATACTATGCTATTTGAGACATTTATTTATAGTTATATTTTTTTTGTACTTTTCATTAACATAATTCTGTGCCTCCTGTGATAAGTGATACAAGTGCAAAATCGTCATTTTACAGGAGAGCGAAAACAAGTTTAAAAAAATTCTGGTTTGTGAGCCAAGGGGGCTAGCATTTACCGAAGCACTTTTTTTTATTCATAAAAATATATTCTATAAACGTGCGTTTAGTGTTTTTCGGTAAATATTATAAGTTCGAAGAAAATCGCGAAAAACCTGTGAGTTGTACCTTTTGAAATGTCTAATGTGAGTAAATAATAAGTGTTAGATGATACAAGTTCAGTTATATCATGGTACACCCCTAGAGCACCCATAATATCTGTTGGTGTAAACTGATATGATATACATAAACTTATAAAATCTTATAACTCAGCGTTGTATGTTCCCAGCTCAATGTTGCTGAAGTAAATTAAAACACCTCTGAAAAAAAAAACTTTGAAAAAAATTTTTTTTTACTTTGTATCCTGTTATAAAAAAAAACCTAACTTATATCAGTTTGCAAAAAGAAAAGTAACTTAGGTGTATCAGTTTGCAGCGACACTGAGGCGAGCAGGTCCCGCCAACACCCCGATCCCGCATCACCTCATCCTCGCGCCCTCCTAACACACTCTTTATGCTCGCATCTTGTGATACTTGTATCACTTAAAACAACTGTTATTGCGTTAATATTTTATGGGATTAGTTTGGCTTTTGGATATAATTCAATTTGTATACCTTTACACTTAACAATGTATTTGTGAAAAGTGATTCAAGACGAGATGTGTCACTTATCACAAAAAAATATATATCAAATTTGTCTCGCATTGGTACGTACATGTTGAGTTGTACCCTGGTCTGGTTTTAGGAAAGTTGGTCAAAAGTGGTATAACTGTAGATATATCAATATTTCCGAAAAAAATACCGAAAAATAAAATGTGAAAATAGGTTCAATTTCATTTATACCACAAAGCACGAAAATAGCCTCTAGCGCAATTACATAAAGGGGTTACAACTTGATATATATCAATGTGCATGATTTTTTCTGCTAGTTATATCACTTTTCACAAAATTATCTCCGAAACTATAGCACCTACAAGTACGTGAGATAGACCCAAAAATTCGTTATTTTTTTCTGATTATATCTAAACAAAAACACACAAAAGGGTACAAGTCGAGTTATATCACTGATCACAGGAGGCACAGAATTTAATATTTCATTTTTTGACAACTTCCCCATGTGGACAAATTTAATTTATTTTGACATTGTATTTTAATGATTATTTTTTATCTTTGTTTATTTTTATAAGTTTTGACGATCTCAGCATAAAATTCTTATATAATTTGACATTAATGTATTTATATGATGTAAATTGTTATGTTGAGTGAATAAATAAACTAAACTAAACTAAACTATTCATCGCAGCGAGGTGTCAATTTAGAGCTAAATCCCTGCGCAGTTTTGCTGATGGCTTGAGTTTCAACCATTACCCGATCACCAGGTTTATAATCGGGACAAGGTGATCTGCTTTTGTCACCGTATTCTTTTCTCTTTTCCTCTTTCACTTCCTGAATTTCACGTGCCTTCTTTAGAGTTTCAGCGAGCAATAGCAGTTTCGGCGTAATTTCCGGAACGAAGGTTATCGCGTACGATTATTTCGGATTACTAATGTATGGCCAAAAAACTTTTCCCAGAGTATCATATACCAAAAAAAATTACCCAAATTATTATTTGGCAAAAAATCATTTGGCAAAAAAACTTATCGCAAATTTACAGTTAATAAATTTTTATTTGGCATATTATTGTTTCGCAAATAATTACTTAGTCATGTTTCATATTGCCAAGTAATATTTGGTAAAATGTATCGTTTGGCATAACGTACTCATCCCAAAATATCGCATGACATAATAACCTACTTTTCTGGGAATAGTTTGTTTCTTTGGAGGGGCGCAGTTCTAACCTAACCTAACCTACTTTTTTGATAGCAGTTCGTTTTTGCGGGGGACGCAGTTTTAACCTATAATCTAACCTACTTTTCTGGTAGCAGCCCGTTTCTGTGGGGGACGCAGTATAACCTCATCTACTTTTCTGATAGCAGTTCGTTTCTGTGGAAGACGCAGTTTTAATCTAAGCTACTTTTCTGGTAGCAGTTGGTTTTTGTGGTTGGTTTGTGCGAAATGTTATTTTGAACAAACATTTTTTTGGGATACAATATTAGCCAATATAAAACGTTTGCTTAATAAACGTTTGTCGTAATAAAATTTGACAAAGTAAAATTATGCCAAATGATAATTTGACCAAATGAATAAAATGCGAAATGTAAATATGCCAAAGATTCGTTTGGGAAATGAAACTAGTGCGATAAGTTTTTTGGGAAGTGAAATTTGGCGAAAAATATTTTGGCGAAACGGCAGTACACCGATTATTTCACGTAAGTCATGTGAAGTATCATCGGGAGTCCTTAGTTTTCGACCAAGTGTCAGACACACCGGCGTGTGTGTATCCAGTGATTGAGTCCGTTGAGATGTTCGTAGCAAAGCGTATACTGGGGAGTTGCTCAGACCAAGTACCTATACTCCAATTCAATAGAATCTAACAATCCTGTAGACACTTCCAGCCTTCTAATATGAACACTGGGCTGCCTAAGGCTTTGTGATGTGACTATTATTCTTTTTTGATTCCTTTTAGATGATAATTGCAACAACAGGGACATATATAATCAAGCGTGCCCACGTTAGGGTGTGTTAAATGTGTAGAAAATTGCTAGATTCTATTGAATTGTACTTTACGAGTACGATGATCGTCACCTACAAGGATCGCCATTTGCGTCTTGAGATCGCGGTTTTTCCGTTCCACAGGATTGGTCTCTGGGTGGTACACTGGTATGAGAGCATGTGTGATGTTAAGGCAATAGACCATTTGTTGCATAACAGCGCTAACAAATTGAGGACCGTTATCACTAATCAATAATTTTCCTGGGCATGCCATATTATCTTTAAAAAAAAACTCATTGATTAATGTCATTGCGCAGCTCTCAGAAGAGACGTCATTTTATGTATGTATGAGATAGTAAAATACTTTTTTTAAATATTGAAAATATGGTTATACCTATTTATTTTTATTTTATTACATATATTTATTCAGTTTAAGCTATGAAGAAACCATATTTTGAATACCGATTAAAATAAAAAATTAAAAATTTAAATGTGGTCGGACTGCAAAATCTGCCAGGCTAAAGTGAGGCCGACCAAGGTGAACGTCAACAGGTTTAAATTAGCTATTATAATCCGTTTTTTTCCTTCATTTTTTCGATGAGGTAAAATGAAGCTCTCACATGGTACCACAAATTTGGTCGGACACAAGAACCTGCCAACGCAGGATTTGGCCGACCACTTTTTTTATCCTCAAAAGGTCAGTATCCTATCAATATAAGTTTCATTCTATTTTTCGATGAGGTTTTTTTTGATGAATTTTTGCACCACTTTTTTTTTCATTTGCGCAAAATTTGCCAAGTTAAGCCGCGCCCGACCAAGACAGTTGAAGCTACTAAAAGTCAGCTACCCCGACAGAGTAGGCATTTTCTATTTTTTGATGAGGTCCCTACCTGCATTCATCTTCATGCAGTCGCCTCCCGGAATACAAGTTTAGGTACATTTTATACCTTACGCTGCTATTTACTCATAAACTACTAATAATTCTCAAGCAAACTTAGCCGTTATAGTTTTCCTTGGAAGTTTGATATACTGACTACCATCCTGAATTTTTTCAAATTTTTCCACCCACCGGTTTAGATTTTAGAGGGGGCACGCTCGATTTTAATGAAAATTTGCACTTTAAAGTTGAATATTTCGCAAACAAATTACCGAACCGAAAAATCGTTATAGCAAACCCCTAATGGTTTTAAAATACCTATCCAACGATACTCCACACTATAGGGTTGGATGAGAAAAAAAACATCACCGACACTTTACGTCTATGGGAGGTACCCTAAAAAAATCTGTTTGAATTTTGAATTGTACTATTTTGTCGGCATAGTTTACCTATATATCCGTGCAAAATTACAGCTTTCTAGCATTGATAGTCCCTGAGAAAAGCCGCGGACGGACAGACAGACATGGCGAAACTATAATGGTTCCGTTTTTGCCATTTTGGCTCCGGAACCCTAAAGAACAAACTATTTTGATTAAAAAACACGATAGTCACATAATTTACAAGTGGCATATTAAAAGACATTTGTCTTCGAAACAACTCGTGACGCGAATAATTTAACGGAAAAAAACGATTACTTTTTTTTATGCGTTTTTAGGGTCCCAAAGTAAGCCGTGGTGGCCTAGTGATTTGACCTATCGCCTCTCAAGCAGAGGTTCATGTGTTCAAACCCCGGCTCGCACCTCTGAGTTTTTCGAAATTCATGTGCGGAGTTACATTTGAAATTTACCACGAGCTTTGCGGTGAAGGAAAACATCGCGAGGAAACCTGCACAAACCTGCGTAGCAATTCCACGGTGTGTGTGAAGTTCCCAATCCGCACTGGGCCCCCGTGGGAACTACGGCCCAAGCCCTCTTGTTCTGAGAGGAGGCCTGTGCCCAGCAGTGGGACGTATATAGGCTGGAATGGTAGGGTTCCAAAGGACCCTGCCAGAGATATAAACTTCCACTTCCAGTGGTCGGATTGATTTGAAATTTAGAATACTTATCTCGATTTAGTGATCCTACTAATATTATAAATGTGAAAGTTTGTGAGTGAGTGAGTATGTTTGTTACTTCTTCACGCTGAAACGGCTGGACGAATTTAGATGAAATTTGGCAAAAAGTTAGTTTACAACCTGGATTAAATCATAGGATACTCTTTATCCCGATATTCCCATGGGATAGGGATAGAATCTCTAAATAACAACTGCTGGGCTTAGTCATGAAATTTGGTATCTAGGTAGCTGGGCGTCTGGAATAACACATAGGCTACGTTTTATCCCGATATTCCCAAGGGATAAAATCTCGAAATAATAATCGCTAGGTTTACGCGTGCGAAGCCGCGGGTAAACGCTAGTAATATTATAATCTGGTAGTGATATCCTGGTGGTCCAGCCAGGATTGTCTCCGCAGTATGGAACTCCTCAACGGTTAATTGTATCGACTTCAAATTTGGCACGGAAGTGTAGTTTGGGTGACAGCAAGTACAGTAAGCCAGAAAAGTATTAAAAATGCTTTTTTAACAAAAAACGATTTAAATTTTAATTTGGTCCATGACTGCAAAAAGTTTAAGAAAGAGTGCCACAAGGGTTACTTTTTTCCGTTTGAGGAACGGAACCCTAAAAACAACGAAAATATATATATATGCTAGCTTTTGCCCGCGGCTCCGCCCGCGTGGAATTCGGTTATCGCGCGTTGTTCCCTCGGGAACTGTGAATTTTTCCGGGATAAAAAGTAGTCTATGTCACTCTCGGGCCCATAAACTACCTCTATGCCAAAAAACACGTCGATCCATCGCTCCGTTACGGCGTGAAAGAGGGACAAACATACAAACATACAAACACACAAACATACAAACACACTTTCGCATTTATAATATTAGTATGTATGTATGTAAACTCTTTATTGTACAAAATATATAAGTAAAATACAGCAATGCAAAAGTAACTTCTATTTGTTTGTTACTGCTTCACACTTGAAATCACAATTGATTCGGACAAAATTAGGTATGGATATTGTAAGACCCTGGAAGGAGATAGGATAGTTTTTATCCCGGAAACATTGCTTAGTTTCCGCGGGATAGAGACAAACGAATTCTTCGCAGACAGACTCGCCGGAAAAAGCTAGTTTAGAATATGACAGTTAAAGATCATGGTTCCTTATTCAAATAGCTCTATTCTTGCAAAATGCTGGGTAAAATATTAAAGAACGTCCATTCTGCGCATGTCGCCCGCCCATTCAGGAAAGTCCATAGAGCGAGACAAAACCAGGAGCGCGAGCGAGAACGCCGACATTCCTAAAAAATCAGCGATATCCACACGATGATTACATGAATCCGAACTATTTAATCATTATGTCACTGGCCACTAACACAGCACTATTTTTTTCTTTTTTTTTCTTTTTTTTTACATTTCATTCGGTTTCAAATACGAATTAAAAATTAGATTTTTAAAATTGGAATTGCAATTCCAAAGCGTCCAGCCAGTAGCATTTTAAAACTTAAATCCGAGACGTTACGAGATGTGAAGTAACATCTTAGACGTTAACCGCATTAAGTAATATTAGGTCACACATAACCATACACTGTGTGTGCGACGGTTAACACTAATAATACTTTATTAATGTACTTACCGAGCTAGTTGGCACCCATAGACGATTTAAACACTTAATAAAGCACTGTTTAATCTAAATCATTTCGGAAACCACACCAGCAGAAACACATTTAGGTTATAATGCAACCGAGCTATTATTAAACCTGCGTTTAATTTTACACGCGTATTATCGACAGTGGGGAGTACCGCGCGTATTTCTATAACTGTTAGCGGTGGAAGCAGTATTTGGTGAAAATAATCAATTGGGCGACGCTTCTGAGGTGGCCATTTTGTTCGGAGGAAGACTGGGCCCACGCATGCGCCGTCCCGACTGGATCGCCTTATGTCACGTGACTCGGCCGTGGGATTGTCAGACGAAAAAAAATATTTTTTTTTTTAATAACCAGTGTTTTTGCAAGGTTTTAATTAAATAATTAAAAACTGGAAAGTAGTTTGCACAGAATCGAGAGAAGAATCGATTGGATAGTTTTAAATCAGGTTATGTTTGTGTCTTTAAAGCCCTTTTTTACTGTGCCCATTCTAAACGGTACGAATGCATACACCGATTAAATGTTCTATTGTATTTAGATTATTTAATACTGGCCGTTTTGGTGTCAGTTTGTTTTTTTTTTCTAAAAACGGCGTATCGCAAACTGATTTTCAAATTAAGAATGTAGAGTTAGAAATCAGGTAGAATTTGTAAACATACCTACTAATATTTGTTTTTAAATATGAAGGTGTTCTAAAATCAATCAACTTAAAATTTTAAAAAAATATTTTAGATGTGTCTGCTGTTTTCAGTTATTTAATTAACAGCTTGACTAATACATTTGTATAATAGACACTACCACGTCCTTGTTTATATTTAAAATCAGAATCGCCATGATGTCGTCCAACCTCCGATAGGAGAGGAATGAGAAGAAGAATATAATCTAATAGACATGTACGAGTCAACTTTTGCAAATTAATTTTGACCCATTTATAGTAGTCAGATTGACTTCAGGCATAAGTACTTACATCTGGCTTTTTATGCTCTAGTGCATAAAGTAAAATCTACATCTAAGACCAAGGCAATCAGGTGTCAACAGCCACAAACAAAAAAGTTTCTACACATATTTGTACGAAAATTTTTAATTTTTAAAACTAAAAAGTCACTCAAAGGGCTATTGAGAGGGCTATGCTCGGGGTTTCTCTGTGGGAAAGAATCAAAAATGATGATATCCGCAGTAGAACTAAGGTAAGGTAAGGTAAGTGGCAGTGGGCGGGGCACATTGCACGCAGGACTGATGGCCGATGGGGTCAGAAGGTTCTCAAAATACACCAATAAAACTAAATAATTAGAATTATATTAGCAATCCATGGAAAATAAAAGGTACCTAGTAAGTGAAAAATTTTTGCTCTCTTGTTATTTCATCTCCTCGCAATCAAAGTGAAAAACAGAGTGCGAAACTCGAGCATTAAACCCATATTCCCCTCGTCGTATCTATCTACCCTCGTCGTACCGACTCGTGTGGCTATATGAACGTCTCGGGTAAAATGGCTCGTTTTATGCTTTCGTTGTACAATCTACTAAGTATAAGTAAGTATACGTGTAAGTACCCATAAGTTTTTCGTACTGATTTATGGTTTGCAATAAAGAATATTCGTACTGTATTGTATGTATGTCTACCCGTTGTTTAGCACCCATAGAACAAACTTTGCTTAGTTTGGGGGTGGGTCAATTGTTTTAATATGTGAGAAGATATTATTATTTCATTCATTGTATATCATTATCGTCAAATTTCAGTTCAATTATTTGATGATCAATATTATTTTCCAGTGATTATAATTAATTTTTAGGAAGCCATTTCTCTATTGTTTTATGTTATTTTGTGATCCAATATAATTATTTGGAGCCCTGGCGCAAGGGATCTTTTCAGCCAACTGGCAAAGAGACTGGTCGACGCCACCGGAGACAAGAGGGCTGGCAGCTTCCTCGCACAGCGTCTTAGCATCGCCATACAGCGAGGAAATGCTGCCAGCATTCTTGGAACCATGCCACAGGGGCCTTTTTTAGAGTTATATTAGTTTTTAATTAATATTATTAAGTTTTTATAGTTTAACCCTTAATTTGGCAAGGAATAAAAATATCGAAATAAGGTTAGAATTATAGTTTTTTGGGGTAATTATGTTGTCATATACACGGTAAAAATAGTAAAAAAAATCAAATGTCAATAGTTTTCAGAAAAAAGTATGTCAAGTATGCTGAACGTTGCCAACTGGGCAGAGGACAGGACAATTGTTTCAATGTCTAGTATACTGGACATTGCCAAAGATATTTAGTTTCCCGATTATTTGTTTTTAATCAAACAAAAGTATACAAAATGTAAAAATATTTATTAGAAAAACACTTTAAACAATTAACAAACTTACAATTGTTACATTCAGCTTATTTTAAAATTTCCTGTCGAGAAAAAAATACTAAAAAATTCAAATAATAAAAAATTTCTGACAATAACAAGTACCACTATCATGAGATCATTTTTATACTAAACCTATATATCTTCTTCAATACTTTTTGGACCAGGTCAAAAGTCAGTCTTCTAAAATGAGCACAATAGACAAATCTTTTATATACAATAGCGGAATGTTAATAAATTTAGTATAGTTTTACTTTGAAAATAATCATACTCCCAATGGAAATAATTGAAAAAAAAAAGACGCCATCATTGCCAAAAAAAAGTCTGACTTATCATACCGCTCTTGTAATTAATAACAAGAGCTAAATTACTTATTATGAAATTTATAGAAACAATTTCTCTTAGGAACACAGCAAAGCCTCAGCTTGGCAACGGGAAGAATGCTGGACGTAGCAAAAGCAAGTAAAAACGTTGCGTAGTTGGCAACGGGATGTATAATGGACTTTGCAAACGTTAAACACACAAACAGAACGTGTTCTTAATGTCAACTATAGTGAAATATGTTTTTTAATTATTACTTAATATCACAATGGCAATAACTCATAACAAATTCATACAAAAACAAAAAAAAAATCCACTTACAGGGAGCCCGCTAGACGCGACCTTCCTCCTCTCTGCATCTTGGCGGCCACTTACGAACACTTAGCGTTCCCACCGGCTTGATATATTTTTTGGTGATATAATATTAGTATTTAATTAATTTATGCTACTTAAAAAAAAACTCCATGTTTTAATATTACGTGTAGATTTTTTTTTTAGAATGTCCAGTATTATTTGTTACCCAGTGAGTCAGTTTTGCCTTTTATATGAAAATGAAAAAATGAAAAATAATTTATAGCATAAAAAACTTATAAACAAGAGTCTACGGCTCTGGATCCTGTGCTAGGAGTCCCTGTGTTACAGGATCCAGGTTGGAAATAAGACCAATTAGTATAAGTGTTATATAACTCCAACACTACACAACTACTACTAACTACTCCACTACTACATATATACTACCATATCTACTATATATATAGATAGATAGATGTAATAAATATATTATTTGATGATCAATATTATTTCCAAGTAATTTTAAATAATATTTAGGTAACTAAATTTTATTACAACAATATAATAGGAAACAAAATAAATAAAAACTACATAAACATACTATTTAGGTAACTGTTTTAATATTATTTGGTGATTTAATTTAGGTGACGGATCTACTATTTTAGAACCAAACTTATAAAGAGTAGTTAATTATAAACAATAATGGCCACTTGCTGGAAACACATAAATCTCGAGTTAGCGTTAAGCTTCGTTTAATAATAAATAATAATAAAGCCTCTTTATTTCCATGCACTTAAAAATTACAAAAATACAATTTAATTAAACAAAATAATTTTAGACATGCCCCCGTTCTGGGTAAAGGCCTCCTCCAACTGTTTCCGTCATATACTGTAGTCTTTGGTTTCCGTGCTTTTCTGCTTTGCGCTTTTAGTATCCAGTCGTTTCCGGCTATTTTTTGGATTTCATCTGCCCATCTATCCTTAGGCCGCCCCTTTTTTTTTTTTTTTAAAAAAAAGGTAAGCTTCGTTTAGTAGTGTCAAAATGTATGGAAATGTCAAGCTTAAGCCAGGCTTAACAACTAAATCTAGATTTATTTTTACCTGCAAGTGGGTCTAAGACTCGACATTATCTCGAGCGGTTTAAGCTTAATTTTGTGAGTCACTAACTCAGTAAAACTCTTTTGATTACATAGACGGTTAAAATTATAATTACAGTTATATTTTACGTTATTTCTGTAAAGTCCAAAGAGTCACCACGAGGAAAAAGGCCTATTGTTTTATTATACAAACACCTACAATATTATTTTATATCACAACGTAGGGTCACCACATTTACGTTAACATTCAGGATATGTTAAAATAAATCCATACTAATATTATAAATGCGAAAGTGTGTTTGTGTGTTTGTATGTATGTGTGTTTGTGTGTTTGTGTGTTTGTATGTTTGTCCCTCTTTCACGCCGTAACGGAGCGACGGATCGACGTGATTTTTGGCATAGAGATAGTTTATGGGCCCGAGAGTGACATAGGCTACTTTTTATCCCGGAAAAATGCACAGTTCCCGAGGGAACAGCGCGCGATAACCGAATACCACGCGGGCGGAGCCACGGGCAAAAGCTAGTAAATAAAATAAAAATAAATAAATATCACGGCAAAATTCACACTAATTGCCCTAGTCCACAAACACATACACTTTCGCATTTATAATATTTACTAGCTTTTGCCCGCGGCTCCGCCCGCGCGGTATTCGGTTATCGCGCGCTGTTCGCTCGGGAACTACATTTTTCCGAGATAAAAAGTAACCTATGTCACTCTCGGGCCCATAAACTATCTCTATACCAAAAATCACGTCGAACCGTCGCTTCGTTACGGCGTGAAAGAGGGACAAACATACAAACACACAAACACACTTCCGCATTTATAATATTATAGTATGGAAGTATGGATGGATATGGATGAGACATGTCCTACAAATGTATAATCGTTGGTCTTCCTGTTAGCGAATAAATCATCTTTACATTATGAGTATTATACCTATTTTTCAATTTAGTCTAAACCCAGTTTTTGACGTAAAATGTATTCACTGGTGGTTATACAAGTGTTTAGTTTTATTTTAAGTTATTCAAGTGCTAGAGGTAATGTTTTTCAAATAAGATTTTGTTAAAAGTATATTTCTTATATGATCATTTGTGATATGAGTAGTGTTTTTTTTATTCAACTGGATCATAGACTACAGTATATATATGGACTGGATGGCAAACGAGCAAGTGAGTCTACTAAAAGATCACCACCGCCCATAAAAATCTGCAACACCAGGGATATTGCAGATGCGTTGCCAACCTAGAGGCCTAAGATGGGATACCTCAAGTGCCTGTAACTTCACCGGCTGTCTTACTCTTCACGCCGAAACACAACAGTGCAAGCACTGCTGTATCATGGCAAGATTAGCGAGTAAGATGGTGGTAGCAATTCGGGCGGACCTTAATTAATTAATTAATTTCCTCTCAGTCGAAGTGAAGAGCAAAATGTAAAACTCGAGTTAAACCCATTTTCCCCTCATCGTATCGTATCCTCGTCGGCTCGGGTGGCTATATGAACGTCTCGGGTAAAATGGCTCGTTTTATGCTCTCGTTGTACAATCTACTGTTATTGGTCATAGATTGGCCTGTCACACCTGATGACCTGATGATGATTGTTACAGAAACAGTGAAAGTCCCATTTAGTATCAGTACGTACAGAGACAACCCAAAATGCAAACCACCTGATTACGTATATCCAATTGAAGAAAATCAAAAAGTGCAAGTGATTATTAACTCCGATAAAAATTTCTCAGATGTTGACAACCAGTAAGTACACAATAATCATCATCATCATCGTCATCCATTACAATGAATGTGTTGTTTATTTGATGCTGATATCTTCTAAGAGTTAGCCACATTCAAATACAAAATTTTATCAATACAGTTGAAAGGAGAAATTGGCTAAGCAAGCAACTTTTTTTTAAGATAGTGAGTTATAAGCTGTGGTGGCCTAGTGGTTTGACCTATCGCCTTTCAAGCTGAAGGTCGTGGGTTCAAACCCCGGCTCGCACCTCCGAGTTTTTCGAAATTCGTGTGCGGAATTACATTTGTTTACCACGAGCTTTGCGGTGAAGGAAAACATCGTGAGAGAATTCAATGGCGTGTGAAGTTCCCAATCCACACTGGCCCCGCGTGGGAACTATGGCCCAAGCCCAAGGTTCTGAGAGGAGGCCCGTGCCCAGCTGTGGGTCGTATATAGGCTGGGATGGATGGATGTAGTTATATACCTACATGTTCGAAATCAGTAAATTTTTCTCTGTCATTAATGCTGCCTCAAAATTTGGACAATTATCTATGCCTGTGGTTTTTCAGATTTTCATATAAACGTGTTGAGAATTACAGGAACTCCAAAGTCGACAAAAAAAGGATGTCAACTTTGCACGAGAATTACAGACTATGAAAGCATTTTTACAAAAATCGAAAAAACCACAGGCATAGAAAATATGCCTAATGAAGATCTTTACTGCAAAATATAATTGATTTCTGTGAGGACAACGAAACCCAAACCCAAAATCTTGAAAAACCTACAGCTATCTTGGGAATCTGTATAAATGGGAATATGTAGAAATGAGAATCTGTATAGCTGTAAAAATAATAAAAAAATGTTTCAGGTGTTTTGTAAGTAACAACAACGATAGCACTCCAACAGAAACGTTTCTAACTTTGCCCGTCGATCAAGATCATGTTAAAATCCACTCGGAAGTAAGTTTTTGTGCTAAGTAATAGCTTTTGTCAAAGCAGCGGTGGTTGCTTACCATCTCAATAGCCGCTCACTAGTTTACCACACTAACTCACGAACAGGACGCGTGATAAATATCATATCATAATCATCATCGTCATCCCAGCCAATACATTGTAATTATATTGTGGAGCGTTTTTTTTCTGGATTTTGAATGCTAAATAGTGCTAAAAAGTTGTGATTTGTTCAAAGTTTTATGAGAAAAATAAAAAGAAAAATATTTAAACCCACTTTGAGCCCTCTACTTTCATTCAAAGATTAAACTGTTATGTTATTTTCCGTAAAATATTGTTTTTACCTAAAATTATGTTGTCATCTTGTTCAAAATATACCTTAGTTTAAGTAAAACGCCTTTGTAACTTGTTTAATAGACTGCCAAAACTATCAACACCACCAATTTTCGTTTAAGTATGTTTATGTGACTTTTAACACGAAACTGTATTTATTGATACAATTTTTGATTGAAGCTGATGTCCAGTCACTTTTCAGCATAAAAAATATTTATTTATTTTTATGTGAAATTACGAAGTTTTCATAAAAGAATCAAAATCTTCGAGGTCCGGTAGAGGGCTAAAACATACATATCAAAAAAATAATATAAAAATATTTATGTAAGAAACTAGTCCATATGCAAGTTTTTAGAGGTATTCGAGATTGATTAAACAACTTTTTTTTTCTCCATATATGGACGCTCCACCCTAATATATTGGGGTCCATATCGGCTCGAATACTTTTTGAAAGTCCGAATGTAATGTTTGTCAGAATAATCGTTTGTCATAACTCTTTTTTTCTCTAAATCCAATAATTGTTCAGCAAGGGTACCACGAAATTCGAAAATCGAAGTTCGTATCGTACCGTCCCCCCTACGCTTATGTCATTTAATACGAGATTGAGAGGGACGGTGTGATACGAACTTCGAATTTCGTGTTTTGGAGTAGACCTTCAGAATTGTTATAAAACAAACCTAAACCTAACCTATAGTTTTCTATAGGATGACCGTTTAAAAATTTTAGAAAAAATGTAAGGTTTCAGTGGGAGAAAAATTATGACAAACGATGATTCGGACAAAAATTAATGTATGACTTTCGAAGAGTATGCGAACTTTCTCCCGGACCCATCGATACGTCCTACATCTGGATACAAGCCTCACAAAATTTTAATATTTACTTGAACAGATTATCAAATGTTCTCGTTTATTTTTACAGGAAAAGACATTCGGTTTAGAAAATAGTGGGAAATATCTAATTTGTAGAGTTAAAGTAGACTTACAAAAACCTGATTATACTACGGTCACATGCAGCGTTCGCTTATTCGTAAAAGGTGGTGAGTTCTCATCACATTTTCTTTATCTTTGTGTCATCAACTTTCTGGTGTATTTGATACTAACCACTCCTCGCTTCGCTCGTCGTATAGTCAGCTGCAGAGAAAGGGTACCCCCCTGTAATGGCGGTAAGTATGGATACCGCCGTTACAGAGGGGGGTACCTTTTCTCTGCAGCTGACTGTACCTATTTTTAGGATTCCGGAGCCAAAATGGCAAAAACGGAACCCTTATAGTTTAGCCATGTCTGTCTGTCTGTCTGTCTGTCCGTCCGCGGCTTTGCTCAGGGACTATCAATGCTAGAAAGCTGTAATTTTGCACGGATATATAGGTAAACTATGCCGACAAAATAGTAGGTACAGTTAAAAATTCAAAAACAATTTTTTTATTGGGTACCTCCCATAGACGTAAAGTGGCGGTGATTTTTTTTTCTCATCCAACCCTTTAGTGTGGTGTATCGTTCGATAGGTATTTTAAAACCATTAGGGGTTTGCGAAAGCGATTTTTCGATTCAGTAATTTATTTGCGAAATATTCAACTTTAAAGTGCGAATTTTCATTAAAATCGAGCGTCCCCCCCCCCCCCTCTAAAATCTAAACCACAGGATGGAAAAATTTGAAAAAAATCAGAATGGTAGTCAGTATATCAAACTTCCAAGGAAAACTATAACGGCTAAGTTTGCTTGATAATTATTAGTTGTTTATGAGTAAATAGCAGCGTAAGTTATAAAATATACCTAAACTTGGAAGATTCCGTATAAAATACGAAATCCTTAGAAAACTATTACTTAATTTTTTCGTAATGGCTACGGAACCCTATTTTGGGCGTGTCCGACACGCTCTTGCTGGTTTTTTTCATGTGCATACTTTACATACAATAAAGGGTTTTACAATACATCACAATACAATATTTTCTTTTTTTCAGCATATCACGATATGCCCGGTATAAAGCTAGGAATATCGTCGAATGCGTTGCTCTAATCTATCTGCCGTATTGTTTCTCAGGCACATCGTGATATGCCCGGACAACTTTTAGGTTTATCATGAAATGGCGCCATTTCATGATGTGCCTAGGAATTTCGTGATCTGGCGGATTTTACGATCGGCCGCCGACAGATATAGGTCGGCGGAGCGAGGATAGATAAATTAAGCGTTTCTAATGGTTGACAAAACCCACTCCTCACAACGCACCCTCACACTCCTCCGCTTGAAACTTGAAAAGCGTCTTCGGAAGGCGAAATTTCGTTACAACTCTTTAAAGAACTCTTTATTACTTTTTCACTTGTCATGCTCCTAAAGTATAAAACTCAAGCACCAAGCCCATTTTCCTCTCGACGAGTCTATTCACGGCTCGGGTGGCTATTTGAACGTCTCGGGTAAAAGGCTCTTTTTATGTTCTTTTTGTACAATCTGCTTTTTGATTAACAGGTGCTGGTGAACAAGGTCGCAGCGCTGGAGACGGTGAGATAAGTAATAGTAAGTACATACATTTTTATTTAGCCTGATGTCCTACTCCTAAACACTATGCTCGAAATTTCTTTGCGTGATAGAATCCGGAATAAGGATATTCGTTGAAAAACTAAAATCATAGGTGTAAAAATATGTAAGTTAAAGTAATTTATTGAATCAGGCGTTAATTTTCGGAGGTCCATATCAAAGAACTAAAAGAATTGCCTTGCTCACCCGCGACCTTACGATAAGCTTATGCAAAATATGCGTATTCATGCAGTTCCTCCACCTCCACACTGTAAGAACACACACAAATCACACAAACCCATCTATCTATTATTTATTTATTTTTTTCAACAAAAAAAAAACTACCCACAAAATATTACTACGAAAATAAAAATATTAATATTAATACATTAAGGACGGTTAAAATTTAATTTGGTATATTTATGTAAATTTGGTGACTATATAGGTACAATAATCTAGTATGACATCCTGGTGGTCCAGCCAAGATCGTTTCCGCAGGAGGGAACTCCTCAATAGCTTACAGCACACACGCCAAATTTTGCATGATTATTCAATTTTAATGGCAATACGATTATATCATGGACACAACCTGATGCAGCAGCCAGGGTCGTCTTCTCATGAGGGAACTCCTCAATAGTTGGTAGCACAGATACAAAACTTTGCATAATTCAATTTTAACGGCGATACTTTTATATGATGAAGATTACCTGATGCTGTAGCCAGGATTATCTCCTTTTGAGGGAACTCCTCATTAGTTAATAGCATAGATATGAAGCTTTACATTTACGTTCGTAATATAATGAGCAACTCATATTTTAGCCTCGTAGCTATTTTTGTATGTAATTAGTTTGTTTTGTGTGACTTTCCGTAATTTTACTCTTGTGTGGCCCGGCGGAAGACCAGTGCTGGTTTCCAACCAGCGATATGCTGAGCCGGGACCTTTTTATAGCGGCAACACTTCTTTTTGTTTATTTTTCCTAACCTGCTGTATGTACATTGCTGTTATAAATAAATTATTTTCTTTCTTTCTTTCTTTCAAAATGAAAACAAGTTTTAAAAAAGATTTTAACTCTTTATTTTTTATTTACAGCTACAATAATCATCATAGTGGGTGTCATTGTGACCTTGATAATACTGGGACAATCAATTGCTCTACTATACTTCAAATCACGGGGTAAGTTTGAAGATAATTTGATGATACTCTAAATAAATTCGAACTTTCCGAAATTTGTCGGATGCGCCGAATTTAATGAAAACAAATAATGAACCAATATTAATGAAACTTAACCACGACCGCAAAGAAGCCCTCTTTCACGTAAAAATCCGCATTGAAATTGGTCTTTCCGTTTGCGAGCTACGGTGCCATAGTCAGACAAACATACATTAGGGTCAAACGGGTAAGCATCTGAATATCGAATGTTAAAATATCGAATAGGTCATAATATCGAAAGGTTTTCTGAAACCAAAAACTTTCAGGATTGATTAAAACGGCATCGTATAGAACCCCTTAGGTTAGTTTAGGTTAGATTTTTAAAAATCTAAATAAAATACAGTTTTAACAGAAATACCTTTTCGATATTATGACCCATTCGATATTTTAATAATTCGGTATTTTAACATTCGATATTCAGATACGTAACCCTTATAACCCCTCTCTTTTGCGTGGGGGGTTTAAAAACCAGCCAAGTGCAAAATTCAAACTTCGTATTCCGCTTCTTCGTCCCGCTTACGCTTATATTATTTAATACGAGAGTGAGAGGGACGGTGCGATATGAACTTTAATTTTCGAATTTCGTAGTAGCTTACTTAGTTGAACTGTAACTCTGGGATTTTAAGTACTTTTCTATGGGAATCCCCAAAACTAACATTCGAGATTCTATCCCAAATCCCGATCCCGTGGGAATATCAAAATAAAAAACCAACCTATGTTATTCCAGACTTCCAGCTATCTATATACCAAATTTCATTCAAATTCGTCCAGCAAATTTAGTGTGAAAAAAAAATTCCCAAAAATTACATCTTGGTTTTAATTTATGCTGTATCCCCAATTTCATAACTCGCACCCAGTGGTTGGAATTTCAAGATTTTATCCCTATCCCGTGGGAATATTGGGATAAAAAGTAGCCTATGTATTATTCCAGGCGTCCAGCTATATATGTACAAACCAAATTTTATCCAAATCCGTCCATTTTAGCGTGAAAGGCATACAAACACGCACAGAAACTTTCGTAATTATAATAATTATAAAATTAGTGAGCTATTAGTTAGTAACTTACATATTTGACTAGCTTTTGCCCGCGGCTCCGCCCGCGTGGTATTCGGTTATCGCGCGCTGTTCCCTCGGGAACTATGCATTTTTCCGGGATAAAAAGTAGCCAATGTCACTCTCGGGCCCATAAACTATCTCTGATACCAAAAATCTCGTCGATCCGTCGCTCCGTTACGGCGTGACAGACGGACAAATATTAAAACGCACTTTCGCATTTATAATATTAGTATGGATAAAACACAAAGCATGGCTTGGTGTAGAAAGCAAACCACGCTGATAAGCAATGGATTTTTCATCTCTCCTGTTCGGAAAGTTTAATTTTCATGGGTAGATAGCCGGGTGGAAAATTGCGTTTTCTCCTCTAAGGTGGAAAGTAATTTTTTTTTTTAATTTTTCGGCTAGCCACGACATCGAAGATAATTGAGTTACGTCAATGACACTTTTTTTTCACGTTTCGGCATGGCCGAATCTAGATGCATGTCGTGACCAACTCGATTTTTTTTTATAGTCGGCCGTGGCAAGTGGCCAGTCGAAAAGGTACCGTTGGAGGTTGGATAGGTAGAAGTAAATTCAAATTAATATTATTCTCGTTTTTTGTAGTATTTTAGTTTCCTCACAGTCGAAATGAAAAGTAGAGTGTTTAACTCGGGTGAAATAACCCATTTCCCCTCGAGCGCCAGAAATATCTCGGGTGAAATGGGTCACTTTCCACCCTTGGTTATCAATCTACTATTGTTCAATACAGCGAGTCAGCAAGGCAATGTTGAAGGCCGAGGGCGACAGTTGAGGTCAATAGCAACTGTCGGTCAGAGACTGCATCTGGACTCACCTCCAGTCGTAACGGTACCGTTCCACTGGGCCCAAGTGAGCTAGGACGAGAGAGTGTGTCTGCGCCTGCGCAACCACTTACGCACTTAAATATTTCCCGCGCAATGAGGGCTATCGCGAATGAATTTTCCGCTAGAGGCGCTAGTGTAGCGTGAGGTCAACGAAATGTCAAATCTCATAGTTTTTGGGTGAGCTACGCGGGTTTTTTTTTATAATTAGAATAATTTTGTGAATATTTTGCATTACCTGAAATTAATTATGGCAATTATGCGATAAGGGGCAATGAACGTCTGTAATTTGAGATGGTTTTGTCTTTCGAAAACTTTTGTCCTTCCTTTTTTCCGAACAAAACGGTTGGTTGCTCGATATGTTTATGGTACTGTTTTACGATGTATTGAATATGATTTTAATCTAAACTTTGTTTTCGACTTTCAAAAACGTCACGCAACAGTGGCGCCATCTAGTGAGATAAAAAACGATAGCCCTCATTGACTGCTCCTGTTTGTTGGGAACGGGTTAACAACCTTAGCCCTCTCGTCCAATAGGTAGTTTTAGTAGTCGCTGTAGCCGAAATCGGCCAGGAGAGAGCTATGGATAAAATTAGTGAGCTGTTATTCAGTTACTTGTTTGATTAAATAAATATTTATTTGTTACAGCCCAAGTGCGTAGTAGGTTGGACACTCTGGTCACACGGGACAGGGATTTTGATAGAAACGACGAAGGTAATATTAATATTATTGTCTTACTAGCTTTTGCCCGCGACTCCGTCCGCGTTGAATAGTTATTTTGGGAAGTATTTTTCCTTCCTTCCATATAAAATTTCATCCCCTATTTTATCCCCTCACAGGCCGAATTTTCAAAAATGCTTGAACTAATATCTAATTACTTCTTATTAAATGCCTAGATGCCGAGTTTTATAAAGATTCTTCAATTTATCTTCGATAATGACGACCATCGTTATAACCTTTCATCCCCTATTTCACCCTCTCACTGGTCGAATTTTCAAAAACACTCGAACAAATATCTATTTATTTCTTATTAACTGCCTAAATGCCAAGTTTCATGGTTTTATCTTTAAAAATGATGAACTTCCATATAAACTTTCATCCCCTATTTCAACCCCTTCAAGCCTTTTTTCCGGAATAAGAAGTAGCCTATGTTCTTTCCCAACAGACAGACAGAGAGGCAGAGTTACTTTCGTATTTATAATATTAAGTATGGATTTACTGTGGCAATGAATGATTTTATTATTAATATTAATAATTATATGAAAATGGTTTAAGACTGGACAGGACTAAGCACATTATGATAGCTTTTTTCCTGGAAAATGCATGGTTCCCGTGGGATAGCGATAAACACATTCTTGGCCGATGAAGAGTCTGGCAAAAGCTAGTGGTAGATAAATTAGAGCGTGATTAATTTAACTAATAGTAACTACACAATATTCGTTTTCCCATTCTTATTTACACATGCACATTGCACACACCTATTGGTAAGCACAATAAAACAATAAATTAAGGATACAAAACTACTTCTGTAATAAAAACCTAATAGGTAAGTAACAAAAATTAAAAACGAATATAAATCTAATAAAAACCGGCCACGCCCAAAATAGGGTTCCGTAGCCATTATGAAAAAATTAAGTGATATTTTTCTAAGGATTTTGTATTTTATACGGAATCTTCCAAGTTTAGGTATATTTTATACCTTACGCTGCTATTTACTCATAAACTACTAATAATTCTCAAGCAAACTTAGCCGTTATAGTTTTCCTGGGAAGTTTGATATACTGACTACCATCCTGAATTTTTTCAAATTTTTCCACCCACCGGTTTAGATTTTAGAGGGGGGGGGGGACTTGTAATATTTTTTTTATCTAATCGTCGTCGGTGTCGGGGGACCGCTAAGGTTAAAAGAAAACTAAAGTACATTAAAGTACATAGTACATGTTGTATTTTTTAAAATATTAACCTTAGCGGTCCCCCGACATCGACGACGCTTAGATAAAAAAAAGATTACTAGGTACTTGTACTAAATTAACTTAGGCTAATTTTGCGGGAAATCAGCATAGTCCCCGCGGGATAGGGATAAACGAATTCTTCGCAGATGAAGTCGCAGGCAACAGCTAGGCAGTGCATAATTATTTTTTACTTTTTAGTTGTCCTTTTCTGGCGCCTTTTTTTTTCGTTTTTTTTTTATTTTTTCTCGCGCTTTTATGTCGGGGGTTTTTAAAATTTTTAATTTTAGTTTTTTTTTATTTCATGTTTTTTAAACTTTGGTATATATATATATATATATATATATATATATATTTTTATAAGTGTACTAGTGTGTTGAATATCCTGGCTGCAGCTCAGCTCGTGTTGCCACCATTGCATTGTATGTAGAATCAAATACTGATCAAAAGGAATCAAACACGACATGTCTGCTATTTTTTTTTCAAGAGTAGGTATACTGGTGTGCTGGATATTCTGGCTGCAGCATCAGATCGTCATGTTGCCACCACTGCATTGTATGTAGAATCAATTACTGATCAAAACGAATCCAAACACGGCATATATATGTGCTATTATTTTTTATAGTCGTCTAGTGTGCTGGATATCCTGGCTGCAGCATCAGCTCATCCTGTTGCCACCATTTCATTGTATGTAGAATCAAAAACTGATCGAAACGAATCCAAACACGATATATCTGCTATAGTTTTATCAAGAGTGTACCTACTGGTGTTCTAGATATCCTGGCTGCAGCATCAGGCCGAGAACTGCATAATCTTGCATAGTCATATAACATACATGGGTGTTTCAAATTTTACGTCCCAAATATGCTTGAAAGTAAAGTAAATACCCATTATGCGTCTAAGATTCCTACCGCAGCAAACAAAAGAGCTGATGATCTTGAAACGGCTGAACCGATTTTGATAAAACATGTCTAAGAACCATCGCTAGAAAACCAGCTTTCAAATAAAAAAAACCGCATTCAAATCGGTCCACCCGCTTAAGAGCTACGGTGCCACAGACAGACACACAGACACACAGACAGACACACAGACAGACACACAGACAGACACACATAGCGGTCAAACTTATAACACCCCTCTTTTTGCGTCGGGGGTTAAAAATAGGAACGGAAAGAATTACTTTGCTCACCCGCGACCTTATGATAATTAGCTGCGTTTATGCAAATATAAGTGTTCAAGCAGTTCCTCCACCGCCTCATTGTAAGAACACACGATAAATCATACAAAACTTGTCCACATATACGCCATTGTTGCGATAGACATGTAAGAATAAATTAAATTATTGACATGACAATAATTTCAATTAATTTAGTGTTTTTATTAATATAATGTAATAATGTGACATTGTAATTTATATATTAATCAAGTGTATTTTGTTTCTTTGATGTGTATTTTTATTTTCTTTTGTATTTTCTATGAGTCATGTTACTTGAAATAAATGAATATTATTATTATAAAACCATATTATACCACGCGCCATATGAATCTGCCAAAAAGTTCATTACATATTTAATACTCAGTTTTGACGCATTTTTGAGATACTTACATTTTTTATGCGACGTCTTTAACGTTACTCCTAACGTTAAATGAAAATCGGTATTTTAATAATCGGAATTCGTTTTTTTTACATTTCGGATTATTATTGAGTCGGACTTTTTATTGTTCGGTGTATTGAAATTCGGAATTTTGAAAATCGTAATTTTAAACCTTAGGTTTTTAATTTTCGGTTTTGTAAAAATCGGATTTATGAAGAATCAGAATAGTCATATTAGGAGTTTTGAAACATTCGGAATTATAAAAAACGGTATTTTGAAGTTCGTGATTCCGATTTCCGGAATTTCGTTTTTCGTATTTATGTAGTGTAAGTACCCAGAATGATCAGTGGGCCTGGGATGATGATGATGATGATGATGATGTGACTGCTGAATGTAAACACTAGTCGATTAATATTTATTACTTAAATCTAAAACGTCTCTCGCATAAATTAAAGAAATAGACACGATAGATATATCTAGATATAGATAGATTTATTTATGTGGCGCTAGACCTGAATTCTAAAAAGATTTAGAAGTATTAGGTATTAATATAATGTACGTCTAGAGAGACACCATTGGCAACTCAATTTTAAGGGATCCTTACAAAAATATTTCGAATTATTAAATACTTTTTAGGGTCCCGGAGCCAGAATGGCAAAAACGGAACCCTTATAGTTTCGCCATGTCTGTCTGTCTGTCTGTCTGTCCGCGGATTTGCTCAGGGACTATCAATGCTAGGAAAGCTGTAATTTTGCACGGATATATAAGTAAACTATGCCGACAAAAAATACAATTAAAACTTGAAAAACAATTTTTTTAGGGTACCTCCCATAGACATAAAGTGGCGGTGATTTTTTTTTTCTCATCCAACCCTATAGTGTGGAGTATCGTTGAATAGGTATTTAAAAACCATTAGGGGTTTTCTAAAACGATTTTTCGATTCAGTAATTTTTTTGCGAAATATTCAACTTTAAAGTGCAAATTTTCATTAAAATCGAGCGTCCCCCCCCCCCTCTAAAATCTAAACCGGTGGGTAGAAAAATTTGAAAAAATTCAAGATGGTAGTCAGTATAGGTATCAAACTTCCAAAGAAAACTTTAACGGCTAAGTTTGCTTGAGAATTATTAGTAGTTTATGAGTAAATAGCAGCGTAAGGTATAAAATATACCTAAACTTGGAAGATTCCGTTTAAAATACGAAATCCATAGAGAAATATTACTTAATTTTTTCGTAATGGCTACGGAACCCTATTTTGGGCGTGTCCGACACCCTCTTCGCCGGTTTTCTCAAATACTAACGTACAAGTTGACATTATTCTTAACATATGATAACTAACTAACAAAAAGTTGGAAAACCCATGACTTCATCACTTCAAAGTTCAATATCTCAAAAACGGCTTAGCCGATTTTGATAAAACATGTTTAAGAACTGTTTCTAGAAAACCTGCTTTCGAAAAAAAATTGCTGGCCCGCTAACTCGACTCCAATGTCGCATACAAATAGTATTATTGTCGAGTCTCAATTTTTGTCGTGTCGTTGTAGCATCGCTCAAATCAAATGGAAGGACCAATTTCAATGCGGTTTTTATATGAACGCAAGATTCCTTTCAGTAGTTCCTAGCAATGTTTCGTTAACATCGGCTCAGCCGTTTTTGAGATTTCCAGGCATAATATATAAATTTAAACATTGGTACAAGATCAATAGAAGTCCTTCAATTTTTTCATCATCATCATCATCATCATGTCAGCCGAAAGACGTCCACTGCTGGACATAGGCCTCCCCCAAGGCTCTCCACTCAGACCGGTCTTGTGCTTTTCGCATCCACCGCGATCCCGCGATCTTAGCCAGGTCGTCGCTCCATCTTGTTGGGGGCACCGACAGCTCGTCTCCCGGTCCGCGCACGCCATTCGAGAACCTTCTGACCCCATCGGCCATCAGTCCTGCGTGCAATGTGCCCCGCCCACTGCCACTTCAGTTTCGCAATTCTTCGGGCTATGCTCGGGGTTTCTCTGCGGGATAGAATCAGAAATGATGATATCCGCAGTAGAACTAAGGTTACTGACCGTAAAGAATGAATTTAATTAATTTTTTTTTTAGTTAGGTACAGTGCGCCGCCGAGTCGTCGAAACGCGAAGACTAATAGAGCGGCTGCTGAAACAGACAGTCATATTTACGAGATGGTTGGAGTCAATGCTCTATACAAAGGTATGAACTATAATTTACAAAAAAAAAGCACTCAAAAAACCCCCTTTTTACAAGATTTTCCTTAGCTTGCCCTAAACCGTTTATTTATTTATTTGTTTTGGTCAAATCTTGGAAGCTAAATTTGACATTTGACCCACTTTCAGCGGTCCGATCACAGTTATAAATTACAGAAGATTACGCAAATGCATCTACTTTGCTGGTCAACACCCCGACACATTGACTTTATATATTGAGAAGTGTTCTATCAGACAACATTTTTAATTTCCATTAAATTTTTATGTAATAATCGAGAAAAACTAACAAAAATGCTACGTTGCCAGCTTAGGAAGCTTCACCAATGAGGGCTATCGCGTATGAATTTTCCGCTAGAGGCGCTAGTGTAGCGTGGGGTCAACGAAATGTCAAATCTCATAGTTTTTGGGTGAGCTACGCGGGTTTATTTATAATTAGAATAATTTTGTGAATATTTTGCATTACCTGAAATTAATTATGGCAATTATGCGATAAGGAGCAATGAACGTCTGTAACTTGAGACAGTTTTGTCTTTCGAAAACTTTTGTCCTCCCTTTTTTCCGAACAAAACGGGATTAAAGGCTTATTCTATTCTATTCTATTCTATTACGCAATACTGTGGTTGCTCGATATTTTTATGGTACTGTTTTAAAATGTATTAAATATGATTTTAATCTAAACTTTGTTTTCACGGCCGTTATAACAGACTTTTAAAAACCTCACGCAACAGTGGCGCCATCTAGTGAGAGAAAAAACGATAGCCCTCATTAATGAATCAACATCCATTCGATCCGAGTTCTAAGTTCGAATGTAGGTGCAATTCAAGACTTGACTTGGCTAGATTATAATTCACTTCTAAGATTAATAATTTGTTTTTTTTTCAGAATCAACTGAATTGGATATCAAAAATCGACCCCCACTGCCGCTTCCAGGGGGTATGTAGCAATAGGGATGATAACACCATTAAAAAATAATTCGAAGGAACAACTCCAGTAAAAAAACGCTTTATTTTAGCCATGAAAACCAGATTAATTTTCGATTTACTGTAAAATTAGATTTTTTGTTGCTTTAAAACAAATAAATAGTTAGTTGATTGAGTTGCCGGATAGTGACTTCAAATTGATTGAATTGGCGAACAAATAGCGATTTATGACGTCATAAGTCGCTATTGCCATTGAAACTATGAGAGAATTGTGTTTTGACAGCTCATAAAAAGTACGTCAGTTGATTGGTGGTGTCAACATCCCTATTTTAAAAGCTTATATTTTTCAGCTATGATGAGTTCTGTGACGTTTCGAGTTTAACAGGTTTAGAGATGTAACGTCGATTTTTCTAAGAGTTTTTAGTGCCTATTTTTGGAGAAGTTGCATTATATTTAAAAAAATAATATTTTTCCAGTTTTCCGTCCACCGGGCCACCGTTTTCTCGTTCACACTCAAAATAATCCCTCAAACGAATTACAAACTCCCGACTCTGGGAGTTCAAACAGTCTTTTTAGACCGTTTCGGCATTTTGCCAAAAAAAAAAACTTAAGTAACCAGAAACATAACAAAAGTCAACAACAATAAAAACAGAAATGAACTATAACAAAATACTTTGACTTTGAACTTTGAAACGATAATGTCGAACGCCTTTAACTTTTATAAGACAGAATGACATAAAAGATATAAAGCTTTTTACAAGATTTATTTACCCCCTTATTCATAAACGACAATCAAACCTATTTTAGTTAAAATGCCGCTAAAATTCGTTAGTCCTTATCTGTCACTTCAACATTTGTATTTGTTAAAAAGGGACAAAGCATTTGTTAGTTAACATAGGCTTGTTAAGTTTTATGAATAAGGGGGTTAGTTTCACCTGTCCCGTTCGTCTGCCTGTCTGTAATCACATCGTGCAGGTTAAATTCAACCAACTTCCTGTAGTTGTATTAACTTGAAATTTGGTATACTTATGTAACTTGCGTGACAATACAATAATCTGGTAGTGACATCCTGGTAGTCCGGCCAGGATCGTCTCCGCAGGACGGAACTCTTCAACGGTTAAAGGCATCGACTTGAAATTTGGTATGCAAATGTAGTTTGGGTGACAATGCAAGTACAGTCAGCAAAGAGTACAGTCATAAAAAAATTCTTGTATTAAAAATGATTTTTTGACCAAAAACTTATTATTTTTCAGAGTCGCCTGTACCACCCCCGGTGCCGATAGAAACTTTACCTCGTAAGTACAGTCAGCACCTCACGGCGTTTAGTATAGTCACCAAATCAAATCTCAATCAATTGACCCAGAGTTTTTTTTATGTTAGGGAACGACGCGTTTCGAACTCAACCCGAGTTCATCCTCAAAGCAACATAACCTTGACAATCTCGTCTTCTTCAGGTCCTCCGAAGTCGAAGCTGATGTCTTCGACCTTGAGCCTGAACAGCATCAGCTCCAAACCAGTGGCAGCGAGACCTGTGAAGAAGGAACTGCCCCCCACACCGGTTCCTACCCTGAACAAAGGTATATCGAATCTGGGGGCACGGTAGTGCCCCCGCCAAGTATGTATCATCATCATCATCATCTCAGCCTATATACGTCCCACTGCTGGGCACAGGCCTCCTCTCGGAATGAGAGGGCTTGGGCCATAGTTCCCACGCGGGCCCAGTGCGGATTGGAAGTATAGTAATTGCCAAGTATGTAAACTCTTTATTGTACAAAATAAGCAAAACACAATTGACAAAAAACAAAGTCATTTATAAATATTGTGAATCTGTTTTTAAAAAAAAAATACCTCGTTGAGTTTCTTGCCGGATTCTTCTCAACAGAGGTTTTTTTCCGAACCGGTGGTAGATTAAAAAAAATGACGTGTAAAAGTGCCCATTGCGGCCTATTTGCTGAATAAATGATTTGACTTTGACTTTGACAAATATGTACAAAGACGAACTTATCCCGTTAAGGGATCTCTTCCAGTCAACCTTTGAGTGGATGAGAGGAGCATCCAAGTCGAGATGAAGAGAAAACAAAACGTAAAAAAAAGAAAAGAAAACAAAAGTTTACTCGCGAACTTCCTTCCACTGGCGTTCGTGTCGTCATAGTGTGTTGTATTTATATGTTTTAGTTTTTAAATGGGTCCCACTGAAAAACAGCGTTGCAGTTTGCCGTAACATTATGCTGAGTGGGGCCCAATTTATACTGTTCGATGTTATTTTCATTCCATGTAATGTATTTTTATGTGTATCGAATATGTATAAATAAATGTTTCTCTCTCTCAAAACAAAAGGAACGGCCGTACCATACTTTTTTCGAAGCCATTCAGGCTATAGAATAGAAAAAATATATTAAGTCATGGTGGCCTAGTGGTTTGACCTATCGCCTCTCAAGCAGAGGGTCGTGGGTTCAAACCCCGGCTCGCACTTTTGAGTTTTTCGAAATTCATGCGCGGAGTTACATCTGAAATTTACTAAGGGCTTTGCGGTGAAGGAAAACATCGTGAGGAAACCTGTACAAACTGCGTAGCAATTCAATGGTGCGTGTGAATGGTGGGCCCGCGTGTGAACTATGGCCCAAGCCCTCTCGTTCTGAGCGGAGGCCTGAGCCCAGCAGTGGGACATATATAGGCTTGGATGGATGGATGAAAGTATGGATTTCTTATTATTATTATGTATGTATGTATGTTAACTCTTTATTGTAAAAAATAATTAGAACAAACACAATTGACAAAAAAAGAAATATATGGGATTTAAGGGATCTCTTCCAGTCAACCTTTGAGTGGATGAGAGGAGCATTCAGTCAGGGACAGACAAAAAGTCAGATTAAAAATTAAAATAGGTCGTGGAAGCTACAATACATTGCTTTAAATAATATATTATAATACACAAATCTATAAAGAATCGACACTACTGAAGATCAAAGGGCTGGCAGCTATCTCTCACAAAGGGAATTCTGCCATACCACGTCGGTGGCAAACGGGCATGCGGTCCGCCTGATGTTAAGCGGTTACCGCCGCCTACGAACGCCTCTTGGGCACCATACCACGGGGGCTTGTTTTAGATTTAATTTAGTAGGTTATTAAGTTTTTTAAGTTAGGTAGTTAGTTTATAAATAAGTTTTATGTGGTTATTTTTTCATAAATTCATTTATATCTTATTCCAATAAATTTGTTTGTTTGTTTGTTTATACTCTTTATTGTACAAAAGTAAATACAAAAATATCACACAAAAAGAAGTTGTAAGTACAAAGGCGGACTTATCCCAATAAAAATTTAGATTTTTTGATTTTTGATTTTTTGGAATTTGCAATGAAGTGATTAAAAAAAAATCCTAACATAAGAAGAAATTAATTAGAAAACATTCTTTTTTTCAGCCCCATGTCGCCCGCCCAAACTAACTGACGCAGATAGTCTGACGGGTTCATTACCCAGGCCACCCAAGCCTGGTTCACTACCCAGGCCACCCAAGCCTGGTTCACTACCCAGGCCACCCAAACCAGGCACTTCACTGCCCAGGCCACCCAAAGCGAGTGGCTCGATACCAAAAATACTTCGTAAGTAAACCATTGCCCTCAGCCAAAATACCACCAACGGGACTTATCACGCTAACACACACAAGTAATATTTACCTTGACGTTTCGGCAACATTGCAGTTGCCGTGGTCACGAGTAGACTGAAGTGTGGGGTGTCAAGTCCGCCTAGCAGCGCGAGTTCTTCGAACTACCCGCACTTAGTCATTTTTAGGGTTCCGGAGCCAAAATGGCAAAAACGGAACCCTTATAGTTTCGCCATGTCTGTCTGTCTGTCTGTCTGACTGTCTGTCTGTCTGACTGTCTGTCTGTCTGACTGTCTGTCTGTCTGACTGTCTGTCTGTCTGTCCGTCCGCGGCTTTGCTCAGGGACTATCAATGCTAGAAAGCTGTAATTTCGCACGGATATATAGGTAAACTATGCCGACAAAATAGTACAATTAAAAATTCAAAAACATTTTTTTTATGGTACCTCCCATGGACGTAAAGTGGCGGTGATTTTTTTTTCTCATCCAACCCTATAGTGTGGGGTATCGTTGGATAGGTATTTTAAACCATTAGGGGTTTGTGGAAAGGATTTTTCGATTCCGTAATTTGTTTGCGAAATATTCAACTTTAAAGTGCACATTTTCATTAAAATCGAGCGTCCCCCCCCCTCTAAAATCTAAACCGGTGGGTGGAAATTTTTTACAAAAAATTCAGGATGGTAGTCAGTATATCAAACTTCCAAGGAAAACTAAGCGGCTAAGTTTGCTTGAGAATTATTATTAGTTTCTGAGTAAATAGCAGCGTAAGGTATAAAATATACCTAAACTTGGAAGATTCCGTATAAAATACGAAATCCTTAGAAAAATATTACTTAATTTTTTCGTAATGGCTACGGAACCCTATTTTGGGCGTGTCCGACACGCTCTTGGCCGGTTTTATTATACAACCCATCACACCGACACACAACACTAACAACGTCCGATCGTCCCTCCGAACATTCATCCATTCATTCATTTTGTGTGTGTTAGCGTGATAAGTCCCGTTTGTGGTATTTTGACTATGAGTGAGAATCACTAAAGTTAAAAACGTTACACCATTGCCCTGTTAAAATACAGTTATGGTTAGTTTAGTTTGTATTTAACAGTAACATAAGCTACTTTTTATCCCGGAAAAATGCACAGTTCTCGAGGGAACAGCGCGCGATAACCGAATACCACGCGGACGGAGCCGCTGGCAAAACTAGTACGTTCATAATTGACTACCTTGTCAGTGCCTTGGATTTTTGTTTAAATTTATTATCAGGCATACAGTGACAGAGTACAAGTCAACGCATGTAAAAAGAGCTCTGGGTGGCTAGTGAAGGGGATACGATGATGTTGTGATGGTTGATGATGATGATGATGATGATAATGATGACATGGTCCCATTCAAAATACTAGTTAACTACACCCAACACTGCCGCTCGGCCCGCGCGCTGTTTGTCACAGATACAAAATTTTTAAAGGAACACGCTACTGTCCAGGAAGTAAATTTCATGCTTATTTCCTGGACAGTTCGAGATAACTTCCTGGACACTAGCTAGTCTCCAGGATGTGTTGCCTACAACGTTTTTGATGACGTAATGGCAACATTTCATACCATTTTTAAGAAAAAAGTTTTCTTTCCTTAGCTACAGACCCGGGACTGTTGGAGTTGAAGAAAGCAATCGAGAAGAGAAACGTTAAAAATGGTTAGTATTTAACTTTACTTAAACAGACCTAAGACACAACATCTAGTATCCCTTTCAGAACCAGCCAATACAATTGTGCGGTTTACTAGGTTGAATTTTATGTCGAAACTAACGCGTTGTTCTGAACGGGCCCCGCGTGGCACGATTGTGCGGAAACGTTCCTTCACCTTGCAACAAAATTTTGCGCTTTGGTCTGTTGGCCTACAAGTTTTGACTTGTACAGTTTGGTGCTATTACGATTCTCTGCTTTTGATCAATGTAAGTAAAAAATTTCAATCTTTTTGTTATTCTTCTGTTTTTATGTAGTTCAAATCATAAAAATAGATAAATTGTCTATAATTTTATGCGATATTATTGCTAGTAAATACCATTTAAACGTGTTTTATATCGTAACGGAATCCGTAAAAGTTCAGCCCGCTTTGATACAATTGTGCGCCTGCCAACTGCAATTTAGGCCCCGCGCCATACAATTGTGCGCCCGCACAATTGTGTTGTACAAATGTAAGGGCCGCCTTGATACAATTGGCTGTGTCAATTTTCTCCAAGATGGCGGCCGGAAAATGGAAAATTCACATCAGATTCGTAATCTACACCCAAAATTTAGATATAGGTCACTTTTTGTTTGCAACAAATCCGTACAGTTTCGGCGTCGGTCTGAAAGGGGTATTAAAGTGCATACTATATGAAAAATTAATAGTAGCCCCCTGTAACGGCAAACAAACTTCTCGATACAAATACAAAATCATTTATTAAAATTTGTTCAACACAGGTAATTACTAATTACAGTACAGAATATTATGGAGTCCTAAGAAGGGTCGGTATTATGATTTTTCGGCCTTTCGGGTGTAGGTGTTTTGATCTTCGGGATTGTAGTCTTCGGGTTTTACAATACAATACAATACAAATACTCTTTATCTACTCTCGCATCGTAATATTCGAATTATAAAATTCAAAACGAGTTTATATTTACATACTTTTTAAACACAATACCGAAATATAAAAAAAAAACACATTATCACACTTCTCTTCTAACTAAATAATGTTATAATATAATTTTTTAAACCATTACGATACAGGGCAAATCCAAAAAGTTTATATCAACAAGTTTTGATTCCAATATTCACTTGTCTGTGGCAGTGCCCGCTTTAGCGCATGCGCGCACATGCCGCACATGCGCAGTGATGTACTGGGTTTTACCGCCATTCCGTTCATAGGTTGTTATTTTGTTGTACGAATTTTCGTGAGAAAATTTTGTTTTTGCTTAAAAATGTCTGATATCAGTGAATGCGAAGAAGATTTGACTCCGCCCGATATTTTAGATGCGGCGAAGGAAATGACTCATAATTTACTAGCAAAGTGAAGGTCCTAGTATAAGTTCTGGTTGCAATGCAGGTAATTCTTCACCAGCAGGTAATGGTTCTTGAACACAGGGGATTGAGGATTTAATATATGAACGTAGATGAAATATTGTATGCAACTGTACGCAATTAGGCCTTATAACACTCGTGTGACCTTTTTATGAAACTCGGCTACGCCTCGTTTCATGAAACCACACTCGTGTTATATGGACCCCTATTGCGATACAGTTGCATAAATAGCTATTATTGTACACCAGAAATAATAAGCGAGTTTTAGGCTTCCGGTCAAATGTAGTTTCGGGATTTCAAACTTTCGGCAATATATCCATTCGACGTTTTAATATTCGGCCTTCCGTCCATAGGTCTTGTGAAATTCGGTCTTTCGTTTTTCGGTATTATAATGTTATAATACATACCCGCACTCGAAGATTGACTAGCAGTCTCCAATTTCGCCTTTGCACTTTTCTGTGTTTTGTATTACTACCCTCAACCCTCATCACACGACACATTTTCAAGAACTGTTAAATTCTCCTACTCGTCGCTGATAGCGCCTGCTACCCTCATTATGATGACGCATTTTTGTAAAGAACAGTTAGTTCATCTACTCGTCGCTAGATGGCGCTGTTACTTTGAAACGTCTTTTTAAATCGTACTATCGTTCGCTTGCCTTGTGAAGTATAAGAATAAGTTCATTGCACACTGGATAAACTTGAGCTTGCCGACTTGAAATAAAGTGCCCATTCAGCCAACTCGGCTGAGAGGGCTTTCTTTCTCGCAAGTTAGTGAGCCCTCGTTTCACGTACAATAAAGTAAAAAATAAACATAAGGCACATTTACGAACGATTCTATTTCAGAAGTCGGATGTCAAGACTCAAAGTGCAATATCTCAAAAACGGCTGAACTGATTTTATTAAAACATGTCTAAGAACTATCGTTAGAAACCTTGTTTTCAAATTAAAAAAAAAACATTCAAATCGGTCCACCCGTTTAAGAGCTCCGATGCCACAGACAGACACAGGCATACAGACACACTAAGCGGTAGACTTATAACACCCCTCTTTTAGCGTCAGGGGTTAAAAATTATTAGTTTTGTCAACTCAAGTTCTGACACTTTCACTGCCTAGTATGTTGACAGCTGTCACCCGCACCGTGCTAGAATAAAAGCACTGTAATATTAAACCACTATTGATTGGGATTCGATTTGTGGCATTTGAACATGGCGGATATATAGACAATATCTAATTTTGCTATTTCTGTTTCTTTGGCTAGTTGAATTCTATAAAAGTAACTTTTCCTCCCTGACGAGAGGGAGCAGTGCAACTTTTCTGTTCAAGACTTTTCTAAGTATTTTATTACAAATGCCATTTTTTGAAGTTGATAATTGTAAAGCTACGCCATTTTCTATGCTGGTTGTTCTTAAATAATATTTAGATTTTTTTTTCAAGTTTCTTAATTCTCGGTGTGAAAAGTAGTATGAGCCACTCGGGAGCAAAATTTCATCTTGGGCGTTAACACTTGAATCCCTCACTACGCTCAGGATTCTACTTTAGGATTCTATTGTAGAATCCTTCGCTACATTCTGGATTCAATGTAGGTACGCCCTCGCCGTAAATACACCATTTTGCTCCCTAGTGACACACACACACACATAAACATCACACCTATATTCCCAAATGGGGTAGGCAGAGCACACGAAACGTTACCGCTTCGGAGCCACTTTTAGCAATGTTAGGTTTTAAAATTGACAAAAACGGTACAATAGTGACAGGTTGCTAGCCTGTCGCCTACGGTATAGCTTAACCTATACCTTCAGTCGCCTCTTACGACATCCACGGAAGAAATTACCTTGTGACACATATCTATTTTACCTAAAGATAAACCCATCAATTTTTCCAGCCGCCTCGCCATCGCCGTCGCAGCAATCCACTCTCGAAATGAAGAAGACAACCAAAACCCCCCCACCTACATTATCCAAGCCTGTGAAGTCACCAGCCGGCACGATCAACCCCCTATCACCAAATATGACGCTGGTTATGCCGAAGATAGAAGCATCCTTGAAACCTGCCAAGCCTTCGCAGCCAGAAGCTGCCCTGTCTAGGACTAATGAGCCTATCTCAGGGTATGTTCACATCAGCATTTATCATTTCTGTCGACACGACAGTGGAATCAAAAACTCGCATTTCGGGTAGTGGACGTTTCCCTGCTGGCCGCGCGGCCGCGTTAGATATCCGTTTGGGATATTGCTGTCTTTATCGCTCGTGACATAAGCGCTCGCAGCCGTCCCCCCCCATGCACATCCCCTCCCGCTTCTCCGCTTCCCGCTAATGTATGGCCGACTCGCCAGTTTAGTCCACGGTTTGCACGCCTACGAGATTAATAGCGGGAAAACGCTGCTACGCGCTACGAACTACTCGCTACGAGCTACTGCTGTGGTATTTCGTCGCAACTTTAGTGTAAAATTAGGGCTTATTGATTTAGAGCTGGGCACGTAGGGTTAGAAACTTGGCTCTACAAGAGATCTGATTACTTTTTGACAGCGCGAGCTACATGGTCTCGTCTTGGCAACATTTAACATGAAATGTTTTTGTGGGATTTATTACTCGGTATGGGCTAGGGTCGCAAAAATCAACTTCAAAAATCTTTATTTCGGTAAACTTAACCTAATTAAACCTAATTACAAAATAATTTACAATAATCTAAAAATCTAATTGGATTCTATTTACAATTCACTTAAAATCTAATTCGAAATTACTTCAAACTACTCGTCTAGGAAATACTTACTTTCGGATATAATACCTACTAAGTGCATCATTAAAAGGAACGTATTGACTAATCAGTAACCTTGTAATCGCAGGGGACCCAGCATACAACCCGTGAAGCCAGGAGTTCCACCATTTAGAAGACCAACTCCTGATTCAAATGCATCATCAGTTGCACCTCTCATACCTCCTCAAACCCAAGCAAAGTCTCGGCCTTTGCCACCGATACATACGGAAGAAGGTAATTAATAGTAGATTATTGTAGTGGCCTGGAAGTAGCCAATTGCTGAATGAGTATGATTATTAAACGGATGAGCTTGTGAGTTTTAACTAATACGAAGCCAGAAATAGGGATTTTGACGACATTAAAAAATAATTCGAAGGCACAATTCCAGTAAAAAAATGCTTTACCTTGAAAACCAGATTAATTTTCGATTTACTGTAAAATTAGATTTTTTGTTGCAAATAAATAGTTAGTTGATTGAGTTGGCGAACAAAAGAGCGACTTATGACGTCATAAGTCGCTATTGCCATTGAAACTATGGGAGAATTGTGTTTTGACAGCTCATAAAAAGTACGTCAGTTGATTGGTGGTGTCAACATCCCTATTGCTATTCCAGCTTTTCTCAAAAATTGGGAGTAATTCTGAAATTTAATAAACTTTTTCACAAAATATATTATACTTGTTTTTTTTTTAATTTGCCGCAATGCCGCAATTTTTTCTGCCACGACTTGGTCAGACCGAAAATACTTAGTACATGGTTGAATGAATTAGTTTTGACCGAACACCATTAAGTTATCGTTGGAATATTTTGTTCGAAATATAGTCACGTCTTTACCGCGATAGGTGCATACCTAAAACAACCACCTGCTTAACTATACCAAATTAATTTTAAAACATCTTAGTTATTTTTTGTCACTAACATTTTTAAATTTCCGTTTCAGATGAAAGCCACTACTCAGATGACGAAGAATGGACATACGAACAGCTTGAAAAGTACAATATTTACAATGTTTAATTTATTCTTATTTAATTATTATAAACTTAATAATTTATAATTGTTTGCGCATTGTTTCGGCGCTACAGATCTTGTGAATGTTTTGCCATCATATTTCATAGGAATACGACATCGGGGAATTCACATCGCACATTCTTGAGACGTCACAGTAGATATGAAAAAGTGACACGGTTGGTTTTCATACAGATTGAGGTGTTTGCGTTATCTAGTGTAATCTATATCTGTGATAGAGCAATATTTCCATAGATATAGAATATAGATAGAGAAATAATATGATAATTATGGCATCCTATGGACACTTAAAAGACATTTAAGACATTCAACTTGCCGCCATCATTATTATTCCATAATTATTGTAAATAATTAGCCTTATTTATTACAAAGTCGCTTTTGCCCCGGTAAAAAAAATTGTAGATTTTGTTTACAATATGGCGGGGGCGACAAATTTTTATTAGCTTATTCAAAGTGTAGAAAACTCCTTGTAACCTTCTGCCTCAGCACAACGTCATTGGGCTAATCAACTTTTTTACCCACACTAATCTGTCCGCGACATTTTTCAAACAATGGCAGATTTTTGTAAGTAAACATGTTTTCTCTGTAATTTAATAGATGGTGCACATACATGCCATCCTACGTAAGTTCAACCTATTAAACCGTGAAATATCGTGTTAGAAGAAAGTGTCGAAACCTCATTATACTCATCAGATAGGTATTGTGTTTTGCTTGACTTTGATTTTGAGTTGTTGATAGACTTCAATACGAATTTAGTTCTGAGAATATTTGTTTTATTATGGTAGCAGAGCGTGGTTTTTGGTAACGCAGGAGACGCCCAAAGTGTCGGTAAAATAGTTGATTGGCCCCATTATGTAAATAAAAAACAATTTGAACCAGAATCATTTTATTTTTTATCCTCTTCAGTAAGCTTCACAGTTTTAACGTCCTGTATTATCTCGTCGATCCTGTGGAGGTCTTTGAGTGATATCTCCCCGGAACCCCTCTCCAGCGGTTTGGGCTGGTCCGGAGAAGGTTTCCAGCCCAGGAAATTGATGATCTCGAACGTCGCCGGGACGCCTCGGGACTTGTGTTCGGGGAGCTCCTAAAACAATTAAAAAAAAAATACCAAGAAAGTTCTTTAGCAATTGACAACATTTCATATTAACGGATCATCTCGACTTATATACGTTCTACTGCAGGGCACGTAGCTTCGTTTGTCTGTAATTCTCGTGCAAAGTTGACATCTTTTTTTTGACGATTTTTGAACTCCTGTAATTGACAACATTTCATATTTCTAAGACTATAATTTGATTCGTTCTCTGTATTCTGCTTGGAAATAGAAAGACGCTGATATTCTTAAAATTTCGCTACGACTATTAATTAATTTATTAAATTTTTTTTAAGATGTACTTATTCGAAAAGGGCTTAACTCCAAAACTACGATATAATAGATCCATTACTTTTGTCTAATCTCTATTAAAAAAAAGATCACGTAAATCATGCGTAAATCTGAAGTAGACGTTGTCAAAATTATGACAACTCTTTTTTCTGGTGCAAAAGGCAAAGCAAACATATCTATTCTGTCGTAGTATTGGCAAATTCAGATACATTTTTTAATTATTTTGTATTTTTTTAAATATGGAGAAATAAATTATAATAAATATTTTGCCATGTTCAGGAGGCAAAACTCTTTCGATTCCTGTACTAATTTACAGGTGTTGAAAAAAATGAAATCTTGTCAATTATAACGACAGCTCTTACTTCAGAAATAATTATTTTACATTAGGGTACTTTTTTCGTGAAGCGTCAGTGTTTTGTTTTGCTGTTGTTTAAGATTGATTTTTTGGAATCTTTTTGTATTTTTTATTTCAATTCCAAATTTTGTTACTTTTACGGTCATCCCGTGAAACCTAAATTGAAAATACAAACTGAAATATAGCACAGAAAAACCAGAAAAATAAAGCATTTCTTGCCTCGTGCTATACCGCTACACCACCGCTGGACAACGGTACAGACACAAATTTCCCCTATGTACCACATATCTTAGCTTGTTTGTTTCTTATTTAGCCACTTAAGCAGTGACACTAGCGACATCTATGCCGTAGCCCTCATCGAGAAACTTTCGACCGTAAAAGTAACAAAAATTTGGAATTGAAACAAAAAATACAAAAAGATTCCAAAAAACCAATCTTAATATGACAGTTTAGTTTTTGACTTTTTGATTTTTTTTTGCTATTCTTTGAAGTGTCAAACCAACCTTCCCATACATCTCGTCATAAATGGCCGCGGCGGCGAACTGCACGTCGCGGTTTAAACGCAGCGGTCGATTAAACGCTGCGTTTCCCTCGCCCAGTGTGCGCGTGTCGTGCATCACGTGCCACGCGGTAGGGTACCACACTGTTATAGTGTCCACGTCTACTGTTTGGAGGGTGTAGCCACTCCTGGAATAAATAAAATAAATAATAAACATAACAGGAAAATTAAGATTGTTTTTTTTTATCTTTTTTGTATTTTTTTATTTCAATTCCAAATTTTTACTTTTACGGTCATCCCGTAAAACCTAAATTGAAAATACAAACTGAAATATAGATGCACAGAAAAATCAGAAAAATAAGACCAGCACTGGGAATCGAACCCAGGTCCTCGCCATTCCGTGCCGCGTGCTATACCGCTACACCACTGCAGAAAAAAAGCAGTCCAGAGTGTCCAGCAGTGGTGTAGCGGTACAGCACGCGGCAATGCCGAGGACCTGGGTTCGATTCCCAGTGCTGGTCTTATTTTTCTGATTTTTCTGTGCATCTATATTTTAGTTTGTATTTTAAATAATGGGAAAATTTACGCAGTTACAAATTTGCCTAACGGCCATTTCTATCTACCGTTGTGCCCTGAGTTTATCTCTCCGATTTCAACAAAATTTGAAAGGTAGACTCAGTCCATGATTGCGAGCTGGAAACACAGGGTTTCCAGATTGTCCCCAAAATATTATATGGATGTGTCAGTTTGGTTACGAAAATTATTAGGAAAAATTCGTAACAAAACGGACACATCCACACCTACAATGTTTTGGGGTTGGGGACACATCTGGGGACCCTGTTTTTACAGCTCGCAATCATGGACTGAGTCTACCTTCCAAATTTTGTTGAAATCGGAGAGACACCTAAACTCAGGGTACAACGATAGATAGAAATGCCCTAATATGCCCTATTTGCTAAGACTCTGGCATTTTCAAAGACAGCCATATAAAATAGTGGCATTTTGAGGAATATTTCATTTGAGACTCGTTTTGAGCGGGGCATTGAGTATTTTGAGAGCATAGAACTTTGACAATCCGGCATTTCAGTATGGCAGTATTTTGAGGCTGACAATCAAACCTGACACATTAGTACTTAAATAGGCCAATCAACTTTTTTACCGACACTAATCTGTCCGCGACATTTTTCAAACAATTGCAGATTTTTGTAAGTAAACATGTTTTTTCTGTAATTTAATAGATCTACATGAATACATGCCATCCTGGTAAGTTCAACCTATTAAACCGTGAAATATCTTGTTGGAAGTACGATTTTTTTGGTAACGCCGGAGACAATTTCGGTAACGCAGGAGACGCCCAAAGTGTCGGTAAAAAAGTTGATTGACACAAATACTTACGCAGTAAGCAACCCGCCTATGTCCCTCACTCTGACGAAAGGCGATATATGGGGGGCCATCCCCCCCATCCTGTCAGTATCGGCGAGCTGTAACGACTGACGAAGCTCCATGAGTGTGTCGCCACCGAACACGCAAGCTATAAACGCCTGTCAACAAACACAAGTATGTAGAACTAGCTCTTGCCCGCGGCTCCGCTCGCGTATAATTCGGTTATCGCGCGCTGTTCCCTCGGGAACTGTGCATTTTTTCGGGATAAAATGTAGTTTATGTCACCCTCTAGCCCGTAAACTATCTCTATGCCAAAAATCACGTCGATCTCGCTCCGTTTCGACGTGAAAGACGGACAAACATACATACAAACTCACAAAAGCATAGGTACACTGCCGCATTTACAATACGAGTATATGGATTAAGTGCTTAAATGCCAAATTTCATGGTTTTATCTTCGACAACGTCGTACTTACACCATATAAACTTCCACCCCCTATTTCAACCCTCTTTAGGCTTTAAGCCTCTTTTTTGCGATAAAAGATAGCCTATGTTCTTTCCCAAGGTCTATTCTATCCCTGTACCAAATTTCATTAAAATCGGTTCAGCGGTTTTGGCGTGAAAGCGTAACAGACAGACGGACAGAGTTACTTTCGCATTTATAATATTAGTATGGATTATGAGTATGGTCCTTGTATGGTCATTACCATGCGTGGTTTATTAAGGATTGGCATTATATATTTCACACGAAAACACAAGCTAAAAAATGGATGCACAGAAAAACCAGAAAAATAGACCAGCGCTGGGAATCGAACCCAGGTCCTCAGCATTCCGAGCTGCGTGCTATTCCCCTACACCACCGCTGGACAGGAGACTAGACACGAATTTCTCCTATGCACCAATATTTCAACTTGCATTCTTTTCATAGTCACTTTAGCAGCGACACTAACGCCATCTAGTAATCGGGTATCGATATAGAGCGTAAAGGCTTGTATGGTACATACGCCGTCAGGTTTTAATATCCTCATTATCTTGTCAAAGCATCCTGGAAGGTCGTTGACCCAATGGAGACAGAGGGATGACACCACCAGGTCCATACTGTTTTCTGGAAACTAAAAACATAACGTTTTAAACTTTCTTCATTCTCACTCATAGTCAAAATACCACAACGGGACTTATCACGCTAACACACACAAGTAATATTTACCTCGACGATCGTTCGGTTCCTAGAGACGATTGGACGTTGTTAGTGTTGTGTGTCGGTGTGATAGGGTGATGAATAAAAATGATCAAGTGCGGGTAGTTCGTGATACGAGTGCCGGTACTATTAGTGATCAAGTGCGGGTAGTTCGAAAAACTCGCGCTGCTAGGCAGACTTGATACCCCACACTTCAGTCTACTCGTGAGCACGGCACGGCAACTGCAATGTTGCCGAAACGTCGAGGTAAATATTACTTGTGTGTGTTAGCGTGATAATTCGATAAGTCCCGTTGTGGTATTTTGACTAAAAAACATACTCTGTTAATACTATATCTCACAAACACAACCTCCCATTTAGGAAACGGAGAATTCATATATTACTAGCTGTTGCCCGCGGCTTCGCCCCCGTTGTATTTTTTATGTATTTTCTTCCATAAAAACTTTCTCCTGACAGTAACAAACACAATAAAAAAAGAATTAGCGAAATCGGACCAGTCATTCCCGAGTTATGCGCTTACCAACACATTTTGCGATTCATTTTTATATTATAGATTATTACATATTATTGGCTTACTAATAATTATGTTATTATACAATATATTCTCTCATCTTTTACAGCTATCATCTTCAGAAGGCTCTTTTTTTTTGGCAGGAATGTATGTCAATGTCAGAAGAATGTCATGTATGCTCTTTTTTTTTTTTGACTGGATGGCAAACAAGCAAGTTAGTCTTCTGATGGTAAGAGCTCACCACCGCCCATAAACATCTGCAACACCAGGGGTATTGCAGATGCGTTGCCAACCTAGAGGACTAAGATGGGATACCTCAAGTGCCAGTAATTTCACCGGCTGTCTTACTCTCCACGCTGAAACAACAGTGCAAGCACTGCTGCTTCACGGCAGGATTAGCGAGCAAGATGGTGGTAGCAATCCGGGCGGACCTTGCACAAGGTGGCCACCTGCAGATGCTCTGCCACACAATTTGGCATTCAAAATCTTAATCTGATTGCAAATGAATGATTGATTCTAAGTCGACCGCTTTCAGAAGAAGCGATGCTGATTTACAGGTTCATTAGACAGGCCTTTGCATCCAGAGACGTGGCTCAAGCAGCTCAAGGGGCAGTGCGAGGGAGAGCGTAATATCTGTAGTGTGGTGTATGTAACTGAGGCTCCCCATGAGGCTGACATAGTCACATTTGGTTTACTAAAGCCTCGTTAAAATACTAGATTAAAAAAAATATATGAAAACTGTCAACTTACATCAACATTCTCCTCGTCCATTACAACCTTGTCAAACTTGACACCATCGCCGACTATAGCTTTGTCCAGGTGAGTCTGCGAGGTGTCGCAGAGTGTGACCTTCTCTACGGAGTCTGGGAGTAGATGGCGGGAGACATAGCCCCGACCAGCCCCTTAAAGAAGACAAAAGCAGCATGAGATTCGGAGTCGACCGCTTTCAGAAGAAGCAATGTCGATCTACAAGTTCATTAGCAAGTCATTTTGAAAACATAACCCTGTTCTGTACAGCAGAGACTTCCTTATATTAAAAAAAATATATTATTAGGTATTTAATTTTTATAAATTTACTATTCTTTTTTTTTTTTCTTTTTGTAGAGGCTTTGAACACTCCAGGTGATCATGTCAGCCTCATGGGTGCTTGGTCATTTTCCTTATGCAAAGAACATATTAAAAAAGTGGTAAATGCAAATGGCTCTGAGAGCCAACAATTGACTTGGCCATTGTGCATGACCCAAAGCCCCAAGGACCCTTCTCCTCAATTCTGAGTTCCGAGCACATTCCAACAACAAATGGAACAAGTCCCAAGTAACAAGTGGTACCTTCTGGCAGATCTCACACAGAGGTGACGGTTTAACTCTCATCATGTGTAAGAATTTGTTTGTTGGGATGTGTCCGGAACATGCCCTGAAAGCAAATACTAACACATTTCTTGTAAGTTGGCAGAGTCAAACCAAGGTGTCCACAAGGAACTAGCTGTACCAGACCCCTACACCCCTGGATACACACTGCTCACCAAATTTATTATCCTTACCAAAATTTATTTGTCTCTACTGCACGGAACAGGGTTATGTTTTCTAAAGGACAGACGTTTTTCCGACCCTTGTTCTTTAGACAGGCTTTTGCATCTAGAGAGTAGGTTTCGGCACAGGGAATGGTGTAATATGTATCTAAGTCTAAACAGAGGTACAAGAAAAAAATTTAAGGTAAGCAATAAGCCTTATCGCTTCAGAGCGACCTCTTCCAGGCAACCAGTAAGATACTTACTTGAACTTTGCAATGACAACTTATGATATTTTTCAGCTTTTCTAAGATGGTACAGTCTCCAGCACCAATGTTTGACACAACAAGCGTGCACAAATATCTGATATTTTTTTTAGATATAGTTTAATTTTTGATATAGTTTTTAATTTAGTTTGTAATATTTAGTATTCTTAACAAACATTCATGTCAAAATTAAAAAAAAATAAACATCTGATACAACTCTATTTCTAGGACCAGAAGGATTATTAGATATTTTTGCACGCTCCACTGTGGCAGATATTAATGCTGGTGACTGTACCTGGTTTATTATTCCAACACAGTTGCAGCTGTCAGCGTAAGCTAGATAAAGTCTAAAAACTAGTAGCATGGTGTACAGTTGTGTTACTCTGAAGATGAGCTCTGGTTTAGTTCGAAACGCGTCAGTGTGATGTGGTGGTGGTGATAGGTGGGTTTGTGTAATTTGTGTGTGTTCTTACAGTGTGGAAGTGGAGGAACTGCATGAACATGGATATTTTTCATAAGCTATCGTAAGGTCGCGGGTGAGCAAGGAAATTCTTTTAGTTCATTGATATGGACCTCCGCAAAGTAACGCAAAGTAAATTATCTAGATAAAGTTGTTGTTAAGCACTTACCAAGTTCTACGGCGTTTTTGAACACCCTCTTCACATCTAAAATCCTATCTGCTGTTCGCCACCCAACTTCTTCTTTTATGTATTCTGCTAGATGGTAATCTTCGCGCTGTGCGGACCTTTCCCTTTGCAAAATCTTCACTTTCCTATCAAATACGTTCATAGTACGGTAAACAGAACTAGCTGTCTTCTGTTTAGGAGCATTTGAACTGTTATTTCTAGAGAAATCTTTGGTAAAATTGTTTGAATTACGTAAATATTTTGCGTTGGCTTTTACGTTTTTAATCATGTTTAGGCGGGACGTAAAACTAAGTAATTGCGTGTGTGACATTTTGGCGGGAATAGCTAATTAATTTAACAAAGTATTAGGATTTTTTAAACATATTTTTCACGAAATTTACACTAATAAACATCCGATTAGAGGTTGTTTTTCTGACGATGAGAAATGTCAGTCAAAAGTCAAATCAGATTCAGCAAGGGCTACTACGAAACTTCGCATAGTACTGTAAGATATATTAATAGTTGAAATTAAAGTCATCAATTTCGTATTAAAATATAATTCTTATGATTGACATAAATCAAAGAGATATTTAAAAACATGCGCCAAAAACGAGGGCTGTGGCTTCTGGCCATTTGGCCCTACATTTGGCGGTACGCGTATTGATACTCGGCATGCACTATTTGATGATCCGCCGTCATTATCCATGTTTAATTTATAGTTTCTCGAACCAGCGAAACGATTAATAATATATTTTGATTCACATGGGGTCACCAGTGTAAGATATATTAATAGTTGAAATTAAAGTCATCAATTTCGTATTAAAATATAATTCTTATGATTGACATAAATCAAAGAGATATTTAAAAACATGCGCCAAAAACGAGGGCTGTGGCTTCTGGCCATTTGGCCCTACAGTACCGTACCGTCCGTCTCGCTCTAGTATTAAACAGTATGTAATGTATCCATCGAAATAGTAAGTACTCTGGAATGAACACTCCAAAAACAGACGAGCAAAAACCGACCTAAAAGACATAGACATAAGAACTAATGGGCTCCGGTCCGGGTGAAATAGCAAGCACGGAGTCAGTGTGTCCCTCTCTAACTATTGCCAGGAAATAAATAAAAAATAATTAGTAAATTTTAGTTTCGTGAGTGTTGTCTTTTAAAAATATTGAATAAAATGTATACATTTATAATAAGCAATAATTAAACGATTTAATATTTTTTTAATGAAATAAGCTTTAGATCTTTTTTCACGAGCTAATTTTAACTTGATGGTAGGTTTTATTAATTTCTCAATGGCCACACCAAACAGTAAGATGGTAGCTTCGTTATTGAGACTAGGGTGACAATCTTTTCACGATGTATCCAAATGGCTAATATGTAATATTTATTATAATATAATATTTTATACCCATCAGACGTATTGTCTAATACGAATGATACATACATGCATAACATAATAATTCTACTACATTATATTATATTACTGAAAATACTATATTACACTAAAAACAAAATATTATACTATATTGGTGAAATTACTGGCACTTGAGGTATTCCATCTTAGGCCTCTAGGTTTGCCAACCTACGCGTTTGCGTTGCCACGCATCTGCAATAACCCTGGTGTTGCAGATGTTTATGGGCAGTGGTGATCTCTTACCACCAGGAGACCCACTTGCTCGTTTGCCTTCCAGTCGAATAAAAAAAATATTATTATTATAAATTTTGAAAATTTTCAGGGGAATTTGGAAAAATCCCGAAAATTTCAATTATAACTACCAGATCTATTCAGTTTACGCATGCGAAGACGCTGGTAAAAGTTAATAAATAATGAATAAGTAAATAATAGTGTATTATATATGTATTGTCACTTAGTCTTCATTCATTTATTAACCTAAATGATAGAGCATCTACCGGTATTTTTTCAATACCGAAAATTCAAATACCGATATTCCGGTATTTTGGTATTTTTTCGATACGAGGGTCAAACTGAAAGTTCTTAGAAAATCAAAAACTGAGCAAACTAGCAAGTTATTAGTTTTATTATATCTTTTCAAAATAGTGTCCATTCACATCAATACACCGCTGCATCCGATGGAACCACTGAGAAAAGCACTTAGCCCACTCGTCCTTAGGGGTCTCTTCGACGGCCTTTTGAAACGCACCCACTGCTTCCTCGGTGTTCATAAAAAGTTTTCCTCGAAGTTTTTCTTTTGTTTTCGGGAATAAATAAAAATCGCAAGGTGCGAGGTCGGGGCTATACGGCGGGTGACCCAGTAATTCCACGTCTGACGTCACTAAATAGTCGATCGTTCGCCTGGCGGTGTGCGACGAGGCGTTGTCGTGGTGAAGAAGGATCCTACTTCGAGGTCGCTTCTCCCGAACTTTTTCCAATACAAGTGGCAAACAATTGTTAGTGTACCACTCTGCAGTAACTGTTTTTTGATCCTCTAAAACAATTGTCGCATAGTGACCTGTCCTTCCGAAGAACGAGGCCACCATCTTTTTTCCCACGCTTCGACCTCTCTTCACTTTAGTTGGCAACTCCTCGAAAGGAAACACCCATTGAGCAGACTGTCTCTTGGTTTCTGGATCATAACAGTAAACCCAGCTTTCGTCACCCGTAAGTATGTCGAAAACAGCATTTGAGTCACCTCCGTTAAATCTTTGAATCATTTCACGGCACCAATCAACCCGACGGAGTTTTTGGGCCTCGGTCAAATTATGAGGTATCCACCTCGCACAAAGCTTCCTGACCGCTAAATGTTCATGGAGGATTTTATGCACTTGACTCATACCGATGCCTAAGCTTGTCCGAATCTGCTGATACGTCACTCCTTTGTCAGTCTCTATCATACGCTGCACAACACTGATGTTATTTTCAGTCGTCGCCGTAGAAGGCCGTCCCTCACGCAGATCGTCGGTGAGATTAGTGCGACCACGTTTAAACTCATTAAACCAGTTGTAAATGGTCGCACGAGATGGGGCTTCATCATGAAAGGCCAATCGAAGTCTATCATAGCTTTCTTGTTGACTTAAATGACATCGAAAGTCATAAAAAATCATTGCACGAAAATTTTCGCGAGTTAAATTCATGTTGACGTGACGCAGACAATTTTCAATTTGCCGCCAAATCATAAAACAAATGACAAATGAATGAAATACATACTCAATAATATTGGCAAAGAGTTCCATTTTCAAAATTTAAACTTACTTTTTTATTATATTGTAAAATTCTGGTTATTGCTACTTAGTATATTTTTCTGACAAAGAAGTACTAGGAGGAAGGAATGTCTCATTAATTGCATAAAATTATGGTCATACTAATAGAGTGAGATAAAATAACCCTGTGGTAGCTATCTCTATCGGCAAAATGACGGACCGTGATTCCTGCACAGTGCACATTCCAGGACCGCACGACACGAACTACGAATTTCGTGTTTTGTAGTAGCCCTGCAGATGTCATTAAATGACACAAACGTTTCGTTCAAAAACGTGTCGTCAGTTCTTTTACCACCTCTCCCCTCTCTTTTTAAGCAGTAAAAGAAGGGAAGGAAAAAAAATGGAGGAAGGGAACTTGAAGGAAAGGCCCATTGAAAACAAAAAGGGTAAATTATAGAAAAATACACTACAGGGTTGTCGGTATCTGTCAGTGTCAAATTCAAATCTAAATTGTCATAACTTTGGAGGTTATGCCGATATATTAATTTTTTCAGCGAAATAAAATATTACTGTTTTTCCTATACTTCTATCCAACCTACTCGGCAAAGTAAGTATTACTATTTATTTTAAAACACTTCTAACCTATCTCCTTTGGCTAGGCGACTAAATAAATTTCACCTTACAATGTTTTACTGTTTACATACATCAAGAAAATAGATTAAGATTACTTACTCCGAAATTATTCAGTCTTTGCATTAAGCTCACTTTGTTTAGCAATGATTTAAGCGCATTTTAGCCGCGGCTACGTGTGTAAATTAGCTATAATGTTTTATATATTTTTATTTTACAGATGTGGCCAATTATAATGGCATTTCTCCGTAACAACGCACCATATTTCACATTGCCGTTTGCAGCTGTTGTTGGAGTCATAGGCTACAATTTAGAGAGCATCCTTTCGGACAAATACACACCCTATAATAGTTAGTATCTGGTTATATTTCTGCAGGGCCGGATTTAGGGGAGGGCAACTGGAAGAGGGGCCCCCGCAATTCCACAACAGACTTGGGAAATATTTTTTCTAACACAATTCTAGGGGAGCATCCAGAATTTGAATTGATTTTTTGCAGACATCGGGGAATTCACATCGCTAATTCACTCTTGAGACGTCACAGTAGATTTATAAAAGTGACATGCTTGGTTTTCATACAGATTGAGGTGTTTGCGTTATCTAGTGTAATCTATATCTGTGTAATAAGACTGAAGACCTTCTTCATTTTCTTTGGGAATGTGATCAAAATAAGAACTTTAGAAACAGGTATCTGGATGGTATGGACTTGTTCAATGGAGGTGTAAATGTGATTCTGAGTCGACCACTTTCAGAAGAAGTGATGCTGATTTACAGGTTCATTAGACAGGCCTTTGCATCCAGAGACTAGGTTTCAGTACAAGAGAGTGTAACATGTATCTGAGACTCCCCATGAGGCTGACATTGTCATATTTGATGTAATAAAGCCTTGTTAAAATATAAGATTTCAAAAAAGTTTTTTTTTTTTACAGAAGCTATCCAGGACCAAAGACTAGAGCGACAAGATGACACTCAGGACCCAACAAAAGTGGAAAAGTTGCAATACAAAGAAAATGTTTTAGGAAAAAATGTGTCACCGTCTTTACAGAAGGACAAAATGTAGTGAGATATTTTTAGTGTTTTTTTTTTGTTATAGAAATAAAACCTTAAAGGTCCCTATCCATTACACTGTATCATAACAGTGTTTTATTATTGTATTTTAATTTTGTAATTTGTATGGACCTGGTCTGAAAATAAAAAAATTATTATTATTATTATTATTATTATTATGCCCACTATATTATGGCCTTTACAAATGTGCGAATATAAGTCATAAATCATTTTTCTCAAACATGACATGAAATTTTGACGTTCACACTAGCGCGGTCACACTAGCGGCCTGCAAAGAGATTTCATACAAATTTCCCGGCCTCGGACGGCAATGCGACCGTCTTTTGTTTCAACGCGAGCTGCAGCACGGCACGCTCCCGCCACCAGCTAGTCTGTCCATACAAATGTATGATTAACTAGCTTTTGGTATTCGATTATCGCGCGCTGTTCCCTCGGGAACTACATTTTTCCGGGATAAAAGTAGCCTATGTCACTCGGGCCCATAAACTATCTCTATGCCAAAAATGACGTCGATCCGTCGCTCCGTTACGGCGTGAAAGACTGACAAACACACAAACATACTTACTTTCGCATTTATAATATTAAGTATAGATTTTCGTGTCACAATGGAAAAAGTTAATGGAAATTAAAATTACGTGCTAATGCAGCTTTAACGGTGTGCAACTTTTTGGTCTTCACCCATTTCTGCTTGGCCAGGCCAGCAACCCCCTACTTCCCGGCCTCTACAGTAATGTACTATTAAAGGTACCTCTCGCTCGCACTCACAGGCCTTGTGGGACTGCCCTGTTGTCACATTACACACAAAACTAGTATAAGGCCTGTGAGTGCGAGCGAGAGGTACCTTTAAAAAGATTTATTTTATGACTCAGTTCGCACGTTTGTAATGGCCCTATAGCACGTATCTTATGGCTCCTCTACACAATCGGCCATGATGGGCGATCACACAATGGGCGACGATTGTCACTATCCCTGCGCTACTGCCCACACAATCGTGCGTGGCACATTTGTTAATTGTCAGCCGCCCGAGATGGATGCCGAAACAGTAGCAGCTGCGGCTATTTATTTAATTAGCGTATATAAACACCAAGGACGATTAATCGTCCTTGATAACACTACATAAATATAGTTAATCGAAAAAATTAAAATCATAATCAAAATCGTATATTTTTATTTTGGTATTTCCTTTGTTTTGTTTGTGTTTGCTGTCTTGTTTTTTTTTTATTTGTGTGAATGTGAATAAATGTCTTTCTTTCTTTCTTTCTTTAATAAACGGATCGTGAAAAAGAAGTGGAGGCGGAGAAGATGGTGGATGGTGGATTCATTTTGATCTTGAATGTCTCAGTATTTGTCCATTTTGATTCCGATATCGTAAATATCAAAACAAAAAATTAGCAATAACGCTCTGCACGTCTGCACCGCACCGAACGAACATTCGAATGGGGGCTATGGCTATCGCGAATGAATTTTCCGCTAGAGGCGCTAGTGTAGCGTGAGGTCAACGAAATGTCAAATCTCATAGTTTTTGGGTGCGCTACGCGGGTTTATTTATAATTAGAATAATTTTGTGAGTATTTTGCATTATCTGAAATTAATTATGGCAATTATGCGATAAGTGGCAATGAACGTCTGTAATTTGAGACAGTTTTGTCTTTCGAAAACTTTTTTCCTCCCTTTTTTTCGAACAAAACGGGATTATGCAATACTGTGGTTGCTCGATATGTTTATGGTACTGTTTTATGTCGTATTAAATATGATTTTAATCTAAACTTTGTTTTCACGGCCGTTATAACAGACTTTTAAAAACCTCACGCAACAGTGGCGCCGTCTAGTGAGAGAAAAAACGATAGCCCTCATTGAATGATGGACGATCGTGTGGGCACGCGCACAATCATTGCCGCAATTTCCTTTGATGTTTGCCCAAAAAACCGACAGAATGGCGATTACGCGCGATCCTCGCCGATCATGGCCAACTGTTGACAATTAAGCCCTCCACCATATATGCCCTCCACACAATCGTGATCGCCTGTAATCGCCCATCATGGCCGATTGTGTAGCCATTGCGGTTATGGTACGGTACGGTGTAAAGATAGACCTTAAATGATCAGAACAGTATACATTTGTTACGTAAATAAAATGAAGTTTAATTAACAACGAAAAGCACAGTTTTTTTTTTTGAGATTATGGCTTGAAAAATACCTTTAAGCCAGATCCTTCATTTTGGAACCGGTTTTGAAGAATAGTGAAGGGAACCAAATTAAAACAATGAGTTTCTTGACAGGCTAGATGGCGCTATCGCGGCGTCCCTTTGACATTTGTGTCACATTTGTGATTGAACATGAAACTACCGTGAGACTCCCTCATATTAAATGGTATTCTAACTTATAACTCGCGTCTTAAATCAAGTTTAGGTCGACATGTTTCGGGCTATTTCCTAGCCCTTCTACAAAGTAGCACGCGACTCGGCGGCTGCCGCAACACGCGCACTACGCGCCACTGCTCTGTTCGCGCGAACAGAAAGTACCATAAAAATATCAAGCATTGCAAAGTGTTACGAAGTCCCGTTTTATTCCGAACGGGAGGAAGTTTTCCGAAATACAAAACTGTCTCAAAATACAGACATTCATTGCCCCGTAACACATATATTTGCCATAACTTAATTTCAGGTATTGCAAAATATTCACAAAATTATTCTAATTGTAAATAAACCCGCGTAGCTCACTCAAAAATTTCGAAGACCTCTCTTGGACCTCTCGCTACACTAACGCCTCTGGTTTAATCTGAGATGTGGCTTTTGGTCTGTAAGGTAGTGAAGGAAACAGCACGAACACCAATAAATAAAACAAAATTTGATTTTCAAATATATTTCAGTAATCAAAATATAATAATAGGCTTACACGTTAATAGTTACAAATCGTATCTCATCGCGTGAAGTGTTTTACAAAACTGGGCAAAAACGCAGGGGTCCGGAGCACTTTTATAGCAAACATTCTATACAGTAGGCGGCCGAAAAACGCCTAAGAAGCCGCCATTACGCCTGCAAAATGGCGGGAAAACTGACAACTGGCAGCTGTCAAAAACTTTTTTTAAATCTCCCCATTTTGGAGGACGCTTTGGTCGCGCAATATACACGAAACAATTACTAAAAACCACATATAGCCCGAATAAAAACCGATTTTTATTTACAAGCCAATAAATTACAATCCCATAGAGTATTACATATTTTTTACATAAATCCTTAGTGCATTTTTATTCACATTGTAAATCCTCGCTTTGAAAAAACTGTTCTCTTAAGTGCTACACAGTGAAGTTACTTTTTAATGTGCACTTATTCTTCTTTATGGAACAAAAAAGTTTTTCAATTAAATATAAGACCATTTTTAATTCTATTTATAAATCTATCGCTATTTATTATCATCGGTTAGTTAAATTAATACTTTCGTCCTGTAATTTACTTAAAAATGTGTTATACTTATAAAATATGATTGTATGTATAGTTATATAAGTTATCCAGCTAATTATTTACAATAGTCTTTCTCGGCTACATATTTTATATATTTTTTTAATCTTTTAAAACAGTAGGTTCATTGTAGGCAAGCATTGTCTTTATCAATTAAATTTTTTGACCGCCAATTTTCAAACAATTTAAATAATTGCATTCCACATTTTCAAATGAAAAATGTTATTTGCATTATTTTAAAATTGCTTTTGTATACTATAAGTTTTAGACTACCTTTTGAAATATTCGTAACCGACGTTTGGCAACCGGGCAGTTACGGAAAAGGATTCAAATTCTAGTTAACAGCGAATGGCGGTCAAAAACAAACTTAAAACTATGAGTTACCAACCAAGAGTCAAATATCACATAACCAGAGTCTAATTCGAAAAGCAAAGTGAGGAACTTGATTCTAGGTGAGTATTTACATATTTTTTATTCTTAAAAATAATTTTTTATCACAAATAAAATTCCGCACTTTTTTTTTTTTCAATAATTATGAGCAATTAGGTTTATTTAACTATTATTGGTCAAGATTCACGATGCACTGGATGTAAAATAGACTGGTAAATCATCATAAGCCTAGGATTAAAAGCTTTTATTACACTTTCGTGATTTTGATTTAATCTCGAAAACAGTTTCAGTCTTCACAGAGCAATAACACATTTGGAATCGCAAAACTAAATAAGAAATTTATAACAGCCGCGGCGCTGTCTGCGTGAGAATTTTCGATTTTATTATATTATAGATAACTTAATAAGAAATATGTCTCTATTGTTTAAAAATGGTATTTCGGATGTTATAATAATTATTGCGTCAAAAAAACCTATGTTTAATCAACCGACTTCAAAAAAGGTCTTCAGTTACGAAACAGTCAAATTGATTACAATTCTAGTTTCCAAGACGGATAATGCAGACGTAGTAAATTAGCTAAATATAATTTAAAAAAAAGTTTAGGTACATATTTACGCGATTACAAAAACGTTTTTGCTCTGTTCTTACAAATAATAAATGCGAATGTCTTAAGAACGGATACAATTTTACTATTACTTTAAAACTGACAAAAATAGATACCACGCGGTTAGTTAGATGGCATTAAAAATTTGTTTAACTACTTAGAAACTTACAAGGAAGGGTACCCAACTAACTGTGTTGATTTATTTTGATATATGTTATAGAGTACTCTAAAATAACGGACACGTATTTTTTTTAGCTGCCCAAACTCAACCTGTTTGGAGAAAATGTCCTTCAAAGTACTGAAAATTGACCAAACCTTCTAATTTCTGTAGAGAGATTTGTTCAAGAAAATTGATAATTAATTTCTGGTTTCATTATATGTTGGAGAAAATGAAAAAAGAATGGAGGCGTGTTTTGTCATTTCACCACAAACTCATATTTTATATTAAAAAAAAAAACACGTCAAAGCTTCAAACTTTTCGTCCCTTCACTCACTCCATACAGCCATATCAAGTCAAGGATTTCTGTGACAAGCTAGTTGGCGCTGACACTCGCCTTTCGGAACGTTCTAGCCGTTTCCCAAAACACCCGTTCCCAAAAAATCCGTTCCCGTCACCACCTTTTCCCAAATAATCTATTTCCCGATATAAATGTTTCCCAAAATGTTCTTCTCTCAAAACATACGTTTGGCTTGATATCCGATTCCCAAAAACACCTAATCCCAAAACAACCGTTCCCGTCACCTTTACCTAAGTAATCCGTTTCCCAAAAAACACGTTTGTCCAGATATCTGTTTCCCAAAACACCCGTTTCGAAAACATCCGTTCCCGTCACCACCTTCACCCTACCGCTAAGTCGAGCAAACTCTGTTATTTTGACTTTGGAAGCTTTCCACACCTCTAATGACTATGCAATTAGTAACATTTGGCGAGAAACGTACTTTTGTGAATACGGGTGTCATGAGAAACGGATCTTTTGGCATACGGATGCTATAATAAACGGGTCTTTTGACATACTGATGCGATGAGAAACGGGTCTTTTGGGAATACGGGTGTCTTGGGCGACGGATATTTTGGCATACAGATGCTATGAAAACTGGGTGTTTTGACATTCTGATGCGATGAGAAACGGATCATTTGCCATACGGTCGATTTAGGAAACTGTTATTTTGGAACGGGTGTTTTGAAAAGGGTATTTTGGGAAACGGACAGAACGTTCCGAAAGGGACACTCGAGATACGTTTGACAACTTTGACATTTGTGTCAAGTTTATGATTGGTTAAATAACTAGACGAGCCAATCGCAAGCAAGACTGTAATGTCAAACGAACCTCTCGTTACTAACGCCATCTAGCGGTTTTTCGCATGTTTGCCAATTTCCGATGTATTGAACGACTTTTTTCGTAAAACTGTATCCGTTTAATTAGAAAAAAAATGGACGCACATTTTGCAGGACGTTTTGAATATAAATAAAATAACTAACCGTCTGTTTGTCCTTCTGAGCACAATTTTTCTAAATTAATGTCTATCTAAGATTTTATATTACACCTAAATTGAACCGAACGGTTGGCGTGACGCCATCTTAGTGAATCTAGGTTCTATGTTATTTCTCATACATAAGCATAAGTTATCGTAATAGTAAGAAACAATAAGTAAACTTCAACTATTTTACCGACACTTTGGGCGTCTCCTGCGTTACCAAAATTGTCTCTGGCGTTACCAAAAAAATCGTACTTCCAACAAGATATATCACGGTTTAGTAGGTGGAACTTACGTAGGATGCCTGTATTCATGTACACCATCTATTAAATTACATAAAAAACATTACTTACAAAAATCTGCAATCGTTTGAGAAATGTCGCGGACAGATTAATGTCGGCAAAAAATTTATTGGCCCTCATATCTGGCTTATTTTTCAACAGATATAATATTTTTTACGTCATTCGTTTTAATTTCTAGTTATGTATCACGTTTAAAATTTGTGTTCTATGTTAAGCGACTCCTGGGGCCATCTAGTGAGCAAATATAGAAACTAACCGAATCCTACTTCGCTATCGCAGTTTCTATATTTGCTCACAGGGTGGCGCTAGGCGTCACTACACAAGTCATGTATTACAATATTTTTATATAACATAGAACTTGGATTCCCATCGCTGTTTAGCTTACCGTCGTATACCAAGCATACAGTACAAAATGTATACTTAAAGCGTTTTTTTTTTCTATAAATAAATAATATTATAGAATAATTTACAGGGTGCTTTTTCCCTTGACCTGAAAACATTGACTAGAATTTTTATAAAGGCCTGTTTCACCACACATTTAAACAAATTGTGATGTCATCCCTGTCTATTTCATTCGATCAACAGAGATGGCGACACCGAACTGCCACATAAAATATTATAACAACTAAGCCCATATTCAAATCTATTTTTACACTGATAAAAGAACTAAAATCAACTGTCTTGAAACCACACGTGCAATACAGCTTTGTCTGTGCGACACATAAATACGCAATCATTTTGGTTTGGCTCACTCAATAATTTAAATATTCTACAAGTGACTGAAGTGAGAATGCGGCAACACTTTACATTTTCAGGAATTTATGAGCTTTACAGTTAAGGAAAACATCGCGAGGAAACTTGTGAAGAGATTCAATGGTGTGTGTTAATATTAATTGTTATGGACTTAAAAGTTAAATAAATAAGTTACATGAATTTCAGTCAAATATTTTTCAGGCCAAGTACAAAACACGGTCTAGATTTTAAAAATAAAACATCCCATTACAATACAAATGACATAAGTAACATTATTTAAAAATCGCTTTTTTTTAATCGTACTATACCATTTTTTATTTACATTTTTTTATTTTACTTCGTTTCTGTTCAACATTGTATTGTTTGGCCTATCCTAACGACTAATTTAAAAATATTACGCAATAATAAAAGCTTTCAGAATGAAAAACTTACTAAAAATATTTTAAAAATCCCATAGTAATTTTATCAACGTCCAATTCCTCCAAGCTGTCAAAATAGTTTTTTTTTTTAAATAAAAGCTTAACTATTCAACAATAGCCGTATAAAAATGGATAAAAATCTTTTCTCCCTTGAAAAATTACTATGGAACCCGGAAAATGCTAAAAAAAAACTGCCCATAAGAAAACAAGATGCTGCCAAAAATCACAAAAAAGAATCATCCTTTATCACAAAAGCAATCCTACTTGTAAGCTACAAGTTTTTTTTTGGATTCGGATAGTTTACATACCTAAAGACAATGACGAGTTCCCCTAAAATACAATTGACATAAACAATGAGAGCCAGCAATTGTCAAAATTCCGTTTTTTTTCTTTTACGTTACTTTTACGAGTCTGTGGTAAATACACAAACGGAATAAGCCAAAAAAAAAAGAGTATATCACTCGGCAGCAAAACACTTTTTCTTCGGTCGGCGCACTTTGAATCGCTTGCTCCGCTCAGAATTAGAAATAGCGCCCTTGCCGTAAAAATATCGTTTTGCTTCGTTATGAAATAACCAACTAAAATTCTGCTTCGAGCATCAATCAGAAAATGAATAAAAAAATATTATTGATATAATTTAATTAAACAACATGTCAAAAAAAAATGTATGAAAATCAACTACCTGGATCGCAGAAGCCACAAAAATTAAATTCATACCAAAATCAAAATTGATCACCAAAACATACAAAATGCGCTAAAACACTCTAAAATTGTAATGGTTCCAGCTATTTTAGAAAACTTTTGATATAATGATAAAATATATCCAAATTTTAGAGAGCAAATAAGTGTAGCGTTATAAAATCTCATTTTGAAGTTGAAATTGCATCAAAGTGCCTTACGCCTAAACTAAGTAGAACAAAAGCTCCGCTTAGCGGAGCTCCGTCGACACAGTCCCGCATTTGGTTTAAAATTAGATTCACATTTAATTGGGATTGAATTTTTAGTGATCATTAATAATTTTTGGTAGTTTAAAATGAGAACGACCTGGCAGGAATTTATATTCGGAAATAATCTTTTTTTTTTGCAATCTGTAGTATATGGTAGACCAGCGACCACGTAAACTACATTAGTAATAGCTACTTGACAACAGGTGGCGCTGCTCTCCGTATGGTAGAAGCGCACCCGAAACACTCGAAGCTTTTTGCCCGGATACTATATTATACAGTAGGGGAACTCGGCATTTCTTTCTCCCTCTTACCATCCTACGGCGCGGGGGCTGTCTTATCATCTGACTGCGAGAGCGAGAGAGACGACGAGAGCCATCGCAGGAGCGAGACGGTGCGCGAAGCTGTTGTATTTGCTGCTCTGCTCGCACGTGCCTGGCAAATAAATGAACGTAGTAAATATATCCAGCGAAAATTTACTCAAATTGACGTAGTTACAAAGTCTGAGGCTCGGAACCGGTTTATAAAATAGCGGTAAATACCGGTTTATTTCGGTTTAACTCCGAACTTTCATAAGAAAGCGAACGTTTTTAAGAACTTACCCATAACCTAAATAAACCGGTTTATTCGACGAGTGACAGCTGGCCGGCCGGCGGCGGGCGGCGACGTTTATCCTGCGCCGGAATAAACCGGTTTTTATTGTTCTAAACCGGTTAATCTGGCAAGAACTTTATGGAAATGTTCCCTTAAAAACCGGTTTAAAAATAACGGTTTCGTGAACGAAACCATAATCAAAAGGTTTTGCGCCAAGTACATGATCACGGTTTGGAAATTTAACAGGTATCCGAGCCTTGGTCTGAGGTTGTATTTTGTACATTTTTTTTTTAATTTCTTTCTTACCATTGATAGTTAAGTTGTACGCCTTGTCGGGCGGCTGGCCGGGCAACGCCGCGCGGTCGCACGAGTGCGAGACCACGCTGAGAGAAAGAGTCGGCGACGCGCCGCGAGTATCTGGAATTAAGAAAAGGAATATATTTAACACATTGTGTTTTAAACGACGTTTTACAACTGACAAGTTTAAATGGGTAAAAATTAAGGTATAGTGGCACTATTGGCCACAGCTGTATTGTTTTCTAGTTCCTTACTGCAGATAGATCCTCGGGGTGACACTGAAGTCCGGTCGCGGAGCACGAAGAATTTCGTACAATGACCTTTCACTATGTATCTTTGTCGTTCGCGCGTAAATATTTGCCGTCGCGCTCGCCTCGCACACATGAATTTATACGAGTGACGAATATTCATGAACGACTAATTCCCTTGTGCTGACAACAGATGGCGCTAGTACCGACTATACTATAGCTAGCTAGTTCATCTGCTTTGAAACTAGATGGCGTTAATATCTCCGACACTCACCGTTAGTGGCGTGGTGCTCATACATGAGGTGTGCATGCGAGACTTTAACGTCGCTATCTCGCCAAACAGCAGCTAGCTCCCCCGAGGTGACACTAACTACAGAACTCACGGCATAGATGGCGCTAGTGCCGACCACACTACAGCTAGTTCATCTGCTTTGAAACTAGATGGCGCTCGTACCGCCACAACATTAGTACATCTGCTTTGACCCTAGATGGCGCTCACCGTTATTGGCGTGATGCTCGTACACAGGACAGACGATGCACGGGCGCGCGGCTGCTGGCTCCCCCTTGGTGACACTAACTACATAACTCACAGCATAGATGGCGCTAGTGCCGACCACACTACGTAGTTCAGTTGCTTTGAAACTAGATGGCGCTAGTGCCGCCACAACATTAGTATATCTGCTTTGACCCTAGATGGCGCTTATATCTCCCGACGCTCACCGTTATTGGCGTGATGCTCATACACGAGACAGACGGTACGCGGGCGCGCGACTGCTGGCTCCCCCGAGGTGACACTAACTACATAACTTACAGCATATATGGCGCTAGTGCCGACTACACTACAGCTAGTTCATCTGCTTTGAAACTAGATGGCGCTAGTACCACCACAACGTTAGTACATCTGCTTTGACCCTAGATGGCGCTCACCGTTATTGGCGTGATGCTCGTAAACGAGACAGGCGGTGCGCGGGCGCGCGGCTGCTGGCTCCCCGAGGTGACACTAACTACACAACTCACGGCATAGATGGCGCTAGTGCCGACCACACTACAGCTAGTTCATCTGCTTTGAAACTAGATGGCGCTCGTACCGCCACAACATTAGTACATCTGCTTTGACCCTAGATGGCGCTCACCGTTATTGGCGTGATGCTCGTACACGAGACAGACGATGCACGGGCGCGCGGCTGCTGGCTCCCCCTTGGTGACACTAACTACATAACTCACAGCATAGATGGCGCTAGTGCCGACCACACTACGTAGTTCAGTTGCTTTGAAACTAGATGGCGCTAGTGCCGCCACAACATTAGTATATCTGCTTTGACCCTAGATGGCGCTTATATCTCCCGACGCTCACCGTTATTGGCGTGATGCTCATACACGAGACAGACGGTACGCGGGCGCGCGACTGCTGGCTCCCCCGAGGTGACACTAACTACATAACTTACAGCATATATGGCGCTAGTGCCGACTACACTACAGCTAGTTCATCTGCTTTGAAACTAGATGGCGCTAGTACCACCACAACGTTAGTACATCTGCTTTGACCCTAGATGGCGCTCACCGTTATTGGCGTGATGCTCGTAAACGAGACAGGCGGTGCGCGGGCGCGCGGCTGCTGGCTCCCCGAGGTGACACTAACTACACAACTCATGGCATAGATGGCGCTAGTGCCGACTACACTGTGGCTAGTTCATCTGCTTTGTCCCTAGATGGCGCTCACCGTTGTTGGCGTGATGCTCGTACACGAGACAGGCGGTGCGCGGGCGCGCGGCTGCTGGCTCCCCGAGGTGACACTAACTACATAACTCACGGCATAGATGGCGCTAGTGCCGACCACACTACAGCTAGTTCATCTGCTTTGAAACTAGATGGCGCTAGTGCCGACCACACTATAGCTAGTTCATCTGCTTTAAAATAGGTGGCGCTAGTGCCGACCACGCTACAGCTAGTTCATCTGCTTTGAAACTAGATGGCGCTAGTGCCGCCACCACATTAGTACATCTGCTTTGACCCTAGATGGCGCTCACCGTTATTGGCGTGATGCTCGTACACGAGACAGGCGGTGCGCGCTACATAACTCACGGCATAGATGGCGCTAGTGCTAACCACACTACAGCTAGTTCATCTGCTTTGAAACTAGATGGCGCTAGTACCGCCACCACATTAGTACATCTGCTTTGTCCCTAGATGGCGCTCACTGTTATTGGCGTGATGCTCGTACACGAGACAGGCGGTGCGCGCTAGATGCTCATACAAGAGACAGAGCTGCTCCCCGAGGTGACACTAACTACAGAACTCACGGCATAGATGGCGCTAGTGCCGACCACACTACAGCTAGTTCATCTGCTTTGAAACTAGATGGCGCTAGTACCGCCACAACATTAGTACGTCTGCTTTGACCCTAGATGGCGCTCACCGTTATTGGCGTGATGCTCATACGCGAGACAGAGGCGTGCGGGCGCGCAGCTGCTGGCTCCCCCGAGGTGACACTAACTACAAAACTCACGGCATAGATGGCGCTAGTGCCGACCACACTACAGCTAGTTCATCTGCTTTGAAACTAGAAGGCGCTAATGCCGACCACACTACAGCTAGTTCATCTGCTTTGAAACTAGATGGCGCTCGTACCGGCACCACATTAGTACATCTGCTTTGACCCTAGATGCCGCTCACCGTTATTGGCGTGATGCTCATACACGAGACAGGCGGTGCGCGCTACATAACTCACGGCATAGATGGCGCTAGTGCCGACTAGACTACGTAGTTCATCTGCTTTGAAACTAGATGGCGCTAGTACCGCCACCACATTAGTACATCTGCTTTGACCCTAGATGCCGCTTACCGTTATTGGCGTGATGCTCATACACGAGACAGGCGGTGCGCGCTACATAACTCACGGCATAGATGGCGCTAGTGCCGACTAGACTACGTAGTTCATCTGCTTTGAAACTAGATGGCGCTAGTACCGCCACCACATTAGTATATCTGCTTTGACCCTAGATGGCGCTCACCGTTATTGGCGTGATGCTCGTACACGAGACAGGCGGTGCGCGCTACATAACTCACGGCATAGATGGCGCTAGTGTCGACCACACTACAGCTAGTTCATCTGCTTTAAAACTAGATGGCGCTAGTACCGCCACCACATTAGTACATCTGCTTTGACCCTAGATGGCGCTCACCGTTATTGGCGTGATGCTCGTACACGAGACAGGCGGTGCGCGCTACATAACTCACGGCATAGATGGCGCTAGTGCCGACCACACTACGTAGTTCATCTGCTTTGAAACTAGATGGCGCTAGTACCGCCACCACATTAGTATATCTGCTTTGTCCCTAGATGGCGCTCACCGTTATTGGCGTGATGCTCGTACACGAGACAGGCGGTGCGCGGGCACGCGGCTGCTGGCTCCCCAAGTGACACTAACTACATAACTCACGGCATAGATGGCGCTAGTGCCGCCACAACATTAGTACATCTGCTTTGACCCTAGATGGCGCTCACCGTTGTTGGCGTGATGCTCGTACACGAGACAGGCGGTGCGCGGGCGAGCGGCGCGCGGCTGCTGTGGCGCGGCCACCACGTAGCCGGCGCCGTTGGACGTCCAACTGCCGTAGCACGTGTACACTGGAAGAAATCATCATCATCATCATCTACATCTATCAAGACTAGGCACACGGCAGAGTTCGCCAGTTTAATTCTAATTTACAAACAACACACTGAAACAAAATTAAACTTTGCAACTATAATGGGAGCAGCTATTTTGATGTTTATAATTAGTTTTCGTTCATATTCAATGTAACAAAATAACATTAATTTTAAGTTTTGTATGAGAGAAGGAAATTCGTCATTGGTTTTTTCTGTTACCTACTTAAGATTGTATTTTCCTGGAATCTTTTTGTACTTTTTTATTTTTTATTTGTCATCCCGTAAAAGCTATATCGAAAATACAAACTGAAATATAAATTCACAGAAAAACCAGAAAAATACGACAAACAAGCTGAGATATGTGGTGCATACGAGAAATTCGTGTCTGTACCGTTGTCCAGAAGTGGTGGTATACTTACTCCAATTCAATAGAATCTGACAATCCTGTAGACACTTCCAGCCTACTAATGAACATCGGGCTGCCTAGGGCTTTGTGATGTGACTATTATTCTTTTTTGATTCCTTTTAGATGATAATCGCAACAACAGGGACATGTATGATCAAGCGTGGCCACGTTAGGATGTGTTAAATGTGTAGAAAATTGTCAGATTCTATTGAATTGTACTTTAGTATACACATTGAATGCGGTTTTTTTTCATTTGAAAGCAATTTTCCAGGGACGTTTTTAAGCATGTCTCTTAATCAGAATCGCTTTAGCCTTTTTTGAGATATTAAACTTTTTTTATTACTCACCAGTACTAGCGCAGGCAGACTTGAATTCGATGGTGTCCTGGCCAGCCCCGCAGCCAATGCTGGCGCTGTCATACAACCCGGGGACGCACTCCGCAGCGCCGACTTCAGTGTCATCCTCGCCTGTAAAAAAAAACGTAGAAAAGTCATTTGGAATATTTTTTTTTTTAATTTAGTAGACGAAATAAAACACACAGCGGGTCCAAATTGGATGGATACAGCAAAATCCCGAGAAGACTGGCATACCTTGGAGGAGGCCTTTACCTGCAGAGGGGTTCTTGCAGAATAATTATCACAAATAAAAATTTATCTTGTTTAAATATTTAACCTACATACTAACACTAAATTTAAAGTTAATTAAGTATTTTTTTTTATTTTTATTTGTAACTAACACCAATTCTTTGTAAACTCGAGATTCTGGAAGAAATAAAGGCTTTTTTATTTTATTTTAATTTTATTATGGCCTTTTTTGCTTCTTTCGGCACAATGTCTTTTTCTTTTTCGATTTTTTATTATTATTTAAGAGTATGTAATACGGTTGTCTTATTTTTAACTGTTTTTTTTGCTGTGTCGTATTTTGGCAAGTAAATTTATTCTTTCTTTCTTTTTTTCTTAATTTAATTTTTGTTTTCTTTTAGTTATAGTTTATTTGCTTTGTACATATAAATATATGTATAATACCTGTGACATAAATAAATTTAAAATTATTATGAGATGCAGGTACTTACAACTAAGATACTCTTTTTACTAAACAATCAGCAATATGTAATACAAACAAATAATGATTAAAATATAAGTATGTTCTCGACATTAAATAATATATAGAACTATGAGAAATAACACAATAAATTTGCTCTGTTAATAAAAAATATTTATCTCAGGTAATTTTGGTAACCCATAATTGGTAACTATAATAATTTCATTAAAATAGAGAAAATTTACCAAAAATTGATCATCAAAATTCTTGTAACACCCACTGGATCGAATCAATAACTTATTTATCTGTAATTCGTGTCTTTTAACTAGATGTCTACTCACTTCTTTTTTTACTAGAATTCATTTGAAAAATCTTCGTGTAAATCTGACGTTATTTCTTGATTGAAACTTGTGTATAATCTGTAGTTGCATAGACTAGCGTAGAGATGGTGGAAAATTAGACATTTTAAAAATCGATTAATACTCGATTGAATAAACGATTATTATTTATAACCTTAAAATTAAAAAATAGTTACCTACTGCGTAATATTTACCTATAGTCATCTGCTCCCTTCTTCGCCGCGAATCCGCGAGAGAGCTGACGACGCTGTACCTGCCGAATATTGGACACCGCTCCGGGCTTAGGTTGGTAGCTGGAACAAAGGTTTTGATCATGAAACTACCCTTAAAAATGACGATAAAAATGCGGGTAGTTGTGCCCCTGTGTTAGTTTCGTCGCGCAAGGAGAGCGGTGACGCGTAGTGCGCGTGTTGCGGCAGCCGCCTTAGAAGAAGGGTTTCGAAGTAGCCCGAAACATGTCCAGCTAAACTCGTGAGTTTAACACTTATATATTTAGAATGGGCTAATAATTACCTTAATTGATACCCTACTCGATGGATTTGAATAAAAATCATTTTTTGAAAACTTGCAATTTGGAGCCAAAAATCCGCCATTTTGATTTTTTTTTTAAATTTCGTGTACCCAATGTCACTCACGTCGTCAAGACGAATCCAATGACGTATCATTTATCAAAGTCAGTTCAACCGTTGAGTAGTTACGAGAGGACATTGAAATAGACATGCATACATACTTACATACATACATACGAGGCAAACACGTAACCCTTCTTCTTCGCAGTCGGGTAAAAATTATGAAAATAAATATTCGGTTTCAGCGGGAAAAAAAATTACGACTAACAATAATTATGACAAACATTACATTATGATTCGTAAAATTATGGCAATCGCAAGGATCCCGAGTGATGTTAATGTCCAACACTGGCTCACATGAGCCATGGCTCACTACTCACTGATAAGAGTGATGTCAATGGCCAACACTGGCTCACTACTCACTTATAAGAGTGATGTCAATGTCCAACACTGGCTCACGTGAGGCATGGCTCACTACTCACTTATAAGAGTGATGTTAATGGCCAACACTGGCTCACTACTCACTTATAAGAGTGATGTCAATGTCCAACACTGGCTCACACGAGCCATGGCTCACTACTCACTTATAAGAGTGATGTACGGCGGCCGCTCGGGCTCCGCGCACGCGTCCTGCGGCGACTCCCAGAGGCTGGCGCCCGAGCGGAGCTCCAGGACGTTAGCGGAGCGCCGGTGGAACACCAGGCACACGTGGCCGCTTTCGCTGTTGGAAATAAATAAATAAAATAAAAATAAATATCAAGGGACACTTGACACCAATGGGGGCTATCGCGAATGAATTTTCCGCTAGAGGCGCTAGTTTAGCGTGGGGTCAACGAAATGTCAAATCTCATAGTTTTTGGGTGAGCTACGCGGGCTTATTTATAATTAGAATATTTTTTTTTTATGGCAATTATGCGATAAGGGGCAATGAACGTCTGTAATTTGAGACAGTTTTGTCTTTCGAAAACTTTTGTCCTCCCTTTTTTCCGAACAAAACGGGATTATGCAATACTGTGGTTGCTCGATGTGTTTATGGCACTGTTTTACAATGTATTAAATATGATTTTAATCTAAACTTTGTTTTCACGGCCGTTATAACAGACTTTTAAAAACCTCACGCAACAGTGGCGCCATCTAGTGAGAGAAAAAACGATAGCCCTCATTGACCTAGTCCCAAACTAAGCAAAGCTTGTACTATGGATACTAGGCAACAAGGTAATAAGTCTTTGTTGAAGATTTCATTATTAATACAAGCTTTTTTTTGCTGACTACACTTTTTATTACAAACTTTTGTTTAGTTTCACCTGTCGCGTTGTCTGTCTGTGGGCCAATCAACTATTTTACCGACACTTTGGGCGTCTCCTGCGTTACCAAAATTGTCTCTGGCGTTACCAAAAAATCGTACTTTCAACGAGATATTTCACTGTTTAATAGGTTGAGCTTACGTAGGATGGCATGTATTCATGTACACAATATATTAAACTACAGAAAAAACATGTTTACTTACAAAAATTTGCAAGATTTGATAAGCAGACACAGACACAGACAGAAAACGCTGTAATCTGCATAAAAGTCTGAATAAAAGTTTAACAACCATTTATAAAAACATTTCTTACCATCCCTTAGTGACGTGCGCAATTAGTTTTATGTGTTTCTTGTCCTTTTGTTCCAGTATAGAGTGACACACAAGCCGTTTCTCCTCTAGATGCCCGTCCGCATTCGCTATCTGGAAATAACATCAAAAAACGTTCAGCATCTTGTTTCACAAATGATTTATCGTATCGTTAATTAAAGGAGTAGATAAATGGTTGCATAAAATTAATTCGCATATTTTCGTTTCACATAGAAACCCTTGGCAGAATCGTCATTTCGCAGCATTTTTTTAGGCAGAATAGTACATTGGCATAATGTTATTCTATGATCAAACCATTATCTCAATTATTAAGTTATAAAGCACAATAATATGTCTCTAATAATACTGTACTGGTAGCAGTTTTAACCTAACCTTACTTGGCAGCAGTCCGGCCCTGGGGGACTACTAGGAAATGTTAAGGACTGTTTTATACTAAAACCTCTTTATTTTTGGAAAACCATAACTCTATGTCAATCCGTGTTCTTAGCAACAGTTGTGTTGATTACAAATAAAATGTTTATGCTGTCACTAATCCACGAGTCTCTTTTCTAACTGATAAATTAGTTTTATCAGTATCATTACCACGCTCTGCTACCATGATCATGAAGTCCCAAACTAAGCAAAGCTTGTATTATGGAAACTAGGCAATAGATAAACATACTTATATAGATAAATACATACTTAAATACATATTAAACATCCAAGACCCGAGAACAAACATTCGTATTATTCATACAAATATCTGCCCCGGCCGGGATTCGAACCCGGGACCTCAAGCTTCGTAGTCAGGTTCTCTAACCACTGGGCCATCCGGGCGTCCAAATTTTTTTTTATTTAAAAAAAATAGGGTAAAATAAAAAATATACATAAAAGTGCCTAATTTAGGGTAATTTCGAATAGCGTTAGGATCAAAAAAATATCTAAGGTGGCAACACTCGCGGAGTGAGCCACGACTGACATTATGCAAAATGAAACCCAAATTTTTGATTCTAATTTACAATACAATACAATACAAAGACTCTTTATTGTACACCAGAAATAGTAAGTGATACAGAAAACAAATACACAGAGAAAAAAATTACACGGTAAGCAATAGGCGGCCTTATCGCTTAAGAGCGATCTCTTTCAGGCAACCTTTTTACGGAAAGAAGGAAGGACTAGATTTCAATAGGTGGGTGCATCAACAGTAGATCAGAAAATACCAAATAATATTAATAGTATTATTGTTTAGTGTTAGTTTAATAATAGTATTTACCTTGAGGGTAGCGTTCTTTGTGGTGAAATGGTACTGATGCGTGTGGTCCAGACTGAACCACTTGTGGTGCTCCACGATCCAGCTCGGGAAGTGGCACCGGTTATGCTCATCGTCACCTGGAAACGACAGAAAAACCATAAGTAGCCATCATCTTTTGCCTCTGAATATACGTTCCACTCGACGAATAAATTGGCCCACGAACTATTTTACCGACACTTTGGGCGTCTCCTGCGTTACCAAAATTGTCACTGGCGTTACCAAAAAAATCGTACTTCCAACAAGATATTTCACGGTTTAATAGGTTGAGCTTACGTAGGATGGCATTTATTCACGTACACCATCTATTAAATTACAGAAAAAACATGTTTATTTACAAAAATTTGCAATTGTTTGAAAAACGTCGCGGATAGATCAGTGTCGGTAAAAAAGTTGATTGGCCCATATAGGCTGGGATGATGATGACTGAGGAATTTGTCGCACAATACCGGCAGCCAGTCGAACATTGACGAATTTAATAATTGCATTTATCACTACAACTACCCCTTTGAAGCATCTGATAAACTACTGACTGTTCGTCAGTGGCATAGTGCGACTGCCGTCAGTCGGCAACGAAAGACCGATACAGATCGCACCGATCTATACAATTAAGTCATGCTCGTGGCACTATACTGCCCTTTATAGATAAAACATCAGACTACTCACTGTTCGTCAGTCGCATGGTGCCACTGCCGTCAGTCGGCGACGACAGACCGTTGCAGGTCGCGTCACCCGATGTAATAACTAATGCTCGCGTCGCTATGCTGCTCCTTCTAGATTAAAAATCTGACTACTCACTGTTCGTCAGTCGCATGGTGCGACTGCCGTCAGTCGGCGACGACAGACCGTTGCAGGTCGCGTCGCCCGACTGAGCGATGTAGTACGTCATGCTCTTGTCACTGTGCTGTCCCTTGTAGATAAAACATCTGGAAATACAGTGAGATGCTGATCAGAAATCACACTTTCACATTTATAATGTTAGTAGGATAGCAGGATTTGTAATAATGCATGGTAACAGAGTGGTAGCTCCATACCAATAGTAACAGCACTAAATATTATAAAGACTCCAGTGCTGGTTGTAGATGGTGATGTACCATCAGCCAAATATGTGGTCTACCACCCTAAAGTTGATAATCGTTTGCATGTCATAATACAGTAATGCCAATAGACGTGTCTGTCAACTTGAAAGTTCGTCTTTAGCGACATATTCATTTGTTAGGAACTTGTTTAAAAATTGGTAGACCACTTATTTGGCTGATAGTACAAGGAACAAGGTGAAAAAAAGTTTCACCTAGTTAAATAGTTATCTAAGTTAGCTATCTGGGTGGAACAAAAGATATTTATTGGAGTTACTACTTTTTAGGGTGCCGTACCCAAAGGGTGCCAACGGGACCCTTTTACTGAGACTCTGCTGTCTGTCTGTCCATCCGTCAGTTTAGGTATAAAATACTACAAGGTATAAAATCCAAGTGGGCGTGTCCGACACGCTCTTGGCCGGCTTTTTTTTGTTACTTCTATTTAGGGTAGGTACTGAGGGTGTTTCAAGCGAGTCCCACCTGTAAGTGTCCTCGTCGGAAGCCACAGCGTTCCTCCTCTGGACCTGGGATATCTTCCCCACCAGGTATCTCGTGGAACCTTCTTTCCACGTCGCTAGGCACACCAGCTCCTCCACTGGAAATTTTTAAAAATCATCATCATCATCTCAGCCTATATACGTCCTACTGCTGGGCACAGGCCTCCTCTCGGAATGAGAGGGCTTGGGCCATAGTTCCCACGCGGGCCCAGTGCGGATTGGGAACTTCACACGCACCATTGAATTGCTTCGCAGGTTTGTGCAGGTTTCCTCACGATGTTTTCCTTCACCGCAAATCTCGTGGTAAATTGTGCACATGAATTTCGAAAAACTCAGAGGTCGAGCCGGGATTTGAACCCACGACCCTCTGCTTGAGAGGCGATAGGTCAAACCACTAGGCCACCACGGCTTTAACCACTAGGCCACCACGGCTTTTAAAAAAATATATACCTAAAAACTTTGCTCAATTTGGGACTAAGTTAATTTTAGTCAATTATCATCGTGATCTAAAAAAATGAATACAAGAAATATTAAGTTCAATATATACACATTATACTAGCGTTTACCGTTGGCTTCACACGCGTAAATCATTGGATACAGCAATGGAATTGAAATTCAGGGATTTTATTAAATTCTCGTGGGAATTCCCTAAAATTACATCGTGGTTTTCATTGACGTTAAATTAAAACACCTATGTCAAATTTGATGACTCTAAGCCTACCGGTTGTTATTTAGAAATTTTATAGCTATCCCGTGGGAATATCGGAATAAAAAGTATCCTACATTTTTAATCCAGGTTATAAACTAACTTTTTGCCAAATTTCATCCAAATCCGTCCAGCCGTTTCAGCGTGAAGAAGTAACAAACATACTCACTCATTCACAAACTTTCACATCCTACTAATCCTACTTCCTACTTAAGTATATTATAAATGTGAAAGTTTGTGAGTGAGTGAGTATGTTTGTTACTCCTTCACGCTAAAACGGCTGAACGGATTTGGATGAAATTTGGTCAAAAGTTGGTTTATAACCTGGATTAAAACATAGGATATTTTCATCCCGATATTCCCACAGGATAGGGATAAAATCTTGAAATAATAACCGCTGGGCTTAGTCATGAAATTTGGTATGTAGGTAGCTGGACGTCTGGAATAATACATAAGCTACTTTTTGACCCGATATTCCCACGGGATACCTAGGGATAAAGACCGAATAGTTTACGCGTGCGAAGCCGCAGGCAACAGCTAGATTATAATATTAGTAGGATAGGATTAGTCTTCTTACCATTGCTTTCCGTGGCCTGGACATCAGGACAAGCCATGTACCGCAGCAGCAGTCGCGAGTCATCGGTACAGGACTCCGCACGAGACGGAGGGTACGTGCAATCACCAGCGCCTCTGTTGTCAACAAAATATGGTTGAAAATCGCTTGTTTAATTCCGAATGTATCGGGAATTTCGGTGCAGAAAAAGTATCCTCCTTATAAAGTCGATACTACATCGAGTGATACCTTTTCTTTAAAGTTGATCGTCCCAATTGGACGTAGATGGTAGCATTATATCTTTCCACTACGCCGTTAATTTGAGGATTATCCGTGATTATCTACTTTGTGTTAAATATTTGTGATTTATAGATATCAACTCAACTCTTTATAGACTCAACGGGGTCACGCCGTTTTGTCACCAAATTAGATTTAAATATTATTGTTTATAAATATGTATGTTAGTCTGTAAGGTATTTATTGTACGGGCCTAAGTTGCCCGAAATAAATATATTTATTATTATTATTATTATTATTAAAATTGTAGAATTTTGGAACCTTCCAGTGTTGAAATTAGTAGTCGGTTCCCTAACACACCTTTTGATTTTGAAAAAAACGACAGCCACAAACTTAACAGAAGACACAAGAAGTTTCCAGTAGCTTCTAGAATGTTCTCTCACTGACCGATTGTAAGCGAATGTGATCGAAAGTTGTTATCGGTTCCCAAACACACCTTTCGTTTTGATGATCAACAAAAAGTTATCAGAAGACACTAGAAACTTCCAGAAGCATCTAGAATGTTCACTCACCGGTTGTAAGTGAACGTGAAGGGCGCAGGCCTGAAGGGACACGCCTGAGGCTGGGGCGTCGGCTCCTTGCGGAACATCGAGTAGAGAGCCGCGTCCCCAGTGATGGACTCACAGAGGGACGATAGTGACTCCTTTGAAGAACAGTATGCTGGAAATGAAAATAATATAGTTAAAAGAAGTTTCCCTGCCAGCCGCGCGGCCGCGTTATGTATTCGTTTGGGATGATGCTGTCTTTATCGCTCGTGACATAAGCGCTCGCAGCCGTCCCCCCCACACTTCTCCGCTTCCCGCTAATGTATATCGAGATAGCTGTAGGCTTTTCAAGATTTGGGCGGTTAATTATTGGGTTTCGTTGTCCTCATATTATACGAAAAGTATAGCACAGAAATCAATGATATTTTACAATCAAGATCTTCATTATATTTTCTATGCCTGTGGTTTTTCGATTTTTGTAAAAATGCAGCTATAGTTTGTAATTCTCGTGCAAAGTTGACATCTTTTTTTTGTCGACTTTTGAGCTCCTGTAATTTTGATATTATACATTTATACGAAAATCTGAAAAACCACATACACTTATGCAATTACGTCTAGTCCATACTTACAAAATTTCATCTACTTCTGTTGCCTAGTTTTCAAATGAGACCGGGACTACGTTTATATGGAGAATGGAACGAAGAGACTTTTCTCAAGCTCCCGTAGAGGAATATAAAATAGGCTAGAAGTGAAAACCTCTAGCATTAAACCCATTTTCCCCTCCAGACGCGTCTATATCCTTATCGAAAATATATACTGAGACATGGATGCACAGAAAAACTAGAAAAAGAGACCAGCACTGGGAATCAAACCCAGGTCCTCAGCATTCCGTGCCGCGTGCGGCGCGTGCCATACCCCTACACCACTGGACAGGAGTACAGACACGAATTTCTCCTATGCATACATATCTCAGGTTGCTTTTTTCTACTACGCTACTTAAGCAGCAGCACTAGCGACATCTATGTTACGCTCTCAGCGAGAGACTTAACACCCTTTCGGAACTAACCGCTCACCCAGACAAGAGATGTCGATACTAAGCAATCAAATCATGATTGGTTATTTAGCGTCTATTGTATTTTTCACCTAAGATGAGTTCTGTGACATTTGAAAATTTTCCGAAGTACGCATACTATGTTCGCAAAATATATTTGAAAAATAATTTCTATTTTGAAACAAAATATTAAAAAAAATTAAAACTGTTCTTTTTAAAAATATGTAGCAATATCAGTGTCTGTTAAATAGCCTCCATCGAATACGATAGAAAAATATTTATTTTTTTAAATGACGCAATGTGTGAAACGGAACAGAGTAGTGACGTGACACAACATTATCGGCAATTGCAGCGGTTCATTATTCGATAACAGTAAACTAAGATATTTTACATTTTTAAACAAAACTTGCAAGATTTTGTAAACGCGGCTATTTGGGACGCGGCCGCAACCATCTTGTGCCTCTTGTGGTCAGTACTTGTCAGTATCATTGTCAGTAGGTTCTAGTGCGTCTGCCGTGTATACAAGTTGAGTTTCCGTTGCATTTTCTTTGCATTGTATTTGTTATTGTTCATTTCTATTATTATTGTTGTCGACTTTTGTTACTGTTTCTCGTTAAGTTTGTTGTTATTTTTTGTCAAAATGCTGAAACGGTCCAAAAAAGAGTGTTTTGAACTCCCAGAGTCGGGAGTTTTTAATTCGTTTGAGGGATTATTTCGAGCGAGAACGAGAAAACGGTGGCCCGGTGGGCGGAAAACTGGAAAATATATATATTTTTTTAATATAATGCAACTTTTCCAAAAATAAGCACTAATAACTCTTAGAAAAATCTATGGTTCACTCGATCAATGATGCATCTCTAAAACTGTCAAACTCGAAACGTCACAGAACTCATCATAGGTGAAAAATAATATAGATAGGTATCCACCATCACATCGAACTTTTCGGAACGCACGGAACGTCTCGAGTAAAATGGCTCGTTTTACGCTCTCGTTATACAATCTTCTATTTTATGACAGTAGCCTTTTAGACACTAGTTTTGTTACAATACTTACATGTTGTACTTATGTACTTACTTTCTTTATACTGCAAAACATATCGGTGCTTTTCGTGTATGACCATGCATCTGTAGCAGTCTTCACTCCTGAAATTGAAAACAATGATAATGACATATTTTTGCAAGAAAAAGCAAATTCCTCAGCGCCTTAAGAAGTAAGCCTACAACCAGTATGTGTTGTCAGTGATGATTAATGTTAGATAATGTACGGAATCCTTCGTGCGCGAGTCTGAATCGGACTTGGCCGGTTTTTTAAATATCCCTAAGCTGTCGTTCGGAAACACTGTCCCAGGAAGCGGGTTCCATATTTTGGTCGTGCGTGGAAAAAAGATTCGCTTAAAGCAGATAGTGCTAGCCAATCATCAAGATTGTAAGAACGAAATGACTTGAGGGCTGCGCGAAGTACGGTAGCTAAACCTAGCTGCAGGCAACTTAGTTCTTTTCACTTCTCATGCTCTTAAAATGTTACTTTAGTCTCTGCGTATTGGGAGTAAAGCTCCATATTATTCTCTAGGGATTAAAGTATTTTTTTTATTTACGTTAGAAACCCCTAAACAGCCAACACTGTGTGTGAATGGAGGATTTTTAGGCGTATAAATGACCTCAAAATGACAACTGTGCAAAAATTTAAAAAAACACGGTTTAATTTCGTGAAACACAATTAATAATTACGAATATGAATCTATTCAATTATGATAAGGATTAATTAATTTTATTATGCATAATCCAATTAAGTTTAAAATAGTCGTCAATTTTGAAACTGTTGGCTAAATATACAAGCTTTTAAAGCGCCATTTGAAAAACAAACAACAAAACAAACAATAAAAGAAAAGAATAAAAACCGCGCAACAATTTCTTTTTTTGTTAAGTATTTGAAATTTGAAGAGATGACCTGACCATTAGTCGAGCGTACGTTTTTAAAAAGTAATATTTAAATTTTGAACAAAACATTGTTTTTTTCCTCGCATTCAAAGTGAAAAGTGAAGTGAGAGTGTTTAACGTGAGACCAAAAAACCATAATGCCACTCGAACTATAGCCATCCTCGTTCTGCTCGGGTGGCTAAACATCTCGTGTCATTATGGCTTGTTTTAGTCCCTTGTTGAACAATCTACTGTTATCTCACCTGTCGTAAAGCAGGAATTTGTCGTAACTCTCCGTCTCCGAGCACTCTCCCTTGGACTGGATGTGGGTGGCGTTGATGGCAATCAGCCCCGGGATACCGGACTGGAACCAACTCCCCGTCCAGGAGTCTGGGAACGTGCAGCCGCCGCCTGCGAAAAAGATGACAATTAGTCAATGCTCTTGTGACACACTTGTTTTCACTTGGCATGCTTTTAAAATGTCACTTTAGTGTCTGCATATCGGGACTAAAGCTCCTTTTTATTCTCTAGGGATTAAAGTTTTTTTTTTATTTATTTTTTAAACTCGCTCTGCTTGGGTGGCTAAACGTCTCGTGTCATTATGGCTTGCCCCTTGCTAAACAATCTACTTATTTTTAGGGTTCCGGAGCCAAAATGGCAAAAACGGAACCCTTATAGTTTCACCATGTCTGTCTGTCTGTCTGTCTGTCCGTCCGCGGCTTTGCTCAGGGACTATCAATGCTAGAAAGCTGTAATTTTGCACGGATATATAGGTAAACTATGCCGACAAAATAGTACAATTAAAAATTCAAAAACAATTTTTTTTAGGGTACCTCCCATAGACGTAAAGTGGCGGTGATTTTTTTTTTCTCATCCAACCCTATAGGGTGGGGTATCATTGGATAGGTATTTTAAAACCATTAGGGGTTTGCTAAAACGATTTTTCGATTCAGTAATTTGTTTGCGAAATATTCAACTTTAAAGTGCAAATTTTCATTAAAATCGAGCGTCCCCCCCCTCTAAAGTCTAAACCGGTGAGTGGAAAAATTTGAAAAAATTCAATATGGTAGTCAGTATATCAAACTTCCAAGAAAAACTATAACGGCTAAGTTTGCTTGAGAATTATTAGTAGTTTATGAGTAAATAGCAGCGTAAGGTATAAAATATACCTAAACTTGGAAGATTCCGTATAAAATACGAAATCCTTAGAAAAATATTACTTAATTTTTTCGTAATGGCTACGGAATCCTATTTTGGGCGTGTCCGACACGCTCTTGGCCGGTTTTTATTTATTTTATTTTAATTCCATGTCATGTTTGAGAAAAGCACTAGGCCGGAAAGTGGGGTTGCCAGCCTCTACAGTAATGTACTATTTTAACAGAACCACTTCTCTATTCAAACACACTTTTAATACCTTTCATTCTAAACCTATTTCAATCGAACAAGCCCCTGTGCGGGATTATGAAAACATTTTTCAAAATGGCCGCTTATTGTTCGCATTGTTTTAAGTCAAGTCATGCGCGGAGCCAGGTGTGGCATTAGTCAATAGCATACCTAGGTATTTACAGCTTATGAGTACTTAGGGTTCCGTAGTGAACGAGACCTGTTTTTTTTTTTTTTTATACGACTGGAAGGCAAACGAGCAAGTGGGTCTCCTGGTGGTAAGAGATCACCACCGCCCAAAAACATCTGCAACACCAGGGGTATTGCAGATGCGTTGCCAACCTAGAGGCCTAAGTTGAAATACCTCAAGTGCCAGTAATTTCACCGGCTGTCTTACTCTCCGCGCCGAAACACAACAGTGCAAGCACTGCTGCTTCACGGCAGGATTAGCGAGCAAGATGGTGGTAGCAATCCGGGTGGACCTTGCACAAGGTCCTACCACCTGCAAAATGTCGATAGAGATTAGTTTCTAAGGTGCTACTAAGTAATTTAAAAATCGAAGCTCGTATTGTACCGTGCCTCTCACTCTCGTATGAATAGCGCAAGCGGGAAACTACAAGATGTATATCAATGAAATTTGGAGTACAGATGTCTTGTCAAAGCCGCTATTTAGCTTTGTACTTAGTTAAAATACTTTTAACAAGAATTGGTTTCAATATGATCGGATACGTTTTTGAGTTATTGCCGAAAAACTGCGCTTCTCAACAAAAGGACGTAAGTACCGTGAAGATACGCTCTTTTTCTGGTAATAGATTTTAAGACAGTAGTAAGTGTTTTAATTGTGTTATAACGCACATACATAACATTACTTGATCTTTTTCGTAATGGCCACGGAACCCTATCTTGGACGTGTCCGACACGCTCTTGGCCGGTTTCTTAGTTAATTTTAAAACTAACGTTTCTTCTATTTCAGATATGAAAGCGTAAAACATACCAAGAAGCCAAAAGATTAACCATTTCAAGGCAATTCCGTCAAATCGCTCCCGATCTCCAAAACAACAAGCACAATTGAACAAACCAAAAGACAAGCTTTCACCATCAATTACCTCAGAAAAGTCAATTTCTTTCTGTGTGATATTTTGTATTTCCTTTTGTACAATAAAGAGTATAAACAAACAAACAAACAAACAAAAGTCAAATCAATTTAAATAATAATTAATCATTAATTTCAACGACGAATTGCAGAATGTAAGGGAATACAAATGGAATGATTAAAATTCAGAACAATTAGTTTTCGCGAGTTGCAGTCAAAACAATTTGTGGGTGGCAGGCAGTGACAGGCCGACGCACAAATTAGATTCGGCGAGATCTTTTGTCGCTTATTGAAAATGCAAAGGATACCGGAATTGATGAGACGGCATGATAAAGTAAGCAAAGCAATATTCGACGGGATGGTCAAGTGGTTAGAGAACCTGACGAAGCTTGAGGTCCCAGATTCGATTCCCGGCCGGGGCAGATATTTGTATGCGGGGAAAGTGTTTGTTCTGTAGGTACGCTTAGTGTATTTTCCTGTCCACAAAATACGTCTCGATCGCGTTCGCGTTAAAATCTCAATTTGTATGGAAACACGGACAGCGCCTCTAGCGGAAAGTTTGCGCAACAACTTTTGTGAGTGTAGGTTTGACACATAGACACACATAGCGGCCAAACTTATAACACCCCGCTTTTTGCGTCGGAGGTTAAAAATTAAATTAAAATAGTGCAAGGAATAATCTTACTTTAATTACGTCTTGCAAAACGCGTACTTAACCAACTTGTTCAGATTTCCTCCTGAACCTATCAAGAATTCCCCTGTATTTGACGCGAGGTCACTGACCTGAGCAGCCCGTGTCGCAGCCATTAAGGTGAATGCATTAGTAATCGATATTTCCCATATGATAATACATTAATAACTTCATGGCAAAGGACTTCGTGTCGGAGTCGGAGCTAGTCCAGTGAATCCTAGTGACATTATTAATACGAAATTGAAAATACAAACTGAAATAAAGATGCACAGAAAAACCAGAAAAATAAGACCAACACTGGTCACTGCTTAAGTGGCGATATAAGAACTGAGATATGTGATGCATAGGGAAATTCGTGTCTGTGCCGTTGACCAGCAGTGGTGTAGCACGCGGCACGGAATGCCGAGGACCTGGGTTCGATTCCCAGTGTCGGTCTTATTTTTCTGGTTTTTCTGTGCATCTATATTTCAGTTTGTATTTTCAATTTAGGTTTCACGGGATGACCGTAAAAGTAAAAATTTGGAATTGAAATAAAAAATACAAAAAGATTCCAAAAAAACAATCTTAATTATTGATACGTGTGTGTGTGTGTATGCTTATTAATAGAGATGGGCTAACATGGGTTTCACCAAATACGAATTCAGCCGAATGTTCGGTAAAAGTTTTACCTAACCGAATCGGCCGAATAGTTTTAATAATTAAAAAAAAATGTTTTTAGTGTACCTCACATAGACGTAAAGTGGGGGTGCTTTCTTGATTGCAGGATGGTAGTAAGTATGTCAAACTGACAAGGAAAACTATAACGGTCAAACTTGGAATATTCCGTACAAAATACGAAATCCTTGGAAAAATATTACTTAATTTTTCGTAATGGCTACGGAACCCTATTTCGGGCGTGTCCGACACGTGTCCGGTTTTTTGAGATTCTCACGGGATTTTTCCCAAGTCCCGGAATTTCCTTTCCTATTTGTAAAAGCTAGTGGTTTACGCGCACGAAGCCGCGGCCAAAGGCTGGTAATCAATAAATCAATATTAAATTAAAAATAAAGGTGCCCATTAGGTTAATAAGCCTGAAACACATAATGACAGTATAAGTTAATGTTGATTACCAGTTCGAGTAGCTGTCACTCCCAGTACTCATCATTAATATTGCACTAGCTTATGCCCGCGACTTCGTCTGCGCTGATTTAGATTATCGCGCAATGGCGCCCTCTACCGGAATAAAAGGTATCCTATGCTGATCCTTGGGGTTGAAACTACTTATATACCAAATTTTATCAAAATCGGTTCAGTGGTTTCGACGTGAAAGCGTAACAGACAGACAGGCAGGCAGACAGACAGAGTTACTTTCGCATTTATAATATTATAGTAGGGATAGGGACTAGTGTTTACCCGCGGCTGTGCACGTAAATCATTAGATCTAGCAGATGTATTGAAATTCCGGGATTTCACTAAATTTTCGCAGGAATTGCCAAAAATTACATCGCCGTCTTTATTGACGTTACAATAGTGTCAAATTTCATGCCAAATTTTAGAGGTTGAGATTTCAGGATTTTATCCCGTTAAATATGATAAAAAGTAGCCTATGTGTTATTTCAGATGTCTAACCATTTACATACCAAATTTCATCGAAATCCGTCCATCCGTTTTAGCGTGAAGGAGTAACCAGCATACACACACACTTACAAACTTTCGCATTTATAATATTACTAGCTTTTGCCCGCGGCTCCGCCCGCGTGGTATTTGATTATCACGCGCTGTTCCCTCGGGAACTGTGCATTTTTCCGGGATAAAAAGTAGCCTGTGTCACTCTCGGGCCCATAAACTATCTCTATGCCAAAAATCATGTCAATCCGTCGCTCCGTTACGGCGTGAAAGACAGACAAACACAAAAACACACTTTCGCATTTATAATATTAGTATGGAAGTAGGATTATATAGAGGACGACAAACACATCATCATCCCGGCCTATACATGTCCCAATGCTGGGCATAGGCCCCTCTCAGAATGAGAGAGCTTGGTCAGTAGATCCCACGCGGGCACAGTGCGGTTTGGTAACTTCACACATCATTGAATCCGCAGATCAGTACCGATTTCCTCACGATATTTCCCTTCATCATAAAGCTCCAATATATCACAGGCACTGATTCTATAGAAGCGACAATAAAATAATGAAAAACCTTACTATTCCCTTTAATAATTCTAATTCCACTGCAATGTATTCACTACGAGCACTCACAAAATTATAGCTGTCTCTCTATTTCCGAATAAAGTGGCGAGTGCGAGCGAGACAGACGAATGCGGCCATAAAATGAGCGAAGTTCATTAAGCATTCATAAAATGAAACTCAATCATATTATTTCTCGTCGCGTTTAGAAAGGACGACGTTATGCAGCAAGAGAATGTTCAATTTAATTTGTACAATTAAAATTTAATTATGCATCACTATCCTTTGCCGGCGGCGATGCTGGCAAGGACCATTGTAGTTGAAATTAAATAGTTTGTTTTGTTTTAGACATGGTAAAATTGGTCTTATAAACCAGATATATAGCATGCAAACAAAATGTTACATTCTAAAAGTAAGTATATTTTAGTTTAAAAAATATGTTAGTACATATTCAGGTATTAAAACCAAGATGAATTCCCATTATCTAGTTAAACATAGACATTTAAGATAAATCTTAATATCTGCACAGTGTGATAATTTCCGTTTTATTATTTACCAGAGCTGAATTTACCTCCCGGGATTCAAGAGCAACTCAACATCTGAATCTATTGTTAACGCGTGCGAAGCCGCTGGTAAAATCTAGTTTTTAAACATTGAAAGCACTACTGTTATTTCTTAACTTCCTTCAAATCTAAAAACCGCAAAAAAAACTAAGATAAGATAAGATAATTTATTCATTAATTTCAGTACAAAATAACAATAGATACAATATTTTACTAAATTCTATGTAACACGTTTGCCTGCACTAGGGTTAGTAGAAAACTGTGTCGCAGGCTTAAGAGAGCTAGCATAAAATTAAATTAAAAATAACTGTCTAAGTTTAACAGTGAAAGCGTTAAAAGATGAAAAAATGCGTGCGCACAATATAAAAAGTCAATAAACTAACCCCATACAATGTTTTCTACTAAACATAAAACGTGCGACTCAGTATGGTTCCTTGCGGCACACCGCCGTTCAGCGAGCTCCTCGAATACGATTAAGCAAAGCTTTGACGAGCGAAAGCAATTCGATTAAGCGAAATAATAAAATAACAGCTCTCACATATGCTCGGAGCGACGGTGTAACTTGGGGGCTACTATGAAATTCGTAAATGAAAGTTCGTATCGTGCAGTCCCTGTCACTCTCGTATTATAACATTAGTGTCAGCGAGACGGAATGATACGAAGTTCGAATATGCCTCTTAGCATAAGGCCTGGAATGACAGTTTATAGAGGCATGTTCGGGAATATGTTACTAACATTATATTTTTTTTAGTTTGTTGGTTTGTTTGGTCGCGCGTTAAGAAATGCAGGGATTTGAATGATATTTCGCACATCTTACTGAGCGTAAAAATCGAGGGTCCCTTGTCCCTCCCCCTTTAAAATCTAAACTGTTGGGTGGAAGAGTTTGAAAAAATTTAGAATGGTAGTAAATGTATCAAATTTACATAGAAAATTATAACGACTAAGATTGCTTGAGAATTATTCCTAGTTTAAGAGTAAATAGCCGCCTAAGGTATAAAACAAACCTAAACTTGGAAGATTCCGTACACAATACGAAATCCTCCGAAAAATATTACTTGATTTTTTCGTAATTTTAGCAACAGAACCCTACCCTGGGCGTATCCGACACACCCTTGGTCGGTTTTTTAATTCAAAATGGCGAAGACATGAGGGCTGTAAAAGAACAATGTTACACTGCTATGTGGGAGGCAAGAGAAATCACCACAAAATTTTCCCAAGAAAGTACGAGTATGGGGTCCCTTAGTAACAAAACTAAACACTAACTATATCTACGTTCAGTGGAAGTGTTCCCACTGTCAAAATTAAAAATAATAATATTAATTTCATTCTGAAATATACATTTCAGGTCAAGTAACTACTAAGCTTTTGGATTCCGAAGGCAAGCTCACGTCTGCTGCCCCCAAAGTTAGCTCACACGCACTCATGTCATGCTCTGAAAGCAGAGCGGTACCGAGGACATGGTAACGCTTCCTTTCCCATAAGCTCTATGGGATCGTCTTGGGAACTTCGACGTCGCGAGCATGCGACTAGAAATTAAACTAAAAATGTACAAGTTTAAAATCCATAAGCTTAACAATATACAGCCTTAAATATAGCAAGGGGATGTATATCCCTGAGTTAATAATAAAATGCCTAATATAAATAAAAGAGATGTATATATAGTCTCTAAATGTCAAAGTAACCGACGAACGTAACCATTCTGAGTGCAGCGAATTAGAAGATGGGTCAAAGAGCCAATATTTTATTTATTCGGTTAACACAGACAACAACCATTCTATTTACGTACCTTAAGTATAGTGCAGAACACTCTGTTTTTCAATTAAGCTCATTAATGCTTGTTTACGTCACTATTCCAAGATGGCCGACACTGCCGATGGCCAATCCGAAGGCTTGTTTACCTATTAGGCGATTAAAGGCTTAATTCAACGCAGAATGGGATTATTTTGGTACTGGAGAGGTATTTCTTAATTCAAATATATTTTGTTTGATGTTTGTCGTATGTTTATTTTGGGTTGTTTTTGCAAGATTTTTATCTCGCCCTGTTTGTTGTTTTGAGTTAATTTTATAAATTATAATTTTATCCCCTTCCTGACAAATACATTCAGATTCAGATTCGAGAAAAGAAAAATATAATTGATGTAATAGTTGATACAAACCTTTAGTTCTCATGACATTTAAATTTAATATAACTTAGCATTAATGTACTTAAATCCAAGATGGCTGCCGCCACAAAATGGCGTACAGGTTATTTTTTCCCAACTTAACTCCCTTCTATTAATATTTATAAGTATCAAATGAAAGGTTTTGGCTATTAGAATACAGACTTTGAAAAAAATTAAAACACAACAATGGTATTTTTTCAGTCTTCAGTGCGTACATGATTATAATCTTTATTTTCAATCAAAACCGTTAAACTATTTTTTCCATTTTTAATGTATTTCAGTAGAAGGCTGTATCAGTTTGACTACACATGTTTGTAGAGTTTTTTTCGTCGTAATTAGACCCTTTTCTGCTCACACAATATGTACCCCTTTAATTAAAGCTCACTTAACTTAATTGACGGATTCGAAAGCAATCGTCACAAACAATTACTTAAACTAATGACAGGTATAATGATGATGGCTCTAGTCATTACTACATATATAGTCCGAGAGCTGGTAGATATTTCAGAGTAGGTATTTTAGGCACAATAAAAACTTGAACTACTTACACAAGACCTAGCTTGAGGTCTTATTGTCTAACGCACTGAGAACCTGGCTCGCCCGGGTGCCTACAGGCTGTTCAGGGATTGTTTCAATAGAACTAATTTGGGTCGCAATCGCAACTCTCTCTCTCGAGAATGTTCCAACTGTACAACCATCTTCCGAGCTCCTTGGGAGTGGATATGCTTATCTTATCTTATCTTTTCTTGAATTTAGGGGTCCTTGCGGATACACTTCGACCCGTAGGGATCTTTTGTGTAATTACCCCGCCTTCGCACTTACTCCATTGCTTTTATCACCTCATCCATAAATTGGATGATTTGACGTAGCGGTAGTGCCTTAAAGTCTCCTGGCGCGGGGTATCCGACGCCAAAGAGTCTCATTCTTAATCTGGCGAGAGAACTCTGTGTAGTAGCTAACTTAAAGTTCAACAGTCGGGACCCATTTAAATAGTGACGTTTAAAAATTCTTACCTAATGGGTTCCGACTGGTAAACTTTAAGTTATCTACTAAACAGAGTTCTAGCCCACTAGACTTGTTTTCTTCTTTTTAGTATTTTTAAGGCAGTCGGGTTTTTTATTTTTTATTAACTTTTGGTTGCGTTGGCTATGTCGGTATAACGCTACGGATGTCTGTATATACAGTAAGATAATGCAAGGATCTATACACATACCTTGCCTATTAAATTAAAGAGGATCAATAAAATGCCTTAACCAATCAGCGGCTGCCGCATGTTTCCAATACACTCTGACAATAACGACGCCTGTACAAAGTTTAATCCATACTAATATTATAAATGCGAAAGTGTGTTTGTATGTTTGTCCGTCTTTCACGCCGTAACGGAGCAACGGATCGACGTGATTTTTGGCATAGAGATAGCTTATGGGCCCGAGAGTGACATAGGCTACTTTTTATCCCGGAAAATGCACAGTTCCCGAGGGAACAGCGCGTGATAACCGAATACCACGCGGGCGGAGCCGCGGGCAAAAGCTAGTTAAATAGAGTAATGAATAAATAAAAAACTACAACTGAATTCCTATAAAAAAACTGAAAAGTAGAAAACAATAATAATAATATTGTACGCCCCTTGGCAGGACATGATGTACTGGATCTACTAAACAATAATTGACACCTGTGTAAAACTCATGACCATACAATAAATTATTTGATATTTGAATAAGTCTAGTGGTCTTAAATTCTGTTTTAAAATTCAACAGCCGGGATACATTCAAAATTGTTTTATCATTATCCCATAGAATTTTTGGGAGAAAGTTCCTTTATAGGGGTGTTATAAGTTTGACCGTTATATGTGTCTCTCTGTCTGTAGCTATCTCTAAATCGGTTTAGCTGTTTTTGTGATATTGAACTTTGCAGTGACAAAGTCAGAGTTTTCCAACTTTTTGTTGGTTAGGTCAAATTATATGAAGGGTCCACGGAAAGAACATGTATGTCTAGTCATCTTTTTTTAAAATTGAGATTTTATTCTCGAAATGTAGAAGCTCACAAAGTACTAAGACTTACCATTGAATTAAATAATCTGAAAACATTATAAATTGTATTTTTTTAACCTTAAAAGAAATGGTAACCGTAGTAATTGTTCGTGATGACTAACTTTCAAACCGCTATAACTCAAAAAGTTGCTTAGGTGACTAGACATTTTCTTTCTTCTTCAAATAATTATCACTATGTTGACATCTCATTTTATTTCGTTTACGTTTTTTCCCTAATCCAAGTTATTAGGTTAGTTCTGACATTTGAATGTAGTTCTTAAGTAGTCGTATTCGCATGTATGATAATGGTATATTGTTCAATTGTTTATAGCAGTCCATCTATTATTATTATTTTTTTTTTTATTATTTCAGTTCTTTTTATTGTTTGACATGATGCAATGTAATTTCTTTATTGTTAGTGACATTTATTAATAATTTATTTACCTATTGCTTAATGAGCATAGACATAAATTTTGCATGCCAGATGCTGGAGAAATGTGTGCGACCAAATTATTTATAAGACCATTGTATACACCACATTTTATGCGAAATAAAGTAATTTGAATTTGAATTTGAATTTCCGTGGACCCTTCAATATTTTCTTACACTGTGGTTAGGTTGAGTCAGGGAATCCAAACCGTACCGTGTGGCGCAATGGACACGCATGCGCCGTGCTGTGTCGAGTGACCATTACGAGCTTGTGGGATCGCATTATGCAATTGTGTCTGTCAAACACAATAACAGCTCTATTACTGGAGCTGAGAGGCGAGCATGTGAATTTGTGCTATAACTTTATTGTTTAAACTCTCCCTTCTGTCAAACATGCAAAATCCTTACTTCCCTACTATCTTTACTAAAATGTGAAAGTGACTGTCGGTTCTCTATCGTTTGCCCGAACTTCATATGCCCGAATGTATTATTTTCTAGAATTTTCATTTGCCATTAAGTATTTGCCAAGTATAGTGCTATTTCTGAAATAGTAATTTCTTCAGAGCTGATATTAAACTAACCTAACCTAACTTACTGCATTCTATATGATGACTTTAAAAAAAAATCCTGTAAACATCACGGTTCTATACATTTTATGGCAAACGTTGGTATGGCAAGTGAAATGCGGGCAAATGAAATTCGGGCAAGTAAAGGTAAACGGACTCTGTCTATCTATCTGTCTGTTATCTTTTCACGCTTCACCCTCTAAACTGATTTAGACCAAATTCGTTATATAGTTTAGTCCCGTGGGAACAAACATAGGCTACTTTTTATCCCGGAAAAATGCACAGTTCCCGAGGGAACAGCGCGCGATAACCGAATTCCACGTGGGCGAAGCCGCGGGCAAAAACTATTATTAAATATATTAGAGATTATTATTAGAGTGCACGTATTGCAGCAGCCGCCGAGTCGCGTTGCTCCGAAGAGGGGCTACGGATTAGCGCGAAACATGTCGAGCTAAACTTGAGTTATCCGGTTCAATATATTAAATGGTGAAATTATTAATCAACAAAATCTTATTTGTGATAAGTACAGAACCACACATTTTCAAACTAGCATTAAAACTCTTCGAACAAACAAAACCGTTCAAACACAAAACAAAAACACACAAAAGCAATAAAGAGCACAATACTAGCGCGCCCCGCGGATTTCCATGCCAGGGGCGTACAAAATGAATGCCAATAAAACAACGCTTACGACTCAAATAAATATAAATTAATATAGCGGTAATTGTTTCTGCGGTGTGCTACACCTGCCCGTCTTGGAAGGACCAAAAAGTCTTGATACTTGCTAAGAATACGCACAAATGAAGTTGGTACTTAGCGTTTTAACCTTAACAGTGAACAGCGAACACAAAATTCTATATTGCTCTCGTGTCTGACATTTTTTAATGCGCAAGTTGTCTCCACGTGGTTTCTGGAATTTTACTATCAAGTTGCAAAAACTACAACTACCGAACAACATCCCTCTCAAAGAGAGTACTATGACACTGGCGAAATTGTCCTAATAAGGACAGAAAGCCATATTTTAAAAGATAAGAAGAAGTTGGTACTAGCTTGAATGTCGCCAAGAAGGCGAACCGCCGGCATAAGGGATTGTTAATCTGGTCATTCTCATGAGGCGCTTCGCTTCATCCTCTAGAATGGTTGAGATAAGGCTTTGAGATGTGCTCTTTGAGTTTTGGCTTTTTGGAGAGGTTTAGAGAGAGAGAGAGCAATGCTCGGAGATTCTTTGAGCGGTAGCATGGTGTGGTGGTGACCATTGGGTTTGTGTGATTTGTGCATGTGTATGTGTTCTAACAGTGTGGAGGTGAAAAATACAAAAAGATTCCAAAAAACAATCTTAATATCATTCGTAAGTTTATCTTATTTGTATTTTCGTGCACTGTGTAACTTTAATGCTAAATAAAAAATTATCTTATTCTAGTTATTCTTTTGTGTTGCATTTAGGTAAGTACAGAATAGAAGCGGTTATTTCTATATTACAAAATGGGTAAAGTATCAAGACTGCTCGCAGGGTGCCAGGTGTGTCTCCGAGACGTTTTTCTTTGTCTAAGCCTTGCACGCCGCCGGATAGTGACGTTCCGACGTCTATAGACTCGAGAAATTTTGTCGATATCGATAACTTTGAAAAAACCGGCCAAGAGCGTGTCGGACACACCCAAGATAGGGTTCCATAGCCATTGCGAAAACAAGTAATATTATATGCGTTATAACACAATTAAAACACTTACTACTACAAAAATTAAAATATATGTATAATAGACTAAGTGATGATATGAAACAATTGCCTTTGAAAATGTTTAAGCAAAGACTTAAGGCTTGGCGTGTACAAAGGGTTTCTACTCAGTTGCCGAATACTTTTCTTTTTTTGATCAATAATAAATCGGGTGACATTCGATTTTAATATAAAAAATAATAATTGTAACTTATGACATTTTGCATGCCAGATGATTGTGAAATATGTGAACCAATATTGTCTTTTAATTAACACCTCTTGTACCGTATTTCAAGCGAAATAAAGTTATTTGTATTTAAGGAGCGAGCGTATCTTCACGGCACTTACATGCTTTTGTTGAGAAGCGCAGTTTTTCGGCAATAACTCAAAAACGGTATATCCGATCACGTTGAAACCAATTTTCGTTGAAAGTATTTATTAAGCGTTACCTTTCCATATTTTTGCATATTTTTTGGACAAACGGTTTACAAGGTATATGGGGCACAATTTTTGCTACTTTGGCAGCGATTCTCATGAAGAAAAACGAAGAAACACAACCAGCGTATCGATATCTTCCCTTCCCTAGCGTGCACAATATTCTGTCAAAGTATGACAAATATTGTTTTTACTATACACCGGTCGGGCACGGATTTATGTTCGAATGTCACAGTCGGTATTATTTGCTGCAGTACGAAAGGCAGTCAAAGGTGACGTCGGACAGGGCAAAGCACTCGAAAATATCTAACACAGCTCTTTTCTTGTAGCCTAGATACATTTAGTGCTTTTTTTCTGTTCTTAAATAAGTATGTGTTAAAAATGCTTTTTTTACCCGACTGCAAGGAGAGGTATTGTTTTTTTTTTGTTCGACTGGATGGCAAACTAGCAAATGGGTCTCGTGATGGTGAGAGATCACCGCCCATAGACACCTGCAAAACCAGGGGGGGATTGCAGATGCGTTGCCAACCTAGAGGCCTAAGATGGGGTACCTCAAGTGCCAGTAATTTCACCGGCTGTTTTACTCTCCACACCGAAACACAACAGTGCAATCACTGACTCGTTGAATAGTTGGTACTTATGGGCAGTGGTAATGATTTCACATCAAATGACCCGCTAGCTCGTTTACCTCACTTTCATAACAAAAAACACAGTACTGGTTTAAGTCTGTACACTGCGGCAACCGCGCAAGGTGGATTCGGTCATATTTTTATAAAGTTTATAAGATAAACGAAGACCGTTGAAAAACAAGTACGCCATAGATTTTATTTATCTTAGTCATTTCTCTCTTTACTGTAGCTACATAATTTTTCCCGGACTTTCTTCTATCTATCTTCTATACCTATCTATCCCATGCCATCTATCCTATGCCCGCAGTTTCGCCCCTGTTCCAGTATTTTTAAAAGCTTTTTCACAGTATATAAGCTCCAGAAGGGCTACACCGAAACACAAAATTCGAAGTTCGTGTGGTGCGGTCCCTCTGACACTTATACTATTTAAAACGAGAGCGAGAGGGATCGCACGACGCGAACTTCGAGTTTCGAATTTCGGAGTAGCCCTGCAGCAGTATGGAAACTACGAAGCTACGATCGAAACGAACACACACAGACGCGCGCTCTACACGGCCTCTAAGGGGTTCTCGCGGTACTTATATACATACTGGATGCGATTCTACGCGCACGTCGGCTAAATTGTCAAAATCTAAATTTTCTAAATTTTAATTGACATTTAGACGGCTGATTTAACAAGTGCTATTCCAGAAAGTCACGCTGACCGGCTAGATAGATCGGCTAAAATAAGAAACGTCAGATTACATTAGCGTTGTCATTTGATTATGACAGGTGCTCATAGAATAGCAAAGTGATTTAGCGACGTCTAAATAAAATTAGGAATTTTAGCGGCCGCTGTTGAATCGGGTCCACTGTGGCTTTTATTTAACTTGCCCTGCCTATTTATTTGCATGTGCGAGTCAAATCTTGGAAGCTAAATTTGATCCACTTCCAGTGGTCCGATTGACTTGAAATTTGACATACTTATGTAAATCTGGTGACAATACAATAATCTGTTAGTCAAATCCTGGTAGTCCGGCCAGGATCGTCTCCGCAGTACGGAACTCTTCAACGGTTAATAGCATCGACTTGAAATTTGGTATGCAAATGTAGTTTGGGTGACAATGCCAGTATAGTTAACAAAAAGTACAGTCAGCAAATTTTATTCGACTGAAAGGCAAACGAGCAAGTCGGTCTCCTGGTGGTAAGAGATCGCCACCGCCCATAAACATCTGCAACACCAGGGGTATTGCAGATGCGTTGCCAACCTAGAGGCCTAAGTTGGAATACCTCAAGTGCCAGTAATTTCACCGGCTCTTACTCTCCGCGCCGAAACACAACAGTGCAACTGCTGCTTCACGGCAGGATTAGCGAGCAAGATGGTGGTAGCAATCCGGGCGGACCTTCCACCTGCGATTTTTTTTATGGTTGGGCTATTTCCTGAAAAAAAAAATTGTTTCCGCGAGATAGGTATTGTCTACGCGTACGAAGTCGCAGGTGAAAGCTTCTGGAGCTTCGACAAACTGGCAATTTAACCAGTTGTAGCTTAGACCAGTAATTCGGCAAATTATTCGTAACTCGCTAACTGCTATAGTTAATGAGGTAAACCGACCTTTAAAAACAGCTCCGGTTCTCAACAATTTACTTTTATTGCTTTGAAATTAAAACGAGTTCGCAAGTGTCGTTCGCGGCGTGCTTAATTGTTATGTTCCGACAATAAATGGAGTGAGGTCTTGTTTGTAATTAGTTATTTTAAAAGTAGTGGAAGTTTTGATGTTAAAACCTTGTATTTTTCATTGAATTTCGTTTCATCATCATGTCAGCCGAAAGACGTCCACTGCTGGACATAGGCCTCCCCCAAGGCTCTCCACTCAGACCGGTCTTGTGCTTTTCGCATCCACCGCGTCCCGCGATCTTAACCAGGTCGTCGCTCCATTTCGTTTAACATAAAAAAAATCTCATACTTATATATTTCACACGAAAACACAAGCCGAAACATGGATGCACAAAAAAAAAAACAGAAATAGACCAGCACGCAGCAGCGGGATGACCGTAAAAGAAACAAAAATTTGGAGTTGAAATAAAAAATACAAAAAGACTCCAAATAGTAATCTCATACTTATTGCCATTTCATAAAATAATCACTTCGCAGAATACTTACTTCGGTGAAACTTATGTAATTGAATTTGACCCACTTCCAGTGGTCGGATTGACTTGAAATTTGGCATACTTATGTAAATTGCGTGACGATACAATAATCTGTCGGTGACATCCTGGTAGTTCAGCCAGGATCGTCTCCGCAGGGCGGAACTCTTCAACGGTTAACAGCATCGACTTGAAATTTGGTATGCAAATGTGGTTCGGCTGACAAGTCGCCAAAAAGTACAGTCAGCAAAAAAGCTTGTATTAAAAATGATGTTTTTACCAAAAACTTATTTTAGCTGTAAGTTGTCAGATAGGTTGTACCAAGGTGGTGAGGGTCGGAAGGTGTGTGTAATGCCCTTACTATTATAAAGGGAAAAGTGAGTTTGTTTGTTTGTTACGCTTTCACGCCGTAACGGAGCGACGGATCGTCGTAATTTTTGGCATAGAGATAGTTTATGGTCCCGAGAGTGCCAAAGGCTACTTTATATCCCGGATAAATGCACAATTCCCGAGGGAACAGCGCGCGATAACCGAATACCATGCGGGCGGAACCGCGGGCAAAAGCTAATAGTTATTAAGAATAGGTATTTGTTACTAACAAATTTTGTGATCCCCTGTTGACATCTATGGACGTTAAACGCCTGATAATAAATGTTTTTTTTTGTTTTTTTTTTTTAAATCGTCAGCTTCTTTTCAATATCAGGGTAGGTGCATCGCAATATTGCATCCCAATGCATCAGAATACGTTTCCTCGATCCCCGTATAAATATCAAAGGCCAGAAAACATCCCGTTTAGCATAATGCTTTATCTGTAGCTTTTAGCTTTAGGATTTATCTAGGATTCCTAGCTTTTGAGAACTTTGCTTATGGCCGAGATATTCTTTTGTTGAAAATTTATGATGCGTTTTATATATGGCTACAGTTTTGACACTTTTCTTTAACTTTAACTGAAATGTTCGTATGTAAAGTATGTATATAAATTGTTTTTAAATCTTGCCAGACAAATTCTACCCACTTCTAAACGTAGGTACCTATAGCGATTAGCGATCAAGTTGACTTGAGTGACACAATTAGCAAAACCGGCCAAGAGCGGCGGACACGCCCGAGATAGGGTTCCGTAGCTATTACGAAAAAAATAAGTCATATTTTTCTAAGGATTTCGCATTTTGTACGGAATATTCCAAGTTTAGGTACCTATATTTTAAACCTTAGGCTACCATTTAAATACTCTTAAACTACTAATAATTCTCAAGAAAACTGAACCGTTATAGTAAGTCTGATATACTTACTACCATCCTGAATTTTTTCAAATTTTTCCACCCACCGGTTTAGATTTTAGGGGGGGGGGGGGTCCCAATTTTAATGAAAATTTGCAATTTAAAGTTGAGTAGTTTTCAAACAGATCACTGAATCGAAAAATCGTTTTAGCAACCCCCTAATGATTTCAAAAGACCTATCCAACGATATTTGGATATCAGGTTAGATGAGAAAAAAAATCACCCCCACTATACGTCATGGGAGGTACTCTAAAAAAATTTTTTTTTGAATTTTTTTATTGTAACAAAATTACAGCTTTGCCATTTTGGCTCCGGAACCCTAGAAAGCTGGTATTTAATTAAAAAATCCCTCATATGTGTAATGTCTCCACATCGACATTGGCAAAATAGATCTTGCTCAAAAATTCTCAGAACCTAAGGGCTCCGAAAGTTGAAATTTGAATTATTTAACAGAGTTCTAGACGAAGATTTTTATCTAAATAAGTTTTTTTGTAAAAATTTCATTTTCAACACAAGCTTTTCTTTGCTGACTGTACTTTTTGTCGACTTTACTTGAGTTGTCTTGTCACCTAACATACATTTGCAGGTCAAATCTTAGGTAAATCGATGCCATTAACCGTTGAATAGTTTCGTCCTGCGGAGATGAACCTGGCCGGACCACCAGGAAGTCACTACTAGATTATTGTATTGTCACGCGATTTACATAAGTATTCCAAATATCAAGTCAATCTGACTACTGGATGTTGATCAAATTTAACTTGCACGATTTGATTACACACAGACAGACAACGGGATAGGTGAAACTAAATAAAAGCTTGTAAAAACATTTCAAAGAAACAGTACATTATTTAATTTATTGAATCTGGCGTTACTTTGCCTAACAACTGGTAGCATGGTGTACGGTTGTGTTACTCTGAGGATGTGCTCTGGTTGAGTTCGAAACGCGTCAGCATGATGTGGTGGTGGTGATAGATGGGTTTGTGTAATTTGTGTGTGTTCTTACAGTGTGGAGGTAGAGGAACTGCATGAACACGCATATTTTGCATAAGCTTAGCTATCGTAAGGTCGCGGGTGAGCAAGGAAATTCTTTTAGTTCATTAGTACATTATTTAACAAAATGTAAAGGGTAGTGAATAAATGTACCTTGTTTCTCCGATAAACGACATAGCATAGTTTTTGTCTCAGAAAATTGCGTAGCTACTGGCAATAAACGAATTCTTGGCAGACGGAATCGCAAATAAAAGCTAGTATACCATATAGGTTAGATCATTTTATCGGCCCGACATATAGTCAGGTCACAAATTTATGTCTAGCTGTAAACGTTTGTCGACGGTGGCCATATTTCTATAACCTGGTCGTGAATCGCGTGACAAAGAGAGTTTGTGGCAGCCCCGTCCCTAGCATAGAACGCGTTACGTATGAAATGCGGAAATTGGAAGACGTCATACAACACTCGAAAGACAATCCGCCGATCGAGTCGCCAATCTAACCTAACCTATATAGTTTTAATCCAGTTTCGTTTGTTATGGGGTCGCAGTTCCAACCTAACACTTTTTAAGAAAGTTTCCCTGCCGGCCGCGCGGCCGCGTTAGGCATTCGTATGGGATATTGCTGTCTTTATCGCTTGCGACATAAGAGCTCGCAGCCGTCCCCCCCATGCACATCCCCTCCCGCTTCTCCGCTTCCCGCTAATGTAGAAATAGCTGTAGGCTTTTCAAGATTTGAGCAATTCAATTTTGGATTTCGTTGTCCTCATATTATACGAAAAGTATAGCACAGAAATCAATGATATTTTACAATCAAGATCTTCATTATATTTTCTATGCCTGTAGTTTTTAGATTTTTGTAAAAATGCTTTAATAGTCTGTAATTCTCGTGCAAAGTTGACATGTTTTTTGTGTCGACTTTTGAGCTCCTGTAATTCTGATATTACACATTTATATGAAAATGTGAAAAACCACAGGCATAGATAATTAATTACGTCTAGTCCATACTTATAAAATTTCATCTACTTCTCTGTTGCCTAGTTTTCAAATGAGACCGGGACTACGTTTGTATGGAGAATGGAACGAAGAGACTTCTCTTAAGCAGTTTAGTTTCTGATGGGGTCGCAGTTCTGACCTTCAATTCTGTCACAGTTTTGATTCCGTAGTCAAAGCTTTTACGAAATAGAACCTTATTTGTAGTCAAATATGTCAGTCAGTAATTATGTCAAAACTCCCTAGGGCAGTAAAACCACATTACGGTCGTCGCTTGTGCTAGACTGAACGGGGTAACCAGTACCAGGCGCGGCTGGCTGCAATCATATGCAATAAATATATGTCGAGTCAGATCTTACTGAAATAGCGAATACTTGTGAAGGTATATATATACGTTGTGTAACACCTATACATACTTTTTTTTTATTCGACTGGATGGCAAACGAGCATGTGGTTTCCTGATGGTAAGAGATCAAATCACCACCGCCCATAAACATCTAAAACACCAGGGGTATTGCATATGCGTTGCCAACCTAGAGGCCTAGGAGGGGATACCTCAAGTTCCAGTAATTTCACCGGCTCTCTTACTCTTCACGCCGAAACACAACAGTGCAAGCACTGCTGCTTCACGGCAGGATTACCGAGCAACATGGTGGTAGCAATCCGGGCGGACCTTGCACAAGGTCCTACTACCTGCAAATCCCTACTATTATTGTAAATGCGACAGTGTTGTTTGTACGTTTGTCCGTCTTTCATGTCAAAACGGAGCGACGGATCGACGTGATTTTCAGCATAAAGATAGTTTATGGGCCAGAGAGCGACATAGGTTACTTTTTATCCCGGAAAAAAATACAGTTCTCGAGGGGAACAGCGCTCGATAACCGAATTCCACGCGGGCGAGCCGCGGACAAAAGCTAGTTTAATATAATGCTTGTATGCTGATTATAACCCCCGACGCAAAATTAAGTGTGTTATAAGTTTGGTGCCAATCTGTCTGTGCCATCGTAACTCTTAAACGGGTGAACCGATTTGAATCCAGTTTTTAGGGTTCCGTATCCAAAATGGCAAAAATGGAACCCTTATAGTTTCGCCATGTCTATCTGTTTGTCTGTACGTCCGTCCGCGGCTTTGCTCAGGGGCTATTAATGCTAGAAAGCTGTAATATTGCACGAATATATATATGTGAACTATGCGGATGAGGACAAAATGGTACAATAATAAAAAATAATTTTTCACTTCTCATGCTCGTAAAGTTTGTGTTTATGCTGTATCTAGGCGACTTAAAATGACTTTTTATGCTCTAGTGCATAAAATAAAATCTTCGTCTAATACCAGCTCAAAACCAAGGTAATCAGGTGTAAACAGCCACAAACAATAAAATTTCTACATATTTTTAAAATAATTTTTAATTTATTTGAAATTACAAATCAATCAAATCAATCATGACAAATCAGTAAAATTAAAATAATGGAATTATTATAATAATGCATAAAAAATAAAAGGTACATAGAAAGTAATTCATTGTTTTCACGGTTGCTATTTCATTCCCTCGCCATCGAAGTGAAAAGTAGAGTGTAAAACTAGAGCATTAAACCCATTTTCCCCTCGACGTGTCTATCCACCCTCGCCGTACCGGCTCGGGTGGCTATATGAACGCCTCGGGTTGGCTTGTTTTATGCTCTTTTTGTACAATCTACTATTTTTGAGAGTACCTCCCATAGACGTAAAGTGGAGGTGATTTTTTTTCTCAACCCACCTTGTAGTGTGGGGTATCGTCGGACAGGTCCGCGGTAGTCCGATAGCGGTATAGCACGCGGCACGGAATGCCGAGGACCTGCGTTCGTTTCCCAGCGCTGGCCTATTTTTCTGGTTTTTCTGTGCATCTATTTTTCAGTTTGTATTTTCGGTGATGATGTTGAATCTATTTTAGAGACATTACTAATTCTAATCTCAAGTTCCAAGCTTTTAGTTTAGAAGCTAGAAGCCGTGGACACTGACTGACAGACAGACAGTTGGACTGACACTGCCACAAAATACTCTGGGACCCCTAGAGTATGGACACGTTATTTTAGTCCTTACTAAAGGACCGATGCAATCATGGCAATATAAAATGGCAACAAATTAAAATCTAGCCAATTCAAAAAAGTTGAAAATCCCGACATTGTCAATTCAAAGATCAATATCTCCAAAACGGCTGTACCGATTTTGATAAAACATGTCTAAGAAACATCGTTGGAAAACCTCTTTCCATTAAAAATGACTGCATTCACATCGGTTCACCCGTTTAAGAACTACCGTACCTACCACGGACAGACAGACACACATAGCGTTCAAACTTATAACACCTCTCTCTTTAACCCCCGACGCGAAAAGAGGGGTGTCATAAGTTTGACCGATATGTGTGTCTGTATGCCTATGTGTGTGTTTCTGTCTGTCTGTGACACCATAGCTTATAAACGGGTGGACCGATTTGAATGCGGGTTTTTAATTTGACAGTAGGTTTTCTAGCGAAAATCATAATCGGTTCAGCCGTTTTTGAGATTGAAGTGACAAAGTTGGTTATCCAACTTTTTGTTGGTTAGGTTAGATTAGATTAGTTAAACTGAGGTTAAAAAACCGGCCAAGAGCGTGTCGGACACGCCCAAAATAGGGTTTCGTAGCCATTGCGAAAAAATTAAGTAATATTTTTCTAAGGATTTCGTATTTTATACGCAATCTCCTAAGTTTAGGTATATTTTATACCTTACGCTGCTATTTACGGGGGGGGGGGACGCTCGATTTTAATGAAAATTTGCACTTTAAAGTTGAATATTTCGCAAACAAATGACTGAATCGAAAAATCGTTTTAGCAAACCCCTAATAATAAAATACCTATCCAACGATACCCCACACTATAGGGTTGGATGAGAAAAAAAAATCACCGCCACTTTACGTCTATGGGAGGTACCCTAAAAAAAATTTTTTTTGAATTTTTAATTGTACTGTTTTGTCGGCATAGTTTACCTATATATCCGTGCAAAATTACAGCTTTCTAGCATTGATAGTCCCTGAGCAAAGCCGCGGACGGACAGACAAACAGAGACAGACAGACAGACATGGCGAAACTATAAGGGTTCCGTTTTTGCCATTTTGGCTCCGGAACCCTAAAAATACATTGATGGGCTGGAAACACATAAATCTCGAGTTAGCGTTAAGCTCAGTTTAGCCGTGTCGAAATGTATGGAACCATCAAGCTTAAGCCAGGTTTAACTGTTAAATCTAGATTTATTTTTTCCTGCAAGACGGCCTAAACCGGCGTATTTCACTGATTCGCATTGTTGTAGTGCCACACTGATGTTCCAACGATCAAAACTGTTTGGTCCGTCACCGCGCTAAGTGATTGGTTGTCGCGTCGGACGGACAGACAGGCTCGTGTTGATAAATATGGACGAGTTATTGGCATAGCTATTACCCGGCCACGGTAAGGGTGTTTCCATCAGAGCTGTGCGAGGATGTTGCGAAGAATGTATTTTTCAGTCATCATCAGCATGTCAGCTGAAAGACGTCCACTGCTGGATATAGGCCTCCCCCAAGGCTCTCCACTCAGACCGGTCTTGTGCTTTTCGCATCCACCGCGATCCCGCGATCTTAACCAGGTCGTCGCTCCATCTTGTGGGAGGCACCGACAGCTCGTCTCCCGGTCCGCTTCGGAAAGCTTCGCAGTGTCTTTTCATCCAAATTACCGCAGTGTTGGAGCTCAAAAGTCTTTAACCAGTGTGTGTTGGTGAAATAGGGGCAGTGCCTCTAGTGTGGCGTTTTCACAAAACATTAGTTTACTATTCGAAGACGTAAATCGAGCGTTCCATCGTCGATAAGTAGCCGCCACATGTCCACGGTGCGGCGTCGTCACCCGTACCCTTAGTGTAACTTTCGGTTACAAAATACGTCTCGATCGCGTTCGCGTTAAACTCCCAATTTGTATGGAAACACGAACAGCGCCACTAGTGGAAAGTTTGCGATGTTCGTGTTTCCATACAAATTGAGATTCGAACGCGAACGCGATCGAGACGTATTTTGTAACCGAAAACTTACACTAAGGGTACCGTTTTCGTTACGATACGCGGACGAAATAGTTTACGTAGCAAACCTACACTCACAAGAGTTGTTGCGCTAACTTTCCGCTAGAGGCGCTGTGCGTGTTTCCATACAAGTTGTATTTTGTAACGGGAAAATACACTAAGCATACAGGAATCATAATATTGTCAGTTTGATTTCGATGCGATACCTAAAAGGGGCTACTACGAAATTCGAAGATCATATCGTACCATCCCTCTCACTCTCTTAATAAATAATATAAGCGAGAGCGAGACGGCACGATATGAAGTCCGAAATTTGCGCTGCGTAGTAGGTTAGAGCCAGTTAGTTCACAGCTTAGCGTGTGACAGAGGCTTCAAAGTTAATTTAGACGCGTCACTCCATCAGCGGGCACGACTCGCTGCACCCGCTGTGTCATACAAATTGGTACAGTTAAGTAATATTTTTCTAAGGATTTCGTATTTAGAACGGAATATTTAAGTTTAGCTACATTTTATACCTTAGGCTGCTATTCACTCTTAAATTACTAACGATTCTCAAGAAAACTTAAACGTTATAGTTTTCCTTGTAAGTTTGATATACTTACTACCATCTTGAATGTTTACAAAATTTTCCACCCACCGGTTTAGATTTTAGAGGGGAGGGGGGGGACGTTATTTTGCAAACAAATCACTGAATCGAAAAATCGTTTAAGCAACTCCGTAATGGTTTTAAAAGACCTATCCAACAATACTCCACATTACGCGGTAGGACAAGAAAAAAAAACAACCCTACTTTACGTCTATGAGGTACTAAAAAAAATTATTTTTATTTTTTTATTGTACAATTTTGTCGGCATAGCTTACATATATATTCGTGCAAAATTACAGCTTTCTAGCATTGATAGTCCCTGAGCAAAGCCGCGGACGGACGACGGACGGACAAACATGGCGAAACTATAAGGGTTCCGTTTTTGGCATTTTGGCTACGGAACCATAAAAACTGTTTAGTCCTTCAGATGGATAATTTAAAAATACTGTGAACATATTTTTTCTTTTGTTTGACAAACAAAAAATTACGAGGACGGAGGATACAGAGCTTAGAAGTTTCGAGTGAAGTCACTATGGTAGGATTTTTATCTTATAGTGACGTCACCAGCCCCCACTTTTTTTGTTTGAAGTTTGATGATCTATACCTTTGTCGATTTTTAATAGACAAACCAAAAAATACGTGTCCCATATTTTTCCATAATCTAACTGTCGGACTAAATAGAATGATATATTTTTAACCCAGTCGTCATCCCTGTTGACAAGTTTCGACTAGTATGATGAATTGATGTATTCAGGCCTGCATTCACCGAAATTACTTGAAGAAAAATGCAAAGCGACAAAAGCCTTTGTCTTTTCTGCTTAAAAAAACGTTTAAACTTTCAAACTAAACACGCGACTGGAACAAAAGGGGGTCTTAATTTAGAAAAAGCCTGCCATTCAGGTGCTAAACAATAAGGGGCATTCGACTCGACAAAAGTGATACTTGACTTGAATTGAAGACAATGGTGGGATGTGTAGCGGAGCAAAGGGTTCGGTATAAAAATGTGATCGACATTCGAAATTAAGATTTTTTTTTTGGAATCTTTTTGTATTTTTTATTTCAATTCCAAATTTTTGTTACTTTTACGGTCATCCCGTACAACCAAAATCGAAAATACAAACTGAAATATAGATGCACAGAAAAACCAGAAAAATAAGACCAGCACTGGGAATCGAACCCAGGTGTCCTCGGCATTCCCTGCCGCATGCTATTCCACTACACCAACGCTGGACAACGGTACAGGCACGAATTTCTCCTATGCACCAGCACCACATATCATAGCTCGTTTGTCGACATCTATGCCGTAGTGCAGCCCTCATCGAGAAACTTTTCGGCACTCCATCGGAACTAACCGTTTTTTGGAATCTTTTTGTATTTTTTATTTCAATTCCAAATTTTGGTTACTTTTACGATCATCCCGTAAAACAATTACATACTGATTCGATTCCCAGCGCTGGTCTAAGGCTGGTCTTATTTTTCTGGTTTTTCTGTGCATCTTTATTTCAGTTCGTGTTTTCGATCGACATTCTATTCTTGAATGGTATGTTTTAATGCGTTGATTAGTTTCTCTAAACTCTAAGACCGGCCAAGGGCGAGTCGGACTCGCAAACCGGGGTTCCGTAAAAATCTGTAGGTTCAAGAGCCCAGTGCTAGCTGTGCCCTTTTCCTAAGCAAATGTTCGCTTTGGATAAGCTGGTAAACATGTTTTCAGATATTGAATTTTGAAATGACAATGCCGGCCGGCGTTTTTGGACATTTTAGTGTTCCGTACTTAAAGAGTAAAAAAACCGGCCAAGAGCGTGTCGGACACGCCCAAAATAGGGTTCCGTAGCCATTATGAAAAAATTAAGTAATATTTTTCTAAGGATTTCGTATTTTATACGGAATCTTCCAAGTTTAGGTATATTTTATACCGTACGCTGCTATTTACTCATAAACTACTAATAGTTCTCAAGCAAACTTAGCCGTTATAGTTTTCCTTGGAAGTTTGATATACTGACTACCATTCTGAATTTTTTCAAATTTTTCGACCCACCGGTTTAGATTTTAGAGGGGGGGGGGACGCTCGATTTTTATGAAAATTTGAACTTTAAAGTTGAATATTTCGCAAACAAATGACTGAATCGAAAAATCGTTTTAGCAAACCCCTAATGGTTTTACAATACCTATCCAACGATACCCCACACCATAGGGTTGGATAAGAAAAAAAAAATTACCCCCACTTTACGTCTATGGGAGGTACCCTAAAAAAAATTGTTTTTGAATTTTTAATTGTACTATTTTGTCGGCATAATTTACTTATACATTCGTGCAAAATTACAGCTTTCTAGCATTGATAGTCTCTGAGCAAAGCCGCGGACGGACAGACAGACAGACAGACAGACAGACAGACAGACATGGCGAAACTATAAGGGTTCCGTTTTTGCCATTTTGGCTCCGGAACCCTAAAAACGGCAACCCTATTACTAAGACTTCGCTGTCCGTCCGTCCATCTGCCGCTGTATGAACCGTGATAGTTGAAATTTTCACAGATTATGTATAATTGTAACAAATAATAAAAACTGCATAAAATAAATATTTGAAGGGTGCTCTCATGCAACAAACGTGATTTTTTTTGTCGTTTTTTGCTAATGTCTAATGAATGCTGAGCTTGCCTTTTGGCATCACACTACAGCACAACGGCTCTAATTGTTCTCTCTTCTCCTTTTTATGTTTATACTGTGTTTTGTTGTGATCTAGTATGTTTTTGTCGTCAATAAATGTTGTGAGTTTGAGTTTGAATGTTGTTTAGATGCTGGGTGGTTTTTTAAGTTGGTTCGGTTAGGTTTTAGTTGACGGATTTTATCGCTTCCCACGGGCCCCTGCTGGTGAAATATGGCCGGCAGGATATTTGCATAATTAGCCGTTTTTGCGGCCCAGTGATGGATGGAGGGATATCTGTGGACGTCCGCGAAACATCGTGAGCGATGTTACAGGGGATATTTAGATAGTATGTATATATACTTGATATTTTTGATGTATTAATTACAGGAAAAGTCACGTGGGTTCAAACCCCGGCTCGCACCTCTGAGTTTTTAACCAACTCAAAAAAGGAGGTTATAGATCTATTTTTTTTTATGTTTGTTACCTCAGAACTCCGTCACTTATAAACCGATACGAAATTTTTTTTGCAATCCTAAAAGAATGGCTACAATTAGGTCCTATATGCACCAAATCAGGATCTGATGATTGATTCTTAAAGAAATCGAGGGAACTCTTCGAATATTGTAGGGACACCTATGGTAATTTCGATATCAGCGCTGGGGTGTGTTTAACGCTTCAGCATTATGCTGAGCCAGTGTCCGATTCACAATCGCAATGACACAGACCTTTGTGTTGTTTTTGTACCAAATAGTATTGTTGTCTTGTGTTGTGAATAAATGTATTTTCTTTCTTTCTTTCTTTTCTTTATATTTAGTAGTAACTCGTGCATTTGCTCTTAAAAATCATCATTTGGTGAAGTGGAGCTGATGATGTAAACCAGTCATCATCATCATCTCAGCCGTAGGACGTCCACTGCTGGACATAGGCCTCCCCCATAGACCTCCAGTTGCTTCGGTTGGCAGCGGCCTGCATCCACCGTGAACCCGCGGCTTTAACCAGGTCATCCGTCCATCTCGTTGGTGGACGTCCCACGCTGCGCTTGCCGATCCGCGGCCTCCACTCGAGAACTTTGAGGCCCCAACGGCCATCTGCTCTCCGTGCTATATGGCCCGCCCATTGCCACTTCAACGAGCTAATCCGCTTGGCTATGTCGGTGACCCTTGTTCTTCTACGTATCTCCTCATTTCTGATTCGATCCCGTATAGAAACCCCAAGCATAGCTCTACCCAGTAAACCAGTATTGACAAGCATTGAACTTACCTTATTGACCTTGATATTGTTATGCGCATAAAAAATTTGTGAAAATAAATATTTTTCATTTTTTTTTTTTTTTTTTTTTCATTGAAAAAGCCTATGTCCGGCTTTATCCGGGCTCCTGGCAACCCTCATATCTAAAGGGTCCCATCCCGGGAGGGCGCCCGGGCGCCACGCAAATGGAACACCCGTGTCGCGCCGGGGGACCTCGGACCCTTCTCTTCTTACGTGAATAGTTTTTTTCAGCAGCCTCTTATGGAAGTGGTTGCTTAATTATCGTGGAAGTTTTTCACGTTAAAATGTATACAATACAATCCCTACTAATATTATAAATGCGAAAGTAGTTTTGCAGGTGGTAGGACCTTGTGCAAGGTCCGCTCGGATTGCTACCACCATCTTGCTCGCTAATCCTGCCGTGAAGCAGCAGTGCTTGCACTGTTGTGTTTCGGCGCGGAGAGTAAGACAGCCGGTGAAATTACTGGCACTTGAGGTATTCCAACTTAGCCCTCTAGGCTGGCAACGCATCTGCAATACCCCTGGTGTTGCAGATGTTTATGTGCGGTGGTGATCTCTTACCACCAGGAGACCCACTTGCTCGTTTGCCTTCCAGTCGAATAAAAAAAAAAAAAAGTAACTGTCTGTTACGCTTTCTCGTTGAAACCACTGAACCGATTTTGATGAAATTTAGTAAATAGGTAGTTTGAACCCCAAGGATCAACATTGGATACCTTTAACATTAAGCGATACAGGAAACAGGTACACAGAGAGAAAATTACAAGCTTAGCAATAGGCGGCCTTATCACTTAAGAGCGATCTCCTCCAGGCCACATAACTACTACACCGTTTCGAAACATTCTCGGAATGCATCCATAATCTTGGCTTTTATGTCAGCTGCAGTATTTTTTCTTTAAATCGTACATTTCATTCGAAAACTTACCCTAAAAAATACCCTAAGTAATTTTCTACCTCAAAAATACCCTAAATTTAGGGTAAATTACCCTAAGGTGGGGACACTGTTAAAAGGAAGACCACATGCCAGGGTGGTAATATTCTGGCGTAAAAGTGTCTTCTCTCAGATGACCATAGTCCCTTGTCGCAGTGTGCATATTACAGCAGTCAAAATTGAGCTGCCAGTACGGGTCCAGCTCCGAAATTCGAATATCGAACCGTCCCTCTCGCTCTCGTATAAAATAGTAAGTGTTAGAGGGACAGAACGACACGAACTTCGATATTCCTATTTCGGAGTAGCCCTGCTGAATCCCAAAGTCATCGACGTACATGCATTCAGCCGCATAGCACTAAAACCTCTAGGCTCCAGTAATTAGTGTAATTTTGCGGTGTTAATGTTATCAATTAGGCGAGCTAGTCAAAGGCAAAGCCCGGGGTGAATATTGATGCCCAATCCGTGCTGTCTGCGGGAGCTGTGCTCTTGGGGCAGCGGAAAGGGGAGCGGGAAGCGACGCCTTTGGACCATACGTTCTGAATGTGAGTAAAATTAAGATTCGTCATCATCATCATGTCAGCCGAAAGACGTCCACTGCTGGGCATAGGCCTCCCCCAAGGCCCTCAGACACTCAGACAGATCTTGTGCTTTTCGCATCCACCGCGATCCCGCGATCTTAACCAGGTCGTCGCTCCATCTTGTTGGAAGCCTACCGACAGCTCGTCTCCCGGTCCGCGGACGCCATTCGAGAACCTTTTGACCCGATCGGCTATCAGTCCTGCGAGCAATGTGCCCCGCCCACTGCCACGTCAGTTTCACAATTCTTCGGGCTAAAATTAAGATTGTTTTTTGGAATCATTTTGTATTTTGTATTTTTTTACGGGATGACCGTAAAAGTAAAAATTTGGAATTGAAATAAAAAAATACAAAAATATTCCAAAAAACCAATCTCAATTTGATTGATAATGACGATAGGTATCTCTTGTCCGGGTGAGCGGTTAGTTCCGATGGTGTGCCGAAAGTTTCTCGATGAGGGCTATGGCATAGGTGTCGCTAGTGTCACTGCTTAAGTGGCTAAATAAGAAACAAACAAGCTGAGATATGTGGTGCATAGAGGAAATTTGTGTCTGTACCGTTGTCCAGCGGTGGTGTAGCGGTATAGCACGCGGCACGGAATGCCGAGGACCTGGGCACTCGAACACTCGCTTACAGCCGAACAACAAAACTACACTCGCTTCTCGCTCGTTTCTAGTTACTCGATCTATTTGCTTCTCGCTGATCGTCGACGGTGGGACAAGTACCTAAGGGTTATTTTGTCATTCGATGCGCCGAACCCTACAAACCATTACATCATCACAGGATTAACGCTATCGCTTATGCGCACGCTATCTCTCCCCGCTACATAGTTAGCCGCATCCACAATCAATCACACACCGATGGGACATATCATCCTGCAATTGCGATTAGAATATTTTATTAGCATTGCGTGATTTCCTACATATGCTATGCTATGACTAGATTGAACGGAGCCACAGAGCTACCACGCCATACAAAATTCGCGTCCTTGAATCTACACAGGCACGACGTCTGTACACGCGTCAATGTGTGCGTAAGATACACAGGGCTGACTATCGCAAAATCCTAATAAGTGCTATCAATGACATTTAAAGGTACAAAACCTACTTAAAATGTGTCTGTCTGTGTATGAAGCATTATTATTTTCAATTACAATAGATATACTACTACAAACTTAAACGAATTATTCGGTAGCTGTAGTAATTTCATGCATTAATCGCGATAATTTCAAAAATCATTATTTATTAAAAAAAAAAGAAGTAGGTAGAGTACCAGTACCATTTTGCAAAATTATCGCTCCCAAACTTAGTGCCGTGCGGCCGACATACATCGCGTCGCGCACCCGACTGCTTTCCTGCGGTTTTCCTGCAATCTGCGCTTGAGGGGTGGGGTAACTCGAACCGGTGCGGGGCGGAGCGTGGCCATTCTGTACGTTAGTACTATTATTATATTCTGTGACGGAGCTCCATATAATAATAGCCATGGTTCATGAAGCTACCGTGAGACTCACTCATATTATTATTTCCGCGGAAAGTGCGTGAAGCCATTGAGATTAGTCGTCATCCGAATTTTAAACGGGATTGTGGTTGGTCGGTACCCCCAAGTTGGAAAACAGTATTAAATACTCGTGCTGCGTCATCGGTTGGTGTGAACGTGCCTTTACGGAGCGATGTTGTTAGTATTGTGTGCTATCGTACATTTGACAGTGACAATAAAAATGACGATGAAAATGAGGGTAGTTGTGCGCCTGTCGTTCGTCGGACACTCGCGCGAGCAGAGCGGTGGCGCGTGGTGCGCGTGTTGCGGCAGCCGCCGGGTCGCGTGCTCCATAGAAGAAGGGTTTCGAAATAGCCCGAAACTCTCGAGCTAAACTCGATTTAAGACGTGAGTTATCCGTTACAATATCATTTAATATGAGCCATGGTTCAAAATATACCAAGCTTTATGACAATTCACCTGCGTTTGACCCCTTTCATACCAGTCTCTGAGGGTTGACCAATTTAGAACTTCTACAGTATCGCACCGATGCGCAGTCATCTAAACAAGACAAACCACTTTACCTGTGACGCGAGAGTTCGCTAAACTTATTGTCCTGTAGGGAAGCTACATTTTATAGTTCATCATTTATATTTTGTTTCAGTTCGAATTCCCAATGGCAAGATCTGAAGCATTAAGTATTAGTTCCTTTTGTGAGAAAATAAGTCTGTTAAAAAACCGGGCAAGTTCGAGTCGGACTCGCGCACCGAGGGTTCCGTGCACATTTATCCATACTAATATTATAAATGCGAAAGTGTGTTTGTGTGTTTTAATTTGTATTTGTAGTGGTTTGATCTATCGCCTCTTAAACAGAGGGTCGTAGGTTCAAACCCCGACTCGCACATCTGAGTTTTTCGAAATACATGTGCGGAATTATATTTGAAATTTACCACGAGCTTTGGTGAAGGAAAACATCGTGAGGAAACCTGCGCAAAACTGCGAAGCAATTCAATGTTGCGTGTGAAGTTCCCAATCCGCACTGGGCCCGCGTGAGATCTATGGCCTAAGCCCTCTAGTTCTGAGAGGAGGCCTGTGCCCAGCAGTGGGACGTATATAGGCTGGGATGGATGGGATGGATCATAAATGTAACTATCTATAAGGAAATTCTTATACGAGCCCGACTCACGCTTGGCTTTTTGTAGGCGATAAAAAATCGGTTAGCGACAGAATTGAGGGTAGATAAACAAGACGCCACGTTCCTTTTACCCTTGCCGTGGCCCAGGGGCGGTCTTTATGAATAAGCATAAAAGCAGTGCCTACCCTAGCATCTTTACATAAATATTTATATTACTTATTAAATTAATTACTTTTTATTTTACTTGATATTTATTAATGTTACTCGTTCGGTTCGTAATGTAACAACCTTAAAAAAGAGCGCGCTGAGCGTTTGAATTTCCGCGCTTCACGTCACGAACGACGTTACAATTTAAGAAAATCGCCTAATCGCGCTGGTAAAGCACAAATTGGGTTTGCTTTTATCCGCGCACACTAATATACGCTACGCTTGTGTAAAAAGCATCGGTGAACTACGTACTGATAGTCTTCAGACCACTACACTGACATTCACACGCACAAGTATAGCCAAAAAATTTTTCCCTCATACATTTTTGAGTCCGGCCGCTGGACGGGGAACCTATTCTCTAATTCAAACTTCAAATCACAAAATTCGAAGTTCGTGTCGTGCGATCCCTCTCGCTCAAGTATTAAATAGTATAAGTGTCAGAGAAACCGCACGACACGAACCTCGAACCGTGTGCTTCGGAGTAGCCCTTCTGCTACATTTGAAGTCCACATCGCGCGATCGCGCCGCCTCTCTCTCTCGTATTAAATATTGATAGCGTGAGCGAGACAGCCCGACATGACGTTCAGCACGCTGTCTCGCGCACAACCGGACAAATTAAAAAGTCTCGATTTTGCATATTTACCTCAAACGCTCGCACTTTTCAATTTGTCAGGTTTTTTTGGTCTACTTAATATTGAATTTGAATTCGCAAAAACACGAGCGCTATGTTTTGTTTATGTTTTAAAAATGCGAAGAGACCGGCTGGTTATTATAGTGATTTTCTTTTGTTATTAACTTAGATTTCATTTTCACCGGATAAGGATTTAAATAGTGCTTTTGGTGAAATTGAGCTTAAATTGATTAAATATGTGCTTTAGTTGTGAACAGTGTGTTGACCTCGTATGTTTGCGGAAGTTGATTAAAGGCGAATTTAGTAAATTTTCGTTCGAAAATAAGCTTGCAGTAGTTAAAAAAGGTAGATGTGTTCCCGAGTTAAAACTAAATCAAACTAAGGGAAAGATAATCCGTCAATTTCACGCGAAATATTATGAAACTTTTAGCTGGCTTACGGGCTGTGTACGCACAGAGCGTTTGTATTGTTTTTCGTGCATTTTATTCGGAAATTCTCTAAATGTTTGGAATGACACGGGTTATGTCAATCACTCAGTTAGATAGTCGTGGTGGTCAAAACCATTCGTCGAAATATGTAAAAAATTCTACAGCTACACCACAGACTCGCTTGGCGGAATAACATTGGTAAGTGCTTAAACTACCGATATCATTTATTTTTTCGACTTCTCGACATGTTTCCAAATATGTATCTCGATAGGTTGGCAACACAATCGTTTGTTTTGCGGGTGTCCATGGGTAGTAGGGCTTACTTACTCTCTACTTGCTCGTTTGCCACCCTGTTAAAAAAACTGCTGAACTTAGCTATGTTCTTCAGCCGGTCCTACGTTCAGGAGCACTGCACGCCACTGCCGTGGCCGTCCCACCACTAATATGGCGCACAAGTTACAAGCTTCGCGCGTATTACATAAAAAAACCGGTCAAGTGCAAGTCGGACTCGTATACGAAGGGTTCCGTACCATTATCTATACAACATTAGAAATTAGCAAAAATAAGGCAAAAAATAAGTTTGATGCATGGGAGCCCCCTAAAATATTGATGTTACTAGCTTTTGCCCGCGGCTCCGCCCGCGTGGTATTCGGTTATCGCGCGCTGTTCCCTCGGGAACTGTGCATTTTTCCGGGATAAAAAGTAGCCTGTCACTCTCGGGCCCATAAACTATCTCTATGCCAAAAATCACGTCGATCCGTCGCTCCGTTACGGCGTGAAAAACGGACAAACATACAAACACACTTTCGCATTTATAATATTCATCATCATCATGTCAGCCGAAAGACGCCCAGTTGGACATAGGCCTCCCCCAAGGCTCTCCACTCAGACCGGTCTTGTGCTTTTCGCATCTTTAACCAGGTCGTCGCTCCATCTTGTTGGAGGCACCGACAGCTGGTCTCCCGGTCCGCGGACGCCATAATAATATTAAGTATGGTTTTATGATTGGTTTTTTGGAATCTTTTTGTATTTTTTATTTCAATTCCAAATTTTTTACTCTTACGGTCATCCCGTGAAACCTAAATTGAAAATACAAACCGAAACATAGATGCACAGAAAAACCAGAAAAATAAGACCAACACTGGGAATCGAACCCAGGTCCAGTGTTGGTCTTATTTTTCTGGTTTTTCTGTGCATCTATGTTTCGGTTTGTATTTTCAATTTAAGTATGGATTTATTTTCGTCGTCCGCTACCGCTCTCAACTCGTGCGCACCCAGTAAATATATTAGTCGAGTGGGCATTGCTATTCACGGCGCAGGACGCCGACATTAGTACATTCGGCCCCTCAACGCCCATTCATTCGGTTTGCATCGAGTATATTGCTAAAATAAGTGGCGTATTTCCACTACGCACTTATACTGGGGACTTGAGTGAAACGGGTTTTTTGTTCTGTAGACTAATGCTTGTTTTAACCTGCATCTTTGAATTCACACTATCGGGGTCTAGGCTAGAGAGTACATATTCTCAAACAGATTTTCAGTCTCAATTCTACAGATTCTCATTTCTACAGATTTTCATTTCTACAGATTCTCATTTCTAGATTCTCATTTCTACAGATTTTTTATTTCTACAGATTCTCATTTCTAGATTCTCATTTCTACAGATCTCATTTCTAGATTCTCATTTCTACAGATACTCATTTCTACAGATTCTCATTTCTAGATTCTCATTTCTAGATTCTCATTTCTAGATTCGCATTTCTACAGACTCTCATTTCTAGATTCTCATTTCTAGATTCGCATTTCTACAGATTCTCATTTCAATAGATTCTTATTTCTACAGATTCACATTCCTCCAGATTCCTATTTCTACAGATGCCCACAGACCACCGCACGAGGGCAAGTCTACTATTTCAACCGATACCAACACGATACACGATCCGGGTAGGTTTTCTCCCACCTTACCTAACCTAACCGAACTGAGTTTCTTGTATTCTTCTCAATCAGGACTAACATGGTCTTTCCGAAATGATGCAGTAAAAAAATCTGATTGCTTGCAAAAATCTCGCTAAGCCACTCATTAAGTCCGCGGTCAGTTTAATTGGAAGACTATCCTTTGGCATGCTAAGACAAATTACTCCTTTCCAAGCTACCCATCTAGCAGCTCGCCCTATCTCGGGTATGCCGTAAAAGCCATTCATATTTGAAGAGTTCCCTGGATTCCAACAGAATCCACTCATCAGACTTGATGATAATGAGACCTAATAGAAAGTAATCCCATTCCAACGAAAAAAAAAATCATAAGGTAACACACACACACAAACATCACACCTGTATTCCCAAATGGGGTAGGCAGAGCACTCGAAACGTTACGGTAAGGTAAGAAGCAAAAAAATTAACTGAATTGATAACCTCCTTCTCTTTTTTGATGTTGGTTAAAAATACTATCAATGCTGGTTTTTAAAGATTGCTAAATAATATGCTAATCTACTGTACAATTTTATATCGAAATATGAGAATTTATTCATCGGTCAGCCTGGTCACGGCACCAATTGCAAAAAACACTCAAAAAATGTCATAACCCAATTTACATACACAACAAATGGCTTTACAAAGGCAATACTAAATCAAATTACGGTATAAAATGATTTAGGAGAGTTAGCTCATGTAACGATTTCGCACTGTTTCATGTAATTTCGCTTTAAATAACGAATAAAAAGAAAACAGAATACGACATAACATCAAACCAACTGTGTTAATATTTTTAACAGAAAATGTGACACAGTGACGTAATACCTCGCAAGGATCATTATGACAGACGTCATCTACGTATAAATTCTATTTTTAACAGATTCTTAGAAGGTCACGTGAAAAGTGACATCCTTCAAACAAAAGTTTGTATTATTACTCATCTTAAATTTAAAAGGATTACTAAAGTTCAAATCGATGCTCATGCTATTAACCGTCGGAGAGTTCACCGCGACAATCCTGGTCACATCACCAGTGAGATGACAATGTTATCTGGTAGTGAAATTTTAGAAGTCCTCGTCGCCGCAGGATGTAACTCTTCAATGGTTAATGGCAATGAGCCAGATCGCAGGTGAAAATCTAATTGATCATATTCCCTATTTGAAAACTTAAACCTTTACTAAAGGACATACATTTTATTAGAACTACTTCGAAGACGCTATAACGACGTTAAGCTATCTCTCCACGAGCAACGTCTTGCACATGTCTGGTCGCTAACTTAATAACACAGGGTTCCATTTGCGCCCGCCCACGATTCAATGAGGAACTTTGTCGCGGTAATTTAACCCGCTCGGTGTACAAGTCTGTATTTGGTATTTGTAAGTAGTGACTCATACGGGTGTCATCATCCTAGCCATTATTAACGTCCGACGCGGACCGATCGGGGATTGGAAACTGGTGTCAAATCACAAAAATTAGCATTTAGGCGTTCGAGGAATACGTTTTAGGTCAGGCATTACTATTTTCGTAAATTTTATTAACCTAACCAACAAAAAGTGGCTTTGTCACTTTAAAGTTCAATATCTCAAAAATGGCTGAATCGATTTTGATGAAATATGTCTAGGAATCATTGCTAGAAAACCTCCTATCAAATAAAAAAAAAACGCATTCAAATCGGTCCACCCGTTTAAAAGCTACGGTGCCACAGACAGACACACATAGCGGTCAAATTTATAACACCCCTCTTTTTGCGTCGGGGGTTAAAAATGCGTAATATTGGATCATGCCTATTTAATATTTAGGCAATGCGCTATTTAGCTGTAACGAAAAAATCTGTCTCTACAGCTCTGCTCTGACCATAGGGACCAATGCAAGGTTCGATTCGACTCCCATGGTCAGAGACACTCTGTATATCTTTTCTTCATGAACGTCCACTTGCAGGCTTTTCCATCTAGCTTTAAGTAGTCTTAAGTCCTGTCAGATCCATACAAGAACTGTCAGTTTAAGGCTTTAAACGAGATTTAAAAAAGCTTGCAAGTCGTTGTTAATTATAAAATACTAGCATTAGCCCGCGGCTCCGCCCGCGTGGTATTCGGTTATCGCGCGATGTTCCCTCGGGAACTATGCATTTTTCCGGGATAAAAAGTAGCCTATGTCACTCTCGGGTCCATAAACTATCTCTATGCCAAAAACCACGTCGATCCGTTGCTCCGTTACAGCGTGAAAGACGGACAAACACACTTTCGCATTTATAATATTAGTATGGATTTCATCTCACCACTAAACTTGTTTATTTGAACCTGACCTTAAAACTCTGCCACAAGGTTTTTCAACTTAATCAAATTTTAATGTTTTTATATGAGAAATCATTATTAAAAAACACAATGACCTCAGTATCACTATTGACGTATTTAGGTAGACCTAATGACCTGAGTTAGCGCGATACGGACTCGAGTACTTACATGGAATTTTTTTTTACTGTGTAGGTAGTGTTATTTTCTGTGGCAATAAATGATTTTATTATTATTATTAATGGTTCCGTAGTTTGAAAACCAGCAAAAATATTGCAGTCTTCCAATTAATACCCAAAAACCGGCCAAGAGCGTGTCGGACACGCCCAGAATAGGGTTCCGTAGCCATTATGTGCTGCAGACATCGAATCAATTTTTATCTTGCAAAAGAGAGCAGTTAGAGCAATTTATAATTTGAAGACGCGTGAATCTTTAAGATCATTTTTTAAGGAAACTGGTATCCTAACCCTGCCGTCGCTTTATGTTTTTGAAATAATCATGTACGTTAGGAAGAACATATGTGATTTTCCCACTAACGTCGATAAGCCAAAGGCTACTAGAAACACAGGGAAGCTTAAAGTACCATCTTACAGACTGGCTAAAACCAAAAAGTCGTTTTTGGGAAGTTGCATACGTTTTTATAATAAAATTCCAAAAAATATTACTGAAGAAACTGATACAAAATTTAAATCTACTGTCAAAAAGACATTAATATCTAAGGCTTATTATAAAGTAAACGATTATATCATGGACAGGGATATTTGGAAATAATTCCGATCCGCACTAGCGATCCCTTCAAATAGTGAACCTACTGTGTTAAAAATAAAATTGTGTTAAATACTTGTAATGTATAGTACATAGATGTCATTTATAAATATTGTGAATCTGTTTTTTAAAAAAAAATACCTCGTTGAGTTTCTTGCCGGATTCTTCTCAACAGAGGTTTTTTTTCCGAACCGGTGGTAGATTAAAAAAATGACGTGTAAAAGTGCCCATTGCGGCCTATTTGCTGAATAAATGATTTGACTTTGACTTTGACTTGACTTGATTACGAAAAAATTAAGTAATATTTTTCTAAGTATTTCGTATTTTAACGGAATCTTCCAAGTTTAGGTATATTTTATACCTTAAGCTGCTATTTACTCATAAACTACTAATAATTCTCAAGAAAACTTAGCCGTTATAGTTTTCCTTGGAAGTTTGATATACTGACCACCATCCTAAATTTTTTCAAATTTTTCCATCCACCGGTTTAGATTTTAGAGGGGGGGGGGACGCTCGATTTTAATGAAAATTTGCACTTTAAAGTTGAATATTTCGCAAACAAATGACTGAATCGAAAAATCGTTTTAGCAAACCCCTAATGGTTTTAAAATACCTATCCAACGATACCCCACACTATAGGGTTGGATGAGAAAAAAAAATCACTACCACTTTACGTCTATCCCTACGGGGGTACCCTAAAAAAAATTGTTTTTGAATTTTTAATTGTACTGTTTTGTCGGCATGGTTTACCTATATATCCGTGCAAAATTACAGCTTTCTAGCATTGATAGTCTCTAAGAAAAGCCGCGGACGGACAGACAGACAGACGGACAGACAGACAGACAGACAGACATGGCGAAACTATAAAGGTGGGTCCACACTTGTGACAATTTGCCGAACATTATCCCGTGGCTGTATCAGAAACACGTGTCAGTACCGTTAATGTGGACGTATTTTGTTACGCGAACAATTTGTTACAAGCTGCAGTACGGCACAATCCATTTCGAACACTCATGGAACTGTCTGTGTACAGAACCAAACGGCAAGACATATGGAGTTACGATCTACTAACCGCGGGCCTAGTGTGGACGCTGGTCTGTGTACTGTCACGCATCAAAGTCACGTGTTACGAGCCGATCCGCCGAAAGTCGGTCTTTTTCAAAGCATGTTCGCTATTTTCCCCGACCTGTGACGTGACCACGACACGTCCACACTTGCATTTATGACACGCGTACAAGTACGCCAGATGACACAGACACAGGCACGAGGTAGGAATGGATCACGCCGAGACCTGTCCGGCGGTACGTCCCCCGCCCGCTGAGCTGCTAGGTAGTCGGTAAATGACAACCACCGACCGACTCTTGTACCGATGTCATGCCACGCAGTCTGGTTCGACACCATGCGTCTACACTTGTGGACATTTCATCGTACACGGTTTGTAACCGTGTCAGCACAATCTCGAGCGTCCACATTTAGCGTAACATGTTCTGTTGCAATGCCACGTGGTCCGGTCCGTCGTCAAGTCACAAGTGTGGACCCACCTTAAGGGTTCCGTTTTTGCCATTTTGGCTCCGGAACCCTAAAAATGAGGATTTCATGACAGGTTAACGCTAGATGACAGGCATCTTAAAGAAATCATACCAGCACGCAGCTTTCCTTGGGTTTTGTTGACTTACCTGTGAAAAAAAAAGAAACGTTATAATTTAGCATTAAAAAAATGTTTTGTTAAAAACTTTATACAGACTGTACTTTTTGTAGTTATATTGCTATCCAAACTACATTTCCGTACCAAAGTTCAAGACGATGCTATTAACCATTGAGGAGTTCCCTCCTACGAAGACGATCCTGGCAGGAATACCAGACTTTGACTACTGGAAGTCAAATCAACTTGCAAGATTTGAACCGCACATAGACCATACATTGCAATTAAAATAAAAGCTTGTAATATAGTAAGTTGTTTCATAAGACATTATTGAATTTACGTAACTCTTTTGTCATTCAGAAAATGCGAAGTTTGTTTTAAAGAAAGAAAGAAAATCTGGGGGCACGGCAGTGCCCCCGCCAAGTCGAGCAAAAAAAAACAAAGGCACGGCCGTACCATACTTTTCTCGAAGCCATTCAGGCTATTTTCAACACCCTGTATTTTTGTTATGGCTAAAGCTAGAACCCTGAATTTTCAGTTACCTATAGGGCCTAATGGGACTTAGATATATTATCAATAACATTCAGTTTGAACACGTAGATTAAGAACTATCACATGTTAAAGTTCCTCAGTTTTGTCACTGACATACCTACACACTGACTTTTGATCATCATAATTCTAAGGTACTTCTAGCAGACCCACAAGGTCCAAATTTTAAACATAGTTAGTTTTTAGCCTACATGGTCACGAAAAAATCCAAAATGTTGCAATTTCAGTCACGTTTCAAAGTTATACAAACCGCACAAGTAAGTTTGTAATCCCATATAAATACTAGCGATTACAAAGTTACACAGCAATGACTTTATTGAACGTAGTCGTATTGTATACGTATTAATGTTGAGTCTTAATACCTGAGTATTAAGGGTTAAAATGAAATTGTTTATCTTATTCATTTGTAATAAGTACTAAAGTTCGTTTGTTTGTGAATGTTTGTGCGATGCGAGTGGACGCGAGGATGGACGATGGAAATTGGAATATGGATGATGGACAATGGATAATGGTCGATGGACGATGGGTAGAAAATGGACGTTGGACGATGGAGTGTGGACGATGGACGATGGGCGACGGACGATGGATCATCATCATCATCCCAGCCTATATGCGTCCCACTGCTGGGCACAAGCCTCCTCAGAATAATAGGGCTTGGGCCTTAGTTCCCACGCGAGCCTAGTGCGGACGATGGATGGTGGAGGATGAACGATGGACGACGACGGATGACGGAAGTTAGACGGGCGAAAGACGAACGACCGACGAAAGACGATGGATGACGACGGAAGTTCGACGACGGACGACAGACGATGACTGACGAGGGAAGTTCGACGACGGACGATGACGGACAACGGACGATGACAGACGACGGACGACGACAGACGACGAACGCCGACAGACGACGGACAACGAACGATAGACGATGGCAACGACGGACAAAAGACGACGACCGACGACGGACAAGACAACGGATGACGGACGATGACCGACGATCGACGACGGATGATGGAGGGTGGACGATGGAAGATGTACGATGGACGACAGACGGTAGACGGACGACGGAAGTTCAACAATGGGCGACGATGGACGAGAATGGACGATGGACGATAGACGAGGATGGACGATGGACGATGGACGATGGACAAGGAAGGATGAACAAATGAAGATAGTAATGCGTTATTACAAGAAGTAGTACCCGAAAAAAAAGAACTGCCTACAAAAAGTGATGAGATCCCACCAAAAACATTACATGTAAAAAGCTGCAAGTCTCGCAACGCAATGCAGTTCTTGTAATGCTAAAAAGGTTTGAGATGCAATGTTATACCAAGTCGGTTATTTTTGTCAGTACCGGGGGGTTTCCATAGAACTCGATTTTCACCAACTTGCTTATTTTAAAACCATAGAAAAATACAGTTTATAGTTCTCAAATAAAGAGTAAACCAAATTATTTTTTAAACACATAATGACTTGGCCATCGCACTCAACCTTTAGTCATTCTCGTATTATGTGTATCACTCAAACTGCAAGGCTGGGGCTAGCGCTATCTTTAATTAGAATTACTTTAAATAGCTGATGTTGATGATTATAATTCTTATGTCATTATGTCTTGCGATGGCCAGGTCATTTATGTGTTTAAAAATAATTTGGTTTACTCTTTATTTGAGAACTATAAACTGTATTTTTCTATGGTTTTAAAATAAGCAAGTTGGTGAAAATCGAGTTCTATGGAAACCCCCCGGTACTGACAAAAATAACCGACTTGGTATAACATTGCATCTCAAACCTTTTTAGCATTACAAGAACTGCATTGCGTTGCGAGACTTGCAGCTTTTTACATGTAATGTTTTTGGTGGGATACATTTATTCACAACACAAGACAACAATACTATTTAGTACAAATAAACAACACAAAGGTATGAGTCGTCAATGAAGAGGGCTCTCAACCAACCAATTTGACGCCCAACTCTGCGTACATTTATCTAAATAAAAGAGAGGCTCTGATAGCATTGTAAAGAGAGAGAGAGAGAGAGAGAGAGAGAGAGAGAGAGAGAAACATTTATTTACACATATTTGGTACACTAACAAATACATTAGATGGAAAGAAAAAAAATTACATCGAATAGTAAAATAAAGTGGGCCCCACTCAGCATAATGTTACGGCAAGCCGCAACAAGCCGTGGTGGCCTAGTGGTTTGACCTACTCAAGCAGAGGGTCGTGGGTTCAAACCCCGGCTCGCACCTCTGAGTTTTTCGAAATTCATGAGCGGAATTACATTTGAAATTTACCACGAGCTTTACGGTGAAGGAAAACATCGTGAGGAAACCTGCACAATCCTGCGAAGCAATTCAATGGTGCGTGTGAAGTTCCCAATCCGCACTGGGCCCGCGTGGGAACTACGTCCCAAGCCCTTTCATTCTGAGAGGAGGCCTGTGCCCAGCAGTGGGACGTATATAGGCTAGGATGATGATGATGAAGCCGCAACGCTGTTTTTCAGTATGTTCATAAATACCTAGAAATTCTCACGAAGCTCAGTGCCCGAGTCCGACTCGCACTTAGCTTTTTCTTTTAACCCTGTTAACGTCAGACATTACATGCAGGACCCTAAACTGCAGACGGGCTGCATTTAACAACCCCTCAGCTCTCCAGTAAGGGTTGCTTAGCTTACCATAGAGCTAATAATCAATTGAAGGGTACGTTAAAACCGCTAAACAAAAACAATATGTAAAAGACCGGCTAAGAGCGTGTCGGACACGCCCTAGGGTTCCGTAGCCATTACGAAAAAATTAAGTAATATTTTTCTAAGGATCTCGTATTTAGAACGGAATATTTCAAGTTTAGTTATTTTAATTTATACCTTAGGCTGCTATTTACTCTTAAACTACTAATAATTATCAAGGAAACTTAACCGTTATAATTTTCCTTGTAAGTTTGATATAATTACTACCATTCTGAATTTATTCAAATTTTTCCACCTACCCGTTATGATTTTAACGAGGGGGGGGGGGGAACGCTCGATTTTAATGAAAATTTGCACTTTAAAGTGGAATATTTTGCAAACAAATCACTAAATCGAAAAATCGTTTTAGCAACCCCCTAGTACAATATCACAAAAACGGCTAAACCGATTTAGAGAGCTTCAGTACCACAGACAGACAGACAGACACACATAGCGATCAAACTTATTATAACCCTCTTTTTGCGTCAGGGGTTAAAAAAATAAATTTAAACAAAAACTTATTCGGTAAATATTTTTGGTCAGATCTTGCATTTTCCCGGAACCCAAACCCGGCCCACCCTTGGCAGTTGGCCGTTACCTAAAACATCCGAAGGGGTCATAACGTTTAACGATCTCTAAAAGCTAGGAAACGCGTTGCCGTATTTGTTTTACGATAGGATAGGGTCGAATCAATACTAAATAAAATAAGATAGTGTTTTAGAATGTGTTACGCTATGGTCTTTTTAAACTAGGACGCGGAAAGAAGTCTTAAAAAAAATTATAATAAAACCGGCCCAGAGCGTGTCGGACACGCCCAAAATAGGGTTCCGTAGCCATTACGAAAATTTAAGTAATATTTTTCTAAGGATTTCGTATTTTATACGGAATCTTCAAGTTTAGGTACCCCACCGACGATACCCCACACGACAAGGTTGGATGAGAAAAAAAATCACCCCCACTTTAAGTGTACGGGAGGTACCCTAAAAAATTTTTTTTTTATTTTTTATGTACCATTTTGTCGGCATAGTTTACATATATATTCGTGCAAAATTACAGCTTTCTAGCATTGATAGTCTCTGAGCAAAGCCGCAGACGGACGGACGGACAGACAGACGTGGCGAAACTATAAGGGTTCCGTTTTTGCTATTTTCGCTACGGAACCCTAAAAAATTTAACCGACTACAAAAAACCAAGAAAATAATTCTCTACCAGTCTGAAGTCGGTGCCTCAGCACGAGCCAGTAGTGGACCTATAGTCGCCTACCTCACCTAGGCACTACATATCGGGCTTCAATCACGCTCAATCACATTCAAGCTCCATTAAATACCCAAGGTCCAAAGAAAAAAACCTAAATACATAGGTGGGCCAATCAACTTTTTTACCGACACTAATCTGTCCGCGACATTTTTCAAACAATTGCAGATTTTTGTAAGTAAACATATTTTTTCTGCAATTTAGTAGATGGTGTACATGAACACATGTCATCCTACGTAAGTTCAACCTATTAAACCGTGAAATATCTTGTTGGAAGTACGATTTTTTGGTCACACCAGAGACAATTTTGCTAACGCAGGAGACACCCTAAGTCGGTAAAATAGTTGATTCGCCCGGGTTTTTTTTTTGTATGCGACTGGAAGGCAAACGAGCAAGTGGGTCTCCTGGCGGTAAGAGATCACCATCGCCCATAAACATCTGCAACACCAGGGGTATTGCAGATGTGTTGCCAACCTAGAGGCCTAAGTTGGAATACCTCAAGTGCCAGTAATTTCACCGGGTGTCTTACTCTCCGCGCCGAAGCACAACAGTGCAAGCACTGCTGCTTTACGGCAGGATTAGCGAGCAAGATGGTGGTAGCAATCAGGGCGGACCTTGCACAAGGTCCTACCACCTGCAATTTAAGTATGTATTTATCTATATAAGTATGTTTATCCGTTGCCTAGTGTCCATAGTACAAACTTTGCTTAGTTTGGGACTTGGTCAATTGGTGTAAAGTGTCCCATGATATTATTATTATTATTATTAAATATCTTGTTGTAAGTACGATTTTTTGGTAACGCCAGAGACAATTTTGTTAACGCAGGAGACGCCCAAAGTGTCGGTAAAATAGTTGATTCGCCCAGGTTTTGCGGGTGGTAGGACCTTGTGCAAGGTCCGTCCGGATTGCTACCACCATCTTGCTCGCTAATCCTGCCGTGAAGCAGCAGTGCTTGCACTGTTGTGTTTCGGCGTGGAGAGTAAGAAAGCCGGTGAAACTACTGGCACTTGAGGTATCCCATCTTAGGCCTCTAGGTTGGCAACGCAACTGCAATCCCCCTGGTGTCGCAGGTGTCTATGGGCGGTGGTGATCTCGTACCATCAGGAGACCCACTTGCTCGTTTTGCCATCCAGTGGAATAAAAAAAATAAAAATAAAGGTACGAGTAAACACAGCACACAACAATCGCAAAGAGTTCACTCTACAATTTTAACCGCCCCGGGTAATGTTACAGAATAAACACACGTTCGGAATCAATTAGCAGCCGCAAAGGCACGTACAAACGAAAAGCTGATTAGGGAGCGCTGGTTGATATTCAGACTCCGTCCATATGTAACAAATGCGGATGTGCTTGAGTGAAGAATGTTCACTGTGGATTTTAAACGCCCAGTTGGCACGAAGCTAGAAGCTGCTAGAAATAATCTAAGCTACTTTTAAAATAAAAAATCTTGACATTGTCATTTCAAAAAACAGTTGAACCGACTTTTATCATTATCAAACATATACTCCATTTAATTTAAGATTTGAATTAACGGTCAAATTGTAACACGTTTCTCGGTATTTCGAACACAAATTGACTAAAAATACCTACATGTACATTTATTAGCAATATTTATTATATTTTTAGTATAGAAGTTAACACAATTTTAAATAGTTTCATTGTTTCATTTAAAAACGTGTGCAAATTTCACCGTTAATATTCAAATGTTAAAATAAATGGAGTATAGTTATGAACAACCACAAAAACACTCGATTTCGACAGGCTATTTTATATCTGGATTTACACACAGCCATATTTTTGGTAAAATATATAAGCACAGTTTATTACATCACAACACAAGAAAACAAGAGAGAATGACAATAAAAACTTAACGGTTCGCATAACTTCTTGAATAAATTGTTTGTTTGTTTAAAATTTTTATTGTACAAAAAGGAAATAGGTACAAAATAACACACAAAAGAAAGTGCAAAGTCAAAAGCAAAAAGCAAAAGGCAAAGGCAAATTGTCATCTTATAACTAGGTTAGTTTTTAAAGATCTCTTATTAGGGATAACCTCGCCTTTGCAATTTTCTTTGTATACCTGTATTTTTTTTAAGCCGTGGTGGCCTAGTGGTTTGTCCTATCGCCTCTCAAGCAGAGGGTCTTGGGTTCAAACCCCGGCTCGCACCTGTGAGCTTTTCGAAATTCATGTGCGGAATTACATTTGAAATTTACCACGAGCTTTGCGGTGAAGGAAAACATCGCGAGGAAACCTGCACAAACCTGCGAAATAATTCAATGGTGCGTGTGAAGTTCCCAATCCGCACTGGGCTCACGTGGGAACTATGGCCCAAGCCCTCTCAATCTGAGAGGAGGCCTGTGTCCAGCAGTAGGACGTATATGGGCTGGGATGATGATGACCTGTATCTTTATTTATCATGTTTATGGTCAATAAAGAGTTAAAATAAGCGTTTATATATAAAGTGAACAGCTTCGTTAGTATGTCTATAATGCTCACAGACAGAATGATATCGCTTGTAAACACTATTATCGTGTGTGAATGGGTTCGTTTGTTATTTAAAAACACACAATTAAGGGAAATAAACATTTTTTATTTCATTATTATTCAATTCGCTCGGACACTAGCTTTGTATGGAATGTAATTATTTTGAATTCGAGCGCCCCTTTCAACCCTCGACGTAAAAAGAGCGGTTTTTTTTATGTTTGGAGCATCTGTAAGTCTGTCTGTCTGTGGCATTGTAGCTCTCAAACTAATGTACTGATTTTGATGTGGTTTTTTACGCGTGTTATTAGCTAAGCTTTTTTAACCCCCGACGCAATAACCTAACCAACAAAAAGTTGGAAAACCCCCTGACATTGTCACTTCGAAGTTCAATATCTCAAAAACGGCTGAACCCATTTTGCATCGGAGGTTAAAACGAGGGGTGTTATAAGTTCGACCGCTATATTATAATGTGTCTGTGTGTCTGTCAGTAGCACCGTAGTAAACAGGTGGTACAAAGAAACCGCATCGAAATCAGTCCCGTTCCGAGTCTCTGAGGTCTCCGTTTGAGAGCTACGATGCCACTGACAGACATTCGTCAGATTTAGAACATCCCTCTTTTTAGGTCGGGGGATACAAATAAGTTCACAAGATTTCAAACAAACAATATTAAGTTAGTAAAAAGTTACCTTTACATTGAAAAATCACTACTAATATTTAAAATGCGAAAGTAACTCTGTCTGTCTGTCTGTATGTTACGCTTTCACGTCGAAACCACTGAATTTATTTTGATGAAATTTGGTATATAGGTAGTTTGAACCCCAAGGATCAACATAGGATACTTTTTATTCCGGTAGAGGGCGCCACCGCGCGATAACCTAGATCCGCGCAGACGAAGTCGCGGGCATAAGCTTGTTATTAATAATTTTAAGTATCCACCTTCCACATTTCTTGTAATTAGAAATTGAGTGAAAAGGAATAAGTAAATCGCTGACTCGTTCAATTATCTTAATTACAATTAATCATTCATTAACTCTTGATAATGAAGAGTCGGCCTTGGTGGATACGCACCCTTTGTATGCAGTTCATTTTCTTGAAATTAAATATTTATTTATTTGTTTTTCTTTGAAATTAGGTTTTCTAGCGATGGTTCTTAGTGTTTACTACTGTTTCGGCGAATAACGTTTGGCAACCTGTTTCATTTCGCAAAGTTTCATTTCCCAACTGTGTAATGTTTCTGAAATTGTAAACATTTTAGGTTTTTTAAAATATAAACTTTAAAAAAAATATTTACAGTTTAAGAGTTTGCGAAATGAAAAGTTGCGAAATGAAACTGGTTGCCAAAAGTCACGTTGCGAAAAGGCAGTACTCGGGTTCTTAGACATGTTTCATCAAATATTGATGTTGAAGTTTTAGCATTTTTAAGGCAGTCGGGTTTTTGATTTTTTAAATTTATTGCATGTTTAATTTTTGTGTTGGAAACCTAGGGGAGAGGCCTTTTTGCCCAGCCGTGGGACGGTACAGCATGTTATAGTGTTTGTCTATACTAACATTATAATTGCAAAAGCGTGTGTTTGTATGTTTGTGTTTGTCCGTTTTTCACGCCGCAACGGAGCGACGGATCGACGTGATTTTTGGCATACAGACAGTTTACGGGATATTTTTCTTGCAGGACTAAACAGAGCTCGAATGTATGTCGGTCTCTGTCCCCCACGCACTGTTCCTCGGCTTGTTAATTTGTTTTCTCCACCGCGGATCGATAGCGGCCACGTTTTGCTAGTTTCCATTTTCACACACGACACGACAAAAAACTAGCTTTCGCCCGCGGCTCCGCCCGCGTGGTATTCGGTTATCGCGCGCTGTTCCCTCGGGAACTGTGCGTTTTTCCGAGATAAAAAGTAGCCTATGTCACTCTCGGGCCTATAAACTATCTCTATGCCAAAAATCACGTCGATCCGTCGCTCCGTTACGGCGTGAAAGACGGACAAACACACAAACACACTTCCGCATTTATAATATTAGTATGGATGTCACCTGATCAGAATATTTAAATAAAAATACAAACATGGGATCATAGAACCTCCTCCTTTTTTGAAGTCGGTTAAAAATAATAAATAAAAACAAAACACATTTCGGTCAACCAATTTTAGCTCGTTTGCCATCCAATCGCATAAAAAAAACTGTTCCACTCTTCCACTTCACTGTTCCATTCTATTCCGCTTAAAATCATACAAATTCCATCTAATCCCCAGCCTCGGAACTCCGTTCATACATTTCCCGGCTCCGATTGGCTAATGCCGGCGGAAATGGCTGCGCCGATGACGTCACGACGCATCCGGCGCGGGCACATGAAAAATGCATGTCTATAGTGCATTTGGACTTGTATGCCTTTTCAATCAGGTGTAACAAGGTTGATCAAGCCTTGTCGATTGTTAAACTCTTCCTCATTTCCTGTTTCGGTTTGCTTTAAAAATTCAATAGGGATGTTGACACCACCAAGCATCTGACGTACTTTTTATGAGCTGTCAAAACACAATTATCGCATAGAGTTTCGACGGCAATAGCGAATTATGACGTCACTATCCGGCAACTCAATCAACTAACTATTTATTTGTTGTATAAGCAACAAAAAATCTAATTTTCAATGGAAAATTAATCTGGTTTTCAGGGCTAAAATAAAGCGTTTTTTAATGGAGTTGTGCCTTCAAATTATTTTTAATGGCGTCATCAACCCTATTCAAATTTCAATTTTCGAATACCTATACACTGTGCTTTCAAATTCAGCACTTTATAAATAGTTAGTTGATTGAGTTGCCGGATAATGACGTCATAAGTCGCTATTGCCATTGAAACTCTATGGGAGAATTGTTTTGACAGCTCATAAAAAGTACGTCAGTTGATTGGTGGTGTCAACATCCCTATTCGAAAATCGAAGTTCGTATCGTGCCGTCCCTCTCACTCTATAATTAAATATTATAAGCGTCAGCGGGACGGCGAGATCGAAGTTCGAATTCCGCACTTCGTAGTAATAGTTAGAGCGACATGTGTCGACCAATCAGGTTATGATGTCGAGCCTATGAATGCAATTTCAACCAATGAACCATTCGCACGGAGACGTAATTCAGTTGACCTATTTGCGAGCTAAATACGGAACCGTCTGTGATTGGTGCTCGCTAGTAAAAGTTGAGAGCAGACTCTGGAGTAGAGATGCAACGGATATCCGGCCAGTATCCGGTATCCGGCCTATCCGGCCACTATTTTACTATTCGGCCGAATACCGGATAGTTGCGTACTATCCGGCCGGATACCGGATGTTAAAAAACGTAAGTATAGTTATGATTTAAAAACTAGTATTTATTTATGAATTTATCAATGACATCAGTTTATTATTTTAAGGGGCTGCTTTACCACCTATTGATCAATTTCAACCGACGGACAAACGTGATACCGTCTCGCGTCTATTCAAACAAAACAATCAGAAACGACATCATATTTATCGGTATTTGTCAAAATTAATCAGTGGGTGGTGAAGCCCCTAAGTTAATTAATTATACTCTACAAGTTGCAATCTGAACGGAGTGTCATGAGCATTTTTGAATTAGCTTAATTTGATTGTACGAAAAAATAGGCCGAATATCCGGCTAACCGGCCAACAGTCCCGCCGAATATCCGGTATCCGGCCAAACCACTATCCGTTTCATCTCTACTCTGGAGCTACTTGAGTAGGTACGAGTAAGTCAACACTGCAAGTCATTCAATTGCAAAAATGTGAACTTAAAGCCTGTAAAAGTATACCACAGTCTCAGATTCCGACCGACATATTTTGTTAATTCGGCGGGGAGAGTAAGACAGCCGGTGAAATTACTGGCACTTGAGGCATCCCATCTTAGGCCTCTAGGTTAACAACACATCTGCAAAACTTCTGGTGCTGCAGTTTTTATTTCAGGTAAAAAAAGCCTCGAAATCTGACAATCCATTGCAGAGATACAACGCCAGAAAAAGAAAGACAGTCAAATATCAGCGTTGAACTTATATACCCCTGTTTTTATATCGGGGTACGTTAGTACTATTATATATTCTGTGATCGGGGTGTTATTAACCTAACCAACGAAAAATTTGAAAATTATTTTATATTTTTATTTTTATGTGCAATAAAGAGTTTACATACATACATACATATATACAATATTATACAGAATACAAAACATTAATATACCGACCTATTACCAAATATAAAAAATAACGTTTTAAACTTTCGTGATTCTCACTCATAGTCAAAATACCACAAACGGTACCCATCACGCCAACACACACAAGCAATATTCACCTCGACGGTAACACATGGTAACACTGACAGGATGGTAACACTGGCAGGTGACCTTCACTGTAAAATATCTCGTTATTTGTATTGCAACGACTCGTGCTACGTTTACGCCGTATTTACGCTCCACGGCCCCAAACTAGCTCTCGGCGTAATCAATGACTGAGCAATGTGTACTCTAGCGAAGCGTCGCGACTGCACGTAGCGTCGGCAATGTTCGTTTCACCCGAGTGCGCGTTTTTTTTTTAAAGGGGGCGTTAAGTAATTCATCATCATCAGCCGGAAGACGTCCACTGCTGGACAAAGGCCTCTCCCTTAGAACGCCACAATGAACGACAGCTCGCCACTTGCGTCCACCGGCCCGCAACTCTCACGATGTCGTCAGTCCACCTGGTGTAAGGCCTGCCAACGCTTCGTCTTCCGGTTCGTGATCGCTACTCGAGGACCTTTCTCCCCCAACGGTTATCTGTTCTTCGAGCGATGTGGCCTGTTCATTGCCACTTCAATTTGCATATTTTTCCAGCTATGTCAGTGACTTTAGTAATACGTATCGCCATTTTTAAAGATTTTGACCCTCCCTCCCCCCATGTAACGCACCGTAACATATTTCTGCACCCCTTCCTAAACGTTACGTAACACCCAAATGACCATTTCAATTTTTTAGCTTTTCTTCAGCCGTTTTCCAAATTAACTTTGTATTCTTTTGACACAGTCACATTAGCAAGTCAGTTTGAGAGCATTTATAAGCACAATCACTGATGATACGAATCCCGCCCCTGTAACGCATCGTAACGTTTTACAAGAAAATGCGTTACGTAATATTTGAATGCTCCCAAACGTTACTTACGTCACGATCCATCCCCGAAGCGCGGCCGTTTAGACTGCATCGTACTGTACAACCAAGGCCGCAATACGTATTTGGGCTAATCAACTTTTTTACCGACACTAATCTGTCTGTGTAAATTGAAGGAAAACGAGGTAGAGGAAGACCAAGATTAACCTATTTTAACCAGGTGAAGGAAAGGGTGGGTGTCGTGTCGTATCAGGAAGTCAAACAGCTGGCCGAAGACCGTGCGGAGTGGCGATTACTCCACCGACAAGAGCATAGCTCTTAAATTTAAGAAGAAGAATCTGTCCGCGACATTTTTCAAACAATTGCAGATTTTTGTAAGTAAACATGTTTTTTCTGCAATTTAATAGATGGTGTACGTGAATACATGCCATCCTACGTAAGTTCAACCTATTAAACCGTGAAATATCTTGTTGGAAGTACGACTTTTTGGTAACGCCAGAGACAATTTGGGTAACGCAGGCGCCCAAAGTGTCGGTAAAATAGTTGATTGGCCCATTTACTTGTGTCAAATCACTAGACACTCTGGACTTCGAGGTCAACGTCTCTATACTTTGTCCTTGTAGCTGTCACTAATACACTTTTTTTTTATTCGACTGGAAGGCTAACGAGCAAGTGGGTCTCCTGGTGGTAAGAGATCACCACCGCCCATAAACATCTGCAACACCAGGGGTATTGCAGATGCGTTGCCAACCTAGAGGCCCAAGTTGGAATACCTCAGTGCCAGTAATTTCACCAATTTCAATTAGAAGTATAGTATTAGTTCTGTTAATAAAATTGTTCTGCTGACCATGCGTAGTACCTGAGCCCATCGGGGTTCGTTGCTGCCCAAATTAAAATTTCGAGAACCGCCCCCTGCCCGTGCAGTTATTTAAAATTCGCCATCCCATTTCTGTCCGGTTATTTGGTCCTTTCAACGTAAGTTTTTGTTAAAAATAACATTTTTAATACAAGCTTCTTTTGCTGTTCTATTTGTTGACTGTTGCATTGCCATGTAAACTACGTTCCCGTACATTGCAAGTCGATGCCATTAACCATTGAAGAGTTCCGTCCGGTGGAGTATCCTGGCAGAATCACCAGGAGTTCACTACCAGATTAAAGTATTGTTACCCGATCTGCTTAAGTAAGCCAAATTTCAAGTCAATCGGCCCACTGGAAATGGGTCAATTTTAACTTGCAAGTTTTGACCCGATCATACCCGGATCATACGGCGGTATCCATACTTACCGCCATACAGGGGGGTACCCTTTCTCTGCAGCTGACTGTTCATACATTGCAAGCTATGATTACAAGTCAAATAAAAGCTTGTAATAAATGTCATGTAATAATTTTCATCCTTGCTTGCCTAAAGCGATGGAAGACCACAACCTCCGGCCAGAAGTCTGAGATGATGATGATAAGAATAAAAAAAAATTAATAAAAAACATTTATTGCCCATAAAAAATACATATTTGTGATGACAGTCTTATACACAAAGCACCGAAAACCCCTGACCGCTACCAGAGTGCGTCAGACCTGACCCAATACAACGAACTACAAAGTGCAAAATTCCAACTTCGCATCTTGCCACCCCGCTAACGCTTACGTTTTTTAACACGAGAACGAGAGGGACGGTACGATACGAACGAAGTTTGTAGTGGCCCCCCTGAACCGACGATAATCGAATCCTCGGATCCGGCCAATCGAGAAATATGTTTTCTAATCTAATCGCCATAATCGATTCTGTAAGGGTGTAACGGATTTTGAGTTAATTGACAAGTGATTAGCTATTTATTTTTAGCTGTAGCATCAAAAGTAGATAAGAAAATTAAAACGTAACAAAAATACATCTACGAATACATACATACTAATTATATTGTACATATAATATACGTCTAAAATTAATATAGGCAGTGAGATAAACAGCAACAAATAAATAAATAAATAATCTTCTTCTTCTTCTTCTTTTAAAATATGGCTTTTCTGTCCTAATTAATAGGACAATTTCGCCAGTGCCTAAGTATTCTCTTTGAGAGGCAACGTTGTACGGTGATTGTAGTTTTTGTAACTTGATAGTAAAATTCCAGAAACCACGTGGACACAACTTGCGCATTAAAAAATGTCAGACACGAGAGCAATATAGAATTTTGTATTCACTGTTAAGGTTAATAGCCGCATAAAACACTATCAAAATTATAATTCAACTAGCCAAAGAAACAGAAATAGCAAAATTAGACATTGTCTACATCCGCCATGTTCGAATGCAAAATAAATAATCATAAAGCTAATTATTACAAGATGACATTTGTGTGCAATGAACTGTCAAGTTGTTCCCCTGATTCTGGACTCCAGTATAGACAGCAATGAATATGACCGATCCAAGTTGCGACAGGCGATGTCTCCGGAACCCCCAAGCTTCTAAAACCCCCGAGGCTCAACTGACAGTTCCATTTGCGGGGGTCGTGAGTACGTTTTATCCACTAGCCGTTGGAATCGCTCGGGGTTTTTACAATTTCCCACGAGAACCCTGTTTTGATCTAGTTTATGGACTGACTAGGTTTTGTAGAAGATATGTTTTCTTACTAACGTTTTTATTTTTTGCCGTGCTACCAGACTACCAGCATAGTCTGGTGTTTTTCTTCCCCATTAAAGCATGCAGTAAATTTCAAATATGATTTCGCACATGAATTTTGAAAAACTCAGATGTGGGGGCCAGGTTTGAACCATTGATACTCTGAGTATATAGGTTTTCGAAATTCATGTGCGGAATTACGTTTGAAATTTACCACGAGCTTTGCGGTGAAGGCAAAACATCGTGAGGAGCACAAACCTGCAAAGCAATTCAATGGTGCGTGTGAAGTTCCCAATCCGCACCGGGCCCGTGTGGGAACTATGGCCCGAGCCCTCTTGTTCTGAGAGCAGCAGCGGGACGTATATAGGCTGGGATGGAGTGCATAGATCAAACGACTAGGCCACAACGACTTGTTTCTAGTAGGTACATACATATTAGCTCGAAAATCATAACCCTGCTTCAGCAGTCGGGTAAAAACAGTCCCGCTTAAAAAAACTAAGTCTATTAATTATCTGATATAATCTGTTAAGATCAAGAGCTACACATAGGATAATAAATGTATTAAAAGAAATAAGCAATTAGTTATACTCGTAGTTAGTTAGATTATACATAGTTATACTGTAAATAGAAATCGTTTAAATACTTTTGACGACCAGATGGCCTAGTGGTTAGAGTCCCTGACTACGAAGCTTGAGGTCCCGGGTTCGATTCCCGTGTCGGGGCAGATATTTGTATGAAAAATACGAATGTTTGCTCTCGGGTCTTGGGTGTTCAATATGTATTTAAGTATGTATCTATCTATATAATTACATTTATCCGTTGCTTAGTACCCATAACACAAGCTTTGCTAAGCTTACTTCAGGACTAGGTCAATTGGTGTGAATTGTCCCGCGATATTTATTTATTTATTTATTTATAACTAGTCTAAGAATTAAAACACTGTCAAAATGTACTACTGGAGGAGCGAGGTCTCCTGATACAGGTATTTCTTTACCTACTAGGAGGTCTCAACCGCTGTTTGTACAACTACTTTGTTATCTAAATAAACTATTTCATTTTTATTTTTATTTTTTTATTAATTTCTAGTCCCAAACAAAACGACCCTAAAAAATCTAAACTCATGAAATAAACCGCTAATAGGAATGACAAAGAACTAAGGATTCCGTTTGGGTGCGTACGAATAGTTTCTGTATTGTGCCGATTTAAAAAGGGTGGTTTTTCTGGGGAGGGTAACAGAATAAACAGAATAGGGAGTGCTCTTGTGGATGTTAAAGTTTTGAGTATTAATTTAGTTGGGAAATCGAGTATTGTACCAGAAATTTTGCTTGAAATTAAATTGAAATTAAACTACTATTTAAACTTGCAAAATTTAATTTTAGTAATCTCTCTCATCTCATGCTCAATCTCTTTATCACGTCTGTCTATCTGTCCGTCCGCGGCTTTGCTCAGGGACTATCAATGCTAGAAAGCTGTAATTTTGCACGGATATATAGGTAAACTATGCCGACAAAACAGTACTTTAAAAATTCAAAAATAATTTTTTTTAGGGTACCCCCCATAGACGTAGTGGCGGTGATTTTTTTTTCTCATCCAACCCTATAGGGTGGTGTATCGTTTAATAGGTATTTTAAAAAAATTAGGGGTTTGCTAAAACGATTTTTCGTTTCAGTAATTTGTTTGCGAAATATTCAACTTTAAAGTGCAAATTTTCATTAAAATCGAGCGTCCCCCCCCCCCCCCTCTAAAATCTAAACCGGTGGGTGGAAAAATTTGAAAAAAATCAGGATGGTAGTCAGTATAACAAATTTCCAAGGAAAACTATAACGACTAAGTTTGCTTGAGAATTATTAGTAGTTTATGAGTAAATAGCAGCGTAAGGTATAAAATATACCTAAACTTAGAAGATTCCGTATAAAATACGAAATCCGTAGAAAAATGTTACTTATTTTTTTCGTAATGGCTACGGAACCCTATTTTGGGCGTGTCCGACACGCTCTTGGCCGTTTTTTTGTCATGATGTGTTGGCTGAATAAACATAATTCTATTCTATTCTATCTTTTTTTGCTGACTGTAATTTGTTGACTGTACTTCCATTATCGTCCAAACTACATTCGCGCATCAAACAAAGAAAAACTCATTTAAATCGTTCCACCCGTTTAAGAGCTACGGAGCCACAGACAGACACACATAGCGGCCAAACTTATAACACAACTCTTTTTGCGTCCGGGGTTAAAAAAAGTTCGTTGACCCTCCTTGTTTCTTTCATTCAATGTGACAAAAGTCCTCTCTAAAGTTCCAATTCGTTCCATTTTTAAAAACCGGTTAAATAATCGACACTTATCCAAACGAAACCATCGAATTAGGCACGTCACACGATAGGGTGTAGCGTGGGGGCACACCCCTAGAGTAAAGGTGACAACACACCGTGTTTTCAACAATAAAAAAAAAAGTAAAATGGAATACATCTTACCATAGTTGTTTTAACGCTGCGTTTAATTGTAATAAGTTTTGTTTTAAACACATTTTAAACTCGATTTAATATTATTTTAAACGTTATCTTCCAAAACTGGTTCATCCGTCAGGGAGTTATAATGCCACAAGCTCAGATAGGCCCCTTTTTGATTCAGTGGTGAAAAAATTCATAAGTTTTTGTCAAACTTTCATTTTTAAAAGTTTTCTTTTCCTGACTATAGAAAATTGTCATTTAAATTTCATATTAATTGCAAATTAAATGAAAAGAAGCGGTCGTATCAACCTATTTTCGCCTTAAAACATTTGAGGAAAACTTGAATACGGTTCAAGTTAAGAAAACATGCATAAGCGCAGCATCTTTTCAGATAACAAAAGAAATTACGACCATAAATGTTCAGGTAAAAGCTACTTTTACCACACATTCTAGTATAATATCCATAAATGTGTTCCACATCTATTAATCTTCACATAACCGTATTGTAAAACATCATTTTAGCGGCACTAAAACAAAAAAAAAGCACATAAGGGTGTGTATACACTAAAACTTCGAGTCGAACTCGCACACTTGGAGTCAACCTCAACCTCGTGCGGCCCAATGTGCAATAGAATGTACACAATAAGTTCAAGGGAATTAGGAATCTATGACAATGTAACAAAGTTCAAATTCTTTTGTCTTTCTATTGTTTTACATTAGTTTAGCGGCAGTTTGACTTTATTCTCGAAACAATTAGATTCTAATTGCTTTGTAATTTTTTTTGCAAGATATTTATACGGTGGGCTTCAGGACAAAACAATACTAGCCTTTACCAGTGGCTTCGTCCTATGAAAATAAAATTACAATAGATACTTCCACTTCCACTTGCTGTATTTTTATGTGTATCGAATATGTATAAATGAATGTTTCTCTCTCTCTCTCTCTCTCTCTCTCTCAATGCAGTCCGACTGACTTAAAAAAAAGTTAAATAAAAATTATAAAGAAAAAAACAAGTCTAGTGAATTTTGTTAAGAAATGATGATGATGAAATGATGAAGTAACTTTATCTTTCAAAGATATAGACATGCATAGATCATACGCTCGAAAAACATTACCCTCCTTCAGACAGTTGGGTAAATATACAGTCAACAATAAAGTTAGCATTACAGACAAAATTTCCGTTTTCAGAATGAAACCCTAAAAATTGCGAAAACTCATAGCATCGCTTGCGAAATGGTACATTTTAGCTTATTCCTGATATTCACAACTCAGGGTAGAGAAGCGCCCTAACGCATGAATTTTTAAAAACAGTTTACTACCGTCTCCACCAGATGGCATTTTTATAGCTATTGGCGTGCCATTCCATTTTAACCTTCCATTCTAAAAAGACCTTAGAACATAGAATCTATATTCCTATACGCTGTTTTCCAACTGCGTCAGTTAACCCTCTAAAAGGGCGTAAGTGCACATGGAATTTTGTTGCTCATACGTCCTTTTAGATGGTTTAAGATTATTATCCCTCGTAATTTGGCTACAATTTGTCCCCAGTTACAACTAGGGTCGAATCGATTTGAAACTACATTAATATGTGTAAAAGTGTAAGTTTTCAAATTTAATCTCACAACGTGTTAATATCCGATAAAAAGTTTTTTTCACTTCTCATGCTCGTAAAATTCGTGTTTATGCTGGATCTAGGCGACATAAAATGACTTTTTATGCTCTAGTGCATAAAATAAAATCTTCGTCTAATACCAACTCAAGACTCAAGACCAAGGTAATCAGGTGTCAACAGCCATAAACAAAAAGGTTACTATATATTTTTTAAATAATTTTTAATTTATATAAAACTAAAAATCAATTCAATCAATTATTAAAAATCACTAAAATTAAGATAATGGAATTATTATAATAATGCATAAAAAATAAAAGGTACATAGAAAGTGATTCATTGTTTCCACTGTTGCTATTTCATTTCCTCGCCATCGAAGTGAAAAGCAGTGTAAAACTCGAGCATTAAACCCATTTTCCCCTCGACGTGTCTTGTCTATCCATGGCTATATGATAAACCTCGGGTAAAATGGCTCGTTTTATGCTCTTCTTGTACAATCTTCTATTGTAAAAAAGTTTTCTTGCCGACTGTAGGTAGGTACTTTTAAACCGACTTCATAGTTGACTGTATTTGCATTGTCATCCAAACTACATTTCCGTACCAAATTTAAGTCGATACCATTACCTATCAGTTGAGGAGTTCCGTCCTCCGTCATCCGCGCAGAAACGATCCTGGCTGGACCACCACCACCACCACCACCAGGTTTTTGCACCAGGATGTTATTACCACATTATTCGAGTACTGCCTTTTCGCAACGTAACGTTTGGCAACCTGTTTCAATTCGCAACTTTTCATTTCGCAAACTCTTAAACTGTAAATATTTCAGGATTCATTTCAGGGCCATCGTGTAGAACCTTTTAGGTTAGGTGAGGTTACTTTTACAAAAATCCTGAAATATTTACAGTTTCAGAAGTAATGGTTGGATAGTGAAAAGTTGCGAAATGAAACAGTTTGCCAAACTTTTTTCGCCGAAACATTAGTAAACCCAGATTATTGTACTTATTGTTACCAGGGAGACTACTACGAAATTTGAAAATCGAAGTTCATATCGTACCGTCCTTTTCACTCACGAATTAGAATAATATAACGCCGACGGTATGAAACAAACTTCGATTTTCGAATTTCCGAGTAACCCCAAAGATTTACATAAGTGTTCCTACCAAATAGCTCCTACCAAGGGTCATACTGAAAACCAGCGCTGCGGCTTGCCGTGGCAACACGCTGAGTATGGCCCTTTTTGCTTCTTTCGGCACAATGTCTTTTCTTTTTCGATTTTTTATTATCATTTAAGAGTATGTTATAAGGTTGTCTTATTTTAACTGTGTTTTTTTTTCTGTGTTTTTTGACTGAGTGACTCAGTCGCGCGATCAGAGCGGTGGCGCGTAGTGCGCGTGTTGCGGCAGCCGCCGAGTCGCGTGCTCCAGTGATGAAGGGTTTCGAAATAACCCGAAACATGTCGAGCTAAACTCGATTTAAGACGTGAGTAATCCGGTCAATATAATTTAATATGTGTTTTTTTTTGTTGTGTCAAATTTTTGGCAAATAAATTCTTTTCTTTTCTTTTTCTTTTCAAATATCAAGTCAATCTGACCATTAGAAGTACCTAGGTCAAATTTAACTTGTAAGATTTGACCCGCACACACATACATACATTGCAAGTTAAATCAAACGGACAGATATACGAAAGCATTTTTGCCCTGAACGAGACGCTTCGCTACGTCAATTAGTGGGAAGTAGACGCTGTAATCAAGAGAGGAGTTGATCCAGCAATACATCTCTCGTATTGGCGCTGAAGGTGTCTTAGATGCTTAGTTTTTAATCAACACTTGCTAATCCCTCGGCAGCTGGAGGGTCCTTGATGTTTAGAGAGAGAAAGAGATATATATATAGAGAGAGACACACACATTTATTTAGAATTTTAAACATATTCAATACATAAGTTACTGTTAATATACATGGATAAGGAAAACAATTTCAAGAATTTCGAATTGTTTTTACACATATTAAATAGTAACTCGTGCATTTGCTCTTGAAAATAATCACTTGGTGAAGTGGAACTGATGATGAAGACCACAGTTGACCATCGGAGTTACTACTCAATAACAAGTATTTAATGGGTTGAATTTCAATTGCTTTAACACAGTTGCTAAGCAATTTATGCTCCTCGTAACGCATATGGTGAAATGGAATGGGTGGTGAAGCACCAGGACTCCTCAATAAAGAAAGTCTCTGCATCGGCAAACGCAATCTTTTGTAAAAGGTGACGAGCAGTTGTCATAAAGCTATTGTTTCTTAGATTATTTACACTAAAAAGGGTAAAAAAAAATTATAACAAAAAATTGAACCGACTACAAAAAACCATGAAAATAATTTTCTACATATCTGAAGTCGGTCGGTGCCTCAGCACGAGCCAGCAGGAGTGGACCTATAGTCATCTATCTCAACTACGTACTTTATATTGGGTTTCAATCACTCCTGCTGGCTCGTGCTGAGGCACTGACCGACATCAGACTGATAGAAAAATATTTTCATGGTTTTTTGTAGTTGGTTTAATTTTTTTTTATAATTTTTTTTTTACACCTAAAGATAGGTATCATTGGCCAGTTTTCCTAGGGTCAGGGCCGAGCTCCTTAGCTTCAATCGGTCGGAGTCGGAGCTAAAACGGTATGGGAGCGAGCATTGGGAGCTAGGAGTGGGAGTGAGTGAGCGATAGGATAGATGATAGAACGAGGAAACGAATAAAGAGCGGAGCGGACGGCATTGCACGGTGCTCGGTCTAAACTCTCCGATCTTAAACATTGTTTCGGCCGGAGCCGCTCCTCAGAACTAAAGGAACTAAAAGAACTAAAAGACCGAATTAGTTCATTTGACCGATTGACCGAGATCGGAGCGCTCCCTTTAAAGACCGAGCGGGCGCAACTCTAGCGCCAACTGGTGAGCGCGAAAACTGTAGCCCTCATTGCTTAGCAGGGTTGTGCTGCCTTCCTCACTGGAAGTCTATGGGGGTCGCCTAATAGGCCTATGACCAAATGGACATCCTATCATGACGAATAGTTATTTTTCGTCAAAACAGCCCAGTAAACAGAGTGCAAGCAAAACAAACGCAGCGGCGTCTCGGTATCTCGGCTTAGCCGTGATCCTGCACGCATTCGTCGGCTTAAAAGGCTTAGCCGGCAGATTAGTCGGCGATACGGCAAACAGTGATGTCTTCGGGAACAAATTAGGGAATGGTTGATTGTGCGGGGGCGTTATTCGGTTGTCATGTTTCTGATTGAGATAAGACTTGATATGTATAGTTTTTAAACCACGGCGCAAGAATACAACGAGAGCATAAAACGAGCCATTTTACACGAGACGCAGTGTCCCCATCTTAGGATAATTTACCCTAAATTTGAAAATCAGCGCTGGGGTGTTGTGTTTATTACTAACGCTTCAGCATTATACTGAGCCAGTGTCCGATTCACAACCACAATGACGCATATGTGTTGTCTATTTGTAATTAATGCTATTGTTGTGTCTTGTGTTGTGAATAAATGTATTTTCTTTCTTTCTTTCTTTTCTTTTAAATTTAGGGTATTTTTACGCGTTTAGGATATTTTTTGGGGTAGAAAAATACTTAGGATATTTTTTAGGGTAAAAGTTTTCGAATAAAATGTACGATTTCAAGAAAAAAAAATACTGCAGCTAACATAAAAGCCAAGACTATTATGGATGCATTCCAAGAATGTTTCGAAACGGTGTAGTAGTTTACCTATTAGTTTATTAATAAATCGCATTGTATAATGTATGTATATCGCATTATAGGATAATAGATAAATAATAGTGCCTTATTTAGGATAATTTAGCGTAGCGTTAGGGTAAAAAAAATATCTGAGGTGGCAACACTGACGAGACGGTACGGCGAGGGTGGATAGACACGTCGAGGGGAAAATGGATTCATAGAGTTTTACACTTTGCTCATTGAAATGATATTAATTTTTTTTTTATAGTCATAATACCAACGGGACTTATCACGCTATGAGTGAAAATCACGAAAGATAAAAACGTTACACTCTGCTTCTCATTTCGATTGCGAGGAAATGAAATAGCAACATTGGAAACAATTGTTCACGTACTAAGTAGGTTTAATTTATCAATTATCATGCATTGCTTTAAAATTTTTTTTCCTCACAAAAACAGAAAACACTCTTTAAATAAATTATCTGCCAAACTTCATGTTGCTGCTTGACTGACTGTTAGCTTTATATAAATCAAAAGTGGGAACAGCTATTTCGTGTGTTATAAAGACGTGGTTATGCAATTTCACAGAAACGACTCTTCGCTTTCAGCCATTTCTAAACTTGCCGGTTTAGACCGTGGTTTTAGAGCACCATCCGTTTATTTCTAAAGCTATCTACAATAGATCGCAGCAGCTACTGTCCCAGGCTTAAAGGACTGTTATAACCACAATATCCCGTAACAATTGTACCACAGTTGCACCAAGGACAAAACATAGTAGTGAATCTAGTGATAGGCGCCAGGCAAAGGATAGTGCGGTCTGGTAACCGGATTATAGTTGAAGTAGGGTTGTGTTGTGATGAGCTTAAAGGATAAATCCTACTAATATTATTTTTTCTAAAATAGCACACTTTTCAGGGTTCCGTAGTCAACTAGGAGTTTTGTTTTAGAAATAGTTTCGCCATGTCTGTCCGATGGTAAGCTCAGAGACCGTTTATACTAGAAAGCTGTAATTTGACATGAATACATATCACTCACGCCGACAAAGTGGTACAATAAAAAAAGTAAAAAAAAATGTTTAAGGTACCTCCCATAGACGTAGTGGGGGTGATTTTTTTTTCTCGACTTACGCTATATTGTGGGGTATCGTTGGATAGGTCTTTTAAAACCATTGGGGGGTTGCTTAGATAATTTTTCTATTCACTGATCTGTTTGCGAAATATTCCACTTTAAAGTGCAAATTTTCATTAAAATCGAGCGCCCCCCCCCCCTCTAAAATCTAAACTGGTGGATGGAAAAATTTGAAAAAATTCATGATGCTAGTAAGTCTCACTTGTTCGTTTGCCTTCCAGTCGAATAAAAAAAATAGCATATCTAGCTTACAAGGAAAACTATAGCAGTTTAGTTTTCTTGAGCATTATTAGTAGTTTAAGAGTAAATAGAAGGTATAAAATACACCTAAACTTGGAAGATTCCGTATAAAATACGAAATCCTTAGAAGAATATGACTAAATTTTTTGCGTGATGGCTACGGAACCCTATCTCGGGCGTGTCCGACACGCCCTTGGCCGGTTTTTATTTTTATGAAAATTTAAGACAATGCCGATGCTGAATTTAGCGTGAGTAAAATTCTTGTGACTTGTCTTTCCGTTGTGCTAATGACGTTTGACGCTAACGTGGGATGCTAATGACGTTTGACCGCGCGATCAAAACGCTCGAATATTCGCTCTAAAACATTTTACCAAGAAATCTAACCAATTCTTTGAAACACAGAAATTGCTAGAGAATTATCGACAAGTTCCCACCCCCTAGTATCACCGGATTAGCCAACGAGAGTAGGGTTGCCTCCGTTTTTTTTAAGAAATAAAGTATACTTTAGGTCTGAGAAAGAAAATAAACAGTATTATAAAAACATTAACAGTATTTTAGAAAAAGAACAGTGTTTTATTGTTTAAGACAAAATTTTAGACTTTCTCCCACAACTCATCTAATCAATTTAGCGCTAGTCAAACTAAAATTAAATAAAGTAACCAACAAAAAGTTGGAAAACCCCTGACTTTGTCACTTCAAAGTCCAATATCTCAAAAACGGCTGAACCGATTTTGATGAAACATGGCTAAACCTGTTTTCAAATAAAAATAAACCGCATTCAAATCGGTCCACTCGTTTAAGAGCCACGGTGCCACAGACAGACACACACACAGCAGTCAAACTTATAACGCCCCTCTTTTTGCATCGGAGGTTAATAAATAAGAGCATTTTTTTAGTAAACTTAAGTAAATTGACAGATTCGTCCTGAAACGCCACTACTGTGCCTTGGTAAGCTGCACTGACTTGGCGTGCGCTTAGTGCATTTTGATGCTGAAAACAGTATTTTTAACCCCTGACACAAAAAGAGGAGTGTAAGTTTGACCGGTATGTGTCTGTGTGCTGTCTTTAGCACCGTAGCTCTTTAACGGGTGGACCGATTTGAATGCGATTTTTTTATTTGAAAGCAGGTTCTTAAACATGTTTCATCAAAATCGGTTTCGCTGTTTTTGAGATATTTAACTTTTAAGTGACAAAGTCAGGGATTTTCCAATTTTTTGTTGCTTAGGTTACTGTTCAACAGTAAAGAGAACACAAAAAAAAGACAGTGCAATACTGTTTTTAACCGACTTCAAAAAAGGAGGAGGTTCTATGTTCCAATGTTTGTATTTTTTTTAATGTATTTTATTTATAGTATAGTTGGCAACCCTACGCGCGAGTGCTGCAACTTTGCGGTGCACCAATAAGTTGTTGATGAAAATTTTAATCAACTCCGGTCGGTGGGTGTTACAATGTTGTTTGTTCGCTATATTAGCCGAAGAATATCTAGAATATCTAGCATCATATGAGTACTGGGACCGCCCACGACAGCGTCACATAGCGGTCTCTACGCCGTGTCATACCATGATCGTTATAGTACCGTGTCAGGCAACAGTAGATTGTACAACAAGAGCATAAAACGAGCCATTTTACCTGAGATGTTCATATAGCCTGAGCCGGTACGGCAATAGTGGATAGACACGTCGAGGGGAAAATGGGTTTAATGTTCGAGTTTTACACTCTGCTTTTCATTTCGATTGCGTGAAATAACAACAGTGGAAACATTGTTCACTTACTAGGTACCTTTTATTTTTCATGCATTGCTAAATAAAATTATTTAAAATACCTATTTAGTTTTTCTTGATTCATTTAATTGATTTTTTTTTATTGTATGCAGATTAAAAATTATTAAAAAAATACATAGAAACTTTTTACTAGAATAGATGTCGCTAGTGTCGCTGCTTAAGTGGCTAAATAGAGACAAACAAGCTGAGATATGTGGTGCATAGGAGAAATTCGTGTCTGTACCGTTGTCTAGCGGTGATGTAGAGGTATAGCTCGTGGTCTTATGTTTCTGGTTTTTGTGTGCATCTATATTTCAGTTTGTATTTTCGATACAAGACTGAAACCTCGGACCTCACGATACCAACGCCATCTAGCGATATTTTGCTTGTCGAAAAACTCTCCTTAAATAAATTCAATTGAACTCGAAACTCAATGCAAACATTTAAACAAATAACTCGTACAATAGCAGGAAATAAAGCAAACGAAACCATACGAAGACGTTGAAACTTTAACAATGTAAACCGAATCATGACTAAGTTAAAAGAAAACCTTTCATTTTCTTAGAAATACTTTACCTAGTAATGTAACGAGAATTCGCTTTTGGATTCGTGAATATTCGTCTCTTTTAAGCCCACCCAAAGGTTTCTTTTTGAACTTATGTCATGTACAATCATAATTATGAATGCAAAAGTTAGTCACAAATTAAGATTTGTTTTTGGAGTTTTTTTGTTTTTTTTTTACAACCCCAAATTTGTTACACAAATTTGTGTTGTTTGTGTGTGTGTTTGTTATTTGTGTCTAGACTCCTGTCCATTGGTGGTGTAGGGGTGCTATAGCACGCACCTGTGTTCGATTCCCAGCGCTGGTCTCTTTTTATGTGTTTTTTCTGTGCATCCATGTTTCAGTATGTATTTTCGTTGTTAGTTAGAACACTATTTCGATGGGAGCGCCAAAGTTCGCATACTCTTCGCTAGTCATACCGTATTTTTTGTTCGAATCATCGTTTGTCCTAATTTTTTTCGCACTGAAACCTTATATTTTTCTAAAAATTTGAAATGGTCATCCTATAGAAAACTATAGGTTAAGTAAGGTTTATTTAATAAAAATTCTAAACATTCATTGGATTCAGAGAAAAAAGAATTATGCCAAACGATCATTCTGACAAAAATTACATTCGGACTTTCAATAAGTATGCGAGCCGATATGGATCCTATTTCGATATTAAAAGCTGTTATGTGTCTAAGAGGTCTCTTTGAAAAGGTGTCGATTATATTTAAGGAGCGACCACACTGCTCCTGGATGACCTGGTTCAAGCCTTGGGTTCACGGTAGATGGAGGCCACTTCCAACCGAAGCAGCCGGAAGTCTATGGAAGATGTCCAACAGTGGACGTCCTACATGACAATAATGATGATGCTAGATCTATGTATGGGTAAAGTCTATGATTGGTTTTTTGGAATCTTTTTTTTATTTTTTATTTCAATTCCACATTTTTACGGTCATCCCGTGAAACATAAAAAAGCTAATTGAAGGCAAGGCTTCTCGTTGAGAGTTAGACAATATAGATGGCGCTAGGTCACTGCTTAAGTGACGAAGTAAACAAGCTGAATTATGTGATGCATAGGGAAATTCGTGTGTGCCGTTGACCAGCAGTGGTGTAGCGGTATAGCACGCGGCACGGAATGCCGAGGACCCTGGTTCGATTCCCAGTGTTGGTCTTATTTTTCTGGTTTTTCTGTGCATCTATATTTCGGTTTGTATTTTCAATTCTGGTTAAAGCCGCCGAAGGTCTATGGAAGACTATGGGTGGGTGGGAAGGACTATGGATGGGTAAAGTCTACTAAAGTCGTATGATAAAGTAGTATGCACAGTAAAAGTACTATAACTTTAAAACGGCAAGTCGTATGTCGTAAAGCGCTTGTAGCGACCGACGCATAAATAATAATGTATTCGTGTTTCCTATATTTTTTTATGGAGCGCCACACCGCAATACCTCTAAGTGACCGGAGGTAGGGTCCGCAGAATAGTGGTGGATCTATTTCAGTCTTTACACACAAGACAGTTTTTCTCTTTTGATTTTTTAACCCCCGACGCAAAAAGAGGGGTGTGGGTCTGTGGCACCGTAGCTCTTAAACGGGTGGACCAATTTGAATGCGGTTTTTTTTAATAGAAAGCTGGTTTTCTAGCGATGGTTCTTAGATATGTTTCATCAAAATCGGTTCAGCCCCTTAGACAAGCTAAGGAACTTGTATAAATGTGCTAAATTTCATGTATGTAGATTAAATAAATGTTGAGTTGTGAAGGGGTCAAAAACAGCTCGAAATGGTTCGTTTATGTTAGGTTAAATGATACCTATAATACACACGGCTTCCTCACCAGTTCCTTTTTCTTTGGACTTTTCTCGATGCGCTACCGCGTTTCTACATAGACGAGTGAAAATTACGTAAATTTTAAATATCATAGTTTTTCATTTGGTGCCGTGACCAGGATGCTAGTTTTGCTGACAGTACTCGACTGGAGACGTCGGGCGTTCGGAAATGACCCCAGAGCGTCGCCATTGCTCTTCTCAGGCAATTTATTGTTTTGAAGCGAAGGGCAGTGAGTGATAATGAAATAGAAAATATATTGTAGTATGGTAAAACGGAAAACCGGCCAAGTGGGTGTCGGGCTACGCAAAGTGGAGGGTGTTATATTAATGCGGCTTAGATTTGAATTATTATCCTAATCTATATGTATACGGCACCATTGAATTGCTTCACAAATTGTATAGTTTTAATTATTTTTTTCAGTCAGACTGGCAACATTCGGCCAAAAAAAATAGCTAAAAAGAACAATAACAAAAATGCTGATAAATTAATTAATAAGTAATTTAATTTATTCAAAAATAAAACAGTTTATTTAGTAAAAAATCACACTTAATGACTGAATTTCCCCGCCAAGCGTCAGGCACGATTAATTACAGTGCATAAATTACTGCGCTAAAAGTGCATTGTCATGTTGGTCAATAAAAAACTATAATTAGAGTTATACGGTCGTTGGCTTCTGCAATTGTTATGAACAGATGGTTAAGGGTTGAATTGTGGCAAATGACACTTGAAAATAGAAATGGTAAGAAAAGGTTAGGAAACTCCCGATATTGCGATGGCCAAGGCATTACGTATTTAAAAATAATTTGCCTTACTCTGTATTTGAGAACTATAAACTGTATTTTTCGACGGTTTTAAAATCGAGTTCTCCGCACACCCCCCCGGTACTGACAAAAATAACCGACTTGGTATAACATTGCATCTCAAACCTTTTTAGCAATATAAGAACTGCGTTGCGTTGCGAGACTTGCAGCTTTTTACATGTAATGTTTTTGATGGGGTCAGATATTTATACGCGCTTGTGTCAGATATTGGTGCTAGTGACTGTCGAACCATTTGATTCTGATCTGACCCACTGTAGAACGCTCTCACAGTGTTAATGCCACAGGGTCCCATGAATCAATAACACTGTCTTCTGAATCACTTCACTTAATTACTAGTTTTAAGAAATAATTAAGAATATTACTAGGATTATGAGGATAAAAAAGATAGACCTTCGTCTGTCATGGCATTGAGTAAAGAAAAATCTTAAGCGCGCGATGCAGGATGGTTGCATTTGATAGTGACATCTTACGGGTGGAAAAGAAACTAAAAATATATAAAATGTGTGCAACTAGCACCATCTATTTTAAAACAGAACTACAAAATTAGTACATCTGACACCATCTGTTAAGAAATTATGTAACTAAAATATGAAATGTATGTAAAACGTTTAAACACATAATAAGTGTCACAATGACTTCCCTAGTCCAACAATGCGATGTAACTGTCTACGAAAAAGTTCCATTGGGTCACGATTCAGTTGTTTCGACAGTACACTCAAACAACTGCCACTTCATCCACCCATTTTAAAAAGACATATTGTCATTCTACACAAAATTACTACGGGATCGGGAATCGAACCGACGGCCCCGCAATCAGCGGCCCAATCAATTAACACGTCACCCCCGTGACTTAGCGGTTCTCGCCCTAAAGCGGCACTGCAACTAAATCTATTAAAGTTTCGCTAAGACTGACGCATTTGTAAAGAAAACGCCGCGTGTTTGGGCCAATCAACTTTTTTACCGACACTGATCTGTCCGCGACATTTTTCAAACAATCGCAGATTTTTGTAAGTAATAGTATATTACTGCAGAGGGCGGGAAAAGTCATTTCGTGGATGAGTATAGTTTTGAAGGACGAGGCGTAGCCGAGTCCTTCAATAGATACGAATCCACGAAATGACATTCCTGCCGAGGCCTGTATACTGCTTTTCTCCAAATATGCGAGGAAAGAAAACGAAAACATTATATTTATTCGACACAATATATTTATATAACAGTCTACCTACCTACAATCTAAGCAAAATCAAAACTTTAATAGTAATCAAAATTAACCTTACCTACTGATAAAAGATGCTGCCCTACGAGTTTGTGGTGTGCCCATTAGGATATTTTCATCACTACTTGTAGAACTCATTTTATTTTCGTAAAAATAACACGACAGAAAATCTTTGACAAAATGAAATTCACGTTCCCGCTTCAATTTCGATATTAAAGATTTGGGTCCGAATCGTATATTTGGTTCCACATAAAATATAGTAATCAAAATAAATTAAAAAAAAACTTATGGGATTAGTAAAAATTGTTGTATTTTATATCTAAATATTCATGATTGTGCTGTTGGACCTTTCTGTATTTGTTGATGGTTAATTGTCTATGGCATTTTGCATTTGCATTTTAGTGCTGAATAAGTTTACGCAGATTGAAAATACGCTGTGCTAGTGAAAATGACTTCTAATTATGTTGTGAGTGTGCCCAAGTTGAAGGGACGTGAGAACTATCAGGAATGGGCTTTCGCCGCGGAGAATTTTCTGGTGTTGGAGGGAACTTCGGATAGTATTCGAGTTACAGAACCAAGTGAAGCCGCAGCTGATGCGAAAACCAAGGCCAAATTGATCTTAACGATTGACTCGCCGCTATATGTACACATCAAAGACGCGAAGACTACAAAAGAGTTATGGGATACACTTAAACAGCTGTTTGATGATTCTGGTTTCACCAGAAGAATCAGCTTGTTAAGAACTTTAATCTCAATTCGTCTTGAAAACTGTACTTCTATGACTTCGTATGTAACACAGATCATAGAAACGAGTCAAAAATTAAGTGGATCGGGCTTTAGTATCAATGACGAATGGGTCGGATCGCTACTTTTGGCCGGATTATCTGAAAAATACTCGCCGATGATAATGGCGATTGAACATTCGGGCATCAAAATAACGGCAGACGCCATTAAAACAAAGTTGATGGACTTGGAGGAAGACAGTGGCGACGTCAGCGGAGCTTTTGCGAGTTATCATAAAAAAATATATGGCAGCATTAGCGGAACCAAAGACAGAGATACGTCAACGTCAAAGTCAAAGAAAGTCATAAAATGTTATAAGTGTAAACAGACGGGACATTATCGTAATCAATGCACAAATGTTGATAAAGATTCATCAATTACCAATTCTAGTGAACGAAAACAAACCAACGCATTCAGTGCCGTGTTCTTGAATGGTAATTTTTCGAAGAATGATTGGTATATCGACTCGGGAGCGAGTGCACACTTAACTGCGAATGAACATTGGGTTAAAAATGTTTCGAACGAGCATTCCGTAAAGGAGATTGTTGTTGCGAATAAAGAAAAGGTACCTGTTAAGTGCTCCGGCGATGTGCAAATTACGACATTGACAGATGACTGTGAGTTTGATGTGGTTGTTGAAGGAGTATTGTGTGTACCGAGCTTAACCACAAATCTCATATCAGTGAGTCAACTGATTGCTAAAGGCAACAGAGTGTTGTTTACAGATGGTGGCTGTCAAATTTTTAATAAGGCTGATGTGCTGGTAGCCACAGCTTGTTTATTAAATGGAGTATACAAGTTGAGAATGCCTGAATTGCTAGCTGCAGTGGTGACTTCAAGTGACATTTGGCATCGCAGGCTTGGTCATGTCAACAGCAACTATTTGAACAGAATGCAGGATGCCGTGGAAGGTCTCACACTTGACAGAAAGGCAGATATAACTAAGTCGTCATGTACAGTGTGTTGCGAAGGCAAACAGAGTCGTTTACCTTTTCCACAGAATGGCAATAGAAGTGATGATCTTCTGCAAATAATACATACAGATGTATGTGGCCCGTTCAACAATGTTTCAATTGGTGGCTCCAGATATTTCATTTTGTTTGTGGATGATTATAGCCGCATGATCCACATTTATTTTTTGAAAAACAAAAGTGAAGCTTTTAGCTGTTTCCAACGCTACAAAGCAGCTGTAGAAAATGAGCTGAACAGAAAAATAAAGATACTAAGGAGCGATAATGGGAAGGAGTTTGTCAATAAAGAGTTTGATAACTACTTGAGCCAAGCAGGAATACTTCATCAGAAAACCAATGTTTACACGCCCGAACAGAATGGTTTATCGGAACGTTCTAATCGCTCAGTGGTGGAGAAGGCAAGATGTCTATTATTCGATGCAGAGCTAGACCAAAGTTTTTGGGCTGAAGCAGCCAATACTGCTGTATATTTGCAAAACAGGACAGTAGCATCAGCCTTGAATGGAAAAACACCTTTCGAATTGTGGACAGGGAAAAAGCCAGATATAAGCCATTTGAGAGTCTTCGGAAGTGTTGTGATGATGCATATACCCAAAGAGAAGCGACTAAAATGGGATAAAAAGGCTAAGCGAGGCATTCTAGTCGGTTATCCAGATGATGTAAAAGGATATCGAATCTACATTCCAAGAACAAAAGATATCACAACTAGCCGTGATGTGATAATAATCGAAAAACCTAAACCGGCAGAAAGTTTAGTTCAGGTTGAGGGAAAATCACAATCAACGCCTGTTGCCACTGTGGATTCAGTGGGGGATACATCAGATGATTCCACAAGTGAAGAGTTTCATGATGGTGATGACACTTATTACCCAGATGAAGAGTCTTCTGTAAGTAGTGTGGAAAGTGTTGTGAATGTTGAAAAAAGGTGTGCTTCCCGTAGGAACAGAAAGCAGCCAGACAGGTATGGTTTTTCGAATGTTTGTGTAGGAAATAGTATTGATGAAGATGCTTGTGAACTTTCTATTGTAGAGGCTTTAAAAGGGCCAGAAAGAGAACAATGGTTAGAGGCAGTGCGAGATGAATTACAGTGTTTTGACTATAACAATGCGTGGGAACTTACTGATGTGCCTAAAGACAGTACTATAGTCCAGTGTAGATGGGTATTGCGTAAAAAATATGACAGTGAAAACAATGTCAGGTATCGTGCTAGACTTGTAGCCAAAGGCTTTTCACAAAAACAAGGTGTTGATTACACAGAAACCTTCTCACCTGTCGTCAGACACACGACCCTACGGTTATTGTTTTCGCTATCAGTTCAATTAGGACTTGATGTTACCCATTTGGATGTCAAAACTGCATTTCTAAATGGAGACCTAGAGGAAACCATATATATGCAGAAACCAGAGTGTTATGATTCCCCAGGTAGCTCTAATAAAGTATTAAAACTTAAAAAGGCAATTTATGGCTTGAAGCAGGCATCGAGGGCCTGGAATAAAAAGGTGGATAACTGTTTAGTTGATAATGGTTATTTGAAGTCAAAATTAGAACCTTGCATGTACACAAAAATGGTTGAAAATAAAAAAACCATTGTGACAGTTTATGTCGACGACTTCTTTATTTTCTCTAATGATAAAATAGAAACTGAAAATGTAAAGAAAGTGTTGTCAAGTCAATTTCAAATCAAAGATTTGGGACAGGTTCAGAAATGTTTAGGAATGAATGTGAAATTCAATAAGTCGGAAGGGTCAGTCACCTTAGATCAGGAAAACTATGTTGATACTTTGTTACAGAAATTTAACATGACTGACTGTAAGACTTATGACACTCCAATGGAAACCAAATTGAGTGTAAACAGGGATAAAAAATTAAATGATCAAGTACCTTTTCAACAGCTCATAGGTAGCTTGATGTATCTTTCTGTTTTAACCAGACCAGATATAACTTACTCTGTAAGTTACTTAAGTCAATTCAATAACTGTCATACAGATGAGCATTGGCATTATGCTAAGAGAGTTTTAAAATATTTAAAAAAGACTAAGTCTTTTGGTATTAAATATTGTAAAAGTGGAAATTCTGAAATTAAAGGTTTTGTTGATGCTGATTGGGCGAATGATCCACTGGATAGACGATCATATACTGGATTTTGTTTCTTATTATCTAACGGTATTATATCTTGGGAATGTAGGAAACAAAAAACTATTGCACTTTCAAGTTGTGAAGCAGAGTATATGAGTATTTCAGAGGCATGTAAAGAAGCTATATATTTAAGAGCTTTGCAATTTGAAATAACTCATAAAATGTATACTTTAAGCTTATTTAATGACAATCAGAGCGCACAGAAGCTATCTACAAATCCAGTACTTCACAAGAAATCTAAACACATTGATGTGAAATATCATTTTGCTAGAGAATGTGTTTCAAATAATATAGTGAAGTTGTACTATCTGCCAACAGCTGATATGCCCGCTGATTTATTTACCAAAAGCTTATGTGCAAAGAAACACTATACTTTTCTGGAATTATTGGGTTTGGTGTTTGTATAAATTAAATGCACAACTTTCTATGATTATTAGATATAGTGGGGGTGTTGTATTTTATATCTAAATATTCATGATTGTGCTGTTGGACCTTTCTGTATTTGTTGATGGTTAATTGTCTATGGCTATAAAAAATTAAAAACAATAAATTCAGTTCTCTTTTTGAAACACAACAGGGTTGTTTTATTATAAAAATGTATAATATTTATATTTACTAATCCCATAAGTTTCTTAAAAAACGCTCCTTCGGGCAGTGGGAAAAAGTACCAGCTGTTTTTAAACCGCCGTAAAACAACCGCCGCGTTCGCCGCACCAGTGCGTAGCAACTGTAGCATATGGCGCCCTATGCAACAGCTTGTGCCAACAATTTATACGTTTTCACGACTGATTACCTTATGCAAGTCACCGAATTGATTATGATGATTGTTGTATCATAATTTCGGTAAGTCATTTCGGTTTGGGGTGATGTCGGCGCTGTTTATACTTATGATCATGATAATACATTGGAGAGAAAGAGACAAAAAATACACAGAAGAAATATATTATTGGAAAGAAAAGATCATAACCATAGAATAATACGGTGCAGTTCAATTATGATCTTCCGCTTTGGAATCATTAGTGGGGTACTAGCTTTTGCCCGCGGCTCCGCCCGCGTGGTATTCGGTTATCGCGCGCGGATAAAAAGTAGCCTATGTCACTTTCGGGCTCATAAACTATCTCTATACCAAAAATCACGTCGATCCGTCGCTCCGTTACGGCATGAAAGACGGACAAACACACAAGCCCACAAACACACTTTCGCATTTATAATATTAGTATGGATGTATTGTATAGACACATCTTTATGTTGATACAACAATACAATACAAAGACTCTTTATTGTACACACCAGAAATTAGTAAGCGATACAGAAAACAGGTACACAGAGAAAGTTACAAGGTAAGCAATAGGCGGCCTTATCGCTTAAGAGCGATCTCTTCCAGGCAACCTTTTTACCCGGCTTTAATGCTTATCCATACTAATATTATAAATGCGAAAGTGTGTGTGTTTGTCCGTCTTTCACGCCTTAACGGAGCGACGGATCGACGTGATTTTTAGCATAGAGATAGTTTATGGGTCCGAGAGTGACATAGGCTTCTTTTTATCCCAGAAAAATGCAGTTCCCGAGGAAACAGCGCGCGATAACCGAATACCATGCGGGCGGAGCCGCGGGTAAGCTAGTTTTGCCTTATTTTTTTAATCCCGAACGTATGTTTAACCGAAAACCTATAAACCCGAATTTCATAATATCGAAAATTCATCAACTAGATTTATTGATCGAACAATAGTTAGATTAAGTAACTTAATTTGGTCCAGGCACTTCGCCGGCCACTGCACCTATGCGCTCTTCGTCGTAACTACCTAAGTTTTAGGGTTCCGGAGCCAAAATGGCAAAAACGGAACCCTTATAGTTTCGCTATGTCTGTGTGTCTGTCCGTCCGTCCGCGGCTTTGCTCAGAGACTATCAATGCTAGAAAGCTGTAATTTTGCACGAATATATATGTAAACTATGCCGACAAAATGGTACAATAAAAAATATTTTTTTTTGGAGTGGACCTCATCCAATCTTGTAGTGTGGGATATCGTTGGATAGGTCTTTTAAAACCACTAGGGGGTTGCTCAAACGATTTTTCGATTTAGTGATCTGTTTATGAAATATTCAACTTTAGAGTGCAAATTTTCATTAAAATCGAGCGTTCCCCCCCCCCCCCCCTCTAAAATTTAAACAGGTGGGTGGAAAAATTTTAAAAAATTCAGGATGGTATTAAGTATATCAAACTTACAAGGAAAACTATAACGGTTAAGTTTTCTTGAGAATTATTAGTAGTTTAAGAGTAAATAGCAGCCTAAGGTATAAAATATACGTAAACTTGGAAGATTCCGTATAAAATACGAAATCCTTAGAAAAATATTACTTAATTTTTTCGTAATGGCTACGGAACCCTATTTTGGGCGTCTCCGACACGCTCTTGGCCGGTTTTTTTTTTTTAACAACAGCACTTTGGTAAGCACCATATTGGTGACCGTCCCCATCGCGCGTGATTAATGATGTTTCGCGATCGATTCCGTACCATTACCATTTATTGCTCTAGCTTTGTTGGTTCGATTTATTAATAAATAGCTATAAATAAACATAGTAGCTTTCACCCGTGGTTTCGCGTAATCCATTAGATCCGTCTATCGAATTCGAATTCCGGTAATTCACTATTTCCCGTTGGGATTTCTCAAAATTACACAGTGTATGAAAAACAGCCGTCCTAGAGTATTCTAATTCAAGTGGTCGAGATTTTGAGATTTTATCCCGATCACGTGGGAACATCGGGATAAAAAGAAGCCTATACGTTCTTCTAGACGTCCAGCTATCTACATAAAAAATTTAACCTAGATGCGTGGAGTAGATTTAACCTAAAGGAACACACATACAAACATACGCACGCACACATATACCACATATATATTTCGTTATCCTCATATTATACGAAAAGTATAGCACAGAAATCAATGATATTTTCCGATCAAGATCTTCATTATATTTTCTATGCCTGTGGTTTTTTCGATTTTTGTAAAAATGCTTTAATAGTCTCTAATTCTCGTGCAAAGGTGACATCTTTTTTTTGTCGACTTTTGAGCTCCTGTAATTCTGATATTACACATTTTATATGAAAATCTGAAAACCACAGGCATAGATAATTACGTCTAGTCCATACAATTTACAAAATTTCATCTATTTCCGTTGCCTAGTTTTCAAATGAGACCGGGACTACGTTTGTATGGAGAATGGAACGAAGAGACTTCTCTTAACCGATCATTAGCAATGTCTTCTCGACAATAAATATGAATTTTACATCCGTTCGATTGATAATACGTGTATATACTGATGCAGCAAGTGCTTCTTTCCCTTCGATCTACGTCTGAGGTATGACTTTAAACTTTAGCCAACATAAAACGGTAAAATATTAAATTTCCGACGCCGTCCCGACGTGTGGAGGCACTCCACTTCTATTGTTGTAGTACTCACAATAAGGTTGACGCAAGAGAAAATTCTATGATTTATTATAGCTGAAAGTTGCTGTTTTAAAATGCCATAAGGTTTTTAGGTGGCTTAACTTTAAAGGAATAAGGTAATTTGAAAATAGTAGATTTTAGAACAAGAGCATATAATACACGCTTGACATATAGGATACTTTTTATCCCTGAATGTTAGCTCCAAATAAGTGTAAAATGTTTCAATGAACTAAAATAATTTCTTTGCTCACCCGCGACTTTACGATAGCTAAGCTTATGCAAAATATGCGTGTTCATGCAGTTCCTCTACCTCCACACTGTAAGAACACACGCAAATCACACAAACCCATCTATACCACCGCGCATCACACTGACGCGTTTCGAAATCAATCAGAGCTCATCTTCACTCAAACAACAAGTCTAACAACTGGTAGCATAGTGTAAAGTTGTATCCCACCAAAAACATTACATGTAAAAAGCTGCAAGTCTCGCAACGCAATGCAGTTATTAATGCTAAAAAGGTTTGAGATGCAATGTTATACCAAGTCGGTTATTTTTGTCAGTAGGTACCGGGGGGTTTCCATAGAACTCAATTTTCACCAACTTGCTTATTTTAAAACCATAGAAAAATACAGTTTATAGTTCTCAAATAAAGAGTAAACCAAATTATTTTTAAACACATAAATGACTTGGCCATCGCAAGGCTACATAATGACTTATGAATTATAATCATCAACGTCAGCTATTTAAAGTAATTCTAATTAAAGATAGCGCTAGCCCCGGCCTTGCAGTTTGAGTGATACACATAATACGAGAATGACTAAAGGTTGAGTGCGATGGCCAAGTCATTATGTGTTTAAAAAATAATTTGGTTTACTCTTTATTTGAGAACTATAAACTGTATTTTTCTATGGTTTTAAAATAAGCAAGTTGGTGAAAATTGAGTTCTATGGAAACCCCCCGGTACCTACTGACAAAAATAACCGACTTGGTATAACATTGCATCTCAAACCTTTTTAGCATTAATAACTGCATTGCGTTGCGAGACTTGCAGCTTTTTACATGTAATGTTTTTGGTGGGATCTCATCACTTTTTGTAGGCAGTTCTTTTTTTTTCGGGTACTACTTCTTGTAATAACGCATTACTATATTCATTTGTTCATCCTTCCTTGTCTATTGTCCATCCTCGTCTATCGTCCATCGTCCATTCTCGTCCATCGTCCATTCTCGTTCATCGTCCATCGTCTACTATCGTCCATCGTCCATCCTTGTCCATCGTGTGCCATCCATCATCTATCCTCGTTCACTATCCATCATCCATTCTCGTCTATCGTCCACCGTCCATCGTCTATCCTCGGTTATCGTCCATCGTCCATCCTCGTTCATCGTCTACAGTCTGTCGTCCATCGTACATCGTCCATCGTCCACCCTCCATCATCCGTCGTCGATCGTCGGTCATCGTCCGTCATCCGTCGTCCGTTGTCTTGTCCGTCGTCGGTCGTCGTCTTTTGTCCGTCGTCGCCATCGTCTATCGTTCGTTGTCCGTCGTCTGTCGTCATCCGTCGTCTGTCATCGTCCGTTGTCCGTCATCGTCCGTCGTCGAACTTCCCTCGTCAGTCATCGTCTGTCGTCCGTCGTCGAACTTCCGTCGTCATCCGTCGCCCGTCTAACTTCCGTCATCCGTCGTCGTCTGTCGTTTTCTGTCGTCCGTCGTCGTCCGTCGTTCATCCTCCACCATCCATCGTCCGCACTGGGCTCGCGTGGGAACTAAGGCACAAGCCCTCTTATTCTGAGAGGAGGCTTGTGCCCAGCAGTGGAACGTATATAGGCTGGGATGATGATGATGATGATGATGATCCATCGTCCGTCGCCCATGGTCCATCGTCCACACTCCATCGTCCAACGTCTATTTTCTACCCATCGTCCATCGACCATTATCCATTGTCCATCATCCATATTCCAATTTCCATCGTCCATCCTCGCGTCCACTCGCATCGCACACACATTCACAAACAAACGAACTTTGGTACTTATTACATTAGTAAGATAAACAATTTCATTTTAACCCTTAATACTCAGGTATTAAGACTCAACATTAATACGTATACAATACGACTACGTTCAATAAAGTCATTGCTGTGTAACTTTGTAATCGCTAGTATTTATATGGGATTACAAACTTATTTGTGCAGTTTGTATAACTTTGAAACGTGACTGAAATTGCAACATTTTGGATTTTTCTCTGACCATGTAGGCTAAAAACTAACTATGTTTAAAATTTGGAGCTTGTGGGTCTGCTAGAAGTACCTTAGAATTATGATGATCAAAAGTCAGTGTGTAGGTATGTCAGTGACAAAACTGAGGAACTTTAACATGTGATAGTTCTTAATCTACGTGTTCAATCTGAATGTTATTGATAATATATCTAAGTCCCATTAGGCCCTAGAGGTAACTGAAAATTCAGGGTTCTAGCTTTAGCCATAACAAAAATACAGGGTGTTGAAAATAGCCTGAATGGCTTCGAGAAAAGTATGGTACGGCCGTGCCTTTGTTTTTTTTTGCTCGACTTGGCGGGGGCACTGCCGTGCCCCCAGATTACTCTGAAGATGAGTTCTGCTTTAGTTCGAAATGCGTCAGTGTCTTGTGGTGGTGGTGATAGATGGGTTTGTGTAATTTGTGTGTGTTCTTGCAGTGTGGAGGTGGAGGAACTGCATGAACACGCATATTTTGCATAAGCTTAGCTATCGTAAGGTCGCGGGTGAGCAAGGAAATTCTTTTATTTCATTGATATGGATCTCCACAAAGTAACGCCTGATTCAATAAATTATTTAAAAAATTTCATAAACGTCTGGACCAGTTTAATATTGTTCTAATTTCTTTATTAATTGGTATAAACTGTCGTACTGTTAATTGATACCGGAATACCCCTCATTAGTAGGGGGATGCATAAATTATAAACAATAATAAATATGGCTGCTTTAATATTGCAATGGCGATTAGTAATCCTCTAGCGGGTGTAAGGCACACTGGGAGCGAGGTTTTCAATCCCACAAGAGGAGCGCGAGCGAAGCGTCTTCGTTGCAACTTGCAAACGCTTTCAAAGTCAAAAGTATTCATTTGCCAGAATACAGTACAGGAAGGTCTTACATTGTGTACTTTTATTTCAGTGTATTCAGCCTGCATGCAGGCGTGCAAATATTATGTTGAGAGGCGAATAGTCTTTTATTACAATTTCAAATTTCCTATGTCAAATACCAAATTAAAATAAATCAAAAATCACAAAAACAATCAAAATAAATAAGTTCATAATTTCAATAATAACTTTCAAATAATTACGTATGTTGTTTGTTCCTTATCCTGTTTTCTGTTAATTTCATGTGTTTTTAACCCTCGACGCAAAAAGAGGGGTGTATATAAATTTGACCGCTATGTCTGTGTGTCTGTCTGTGGCACCGTAGTTCTTAAAGGGGTGGACGCATTTATATGCGGTTTTTTTTAAACAGGGTTTTTAGCGATGGTTCTTAGACATGTTTCATCAAAATCGGTTCAGCCGTTTTTGAGATATTGAACTTTTAAAAATGTTTTTTTTTTATTCGACTGGATGGCAAACTAGCAAGTGGGTTTCCTGATGGTAAGAGATCGTCACCGCCCATAGACACCTGCAACACCAGAGGAATTGCAGATTGCAGGTGGAGAGTAAGACAGCCGGTGAAATTACTAGCACTTGAGGTATCCCATCTTAGGCCTCTAGGTTGGCAACGCATCTGCAATACCCCTGGTGTTGCAGATGTTTATCGGCGGTGGTGATCTCTTACCATCAGGAGACCCACTTGCTCGTTTGTCATCCAATCGAAAAAAAAATACAGGCGTGATGTTTGTGTGTGTATGTTTATTATTTCAAACTAGCTTATGCCCGTGACTTCGTCTGCGCGGACCTAGGTTATCGCGCGGTGGCGCCCTCTACCAGAATAAAAAATATCCTATGTTCATCCTCGGGGTTCAAAGTACCTATATACCAAATTTCATCAAAATCGGTTCAGTGGTTTCGACGTGAAAGCGTAACAGACAGACAGAGACAGAGTTACTTTCGCATTTATAATATTACTAGCTTATGCCCGGGACTTCGTATGCGCGCACCTAGGTTATCGCGCGGTGGTGCCCTCTACCGGAATAAAAAGTATCCTATGTTGATCCTTGCGGCTTAAGCTATCTCTATACCAAATTTCATCCAAATCGGTTCAGCGGTTTCGACATGAAAGCGTAACAGACAGACAGACAGACAGACAGACTGAGACAGAGTTACTTTCGCATTTATAATATTAGTAGGGATATAGGCCACGAATATGACTGCGCCAGCGCCATGACTGAAGAAATTCAGACATCGGCATTTGCTGAGTGGCATCCATTTTGGTGCTTTGTTAACTACTGTTTCATTTAGATTAAGATTTCATGTACAAACTTTTTAACACCAAATAAATCTATTCTATTCTATTCTATTCTATTCTAATATTCTTTCTTAAAAGTAAAACTTTCCAATTCCCAAAGCCCACTACACCCCTGACTTTAGCACCATCTCTCAACATTAGTGTTTTGATGCCCCGAGTCAATTATTCACAAATTCATAAATCCAACGCCCCCCCTCCCGCCAACGCAAACCCCCGCGGACACAGCTTAGAACACAACGGTGACTGGGGAAACGCCTGCCGGCCACGATATTCGAAAATCGAAGTTCGTATCCAGAGATGGGACATTTTCAAAATACTAGTATTTAAAATACAAAATACAAAATACAAAATACGTATTTCCATTTTGTATTTAAATACTTTTTTTAGAAAAGCATTTTGTATTTTATTTGAAATACATTTAAGGACATATTTTGTATTTGCAAAATACAAAATACTTTTTAATAAGTTTAATTCTTACTACGGCAACACTGAACTATATCTTGTTTTCGGGCCACTATAATAAAAAATTAGTTTGTTTAAATAAATAAGTAATGAATCGTCCCTGACTAATTGTGTGTGTTTGTGTTCTATCTAATTTCCTCGCACATCTCTGATGGAAGCAGCCTAATCCGCTTGGCTGATTTTGGTGAATAGGACATACGCTACTTTTATGCTGGAATTATGAAAATAGTCCGCGTAGAAGTATGACAAATAGTTTACTTACGTCCATTCTCAGACCTACCGAATATATATACTAGTCACCAGCACCAATATCTGATGCAACAAGCGTGCAAAAATATCTGACACGTCAATCCGGCCTTACAAATAAGAGTCAGTGACTGTACACAAAAAAAAAACCGGCCAAGAGCGTGTCGGACACCCAAATAGGGTTCCGTAGCCATTTCGACAAAATTAAGTAATATTTTCTAAGGATTTCGTATTTTATACGGAATCTTCCAAGTTTAGGTATATTTTATACCTTACGCTGCTATTTACTCATAAACTACTAATTATTTTTCAAACAAACTTAGCCGTTATAGTTTTCCTTGGAAGTGTGATATACTGACTACCATCCTGAATTTTTTCAAATTTTTCCACCCACCGGTTTAGATTTTAGAGGGGGGGGGGGGGACGCTCGATTTTAACGAAAATTTGCACTTTAAGGTTGAATATTTCGCAAACAAATTACTGAATCGAAAAATCGTTTGAGCAAACCCCTAATGGTTTTAAAATACCTATCCAACGATACCCCACACTATAGGGTTGGATGAGAAAAAAGAAATCACCGCCACTTTACGTCTATGAATGGGAGGTACCCTAAAAAAATTTATTCATATATTTATTGTCAAACAATCATGTTCATTACAATAAGATGTCACTTAGTAGTTTTTAGTAGTTTTTTTTTTAATTTTTTTTTGAATTTTTAATTGTTCTGTTTTGTCGGCATAGTTTACTTATATATCCGGGCAAAATTGCAGCTTTCTAGCATTGATAGTCCCTGAGCAAAGCCGCGGACGGACAGACAGACGGACAGACAGACAGACAGACAGACATGGCGAAACTATAAGGGTTCTGTTTTTGCCATTTTGGCTCCGGAACTCTAAAAACAAGCCGTCTTGGACGAGTTTGGTCACAAACACTGTGTCACGAGAATTTCATATAAGTATTAGGTAGAAGATTGTGTTTCGCGCAAACAAATAGTTCAACGCCGACGAAGTCGCGGACGGAAAGCTAGTAAATAATCAATAAAGAACTTACCCTACTAATATTATATATGCTATTATGAAATTTGGTACGGTTGTTTTTAAATGCAACGTCTATGAAAAACACGATGTAATTTTCGGAAATTCCCACGGAAAAATTTGTTTTATACTTCTTCACGCCAGAATGACTAGACGGATTTGGATGAAATTTGGTATGTAGGTAGCTGGATGTCTGGAATAACACATTGGCTACTTTTTACTCTGATATTCTCACGGGATAAGGATAAAATCTAATAATTTCAACCGCTGGGTAAACCCAAAGATCAGTCATTCAATTTTGGATAGGTTGTTCTTGTTACAACGTCAATGAAGATCATGATAAAAATTTTGGGAATAGGGAATATTACTGCAATTTTCTGCCGTCAGAGTGCAGCACTAGTACAGACGGCTGCAGAGAAAGGGTACCCCCCTGTAATGGCGGTAGTATGGATACCGCCGTCACAGGGGGGTACCTTTTCTCTGCAGCTGACTGTACAAAACCGTAAACAGTTTTTCGAGTATTTTGTACGAAGGATGCCATAAGCCATAATATCATAATTATTTCAATTAAATTTTTGGACATATAGCTCTATCGTGACAAACGATGTAAATTTCATGTTATTTTGCTACTAATAAATGGATGAAGACCAAAGAATTGCACGCCGTTAAAGCTGCGTCAGCAGGTATTTATAATTACAATTATTTTTTTCCATTGTGACACGAAAATTAATCATACATTTGAAAAAGTTAATGGAAATTTAAACTACCTGCTAACGCAGCTTTAACGGTGTGCAAATTTTTGGTTTTCACCTAAGTACCTATGTCATAATTTCTATAGGTATTAATACTCTTTTGTCTGTTGCAGAGCTTTGCCTTATATGTCCTATTCCCAGAGAAATTTTGTAAAATCCCGGAATTTCAATTGCAACACTAACTACCAGATCGAATAGTTTACGCGTGCTAATAGTCGCGCGCAAAATCTTGTTTCATATAAAAGTATTTTATTTGAATAAAGTATTTTGAAAATACCTATTTTGTATTTTGTATTTAAAATACTTAAAGCAAAAATATTTTGTATTTTGCATTTCAAATACCAAAATTAGAAAAGTATTTGCATTTTGTATTTAAATACTTTTTTAAAAGTATTTTGCACATCTCTGTTCGTATCGTACCGTCCCTCTCAGTCTCGTTTATTAATATTACTTCGAATTTTGCCCTTTTTAGGGTTCCGGAGCCAAAATGACAAAAACGGAACCCTTAAAGTTTCACCATGTCTGTCTGTCTGTCTGGCTGTCTGTCTGTCTGTCCGTCTGCGGCTTTGCTCAGGGACCATCAATGGTAGAAAGCTGTAATTTTGCACGAATTATGTTAACTATGCCGACCAAATGGTACAATAAAAAAAAAAAAAAAAAATTGTTTTTGGAGTAGGTACTCGTACCTCTCATAGACATAAAATGGGAGTGTTTTTTTTTTCTCATCCAATCTTATAGTGTGGGATATCGTTGGATAGGTCTTTTAAAACCATTATGGTTTTCAAAAACAATTTTTGATTTAGTGATTTGTTTGGGAAATATTCAACTTTAAAGTGCAAATTCTTATTAAAATCTATTACCACCACCACATCACACTCTCTGACTCTTGGTTGAGGTCGAAACGCGATGGTGGTGGTGGTGATAGACGGGTTTGTGTAATTTGTGTGTGTTCTTACAGTGTGTTTTTTTTAAAGTCGTTTTTTCCGTCCAAAGCACTAGCTGGAATATAACAATCTGCGTACTTTCCTCCCGCCCATCCGTCAAAATCTACCCCGGAGTTAATTTTATTTAAGGTGGCAGAAGATACTATTCGCCTACCTACATATATCGGTATTTTATTATTAACCCCCGACGCAAAAAGAGTAGTATATGTGTCTGTATGTCTGTGGCACCGTAGCTCTTAAATGGGTGGACCGATTTGAATGCGGTTTCTTTTAATTGAAAGCAGGTTTTCTACCGGTGATTCTCAGACATGTTATATCAAAATCGGTTCGGCCGTTTTTGAAATATTGAACTTTAAAGTGACAAAGTCGGGGTTTTTTGTTAGATACACCGTAAGGAACTGGAATACATTGGAAAAAAAAATTTTTGTAAAAAAAAATACAAACCTTTCTTTGGCTGGCTTGCTTACAAGTAAATAAACCGCATCAAAATCAGTCCATCTGTTTGAGAGCTACAATACCACAGACAGACAAACACCCCTTTTTGCGTCGGGGGTTGAAACCGTTCTGCCGCTTAGGCTATAGAGGCGACCAAAGGCACGGAAAACAATCCTCCAAGCCTTTTTGGAAGTCGGTTAAAAAGCATAGACTTACAAACAAGGCGCCTCTTCTCGCATAATTCACTTACCTGCAAAAGAAATACAATTTTAATTACAAATACACTAATTTCAACTATTACCAAACTACCAGTACATTTTGTATTCAGTTCCGTATTCACGTATTTCAATTCAGGTAATTATTTTACCCTGGCAACTTCCGACACAGTGTGTGGTGTTAGAACAGTAAGAAACCTGATTTCAAATAAAAAACCGCATTCAAATCGGTCCACCCGTTTAAGAGCTAGTGTCACGGACATACCCACATAGAAATCAAACTTATAACATCCCTCTTTTTGTGTCGGAGGTTAAAAAACTAATATGCGAGAAATCTCAAAATTGAAATCCATAAAATACAATATTATATAAGCGAAAGTGTGTGTGTTCGTCATTCTTTCACGTCGAAAAGGAGCGACGGATCGATGTGTTTTTTCACATAGAGATAGTTTCATGGGCCCGAGAGTGACATAGGTCAATTTTGATCCCGGATAAATGCACAGTTCCCAAGGGAATAGCGCACGATAACCGAACTCCACGCGGGCAAAGCCGCGGGCTAAAGCTAGTATAGAATAAAGATAATAATAATAGATATATGTAAAAAAATACACGAACCAAATACGATGTACAGTAAAGTACAGTAAATCATGACGACCAGAGAGCCCAGTGGTTAGAGAGCCTGACTACGAAGCTTGAGGTCCCGGGTTCGATTCCCGTGTCGGGGCAGATCTTTGTATGAAAAATACGAATGTTTGTTCTCGGGTCTTGGGTGTTTAACATGTATTTAAGTATGTATTTATCTATATAATTATATTGATTCGTTGCTAAGTACCCATAACACAAGCTTGGCTAAGCTTACTTTGGGACTGGGTCAATTGGTGTGAATTGTCCCGCGATATTTATTTATTTATTAAGTACAGTCGTTTCCAACTTAATCAGTAAGTATCTGATTTTTCATAGTAGTTGCATAGAAAAGTGAATACTTATGTTAGGCCATCGACGTACCTTATTTTACTGTTTAAAACCGGGCCACTGCGGCGCGCGCGGCAATAACACCGCGAAATAATGAACAAAGTTCAGTCGGCGATGAATGCGTCAGCGCATGTAGACTAATAACAAGTTAGATTGTTTGCGCGGTCAGTGCATCGGGTAGCCCCCAGGCGGAAGGACCAAGTGAGACAGCTATGTACATCTCATCATCGTCATCATCATCCCAGCTTGATTACGTCCCTGTGCTGGCTATGCGGCTAAGGAAAAAATAGTGCCAGCTAAGGCTTTTCTCAGAGACTAGAGGCTTTTTTAGATTCAGTGATTTGTTTGCAAAATATTCAATTTTACAGTGCAAATTTTCATTAAAATCGAGCGTCCCCCCCATATAAAATCTAAACCGGTGGGTGGAAGAATTTGAAAAAATTCCGGATGGTAGTAAGTATGTCAAACTTACAAGGAAAACTATAACGGTGAAGTTTTCTTGAGAATTATTAGTAGTTTATGATTAAATAGCAGCCTAAGGTATAATATAGGTACACCTAAACTTGGAATATTCCGTACAAAATAAGAAATTTTTAGAAAAATATGACTAAATTTTTTCGTAACGGCTACGGAACCCTATCTCGAGCGTGTCCGACACGCTCTTGGCCGGTTTTTTTTTTGTTGGTTAAGTTATAACAAAAACTTTTCAAACAGTAGACGAATCCTGTCTAATTCGGATATTAGACCATTGATAAGGATCTTCATCCCCACAAACGGCCGCCATAGTAATGCTGTATTTTTTGGTTGATCAAAACTTGTTCGGGTAGAGATGGTGCGTATTTATGTTACCAGGTTTTGACACCAGGTATTTCCTTGCAAGTATACCAACCAGGTACCGACCCGATATACTTGCAAGACTTGAAAGTATTTTTCCATTTAAGTATACTGTCCCTTCAAAGTACTACTACGTCGGACTCGAAGGTCGAACAAATCGAATTTATTTTTGTGCAGATTGTGCTTTTACGAGAAATAAAATACTTTCAAAGTATTTTACGTGTGATTGGAATATTTTGAATCTTATCTGTATAACAACAAGGTTTAATTGAAACTTGCAAGGAAGCAAGTATTCGACTCGTTGCGTTGGACAGAAAATACTTTGAAAGTATTTTGATACCAGGTTTTTTTTTATGGTATATAGGGCAAACGAGCAGACGGATCGCCTGATGGTGAGCGATTACCGTCGCTCATGGACACCTGCACCACCAAAAGAGTCACAAGTGCGTTGCCGGCCTTTAAGGTAGAAGTACGCTCTTTTCTTGAAAGCTTGAAGGTTATATCGGTCCGGGAATACCGCAGGCGATAGTTCATGCCAGAGTTTTGCTGCGCGAGGCAAGAAATTTCTGAAGAAACGAACAGTTGAGGACCGCCAACCATCTAAATGGTGAGGGTGGAAGTGTTGTCGCGTAGGTCGGTGGCGAAAGGATGCGGCAGGAATCAACCCGAATAACTCCTCGGAGCACTCCCCGTGGTACATGCGATAGAGGATGCACAGTGAAGCTACATCTCTAGTATCTCTACGCAGCGCCAAACAGTCAAGTCGATCAGAAACTTGTTGGTTTATTCAGGTCGCTCTTCGTTGTATGCGGTCCAGAGGGAGAAGCTGAAGGGCTACTCCGAAACACGAAATTCGAAGTTCGTATCGTACCGTCCCTCTCACTCTCGTATTAAATAACATAAGCGTAGGCGGGACGGTACGATACGAACTACGATTTTCGAATTTCGTGGTAGCCTTGCTGGTTTCTGCACCTGGTACTTTTAAGCCCTGGTACGTGATTTAGCAAGCCCATCCCTAAGTTCAGGCTGTAACGGTCAGCCGGCTTGTGGCGTGCAATTTCAAACTCGATTTAACAACGGACAGCAGAGTATGCCGAGTGCTTCACTACGCACTACATCAGTTTTGTTTGTTTGTATTATGTCAGGCGCATTTGGAGATAGAATAAAAAGTTTATGTAAAAAAATTGATTTTTAATACGAGCTTTTATTGAAGTACCCTTAGTGTAAGTTTTCAGTTACAAAATAAGTCTCGATCGCGTTCGCGTTAAAATCCCAACTTGTATGGAAACATGAACAGCGCCTCTAGCGGAATGCGATGCCGCGATGTTCGTGTTTCCATGTAAATTGAGATCACACCAAAAACATTACTTGTAAAAAGCTGCAAGTCTCGCAACGCAACGCAGCTCTTATATTGCTAATAACCTAACCTAACCAACAAAAAGTTGGAAAACCCCCGACTTTGTCCCTTTAAAGTTCAATATCTCAAAAATGGCTGAACCGATTTTGATAAAACATGCCTAAGAACCATCGCTAGAAAACCAGCTTTCAAATAAAAAAAACCGCATTCAAATCGGTCCACCCGCTTAAGAGCTACGGTGCCACAGACAGACACACAGACAGACAGACACACAGACAGACACACATAGCGGTCAAACTTATAACACCCCTTTTTTTGCGTCGGGGGTTAAAAAAGGTTTGAGATGCAATGTTATACCAAGTCGGTTATTTTTGTCAGTACCGGAGGATGCCCAGAGAACTCGATTTTCACCAACTTGCTTGTTTTAAAACCCTGCAAAAATACAGTTTATAGTTTTCAAATACAGAGTAAGCCAAATTATTGTTTAAACACAAAATGACTTGGCCATCGCAAGGCTCTCAACGCTTTATCGCTCAAACTGCACGGTATTTGGGCTAGGGCTTTGATGAATTATACCTGTAGATTCACAATAGCGCGCCCAAATATGTCCGAGCCAAATGAGCGCCACTTTGAATCACTGGCCTAAAATCACTGGTTCAGATCACCGGGATAGGCTAGGTCGATAGGTTGGTCGATAGGTCGATCGGTAGGTCGATAGTAGATAGATAGGTTGGTAGAATGCTCGCCTGCCACTTTAGTAAAAGTGGCCTTCTTTTTTCTCAGTACGTTGTTGTCAAGTGTCAAGCGTTGTGGAGTTTTGCCGCTAGCGAAATTCGCCCGTAATAGAGTAAAGACTAGGTTCAAATTTCGTCTCGTATTATTTTAATTATTTTGCGTGAGATGATTTTATTTGTCACGCAAACAAATCAATAGTTCTGACATTCTTTGAAGGGGATTTTGTTCGGCAATGTGCGTCCTGGTTTAAAGGTCATTGGGCTAGGGCTACTTTGCCTTAGTTCTACTGCGGATATCGTCAATTCTGATTCTATTCGATAGAGAAACCCCGAGCATAGCCCTCTGAGTGACTTTGAGCTTCCTCATGATATACATCGCAAATAAAATAACCTAACCAACAAAAAGTTAGAAAACCCCCGACTTTGTCACTTTGAAGTTCAATATCTCAAAAACGGCTGAACCAATTTTGATGAAACATGTCGAAGAATCATCACTAGAAAACCTGCTATGAAATAAAAAAACCGCATTCAAATCGGTCCACCTGTTTAAGAGCTACGATGCCACAGACAGACACACAGACACACATAGCGGTCAAACTTATAACACCCCTCTTTTTGCATCGGGGGTTAAAAAGCTTGTTTAATATAAATGATCTCTCTATTAAAGAGTTACTCTGTCCCTACACAGTTCATTTTTAAAATGGACAGAGGGTAATGACCCTTTGTGTGCGCAGACAATGCACACCGTACAGGACATGCACTATAATTAATATCTCTGCTAAAGCACTCCAACGACCCCGACATTTCGCTATAGATGTCTGTCTGTCCATCCGTCCCGAATACATCGAGCAAATTTTCACTTATTTTACTTATTTTTATTCGACTGGATGGCAAACGAGCAAGTGGTTCTTCTGATGGTAAGAGATCACCACCGCCCATAGACTCTAGCAACACCAGGCAGGGGGAAAAGGAGCGACGGATCGACGTGTTTTTTGGCATAGAGATAGTTTATGGGCCCGAGAGTGACATAGGCTACTTTTTATCCCAGAAAAATGCCCAGTTCCCGAGGGAACAGCGCGCGATAACCGAATACCTCGCGGGCGGAGCCGCGGGCAAAAGCTAGTATAAGTATGTTTATTTGTTGCCTAGTACCTTAAATAACAGCTTTGCTTAGATTGGAGCTAGGTCAATCGGTGATTGTCGTTCCATGATATTCATTCATTTATTTACTTCTGAGGGCCTACTCGTATTCAACTCGTATCGTACCGTCCCTCTCGCTCTCGTATTAAATAGTATAAGTGTCAGAGGGACCGCACGACACGAACTTCCGAGTTTCATAGTAGCCCTGCTGTTTCGTACCATCGTCTTTCATAAACTTAGTGACCCATAGATTCATACAACGACGTTCATGATGATGATGATGTGATCCTGTTATCCCTTACTAGGGACATAGGACTCGTAGAAGAGTTTCCATTTGGCTCGATCTTGCGCGGCTTCTTCCAGCTCTTCCCAGCCGAGACCAAAGGCCAAAGAAGCCGACCCCAAAATCCAATTACTCCATACAAATTCAGCAAACAAGTTCCAATCATTTTAAACAAATGTAAAAAAAAACATACCGACCCGAAGGTGACAGGAACTCAATTTGCGTTATCGATTCTTTTCCCATAGCTGTGACCCCTCTAGTTTTTAATCTATGTCCGACTCCGTATCAAACAAACCGCAACTCTATCTATAGCACAATAGAATACAAAACCATTTGACGTGAACGGCTCTTACGACTGTTCTGGGGTTGTTTGTAATTTTCTAAATGTACGTCCGGTGTTATTGGAATTTGTACTTTGTATTAAAGGTGTACGGTGTTTTTTTCGGTGGGTTGGGAGTGGTCTGTGGGTTGTTTTAATGCTAGGGATGGCCGGATTCCCCTTGAGTTGGCATTGTAAACAAAACGCCTATTATAATGCGACTGGACTGCTCTAGGGATGGGACAAATATCGATGTGGATATTATCGATGTCTCCATTACAAATATAAATAACTTTATTTCGCTTGAAATACGGTCTAAGAGGTGTTAATTGAAAGACAATATTGGATCACATATTTCACCATCATCTGGCATGCAAAATGCATTATTTCTCATGACGACTCATTATTCAGCCTAAAGATCATGGCTATTCAACGACTATATTTTATCCCAAAGATTAATTTCCTGTTTGATATTGACGAACAATTTTTTTTCCTGACTTACATTGTTATCCTACTAATATTATAAATGTGAAAGTTTGTGAAGATGTTTGGATGTTTGTTACTCAATCACGCAATAACAACTGCATGGATTTACATGAAACTTGGCGTACAGATAGACAAAGATCTGCATTGAGACATGAGATACTTGATATCCCGTTAATGCGTTCGTTCCCGTGGGATAATATTTCAAGTTTAAACAAGAATAGAGGCGCTTTCTAAGAACGGTTCTCAGTTTCTTTGGATACTCTTGAAGACAAAACAAATAACGAAGGTTAAATTGAATGCCAGTAAACAAATACTTTAAAAATGCGTGTTTTTAACAAACTTCAAAAATGGAGGAGGTTCTATGTTCCAATGTTTATGTATTTTTTTATGTATGTTCACCGAAACAAAACCGATTTTTTCTTTACTGATCTATGGCGTTAAATAAAGAATAATATTATCGTCTATTTCAAGTTTAAACACTTTTTCTATCGATAACATCGCCCGCGCAGCACTAGCCCATAAAATTGTGTAATTCGAACCGTTAGGTTAGTCCCCAAGATATATGGATGTATTATTTGATCAAGATTACGATTTGGAGTCTTTTTTTTTGTATTTTTTATTTCAACTCCAAATTTTTTTGTTTCTTTTACGGTTATAATTCGTGTCTGGTCTCCTGTCCAGTGGTGGTGTAGGGGAATAGCACGCAGCACGGAATGCTGAGGACCTGGGTTCGATTCCCAGCGCTGGTCTATTTTTCTGGTTTTTCTGTGCATTCATGTTTCGGCTTGTGTTTTCGTGTGTATTATTTGATTGTCGAACGCGTCCTTATAATTGCTACCGCGTGACAATCGTGAAAATATTACTGCCGGTGCGAATGACTATCACCATCATCATCATCATCATCATCATCATCATCATCATCATCATCATCTAGAAAGCGTGCACGGCTGGGCTGCTCCAAGTTGCGGGGCTTGCGGCAAAAAGTTCGCGTACCCATTCCAAGCGCTAAGACACCAGAAAATAGTACACATGAACGAGATATCCTATAAATGAGATGTCTATGACATGAAGTTCGCATCCCAATACCGATTGAGCCAGCACTCTATCAAGCATACTTCTCTGAGAAGGTTTTCGTGCAGTTTCTGTGGAAAGGCGTTCAGGTGGAAGAATAATTTGAAGACTCACGTCATGATACATCTTGATGAGAAGGCTCATTTTTGCACGTTATCGCGAAACAAAATCTTCCGAAATAATCGAA